>JARCFY010000010.1:46024693-46649693 GCA_029233225.1 Lepidodactylus listeri | reverse complement strand
GAAGCAAGCCGCACTTGGGGAAGGGGTGGTGGTGGGGAGACCTCTGGGCAGCCCAGAGAGTCAAGAGTCCTCCGGGCAGCCCAGAGAGCCAGGGGGCATGGGGACTGGATGGAAGTTGGGGGGGGCTTGGCAGGAAGTCAGGGGTCCAGGTTTCAGAATACACCAATGTAGCTGCTGGCCTACTCTAAACACTATTTGGATTAGGGATGCCAGCCTCCAGGTGGGACCCTGGGATCTCTTGGAATCACAGCTCATCTCCAGAGATCAGTTCCCCTGGAGAAAATGAATGCTTAGGAAGGTGGACTTTATGGCACTGTACCCCACTGAGGTCCTTCAGTAACCAAGTGCTAGAAGGAGCGATGCACAAGAGGACTCTGTGGCAAGTGGTGCAGGAAAAACAATCTGCACGTGTTTAAATTCCTTTTCCTCAAAATTATTAAGGTGCAGGAGGCCAGGCCTCCTTCACATCTGTCACCTTTCATCCCAACTTCATCTCATGTTCTTTCCATTAGGCCAAATTAGTAACTTTTGCCTCAGCTTCAGCAGAATTTTGCACATGCAGTGAGGCACCCCACTTGGCACAATAAACAGACTATTACTTCAAAACCACAAAGAGGGGGCCCAAACAATTCCATTCTGCAATTCAATAACAGGAGGGTAAGACGTACTGTTTGCTGGCTCAAAATAGACACTAATTTTACATCTGTCTCTGAGGCACAGCAAAAAACCAACTAAAGAGCAGTAATAAATGTCCAAAACCAGCACTGGTATCCAAAATTCTCACAGTAATCTTCTGAGGAATTAATTACAATTCTATGTAAGAGTCGCATTGGCAAAATGGGCCCATAATTATACCCAGGTACTGTACTGTATTGCAGGGAAATTTGCCATGCAGCCTTGTGCTTAAAATGGTAAGTCAGTGAGAACAAGCTACGTGCCTATGAAGATTACCTGACTTATTGCCATTGTGTGCCATTTTGTGCTGAATCATATTAAAGTTTCATTTTCTGTAAAACTGTATGTGTAATATGGGGTTACTAATGCATATAAATCCGGTAGTTAACTTCGTTGCCCAAGTTGTGGGACTAGTAAGAGATATGAGTTCCTTTAGAAAAACAAAACACTGTTTTTAAAAGCAGCACTTCTTTATCTATAAAAAGACCCTGGTACAGTAAACCTTTCATATTCTTCTCTGAAAGCAAATAATTTTTCAAATGGTATCGGTGTATGGATTAATTTTACAGGCCACTAGTCATGTTGGTCTGAAGCAATATAACAAAGTTTGTGTTCAGTGGCACCTTAAAGACCAACAAAGTTTAATTCTGGGTATAAGCTTTTGTGTGCATGCTTATATCCAGAATTAAACTTCACTGGTCTTAAAGGTGCCACTGGATTCAAACTTTTGATTAATTTTATGGTTAGATTTAAGCCAAGAAAGCTCTTACTGCCTAGGGAAGCATCCTGATGATTGGTCTATTTTTCTGTAGTTTGTAGGGCACAAATTAGTACCAGCTGCCAACTAGGAGACATTATTCTATTCACTGCAATACCTGAAGAAATACTCTGCCCTGCACCCCTGACAGGAAAAGCCTATGGTACCCTTTAAATGGTGCTTATAATTAGGGTGACATGTTCTTGGAATAATGTCTTGAAACTGCTCTGCTCAATAATTGCTAACTATTCTCCTCACATTAATGGGGCTTGCTGTATTGGTGTTCTTTTCGTTTCTCAGTAAGTAAGCAAAAACTAGGGTTAAAATCCAACCAGCGTCCTAGCCTATGATGTAACTTTCCCCCTATCTCAAGTATTCCTATTAAGGCTGTGATGCGATCAGCAAAACCAAAAAAGTTTGACTTTCTTACTGATCTTTAGGGAATCTGAATAAACAATTCTTCTGACTGTAAAAGATGGCACAGAGAACATGTCTATGTGGTTTGAGCAAACACGCTTAGATCCTCTGGGGTCTAATTTGTGTTCTGACACACACTGCCAGGCTGGCCTAGGATAGACAGGCAAAACGTTCAAATATCTCACAAATTTGAGAGTGCTGCAGAGTTTGAGCACTGAGTCATGTGTTTTGTCACTCCTGAAAATGCTTATCTCAGCGTCTCTGCTGAACAAACGTGAAATTATCTTCGGCAAAGGGGCATCTCCTTGGAATTAATCAAGACATAAGAAAGGAAAGCAGCTCCAGAATGGATGGTACATTTGTGCAGTTTGCATATTTCCTGACATTTCATAATGTCTATGGACTCCACCTAGCTTCTTTGGAGATCTGAGGTCAGGTTATAGGTGAAGATATAAACCTCTATGTGATGTAAAGACCTTTACCTGAAATCCCCAGAGAGGTTCTGCTAGTAAATATAAATAATATTTTTGTTGTTGTTCAGTTGCACTGTCGAGTCCAACCTTGATAAACCAAAAGTCCGACTCAGTATAAGGCAGCTTCATGTGTTCACATGGGAAGCAAAGGCAGATGATTAAAGTTCTTGTACATTTTTTTAATATTACCTTCTTCTGAAGTTTTTTTTCTGAAGTTGCTGGGCTTTCTTTTGGAACATGCTGCTAAACAATCTAGAACACAGTGGAGTATCTGTGTGGATTTAATCTTTGAGAGGGGGAAGCCAAAAGCCAGTGGCCTAAGCAGAAGAAGCATTGTTGGTCTCCTGTTAAAACCCTTCTCCAGAAGCTATGTCCATTTCAGTAATTTCTCTTTCTCTAAACAGAGATATCAGCTAATATTATATAACAAGATAAAGCACTTCCAAGCACGTCCAGAGTGCCATTCTCTCATTTATCAGTAACGGCTTTCTTCAAGGACAAATGTGAGCTTTCATGGAAGTATGAACCCAGAATCCTGTCACTTTAAGAAGCAAGCACCGCAAGCACTGCTTTCTTAACAGCAAACTTCATACCTTAAATCTTATCCGATCACTTTCACCACTGCTGGGTGCTAAAGTAGACTCAGTAACACAAACCTCATTACAATTTCTTTAAAGGTGCTCTGATATTATTGAATACCAGACTTATAAGTAACAAGAATTAATTATTTGGCCTAAATTAGGTATTTGATAATAAATACATAAAGGCTGTTGTTTATCAGAAGGTATTGATTTGCAATATGGAAAGAGTGCAGTGCATAAAATGGCACAGTGTCCAGGTATTAACCATACGCTTCCTTAATGGCATTCTTCTAGAACACAACTCTATACAGATACTAAAGAAAACACATATAAACAGTTTAGTTAATAAAGTCTGTATTCTGGATGCACTTCATCCACTGTAAGCAGACTTCAGATGTTACAGCCTAAGAATCCCTGAGTCTTAATCCACACCTAGTCCATCTCACTCACTTTACAAGGGTCAGTGTGAAAATAAATGTGATGTAAACTGCCCTGAGCAACATGGAATTAAAATGTGAGTAACACACAGCAGCATTTTTCCTTGCTACAAAAATTGCATTACCTCTTTGAATTAGTTGACTTAGCACTCTCCAGACTCTAAAGGATGGGAAGACTAACTCAGTGGGAGAAAGAATAAAGCAACGGGATTAGACTGGTGAAACTCTCCATAACATTACACTATTAGAGTTGCAATGCTTAAAAACTGTGTTCTATGAATGTGCTAAATAAGCTAAATTCATCGTATCATATTGTTTAGTGAACATTCTTTAATAACTGAAATTTCTTAGAGGAAATCTGGAAGCCCTGCTGTCCTATCAAGTACAGTTCTCACAACAGTGCCATTTGGAATGGACTGACTGGGTTGCCAGCCTCCAGGTTGCACCTGGAGATCTCCCACTATTGATCTCCAGATAACCAAGTTTAGTTCACCTGGAGAAAACGGCTGCTTTGGAAGATGGACTCTATGAAACTGCTTGCTGAGGGTCCCTCCTTGCCCCCAAACCCTGCCCTCCCCAGGACCCATCCCCCAAATCTCTAGGTATTTACCAATCTGGAGTTGGCAACCCTATGGACTGAGCATGAACAGCTGGGAAATGTGGTAGTAAGTGCAATGTTTACTTTGATGTTAGAAGAACTTCTTAGCCTAGACTTAGCAAATCTAATAACAAAAAAGGGTTAAAAGATAAACTTCAAATATGCCAAGTATGGAGGGTTCAGTGTTCAGCAAAATGATGACCATAAAAGTAGCAAACCATTATGACAGCATAATGTATTTATACTTCTGTCTGTACATCACTGGAGAAAACTGTGGCCATCTCTAGAAGCAGAGGCCCATCTACTGAATGAACAAGTACTTTGGGACTGTCATAGCACACGATTTGTAATTCATTAAGTAATGTTCTAAACTGCTCCTGCAATACCCATAACTCTGGGTGTGTGCTTTAATAAAAACATAAACATTTCCGCCCTTAAATAGCCTCTCCTTTGAACAGAGTGTGAAAAGCTTGTTCAAATTATTTGCAAAATTCCAAATCTTAAAACAGAAGAGTACGCACAGGTGTTGCTTTTGAATTCATCTGTAAATGGGCTGGCTATTGTCTAAAATTAAGGCAGGATATTACTGAAACCCAGACTATGGATTGCATGCACCAGAACATTCCTCTGGACAGAAGTATTTCCACCATGGAAACCCAAAAGAGAAGAGGTCTAAATCAGTGGCTAGGTCTATCAATGCCCACTAGCCCTGGTGACTTAAGGGAACTTCCCTAATCAGAGGCAGTCTGGAAATGAGCTGTGATTCCAGGGGATCCCCAGGCCCTACCTGAAGGCTGGCCCAGGAGGAAGCATCAGGAGAAGTCCTCAGCCTTTATGCCCTGTTGTTAAACATCCAGGGCAACTGGTTGTCCAATGGGTGAGACAGGATGTGGGACTAGATGGACCAGCAGGGCTCTTCTTATGTTCTTATATTCTTATATGGGCTGTAGCAGGAAGGAGAAGGCAAGAAAGCCATGCTCCAAGATGGAAACCCTTCTGTCTGCAGAAACACTCTGGGAGATCCAAGTCTTTGTTTTCACCATTTGAAAAAAACAAAAAAAACCCAATTTGTGACATCTCAAAAAAAAAAAGAACTTCTCAAATCCTTTGGTCACATTTGGTACTAAAGCCCCATGCTTATGTTTTATTTTGAGATGGCATAAAATTAGGTACACAACATTCAAACAAATTATTTTAGAGATATTATGGATACTTTAGCATGCTATACTCATGTTGTAATTTGTTACATTGAACTTATCTTTGGAGTTTTGCCACAGGCAGTCTTAAGGGGTGGGTGGGTGAGAGGTCTATTTCTACCAGACGCTGAACATGCCATGGGACTATTCCTTTGGTATCTCCTGTTGGGTATTCAATGCTGTGCAGAACAATCAATGACAAAAAGCTTATTCTGCATTCTCCTGCCTGCTGTGTCTGCACTGCAGCATTCCCACAGCTGCTTCATGCTTTCCCATCGATAGCTTGAAGCCCTTCTTGACCCTCCAAGGAGGATGGTTTTCGAGCCCCAGCAGCCCTATACACCTGGTTTTGCAGGCTCATGCAGGTTTGTCAGGTCCAATTGTTCTGTCAGCAGGGGGTGGGAGGGAGCCTTCTGGGAGTGGGGGGGGGGGCAGGGCAACGCCACATGCAACATCCCCAGCATGATGACATCACACAGAAGTGATGTCATCATGCCCGGTATGTTGCATTACGACACTTTAGCATTCTGGCCAAACCTCTATGGTTATGCTAGTGTGTCACTGCGCACCGACATCAATGCATGATGTGCCTGTTAGGGGGTGGGGCTTCCCCCACTGGCCAGCAGTGGGCTGAAGCCCCGAAAATTGGAGAAGCCCCACCCGGACCAGGGGTCTGGTACCCCTAGGCGCATGTCCTGTCCACAACTAGTTGGTCATAAACTAATCGTTATTCTGTCTGCTTGTTCCCAATCAGCAAGCACATTGCTCTGCTGGAAATTTCCCTTCAAGGCCATACAAATCATAATGTATCCTTGCTGCCAGTCTGTAACCTCCCCTCTATGCTGTACAATAGCTAAAATAACTGTTGAAATTTTGAACCACAAAGGTAAGGGACAACAGATAATTGCTTCAGCTTCTGCATATTTAAAACCACAAGAAATTATTAGTAAATATTAATATGTATCAATTAGATACCAATACAAGTCCATAGTTTTGAGCAGAATAATTGTCAAATGCCTTACAGAATATTGTAAACTTTATCTAGCCTATGTGAGAAGTTAGACTCTGGAGAATTTGGGAGAGCGGGCATTTGGCAGAAGAAGTTTGGCTGCAGAACTGAATACCATAATTCTGATTCATGAAAGCATCCTTGCCCACTGTGCATTTCTAAGGTAGTAGTAACAACATATGATTGGGACAGACACAACAGAAGCAGAATACTTTGCTAAGTACAAATGCTCTCCATTCGTTAAGTTCCTGTACTGAAACACAACTGTGAATTAGGCACCAAACAGAAAAGTTTGGGACAGCTTCAATATTGGGTTCACTTTCCTTTTGCCGTGCATTTTTTAAAGTAGAGATGGGTCCTGTAGAGGAAACTACCCACAAGATGCAACTATATGTGGACACCCACACTGAGAATCCTGTTTTCAGCATTTCATCCTCACACATTTAGATGGCTCTTAGCAACAGTAAGTAATGCCGTCTTTCCCATCTGGTAGGTTAGTCCAGACAAACTGATTACCATAAAGAGATAGTCCTCTCATGGAAAAAGTTGAAATGGCTCACACATAGGTAGCAGGTCTTTGTTTGCATCACAATCATCCTAAGAAGATAGGAGGGTCTAGTAAGGACAGGATGTGTAGGGTTGAGCTGCTTGATTGATCAGATTCCATGATTTTCCATAGAGAATTAACTAATATTTAGAGAGAAGCTGGAGCTACATATATTTCATTAGAAGTATTCCCCAGATGTATAAAGAAAATTAGGTGTAAGTGCAGATTGGGGGTGGGGATTAAAATATTTGTTTTTAAAGCCTGGAAGCTCTTACATGGAATTTTCAGGTGTGACTAAGACTTTTCACATCCTTAAGTTAAGGAACAAAGAATGATACCAAAGAGAAAGTGCTAGCCTTGTTATATTGCTTAAGGCAAAGGAAAATGGATACATCCTTCTTTGTAAAGCAAGGGTGATTCCCATTTAATTATATGGGGAAAGCAGCCCCTGGGAGAATGTGGACTTTTTCTATTCCCACCCAGGTAACTCTCACAGAAACTTCCTTTGGTCTGCCCTTTAGGAGAGTTATTGTTCCTTTTAAGAAAGAACAGCCCTAGTGCTTGCTGGAGTTAAGGGCTAACATCGCTGCAGGTGAACTTAGCTGCTTCTCATCAGTCAGACACTGAGCCCTTTTCCCTGACAAGGTGTGGATTTATGAGATGAGAGCAAAATAATTCTCTCTTAGGTGCTGACTATGATGTGGTTCAGTAATTCCTGTGCTGCTTTGCTAACCTGAGAGCTGCAAGAAAGCTTACAAAGGAACCTACCAGTGAGGGGGGGGGGGGGGGAGAGACAGTTCTTGTAAAAATAGTGTAAAAGAACAGAAGTATAAATATACACCAAATGCTCATCTGTCCGTTATTATTATAAAAGAATATAACACCTGTATCCACTCACATTAGTATAGATAGATGGCAGAAAGATTGAAATACAGACTGTCATTTGACAAGTGGCATCTTTTACTGGTATACAACAGTGTCAAAAATAGTATTTAAAGAGAAGGAGAGGGGGGAGAAAGTCTCTTTGCCTATCATTTCAGGGCTAATAGTAGTTTGGAGTGGGTGAATTAGGGTTGTTCAATTTCAAGCGAAGGAACTGGATGGGGAGAAGGGGTATGTTTTAAACCCCCTCCATACATGTTGTGGCCCCAATCCAAATCTGTGCACACCTGCACAGATCCCTTAAAATATGCTGTGACGATCTAGTCACGGATCTCTCAGCTTCACATGGGCCAGGGAGGAGACAGAGAGAGTTTCAACTAAAACTATTTTTACTTGAAGTACAACAAATTAGTTTAACAGAACTCCGTGAATTCTGAACACATGAACCTTGACGGACAGATTAGTCTGATCTCCAGAGCTATTATGACCTATTATGTAAATCCATATTTACAGAGAGTGTTCAAACTGTAGATTACTGTGTCTGGATATTATAATGGATTCTTTGAAGTAGTTGTGATCTATCACATAACATACTTACTGTGCAAAAGGTTTTTGGGTTTTTGGGTTTTTTTGTGCAGTTGGCATCTTTTTTAATACTGCGAATAGGAGCTATCAAAATAACAAACTCTTTGAGCAGTTTGAGTCACTGATATCTATTGGCAGTTGTGAATATTTTATACTGCAATAATTGAGGTTGTTGTCAACATTCAACTGGGTAGCCCCAAGTAGGGTGATTTCTGGATCTGCACCACAGAGGGATTGTGGATTTGAAAGATAAGTGCAAGTATTCCCAGTGAAAGCTGCATGCTGTTCTGGGAAAATGTGGCATGTAAATGCAACTTGGACACTATTTAAATGGAAATGTCATGCACCATAGCCACTCCATTATGCATACTTGCTTCCAAAATACTGAGCTGTCAATACTCAGGGCCATGTCAGCCACGCAGTAACCACATCTCCAGGCTGTGGTTCTTTATGTATAAGTGAAAGTGACTTCTGCATCCATCACACACAGAGGAACATGTCTATGAAAAGTGACAATGGGCATGTTGCTAGCATGTGGCAATTTACCACTGATGTATTACAATATTTGGATGTGAATAGCTTATGCACGGTGAAGCATTGAGAAATGGCTTGGAGATGTTACAATGGCATGCCTGCCATGGCTGTTAAGATATTTGCTCTGGAATAACTGGCAAGGCATAGTGTATGAGAGGTTTCATAGTTTCCCTTTACAACCAGCTCTTGATTAACATCTGTTACAGAGAGGTCCTTACAGCTCACTGTGAAAAGATACTCTCTGAGCACATCAGGAGCCTTGATCCTTATCATGAAGCCATTCTTATTTTTAAAGGGTGCAAGAGAGGGCATTGACACAGAGCAGATATATATTGTTGTCTCCTTGCATACCTGTTTTGTTTTGTTTTTGGCCAGTATGGGTTTTTAAGGAATTGTTTATAGGAGCATCATGGTTCCCACTGCTTTGGCAATGGCAGAGGGAAAAACAAGTTTAAAAATATTTTGTAACCTATCCTAAACCTTTAGGACCAGGTTGGAAACCAAATTAAACCAATACATTTGACACCGTTCCTGTCAGTGAAATTTCTTGAGTATACAAGTACCCCAATATTCCCAGCTGCTTGAAAACATCTGAAGAGCTACCCTGCATACATGGGGGTGATTTACCACGGTTCTGCCATGAGGTAAATGGGACATGCAAAAGCAGCCACTGTTTATTCATACATAGCTATTGAAAAGTGCTTTAAAAAAACACACGGTGTGCACTGACTATTTCTCTTGCAGTCAATTGTAATAATATTTATTACCTTAGTTAACTTTAAAAAACCTGTAAGAGACTCTTGTCTATGCTTAAAGAACAGGAAACATCTACATATCTCTCTTTACTCGGGTCTCATTTGAAATTTCTCAACTTACACTTCAGAGACTTTCACAGTTCCCCATGCTTGCCTCATCTCTAGCACTCTTGCCAAATAGTGTCTTGATAACATGTACTTCAAACCTTAAGTCAATAAATATCTATGATGACCAGAAGGGGGGGGGAAAGGTAGAAAAAGTGCCTTCATAAAAATCAGACTGCAATAAAGGAATGCTGAATAATAATGCTGCAAACAATGGCTATGCCTACAATTTGATGTATTTTATAAATCTATTTGCCAACAATCCTGCAGAAATTTGTTAAATATGTCAAACATGTCTATGCCATACAGGCCTGAGGAAGAAAATCACTTAGGAAGATCCTTTAATTATTGGGATACATGACAATTCAAAAAATATATTTCACATCAACCAGCAAGATAAAACATTAAAAGCTTATACAGAGATGCACATTTATTACTATGCCTGAAGGATATTCAAGAAGAATGTGAAAATTACTGTAATTTGTTTAGGATCTCAAAGAATGAAATAATAAGCTACTGAGCCATCAGAATTGTTTTGGTGTTGTTATATGACAAGAGGGAAGGCCTTGTCTAGCTTTAAAGTTTTCTAGTAAGATAAGACCTTGGAAATAAAACTTTGAATAAACTGAGCATGAAGAAAGGGGAATTGTGTCCTTGCAGAAACAGACATTGTGTCTATCACCTTCCACAGAAAGGTTACTCAATTTTAAATATATACAACTAGGTGTGCATTTAAGGAACATTTGAGTATTTTCTGAGAAAAGGCTCAGCCATTTCTCGTGCGTGCGCACACACACACACACACAACACACATGCCATATCCTAAGCTAGTACTTTTGTTACATTAAATACATTTCCAAAATCCATAACAACTTCACAAATTTGTTATTTAGTCATTCAACAGCTGCTGGCATTTTATCCTCTTCCACCCCAAAGATTAATAGCTCTATTTATGAGTCATTTTTCATAAATGCATTTAACTCCCAGTTTAGTTTTTACATATCTTAAATTTCAGGTCAGTGGTAGAACCAAGCTTCTTGGGAGTGTTAACTCTTACTTCGCACCCTACCTTCTTCAGGAGTAACCATATCTTGTATCTTAAGGAAATATTTGCTGGCAGTGAACCTGTGATGCCTCCATTGAAAAGGATTCTGAAATTCCATTCTTTCTATATCAGAAAGTCTTGTTTTCCAGTTCTCTTTGCCTGACTAGTGATATTACTTTCTTGATTTCTACAGCCTACAGATGTCAAAGGGAGAGCCTCTGTTGAAGAAATGAGCTGTTCAGGAAATTTGCTGCTCCTTTGCCCATCCACAAAACTAATGGGAAGGATCAGCTCTTCTGTAGAACAACTGTGGATCACCTGAAGGGCTTGAAAGGGGTGGGGGAAGTGAAAGCATTAAGGTGGAAATGAGGCCTTGTACGTTTTTTGCAGGAAGTGTGGCTTTTGTGAAAAAGTTGTTTGGGATGGGATGCTGTGTGTGTGCGGGCGCATATTGTGAAAGTTACAGGGCAGGGAGTTTCAACAGCATTTTGATCTTGCAACCAGAGCCTTTAAGTTTTCAAAATTTTACCACAAACATGAATAAAATAAATAACTTAGAATCACACTTCCAAATGTTTGAATTTTTTTTTTTTGTTACTGGCTAATTTCAGCCACATAGCCATACTCATGGCCTTTCACAAGCTCAAAAAAGTTTTATTCTCCTCTTCAGGATTCTCTTTTGTTAAATATGATTTGAAATTCTACCTTTTGAGAAAGGTGGACATTTTTTAAACAAATGACACATGCTTCTTTTGCTCACTAGGGAAGCGCAGCCCCTATTCTTAACCCACTAAACCTTTGTCTGCTTGTTTTCAAAAATAGCATCATTCCACCTCACAATTGACAAAACCAGACAACAATGAGAGGGACAGTGACATGGCAGACACAAAAGCTCAACACATTATGGCCACTCTAAGCAGAATACAAAAGCAAGGGAGGCAGTGATGTGTAAACCAAACAATGTGAGGGGGAAAATATTGAATAATTTCTGTCATGAGGCACTGGCTAAAGCCTGGCTCTAATTGAATTAAACTCCCATTTATTTGCTCAAGCCTGAACTACAGGCTGGGGGAAAAAACCTTAAGATTTGCTCAACTGTTCTGAGGTACCACCTCTCCTCACCCCTGTATAAATCCACCATCTGTGCTCACACGCACAAATGTTCCATCTCGCAACAAATGCACCGAGACCCTACCAAGCACAGAAGCCAAAAAAGCACAAGGCACACAAAAGCTCCCCAGGCCACCCCAAGTCTAAAGGAGCAAAAGGGGGAGAAAAGGATCCTTTGCTCATTGCCCAGGTGAGATAGCCTGGTGCGTCCTCTCAGCCTCGACACGCGTCAAGTAAAAGAAAGGTTAAAATTAGAAAATTCAATTTATTTGATAATTTCCCAGAATAATTAGAGTTAATATGGGTTAATTAATATGCAAATCTCTCAGCAGATGTTCTGCAGCAGGGCCTGTGTGAGAAAACAGCCTTTGCTTTCTCCTACGTGATTTTGGCTGTCAGTTATTGGGTATAATTACTGTAACTAACCGAATACACACAAAACCTTTGGAATATAAAATTGTTACAGTTCTAGTTCTGCACAAGCTGCTACTTTTCTGCAATAAAAGCGAACAATTTCTTTCAGAAAATAGGAGCCTTTTTGTTCCTTTCTTGATTTAAAAAGAAGAAATGAATCAACTAAATGGCTTATCTTTTTCTATGCATAATTAGGTCAGTATTATATGAACATTCCAATGAGCAGTGGTACAAACGTACATATAAAATGATAGCTCAAACCACCTGCAAAATCACATAAAATTGTTTTATTCAGAATCTTTTTCTTCACCACAAGAACTTTGAAAGGCTACGTGTCTTTCTTGCCAATACTGCCAGTATTTAAAGGGGGGGGGGGAATCAAAGGAAACCTACAGCTTTACTTCTAACATTTATACACACAGAGACACACAGACACATATATTTAAGTCATAAAAGGTACCAACATTTTTAATATGCACAAAACATGGCTCTCTTTTCTCTTTATAAAAATTAGCTGCAGTGAAATATTTTCAACTTTTGAAAATGCTTTCACTTTGAATAATAAAAAAGAGAGTTTCTCTGTGCAGGTCATCTGTCAGCAAAATGAATATATGAATGCTATTATCCAAAATGGTTTTTATCCTCTTTGGAGAGATTCAGTCTTTCATATATATCAAAGCAGTCCTTACTTTTCCATACCATCAGGTAAATAATCTTTTTTGCTGTATGTAAGAAATGTTAAACTGGAAGACAGCCAAGGCAGACATTAATGGGTTTACCCAAGCAAGTAAAGATTACTTGTGAGTAATGAATGTTGAATTGGGCTGCCCTTAACTCTTTCTACCAGTAGGTAGCTTCAGGTTTTACTTTTAAATTATTTGTTAGGTAGTTTTTACAACCAGATTTTTTTCTTCATTCTGAACGTTACCCCAGTTTTAACAATATACAAAACCTAGTATTTTGTGGATTCCTTCCCCCCTTCATTTTTCATTGTTCTTTTAAATCACATGTAAACAAAATCACTATTACATATGAATTTGGTGGCAAGAAAGTGTCAGTAAACAGTTCCTGCTATTTTTCTTTTCTTTTAATGATGTTTTCTACAAAATCTCTATTCCCTCATGGTCTTTCCTTAATACTTAGTAGAAGTGGTGAATAAATTATAAATTATGTGTATATGTAGGATACCAGCACATTCAAAGAGTAGCAGATAATTTACAAAGTTTTCCTTTTTCATCACTTCCAGTGTGTTTGAGCAGCACATTGCAGTTGCAAATCTACTCAAGCCAGACGATGTACATACTTGTAACAATCCCACTGACACTGATAGGTCTGTGTCTGAACACCAAAACTTCTTATCAGACAGCCCTGTTCAAAAGGCTGTCTGTCTTTTGAAAGGCAGGAGGTGGGGGCAGGGAGATACTAGGACTTGTTATAAAACTGTTTCCACTCGCCTCCAGTAGTGTGTTAGGGTTGCCAACCTCCAGGTGATGGCTGGAAATTTCTCAGAATTATAACTTGTCTCCAGGCTACAGATATCAGTTCCCTGGAGAAAATGGTTGCTTTGGAAGGTAGACTCTATGGCATTGTACCCTGCTGAGGTCACTCCCCTCCCCAAACCCAGCTCTCTCCAGGCTCCACTCCAGGAATTTTCCAACCCACAGCTCACAACCCTATAAGTGTGGAATCATGGCTGAAAGCCACTAGAACCAACTGAACAATCCCCAAGACACACAGCCACACTTTTGTGCATGATCATTCCCAAGTAGCATAATTTGCTGATGCTAGTAACATGTGACCTTTTGTTAACTCAAATGTAAGGTGTGGCAAAATCCAAATGGCTGCGTCCATATTGCTAGTAAAACAATCACATGTATTACAAGTGACTTAATTCCTCCAATGATTGTTGCTGGTTAGAGTTTACACATGGTTAAAAGGTTTTCTTTAATCTACAGCTCTTTGCAAACTGCTGAAATAAATCCATGCCGATATAAATTTGCCAAGTGATTATTTAAAAATGGGAAATCTATAAAGATATTATGGCACCTACAAAACAACCAGGCAATTCTGCTAAGGATGACAATATGACACCAATCTGAAATTTACAAATAAACTTTGGTGAAAATGGCTATTTCTTCCCTAATCCTTTTAGCTATCATTCGCTAACCAAGGCCTCCCTAAGTGTTCACTGCAATAGAAGCTCAGCACTCATATGTTGTTTTTTCTTCACTTTGGGCTTCGGTTTAGTCATCAAGATTATCAGTGGGCTGACAGCTCTATGATCTATGGCCTAGACCTTAAACAACAACAACGACAAAGGAGTGCTTTGAAGGCAACTACGAATTTTATCCTCTCCCTGGATGAAACTATCTTATGAGGTATTGATAACACATTATCTTTCAGAACAGAATAATGCTGAACAAAATGATACTAAAAACTGTTTTAAGGAAACCTCCTAGCTCAGTAAAAGTTATTATTCAGAAGTTTACATGGCCTGTGAAAACTTATCAAAATGCTCCGAGCACAAAGTACAGAACCTACGTTGCAATTAAGATAGAGTGGAATGCAAAGGGATGCATAGGAGATAAGGCCACATTAATTTTAAAAAAAAGGAAAAAGACATAGTCATCCTTGATGAGAACTGGGGTTGCACAAATTTCCTTTGCTTTGGGTTTGTACATGAGAGACTAATAGAGTTCACTCATTTTAACTTTGGTAAGAGGCAGGAGTACACATCAGAATGGTTCCAAAGTGATTTCATTGTGCTTCTGCAAAGTATCAGAATATACTGTCCTAGAATTTTTAACTTTGAAGTGTATTCATGGGACATTAAATTCTTCATCAGTTCACAGCAGACATGTGCCAGAAAGAAGCCTTTATAGTTATGTAATTTTTTTACAAAATGTATCCCACCTTTCCCACAAAGGCCCAAAGCAGCTCATGACAAAACACCATGAAGAAATAAAAACCCCAGAATGATACAACGGATTAAAATACAATTAATACACTTCCTTTAAAAATTATAATTCTGCAAGCCAAAACATTAGCCAATGACCCACTGACAAAAGAGAATCCCTTTACAGGATTTCCTAAAGAATTGAAGAAACAGAGCACTTCTTAACCCTCTCCAGCAGATGATCAGGGCAACAACTGGAAAAGCCCAAGTTGGTGCCAAAAAGAACATGTTTGATAAAAGAGACAGTGAGAAAGAACTGATTGGTGGAACACAGCTGACACACGAGTTCATACAGGGAGTTCAAATTATAGTGGAGCGCAAGGAAGGCAAGCACTATTACAGTGCAATTTCACAGGGAACACAAGACCACTGAGTATAAGACATAAGAAGGACTTTATTACACCAACATATTACATAGTATTTGTGTTGATAAAGGATTTGGGGCAGAGTTAAAATTGAATGCCCCTTCCTTCTCTCTTTCTCTTGTAAAACCAGATACCAAGTTCACAGAAACTATATCAGCACAGTTAATAGCATGTTTGTGCTATTTTCTTAACTAAATAAATTCTAATTGTTAGAATTGTAAACACTTGGCAGATACCAGTTCATATTAAATTAACTACCAACTAATCTTTTCATAAGAATAGTCTTTTGACTTATTCCTCTTTCATTATCATTTCTCCGGACATTGCTTGTGGAAGGATTACAAGAGGAAGAAGATCAAACTCAGGTCTCTCTGCACGCGTGCACAAACACACTTCCTCTGTTATGTAGTGATGTATCAGAATGTACACCTCCAGGGAAATTTGCAATATCTCCACTTTGTTGCTCCCTTGAATGCTTGTGCTACTTTTTGGGGAGGCAAAGGCAATTTTCTAATCATTTCTGTCCTTCTTGCATCAAACTTGAGATAAAATTCCAAATAAATCAATAAATACAGAGCCCACAAAGGTGTACATAAGGGGGCAAAGTGTCATTTGTTGATATGAAAAGAAACAATGTTTCATCATGCAGTGTCAAAATAAATTAAAGGACCCTGATCTGGAAACTCAAAAAACTGCTTTTCCCAAATGCTTAGGAATTTCAGATAAGGAGTCAGCAAAGTTTTGTAGCTAAAGGGCCATATGCCCTATTTTAATAAAAAAGGAATCCATAAAAAATAAATTACTTTCACTAAGTATATGCAAATTCCAGTGTAAGCAATCAGAGCAAAATTAATTTTGCCAGAACTGATTAAAAGCATTAATAAATCTATATGCAGTATTGCTTCAATCTGATACTGTAAATTTATTATACTTCCTGTAAGATTAATTATAATGCTACAATAACACATTACGATGCCAGAACATATTACCGTACATTCTGTTAATAACAGTTAAGCACAACCTGAGTCGTAATTATGGACTGTAACAAAGTAATTTGATAGTGATTGTTTTCTTTAACTGTTAATGTTAGATGGGAAATAAAATGTGTATGTGCTTGTGTTCATTATATTTTTTTTTCCATCTAATACAATACCTAATTAAAATCATAGAAACCTTGCAGCAATTGTTCTCACACAAACTCCCCTCACTTCTGTTACTCACCAAAACTGTCAGCTCGCCTGAGATAAGAGAAGGTTAAAAACAACAGTTTAAGTTATTCAAGGTTGTTCTGAATTCTTGTCCTGAGCTGAAGACCAACTTCCTCACATTATTAAATATGGCATGTACCAAATGACAACTTCATCACTGGAGATTTTTTAGGAGATACAACTATTTCCACAGAGTGGACTCAAGAGAGATCCAAACCTCACACTATTGTCTTTTGAATCCAGGATTTAAAAAAGGCAAACATCAACAGAACTGAGCTCTCTTTCTAAAGACTATAGGGGGTAACTATAGGGGAAACATGGAATGATCCCACAGCCAAACATCTGTACATTTTTCAGCTTGAGCATCTGAAATCTTTAGCAGCATCAGTACACTTCCTTGTCATAAGCACTTTGGGGTTTGATAATAACTATAGTACGTTGTCATGCTAGGCTTCCTGCCTGGTTGCTGTTCCTTAAACACTGCATGCATGGAAGAATTCCTGGCTTCAGGAATATAAAACATTAGTATAGTTAGCATCCCCTTCATAAACTTTAAAGGTGATGCCATATTTGAGAGAGCTGCTGAATAGAAAATTATTCCATTTAAACTTGCATACACACACACACACACACACATTTCAGATTAAGTCTGAATACAATGAAAAAAGCAGTGTGAAGGCACAATTCTGAATGGCATCTGTGCTCAGTGCTTCAGAAGACTGCTTACTGTCATAAAACTCTGTGTGTCACCAGCTGGGGGCCTGGGATTTAAAGATGTCAGGGGGACCTGGTCTCTCAGATGGGATAAAGATCAGAAGGAAAGCTGTCCAGGTGATGCCCAAGCCCCTGAACAGGCCTATCTGCACTCTCATTCAAATGATAATGAGTGTGTAAATCACATCTGTTCCCCCTCTGTGCCTGTATCCTTGTCACCTGAATAGCATCCCCACCAGGTATCAAATGAGCTACAGGAAATGGATTTCTTTTTTATCCAACTTCACTCTGAAATGACAAAATGAGCACCCTGACCAGGAGGCCCACAAGCCAAATGGGGATTCTAGCCTTAGATTTTCATAGTAATAAAGGACATTTAACGGTGATCAGTGTCACCAAGCAAATGCAGTTTCAGAGATGTTCAGTGGGACTAATTTCTAAGTTTAATTTGCAAAGTTGGTCATTGTCAGCTATTATGCTCTAATGATGCAAGGCAACAGAAAATGCCAGCTTTTGTTTTCCAGTTCATTCTCTTGCCTTACCTTAATTTACCTATAGCCCACTCCAGATTGCAAGAAGTCTGGATGTATTTTAGACACCAATAAATTCTGCAATTAAAATATTTGTAAATGTTTCATTCTCTAAAACAGTCCTTTTTAACATTTTCATATGTAAAGGACATTTTAGATCTAAAGATTTATATCATCTCTGGGCTCATCTTTCTCACCGCTTCTATTATTATTATTATTATTATTATTTCTTTTTCTTTTCTTTTCTTTTTTTTTGATCAGAGGCATGAAAGAGTAAGTAAGTGTGAATGCTTAGGTACCTGGGGTATGGAAAGGTGGTAATTAGCACAGCAGGATAATTGATGTGTAGATTGCAGCATGAACAAATGCTTTGACTTGTTTGTTCTTCTCACTCTTCCACATTCATTCTCTTCTCTCTCTCTCTTTTCTCTCTTTTTTAACGCAGCCTTGCTAATGAACACTCTACCTGCTTAGTTAAGTTGATAAAAATATACTGTACATCAGTCTAAACAGAACACTCTTGACTCCTACCCAGGATCTGCTGGACAGTTCTTATTGAACAGCCTTCTCTTGCACAAATGGTCCAAAAGACAATTCCATAAAGGTAAAAAAAAAATCTGCTAGAAATATTACACCAAGCACCAATTTATTAACAAAACCCCTCCAACCCATCTGTACATTAAGTACAAACTGCATGCTTGGTACCTGTAATTAGGTATCGTTAATTTGATGATGGTTTGCACATCAAAAAGGGAGCTGATGTGACAGTCATGCTAAAACACACTTAAGATTTTTCTTACAGGAAATGTCCCACAAAGCTCAACCCAAATTACTGCTTCTCACAATTGTTTTTGGTGTGGCAACCATCACCCACGTCAACTAGCCACCAGTGCTATCCCAGAAGGTGAATGGCACACGCACAGCTTGCTCACGCTGCCTTACTAACACTGTTGCAAGGGTCCAAATACCCCTGCATAGAGTAGCAGCTAAAAAATCTATGTGCCCAGTCCAGTGCATGTCATTGTCTTGCTCATGAGCATCTTCACACGCAGCACCAGCAGTTAGCATGAGAAGGAACTGTCATTTTGGAGGGGACTGTGAGAATCAGCTCAGTCTCCCTTCAGGATTAGATCCTTACTCACTGTTAAATGGGACGACCATAAGAGAATCAGTTTTTGGAAAGCAACACGGTTGGAACATATGCAAATCTGTTTGCTTACAGTATGTGAGATTGCTTTTTAAAAGAAGCAGAGCAAGGAAAAAGAGCTAGGATATCCTTATCATTGACAGTCTGTAGACCATTATGATGTGAAGGTATGTAATAAAAAAGAAATGTAAAGATGGGTTTGGAAATACCATTTAACATGCAGTACTGAATTTAATCCACCCTGCCTGGAACTTAGGGAATGCAGACCGAGGGATATATTTTTAACCTTAATGTGATGTACTGGGAGTGGACACATTCATTTCCATTCCCGCACTGAGTGCCATGAAGTCATAAGGGATGGGGGTGGGGGGTGGGGAATAGGAGGTTACAACTGGGATATCTGCTCAGCGTCCAGTTCTCATGTAGTTACTCAGGCAAAACTACCAGTACCAATCTGCCCTCTTTCTGGGGGCAGATTTAAACCTAATGATACTTAATAGCAATGACTGCTGCCTAATAGGGATAGAATTCCACTTAATGGGAATGCCTTTGGGGATTTAGTAGTGCTTAGGTGATTTATGTGTCAGCCTTACGCTGTTTCTGTGTGTGCGTCTGCTCCTCTAACAACAGCTTTTAGACCCCATCCTGTACATCAATCTTGCCCTTAGCTCTGCCACAAGAAACAAGGCAAATGGATTTCTTTCTTTCTTTTTTTTCAAATAGAGCCGTTTCTGGAGAGGAGGGGCGTACTGCTCCTTCCAAACTGCCCACACACATCAGGCTGCCATATGCCAAGGGTCTCACAGCTGGTCATGTGGTGACTAGAATGTCCTGGCCCCTATTTTAGTGCAAATATACAGGACCCCAAGCAGCCTGTTCAATCACAGAGCAGGCTCTCCACAGCTGGGTGAATGTTTCAAATAACATCTAATGGGTCTCCCTTCTAATAGAAGTACAAAACAACAATGTGTGAAGATCACAAACATTTCTGATAAAACCATAGCTACAGGATCTCTGCTGCTAATTCCTATCATGAATATTCACGTGGCAAAACCACATACTTTATCTGCAATAGTGGCTAAGTGCCATGGGACAAGGACACCCATATCTGTGACCCAAGGCTTACATGCAAAAAGCATCATAATAAGCATCCTACTTTGTCCAGACAAATCTATCACAAGTCGACCATATATATCCTAGTGGACACCATATCTTTTGAGGGGAGGCTTGTCTATGAATGGAAGCCCACATTTAGAAATGTTGTAAGAAGCCATGGACTAACTGGCTCAAACTCCCCAGTATGTATTTATTGTTTATAGATAAAGTCCTTCCTTTCAAATACTATGGCTCTTCAAGTAAACTCTGTCCCATGTAGGTGTGCTGTATATCTGACCAAAGACTGGGCTTGCCTCTTTAAAGTTTCTAAACCACCAAGTAAAGATTAACTAACTTTCTATATTTCAGCAGTCCATCTCACCATGTTCTTCGCCCACCTTTGGGTCAGAACTGGAATCCCACTTATCACAGCTAGGGATGCCGGACCCCCTGGAGGGGGTCCCCCGCTCCCAGGCCCCACCTATCCACCGCCAATCAGCTGGCTGGTGGAGGGGACTTACTGCAAAAAAAGGGAGGAACACCTGACGTTTTAGCGATGAGCCTATGTGACTTCAATATGACCCAGAAGTGATGTAGGCATGTTGGGGACATTGGGGCAATGCTCTGGTTTTTGGGCAAAAATTCTATGGTACAAACTAATTCTATCATAGAGTTTTTGCCCCAAACCCAGAGCATTTCCCTCCCCCGCCCAGAGATTGTGAAAAGGCTTCTTGAAGAGCTGCCAGAGAAGCATGTTTTTTTCCCTTGTCATTTTTTTCCAGCGATCTGAGTCCAGTGATAATCTCATTTTGCTAGACTAATGCCACTTGTAAATATGGTTGCCAGCCTCCAGGTGGTGCCTGGAGATCTTCCGCTTTTACAACTGAACTCCAGCTGACAGAGATCAGCTCCCCTGGAGAAAATGGCTGCTTTGAAGGGTGGAGTCTATGGCATTGTACTGTGCTCAGGTCCTTCCCCTCCCCCAAACCCTGCCCTCTCCTGGATCCACCCCCAAAGTCTCCAGGTATTTTCCAACCCAGACCTGGCAACCCTACTTGTAAAATAAATAAATAAATATAAAACGAGGGGAAAAGTGGAGCTTTCACACTGATCAATGGTGGAAGAGGCAGTGTGGGTAGAATGACCTCCATGTGGGTGGGGGAGTGACCGAGGGGCTGCAAATGGGGGAAGAAAATCCGAGAGCAGCTGCTCTCCAGTCATTTTTTTAAAATACTTTGGTCAATTTCAGGATTATTATTTTTTACTCTGCCTGCCTTCCTTTGTGTTCTCTTTCATTCAAGGAACTGAACCACAAGGATTTAAATGTTGGGCACTTACTTGACCCTACTGCGCAGCTGTGACAGGGCAACTGCGTAAATTTTTAAAAACCCTTTGGATGTCACCCCCCCCACACACATGACAGGTGATGTTCCCACTCCAATTAAGAAAAACTGTGATTTTTGGTTGAAGCTGCAGAAAACGCAATAAATACACCAGAGAAAAAAGAATGGTGTGTACGGCAGGCACACAAATCCAAAGTCAAGTTTAAAGGCTTGACTGCTCAAATTCTCTAAAGTAAGCTGTCCATGCATAAAAGGCCATCACCATCATCATTATCCCAACAATGTGATTATTATCAGGTACTTGAATTACAAAAGTATCAGTTATGGAAACAACTAAACATGACAGAGATCAGTTTCCACATGGTGCAGGCATGTTTCTGGCACTGACAGGCCATTTGAAGAAGTGAGCACAATACAAATATTACATTCTATTTATTTTATTTATTTATTTATTTGAATTTATATCCTGCCTAGCCAGCACGAAGCGGGATTCTACATCGTTGACTGCTACCATGCAGAAGGTATCTGGTGCAGCTTCAGTGCAGGGCAGAGGCCATAACATATGGTCCCAAGGAAAGTATACAACAGCACAAGGCAATCATGGCGTGTACCATTCTATTGTTAACAATGAAACTTTAAGTGGTTCATGATTTTGGAATAACACATGCATGTGGACACAATTCAATTTCTATGAATTCATCAGATTTTGGGGTGAAGTTATACTTCCCACTTATTGTAATGGTGTATGACCAAGAAGACCAGTGATCTCTGTGTTCTGATCATAAAAGAATTAATCCCCCCTCAGTCCCCCTTCACATTAGCACCCAAATTTATGACTCTACAAGCTCTCTGCTTGGACTTAAAAATACAAACAAATCTGCCAGGTACAATGGGGGCAAGCTCAGCTCCATTTTTAATCAGATTTTAATCCCTCTCAGCATCTGCTTCACTTGGGTTTGTGGAGATCTCCGGGGGTCTCTTCAAGCCTTACTAATGTAACGACTAAACGATGCCAAAATACATATTCAACATAGTACTAAATTTACCTTGTACTTTAAAAGTACACACCTTTCCTATTAAATGGCAAACCAATAAACACGTCTGTATATTGTGTTAACAGAAGGAGGAAAAGAAACTAAGCAGAACATCACAAAGGTAATCAGCTCATTCTCTGTCTGTGTATATTACAGCCCTAGGGTAGTACACAGTTGGCAGGTGAGTTTGAGAGCCATTGAGCACTGTGGAGTTTTCCCAATGTATTGTAATTACAGGAACACTTGTGTTAAATATCTTAATCACTATGAAAATTCAGTGTGTAATAACCCTAGCTTTTGCCTTGACAGCAGCAGGCTTGGTTCAAGCAACAGAACTAAGAATCAGGAAAAAAACAGGGTTCTTTTTTCACTAAATTAACCTGATGTTTTTAGGCAAATAATCTAAAACTAATTGACTCAGCTGATGTGTTTGCAATGCTGGGCTAGCCAATCAAGAACTAGATAATTCAAATGAAATGGCTATGTCACCCTGTCAAGCCAGTTTGGTGTAGTGGTTAAGTGCGGACTCTAATCTGGGAGAACCAGGTTTGATTCCGCACTCCTCCACTTGCAGCTGCTGGATGACCTTGGGCAAGCCATAGCTCTGGCACAGCTGTTCTCTCAAGGACATTTTTCTCAGAGCTCTCTCAGCCCCACCTACCTCACAGGGTGTCTGTTGTGGGTAGGGGAAGGGAAAGGAGTTTGTAAGCTGCTCTGAAACTCCCTTGGATAGTGAAGGGCAGGGTATAAATACAATCTCTTCTTCTTCTGTTTGGATCTCCCCCCCCCCCCTGCCTTTTAGTATGTGATTAATGTTCAGGGGTCCCAAACCACAATATTTTAGATATGCGATAAGTATTTCTGCAAGTATTTCTCCAAGTATGCGACAAGTATTTCTCCATTTCTCCAAAATACCTGATCCAGTACAATATCCATGGAAATAATGGTGGATGTAAAGTTTCAAGGACAGTAGCTTACATCGGAACAGCAAGTCTACTTAAAAATAAATGTACCCAAGACAGACTTCTGTGGAAAGTGATATCATATAGAATAAGAGATTTCAGCAATTTTGGATTCAGTCCTTAGTACTAGTAGAGTGATAGAGCTTACCTACACTATGGCCTAGTTGTGTGAATATAACCATATCCAATGACTAGTGACCTCAAACACTGACAGTCCCACCCATATCTAAAGACATACCCAGGCAAGCCCGATTTCATCAGATCTTGGAAGCTAAGCAGAGTTGCCTGTAGTTAGTACTTGGCTGGAAGATTTCCTTGGAATACCAAGTTGGGAGGACAGAGGCAGGCTTGTTCAGCCACCTCTCTGAATATCCAAGCCCCCAGTAGGGGTCAGTCACCAGAGGTCAACGTGACTTCCAGGTGCAGACACACACACACAAATGCAAAAAAAAAGAAGACATACCCAGTCACTTCAGTAGATTGCATGTTTCTCACAATCTGGAGACCACAGAAAATCCACTTGTGCATCTATATCTACATCAGCTACATGTGCAGAAGCCTGCTTTGAAACGTGGATCTTATTTGCTGAATCAGGGCATACACTGTGGGTCAATACAGAGTTGAAACTGATTTGATCTGTGATATATCTGGAGTCTTAACTGAAAACAATGGCATAGCAGACAGAATGACAGAGCAGACCAAAATCCCTTCTCTTGCCTCCAAGACTTGCCCACTTAGATAAAATGGAGAATTATAATTCCTGTCCCCAGTTTTGTTGATGGTACTCACTCTGTATCTTATTACTCTTGTGCACAAGTGCGTTGTTGCCATGGTTAAAAATCTAGCTCTCAGAAAGCATTCCCTCCAGAACCATTAGCCAAGGATTTCTGGATTGATATTTCGGAAACCTCTGGGAAAATCTTACAATCTATGAATTTGCGAGGCTCTGCTCACCCGCTCCACATGCATTTCAAGGTAAGAGCATTTGGCACAGCAATACTTTTTGTCGCTTTAGTATTTTGGAAACTATCAATAGTCGAGCTGCTCCAATTACACTTCAGGGTGGGTTTTTGAAAAGATTTGTGATTTTGGCAATTTTTATTAAAAGTTACCTCATTTATATTCCCAGGTTCTCAGAGATCTAGCATAAAGTGGGAGCACTTTGGGATAGAAGAAAAACATAGGTGGGAAAAATATATGAAAAGAAAACATATGTAAAAGAAAACACATTTAAATTTGTTTCCACGTATGAGATCATATTTCTGGCACTTTGTAGAAGCCCTATGGAAGCTGTTATTTCCAATACTGGAATTCTACAGTGACTAAATTGGTGTTAAATTTAAATCTGTTCAGGAAGTAATAGTCAATCTGCATTCCATATAAAGACTCTCACAGGCAAAATCATTTATACAGGGTAAAGTTGGCAAAAGGAAGTGAATGAAAGGGGGGGGGGGAGAAAGTATTTATTAACCCATTTTTTTCAGATCAGATACTCTATAAGGTACTTTGCTTTAAAAAATGAAGTTGCTTAGTTAGAATACAAATAATGCTACTAGCACATTTTAATAATGTCAAGTAACAAAACCTGTCATTTTAAATGCATTATAAAACAATATAAATGAATGTGTTTTATGGAATAAGTGCCATCATTTGCCAGTTCTACTGCAATGAAATGTAAGGAGCTTTTAAACAAATGTCTAACCATGTTATTTTGGTATCCTTTATCATAGATTCACTATTAAATTTTTACAGTTTTGTTAACATACAGCAAAAAATTTATAACAAATAACAGGGTTAAAATGTTTCCACAGAGTTGTTTGCAGTTTCTCCTCAGGCTGATGCTTTGACTAGTTTCTCCACCAGTGTGATTTTGCACAATTCATCAGAGTGGTTGAGATAAGACTCTAAACCATAGCCAGAGTGGTGAAGACTATAACTAGGGAGACCAGAGTTCAGATCCCCACTTAGACATGAAGCCACATGACCTTGGGTCAGTTACTTTATCTGAACATAACCTCCACCTCATAGGTCTGTTGTGAAGGCAAAATGGTATGGGGAAAGGAGCAAACATTTATGCTGCCCTTTCATGGAAGAAGGGTGGGATAAAAAAATTATACAGATAGTTTGGAGGAGCAGGAATGTCCCACAGACTCATGCCCTTCTTCCTTGATCACGTGCAAATTCTCTCCTTCACTTTCTGGATATTCTGCCCACGGTTTCTTGTGATGGCCAAATCAGGGAACTTGGATAGCTCTAACCTCCCAAATGTTACCTTGTGCTTTCAAATCATGGTTAGGAAGCACTAACTGCAGTTCAATGAATCCAGGCATCAGAGCAAACTGGTTACACTAACCCAGAAAATAGAACAGGATATGAGGAAAGGAAGCATCCCCAACTGAGCAACTCTGATTTGCAGCAGCGTAATTTATACAAAGTGGTTCTTAGTTTAACTGTATTCAGGTTTCACTATTATAATTTGTACAAGTGGAGACTCGCAAGAAACTTGCAGGATGGCTATCCCATTCCTCACACCTTTGCTTCCTCCCTTCTTCCCCTACCTTTCTCACACTCTTTCTCCCTTCTGCCCCCCCTTTCTTACTCTCTCTCTCTCTCTCTCCTCCACGTATGTTACTTCCTCTCTCTTTCTGACCCGTCATCATTCTCTTTGTTTTTCTGCCTCCCCACCTCATCACTCTTTCTCTCTCTTTCTGCCTCCCACCCCAAATCCCACCTTCCCCAGGCTCCACCTCTGAAATGTCCAGGAATTTCCCAACCTGGAGCTGGCAACCCTATTTCCTTCCCACTCAACAGCCAATCTACCTTTATCTGTCTTCAGCTTTCCATCTCCACCCCCTCCCCCACAGCCTCTACCTAGGAAAATTACAGTCTTTCTCCACAGTGGGGACTAAGGCAACTTACATTATTATTTCCTCCTTGTTGTCTGCACAACAACCCTGTGAGGTTGGTTAGGCTGAAAGTATGTGACTGGTCCAAAATCTCCTAGTCAGCTTCCACTGCAAGATCTGAACCGGGGTCTCACAGATCCCAATCTGAAGCTCTAACTGTTACATCAAAATGGCCTTCAGTAGCAAAGCAGCTGGGCCTAATTAAGTCATGCAAATCAGGTGGTATCAAGTCACAAAGAGGGTGCTGCCTAGGGATGCCAGCCTCCAGGTGGGACCTGGGGATCCCCTAGAGTTACTGCTCATCTTGAGACCACAGAGATAAGTTTCCATGGAGAAAATGGATGCTTTGGAGGGTGAAGTTTATGGCATTGTACCTCACTGAGGTCCCTGTCCTCCCCAGATTCCACCCCCAAATCTCCATGAGTTTCCCAGCCTGGATCTGGATCTGCTGCTGGTAGCCGGGTGGTGGTGGTGGTACTTGGCAACCCTAGACTGCTGCCAGTAAAAATCCTGCCCTTTACTGACAGAAACAGTTAGAACCTCCCCCCCCCCCCCCCCCGAACATTCTAATCTCCTCACAGTTGATGCCTGGAGCTGATGCCATTTTTAAATGGTATTTGGGGGAATTCAACAGTCCCTGAAGTTTTTTTTTAACTTTTCAGATTTTTCTGCAGACCGAGAAAGGGGCCTGACTATGTAGGAAAAGCTGTTTGGGGAAAGTGAGCTCCCTTTTGGCAGAAATAAGCATCCACACAGGAAAAAAACCCCTCTCAGAATTAGTATACAGATTATAATTCTTTTAGATCTGGCCATAAAAATGCAATGTGTCTAAAATGGGTGCAGGACATATGGCATTAACCATAGATATGCATTACATCATCAGGCCTTAAACAAAAAATTTTTCGCACTCTTTACCCACATTTTACATTTGTATGCATGTGTTCATTTTCTGTGAACGACTTAAAGATACATCACTAATTACAGGAAGTAGCAAAATATAAGGTAAAGGCTACAATCCCAAGTGACTTCTTTCCCTACAAATCTTCCCCTCTCTTCATTTATTTACTTCCAACAATGTGCTAGGTGCAGTACAAGAGATGTTACACACACATCCCACCCAGAGGACTTACAGTCTATTTATAAGCATAGAAATTGGGTCTGAATGTTTTCAGTAACAAGAGCAAGCACTAAATCCTGTTAACGCTAATAGCTTACAGTGCAACATGCTTCTTGAACTGAACTTCCAAATAACAGACTCATGGACAAACACCAAAGAGAGGAGAAATGTGCCTAAAAGTGGGCTGTTGAAAATAAAATCTGCCAAGTGAGCAATGAGTATGGTTGGCAGGCCTGTTGGGATGCATTTTGGGTAGCCATTTTATAATAACTTCAGTTGCATAATTTGTGCCACTGTGCCATCACATTAATTTTCCTGGTATGGGCCTATGGACACTGCCAACAAATCTAAGGTATTCAACTACTGTGACACAATGGTGAGTGCCACAGGGAAAGCTTGGCAGTAAATAGCTCCTCCCTTGGTTTTGAGTCATGACATAAACCCTTTTCACACAACAGATACATGGAGACTGAGCATATATGCGGAGGGAAGGGATGTACATATAACTTCTGTGGCAACTCAGCCCCCAATGTAAGCATATTCATCTTGAACTGTGTAAAGTGCCTACGTATGTACAAGTGTATGCTTGTAGGGCTATCTCCTCAAGAGTGGATACCCTGCTTGTTCAGGATTCAGATCCTGCAGAGTTACTCCTGTATATGTTTGCACCTGCATAGGACTTTTTACACATGTACAGCTGTACATGTGAGTGAAATCACACATTTATCCAGGTACTGGTCCCCCGGTTTCATTTGCAAAGTCAACGCACATTGGCTCTTTCTTACAAACAGATGGACACACTTATATGCTGGATGTACATACATTCACTGTAGTATGTAAACAGGGCTTATTTCTTCATGGATTTGTTGTGTGAAAAAAAGGTCTATACAGGACCTGGAACAGGACACAATCCGATTTCAGAAACATTTAATACATATATAATTTTGTACAAAATCGTGGCTGCTTGGTCTAGGTACTACTGTTCAATTGTGTGGTAATGAATTTTTCACATTGTATGGGACTTCATAATTTGTGTTTGTTGCCCTTCCCCTAACAACAAATTACAGAATTCCACCCAGTGGGAAAAGTCATGCTTAACGGGAAAGAGCAGCACACAGTACTCCTAGCATGGCATCCTGCAGAGAGCAAGGATGGAGACTGCTTGTGAAGTCCATGTTGTACATCATGCTTCCCCTTGGAAAAATTACAATTTATTAAGGAGTCCTTTGAGCCTCCAAAATAGAAAGCTCCAGTGGTATATTTTGCATCTTACTAAACATAAGCACCTCAGTTCTAGGTCACTGATTTGGCATGCTCCTTGCAAAGAAGTTTGAATGCCTTCAGCAGAGTTTGCAAAGATATGTCCCATTAAGATACCTGGTGTAATTCCCTTTTTTAAATTTACGCTGCTGGTCTATGGCAAATGCCATTCTCAGTCCCCCTGGAACTACCAGTATAATGATGCAAACTCCTAGTGCTCCCGAGCTAACTTTTGTTTTTAATAGAAGAATAGTAGCCACCTCCATGAAACCTCATGGCTATTTGCACTATATCCTTTCCCCCCACACAGTACAGTTTAATACAGTACAATTGGTACTATTACTGGTAAAATGCACACACACATGCACACTCCTCTCTGCACACAGCTATCTTGAGTTCTTATTTTTCAGTTGTAAAAATAATAAGATAATGATAGAAAATTGAGCTCTTTGCATATTAGTGGCAGGATCAGCATTACATTGGCTGCTTATTGCCCCCCACATCAACTCCCACCCACTCAGATGCAGACAAAAACTTGTGGGAATATCCACACATACAAGAGAATATTTACATAGGCCTCAGTTCTGCTACAACTCACTATAAAATGCCGCTGGAATCCAGGAATCCTTCTATACTGTCCTCCAACTTATTGCATATGGCATTTTACAAATATTTTTAAATCTGTTCTTTGAATTCATATTGTAAAGAAAGCCTCAGCAAAGTCATAAATGAAACCCTTTATCTTTCTTTGATGTATCAAAAACATATTGTTTCACTTACTTTCAAGAAAAGTTTTTTCCTAAGCAGTTTCCTAAACAATTCTGAAAGAATTAGGGGGTACTAGTCACACCGGACAGTATTAGAGGTTTCCTCATCATGTGCCACTTGCCAAAATAGAATAGGAAGTGTGTGGCAACATCCAGGAAACTGGAAGTAAAGTTTGGCCTTAGGTAAATGGAGAACTTCCAAAGATTTAAGACTGTTGTACTCATACCAGTTTAGTGAACTGAGATAACGCAGGAAATAAAAGAATGTGCTTAAAATATATGAACTGAGGTACAGCTGTTTTTTTTCACAACTGATGCCAAAGGATGGAGAACAATTTCTTTTTGGGAGACCTGGGTTTAACAGAATAAGAATGTTCCTCATTCATGTATCTCAACATTTGGTTTAGGGAAAAAAATTAATACCCGTTAATACCTCTGAGAAAGATGCACACTGTTTCTGAACCCCCAGCAAACTAGTCTGTTTTGAGAGTTACTAGCTGAGTTCCAGTTCATATACCATATACAGCTTCTTTGGCCTAGGTTATGTGTCATGAATCTCCTGTATCTTTTGTCAGAAAAATATGCATTGATTTGGCTAAACACATCATACATAACAGTTTGTCAAATCACAATTTGTCCTCACGTGAAATTGATTCAAGAAGATAACATGTTCAGCACATGTTCAGCATAATCAAGGCAAAAGAAAAAAGCTAGCCAGCCATGTATCTAGTCACAGAGGCTGCATGAACCGGACATGAGTTAAAGTTTTTGTACTTTATTTTTCCCACCGGATAGCAAACTTGCAAAAACTATCCACCCCTCTCATTTTTAAAGCAGCCCTGACATTTTTGGCATTCTCCTGTTTCTGTGCCACTGCAACATCATGAAGCATAGGCTTTGGGGATACACCATTTCAATGCTGTGAGAAGATACAAAATTTGGAGCCTGAATAGCACCACAAAAGCATGTTGTAGAGTCTGCACCGGGTATTATAGAAACAGTTTCTGACATTAAAACTCTTTCCCATGTTCCACCAAGATTCAGCGACTCTTCCGCACTAATTACCAACCGGAGTGAGGGGAAGTTAGCCACCCGAGAGGTGTTGCAACCTGGCATAATACTTTGGTGATTTTGTGAAGTAAACGCAGGCTCACTACTACAAAAGCCTAAACACTTGATAAAACTCTCTGATTTTTTAGAACATTTCAGCCATACAACATTATTCAACTACTCATCACTGTGAGAACAGGCAATCAGGAAAGCTAATTTCTTAATTAGCTCTGCTCCGGTGGTAATGATTGTAGATCGTGTCAACTAAAATCTGTTTGGATTTCTGTAAATTGGAGGCCGACAAGCCTGCAGTTCCGTTGCCAACCTGATAACTCTCACCCCCCCTGTCTTTTGTTTTGCCTCCCAGCCTTTTTCCTGTCGCCATCTCAGTATTTAATCTGACACTGCCAGGCAGCAAGGAGAGTTTACTCTTCCCCTTCGAGAAGGAGAGAGAGGAGAAGGAGAAGGAGGAAAAGCCAAACATTTACGTGGGGACAAGAGGGCTGACTGCACAGGAAACCTGGACCAAGCCTAAACTCCTGACAAAAGCCTTTAATATTTTCTACATTCCTCAAGGCATTTGCCTTCTGTAGTAGGATATATTCCTTTCAAGCAAGCTCTGATAAGGGAATTCAGGTTGTTGGTTTTAAAAAAAACAACAGGAAATGTATAGCCTTGTAAGTCTATCACTTTATTTACTTTGTACGTTATAGATTTAAACTAATTCACATCCTTCCCATTCACATCTGGCATGCTAATTCCATAGACTTTGTAACAACCTCAAGAGCTGATAATAAAACAAAATAAAATTAATCACCAGAGCCAAGAAGTTTTAATGACACTATTTTACCTGATCAGAGAAATATTATGCGGACAACATACTATGAGGAACAAGGAAACTCATCTACTCGCTTAACTCGTGACTTATACATATATATACAAGGCAGAAAAGGGGGGGGGGTCTTACCTGATTTACCAAGCTGTGGTTTGAACTAGGCTTCTCTTGGACCAGGACAAACACAACATATTGAATTTCCTGCCCTACTCACTCCACCTTATATTTTAGTTCTTGGAGTCATGTAAATATGTAGACCATAACCTTGATATAGCGTGAAACTATTAATCTGATATTATAGATCTGAAGGCCTTTTCCGGGATGTTTAATTGGAGGCTGGATTCATCCCTGTTTTCGGTAAACCATAAAAAGTCCAAGGGCAAAATCCACCAGGGACTTCCTCTACACTAGACTCACTAAAAGGAATGGGAACTGTACATCACAGCAATTTGTCTATGGAACTTCTGCAGGAGAGCTCCCCAGGAGTCGGTGCCCACACTGTCCATGAATCAGTCCTTTCTATCTTTGGGGATGCACTCTGGTGAGATCTATTTAATCAGAGATGGGTCCTGGGAATACACTTCTATTTTACAGGAGCTAAGGACACATAATCCTTATTTTGGACTGCTCAATAAACAGTTAAACTCAGTTGACAAGGCACCAAACTACACAAAACTCCCCCATTTATCTTAATTCCTGATTACCCAGATATTTTTGAATCATCTATAAGCAACCTGAATCATCTATAAGCAACCAGGCTAGCCCAATCTCATCAGAGGCTAAGCGGGGTCAGCCCTGGTCAGTATTTGGATGGGAGACCACCAAGGAAGTCCAGGGTCACTTCACAGAGGCAGGCAATGGCAAACCACCTCTGAATGTCTCTTACCTTGAAAACCCTATGGGGTCGTGACTTGACGGCACTTTCCACCACCATACACAATCTAGAAGAATGCTCAGTGCAAACAATGGCACACCAACTGTTCTCAAAGCATTTAGCATCATGGAAGAAGACATTTCTCTCCCACTCTCTTTCATAAGAGTATGAAAAAACTGAAACTCCAAGAGTACCTTGTAACCAAGTTTTGGATAGAGGAAAAACCAGCCTCCCCAATACACATTAGTCCCTCCGTTATTACTACTACCCTCAAAAGTGCCCACAAAGCTTGAACCTTTAATGTGAGGTTAAGCGATGCACTAAACTTCCAATGGGTTCTCTGAAAAAGATGAATTGCATATTTAATAAGTTTCATCAAACTAATATAACCATTCAATCTCTTATGTAGAAACAACGCAAAACCAATTTTACTAATTCCAGTTTATGCCACATCACTCTGGGTAGTTTCTTCTATGGATTTTATGTGGCACTGGAAGCTTTGATTCCCTCCCTCCCCATAACGCCATGTTACAGGAATTCCCCTGTGATTCTAGCCGAATGTAGATGTTAACAGCCATCTCCTCCCTCACCCGGATCCATCCAATCAACCATAAGGAGAGATAAACTGGTAAATCTTCCTCTGGTTAACCAAAAGGAGGGGGGAGATAGTTGTTCACCTTTCCCAACAGGAAAGATTTCATTTGGGAAACATGTGACTTGGGAGGAGGGGAATGGGTGAGAGACGATTTCATTTACTGTTAAAAAAAATCACCAGCCCTCAAACACTGCAAAGTTACCTGACTCAGCTGCTTGTAGAAATCAAATTCAGTCAGAGATAACAGCTAATCATTTGTCACAGTAAGAAGCAATTCCCTGAAATCGGAAGGGAAAACCTGCCGCTTCAATCCTCAGGTCTGTCAGATTGCTAGAAATTACATTCTGCTCTGACTAACCTCTGCACTTGGATTGCTAACAACAAGCAGTCTGGTCTATCAAAAGAGAATATCATACAACCAAGAACAGCTTTTGATTTGTTCTATTCCAATAACCTGAAAAAAAGTTTATGGACATGCTTTGCTGCCTAGACCTCAATTTTCACCAACCTGCATACCGTTTTGAATTTATGGCTTCACGTATAGAGTAATGTGGATAAAATTTACAGGCTGATTATCTGTTTCTTCATAGTACGAAAATTAGAGCTGATTTTATAACTGCACAACAGATATTTGCTCTTTGATACCTCAAGGAAGGACATGCAATTCTGAAACCCTCAATTAAAATGCTATATATAAGTTCATATTTGATGACCTTTTACCATGTGTGAAGTTTCAAAATGAAATTTATATTCTTTTGCAGTGCTCTCTGGGAGTAAATTACAGATATCCTTCTATATAAACACTATTTGTGCGGCAGTCATGTTATAAGTTTAATAAAAAAATGATGTATCACCCCTGTTTGTAAGATTTATAATTCACATGGCAGTAGAGAAGCAGGGAGCTGAGCTACAATGCATTTTCTATACTTAACTCTGTTATCTATGGTATAAGGATGCTTATAGCACTGGGAGGGGGAGAACAGGAGGGAGTCGAAAAAAGACCTGGTGAACGAGCGTGTATTGGAAGGGTGGGAGCTCAGTTTCTTATCACTAGATGAGCTTCTTTTTAAAAAAGAAAAAGAAAGAAAGAAAAAGAATAACGGCAGTTATAATGTGGTGTGTTTATCTCTGAAGGCTTGCCTTACCCAGGAGGCTAACACTATTAGCAAAACAAGTTTAGGCAAATCTATTCATTCTAGTTTTATTAGCAGGTAATGAAAAGGTGTAAGCTAAAAGTGCGAAATGACTCTGTGTATTTTGAAAACAATATTTCAGAAAACAGTTTTATGCAGCCAGGTCTCTTTATATTACGGTTACGTATAGTACAATTCTTTCTAATAATGCAGAACGGTAGTTTTCAGTTGGTGATACAGGCTAAGCAAGGAAATTAGATTCATGCTTACAGAAAACTGCCTGTCAGCACTGTACTTTATTTCTTCTGCTGTTAAGGGCCATTCACAAGACCCTAAACTGAGCTTGTTTTCCAGTCTAAGCAGATACTGTTGTCTGTTGGGTCTGCATGTTGTTGTCTGTTGGGTCTGTGCATGCATATAATTGGGCGAACTGGTTTATCATGAATACAAGCTTCCAGTATTATTGTGCTGAGTAGCAGAATTTTAGACTTTTGTGAGTGGATCGCAGCATCAGCACCATCACAAACATATTTTGTATGGGCAAACAAAAAAATAATAATTATGACTGGTTTTTAAAAAGTCTAGAGCTGAGCCTGAGTTAAGTATTAGTTACAAATGCTTCCTTCATGGTTTGTGTTTCAGTCTGAACCTTCTCTTACCAAGGATATTTGTCTGATAAGGCATTTGGCTTCACTAAGACCATAAAAACAAGCAGCGGCATCCCAAACAGAGTTATACTCTTCAAAGTCCATTGAAATCAGTGGGCTGTAGCTCTGTTCAGGATGACAATGAAAGGAACAAACAACATTTGATTACAGAACACTGGACACCACATAAGCTTTTTTCAAACAGTTTCTAACATAAAAATAGAAACAAGTAATGCTCATGTAAGCTTAAAGAAAGTTATTAAGACTCCTCATACTTATGCTTCTTTCTCTTCAGTTTTGAAAGCAAAAAACATCTTGGAGAACAAGGTTCATTTAATGGGCATTTTGGGGACTCAAACAACAACAAAAAACCTCAGAAGAGAATACATAGGCTATCTATCCACTAGGCCAAACCAACACTGTTAATACTTCATGGGCTCCATAGAAGCCACCAGTATGAAAGCAGTATGTAAATGATAAGGAAGTGGAAAAACAAGGAATCTTGCAGCACACATTTAGCACCTTGGCAAGAAGAACAGGAAGAAAAAGCTCTGAAACAAAAATAGGGAGATTCCTACCTTGTAGCTGCATAGAAGTACCTCCATTTGGCCCTGTTAATTGAACCAACAGTCTACAGAACTGAAGCCCAGCTAAATGCAACTCATCTGCATAACTGGATTAAAAACAAAATGAGAAAAAAAATTAATGCAGTCTTGTGCCAGTATCTGCTGCTTTCATGGGGCTAAAATGGTCCTCTCTGTCCAGCTTCACTATAGGCTAGGATTCTAACCGTCCTCCATTACTAATCACTAAAGAATGCACATGTGTGCCTCTTGATTGGCCTAGAGGGTGGAGGATGTCAGCCTCCTTTCAACCTGTGCAATATTTGTAGGCCTTGGCTTTGTTGTTTGGCAGGGTGAGAAACCAATCAACAAGTGGGAACAAAATGAGCATGACTAACCTGACTCATCTGCTTTTGTATCATCCAACAGCTCAGCTCAATGATATGGTATTCTAACTCAACTGCCTAGAATTTCATGATCTTTCAATGGTGCCATGACCCAAGTCTTCTACTCCCAGTGCAGCCCAATGAAAGAATGTACCTTGTATCTCTGTGGAAGCATAAAGCTGGACAGAGATACCCTTTTTGCCCCATGAGAGCAGCAGACACTGGCACAACCCTGCACCAATCTTTACAGAATTTAAGAAGCTGAAGAAGGGCTCTGTATCAAAGTATTTGAGTTATATTTTATGTAAACATTTATATCCTACCTTTTCTCTTGTTTCAAGGTGGCTTACAGTAATAGTTAAAATATCCCCAACTAAAACCAAAGATAACATAGTAAGCCCCAACCCCCGCCCCTTAACAGATGCCTGCCATGATTCCTTTACCAAGCTCCACTGGGACACAAAAGTTTGCTGATGAAAGCTGCAAAAAGGTCTGTTTCTGTGCTATCCTTCCCTGCATTGTTTTCTCAGTCTGGAATTATTAGGATTGACTGTCCCATTAAAACTCCAAAGCAGTGGTAGTAGAAGCATTTCACAGTTCATTCCTTAACCACTCTCCAAACTCGTCTTAATACAACAGGGGTAGGTGACCCACCAGCAGAACACAGCTACTGCAAATTCTTTTATGATTTGAAGCTTTCAAGGGAGGGATTTTAGAGTTGAGTTCTGATACTGGGCTGGATTGACCATTGGCTTAACCCTGTTTTATTATTTTAATTATTCCTCTTTGCTGGAAAGGTGTTTAATGTGCACACTTGGCTACACACATGCATGTACAGCAGGAAAAGAAACATGAAAAGAAACAAATGCTAAGGCATTGTCCAATATGCAGCTATCAAAAGAAGCTGTTCACATTTAAGACAACATGTTGAGACACTCTTGTACAATTTCTAAAGTCTCTAGAGGAAATTTCATACAGCAAGGTTTTTAATGGCCAGTTTCACATAGCATGCTATCTTTTGGAGTTATCATATGGTGGATCTCGCAAAACCAGACTTTATGCAGCATCACTATATAAATGCAACCTCCACATTTTCAGCACGTTTCAGAGAGTTTGTTGGCTTGACAGTGAGATAGCATTATGCTCCATACCAAGTTGCTCTTCATCCCTTGCAGTTGCAAAAATCAACTTATAATGAAAAACAGGTTGGCTAGTTCAAGTTAGGGCAAAAATAAGTTTACAAGTTTCTGGCATAGAAAGCTAAAGTTAGAGGATGCCAGACCTACCCTGTGCCGAAGTTACTAGCTGAACTTTCATGAGCTTCATTAGATGCTAAACTGGGAGTTTAATCTGTGAACTAATTGTTTTTAAAATGTCAACTGAGAACTGGTGATGGGGGAATCTGGGAGAGCCAGGTTCAGACCTCCCCCTCCTGAGCCAGGATCCTGTCATCTCGGTCACCCGGGGCCAGACGCTCAGTCTAGACTGCCTCACAGAGTTGGTGGTGGGGATGGGGCAGTGGATGGGGACGTCTGGTGCGCCTCTTCAAGATCCTTAGAGGTAGTACAGGGGAAGAGAGGAAACAAAGAGTGAGAGACAGATCATAGCCATGCTTGGCTGCTGAGGCTGGGCGTATTGGGGGGGGGTGCTGAAAAAGTACCTTATTTACTTGCGAGGAAGATGACTCCTCCTAAAAGTGTTATATATACAAAAAGTAACTAATGTGTACGGAAATGTAAGATACTCCCCCCCACATTTTATGGTATCCCTAGGTAAAAATCTAACCTTGCATATGATTATATACATTTATTGGGGCTTTTGTGGATTCCCCAGAAAAATCAATTGCTTTCACTCCTAGGAATCAATTTTGAGTAAAAAAAATAGTTTTGTTAACTGGCTTAACCTGTTAAACCCAGATGCCATCAGGAGGTCCACCCTTGGGGCCAGAACTCCAGAAGCCCTCCCACTGTTGCCCCCCAAGCACCAAGAATACAGCACATCGCTGTCCCAGACACAGTGTTCCATCTATACCTTGTGGCTAACAGCCACTGATGGACCTCTGCTCCATATATTTAGCCAATCCCCTCTTGAAGCTCTCTATGCTTGTAGCTGCCACCCCTTCTTGCGGCAGTGGATTCCATGTGTTAATTACACTTTGGGTGAAGAAGTACTTCCTTTAATCTGTTCTAAGCTTACATCTAATTCATTGAGCGCCCATGAGTTCTTGTATTGTGAGAAAGCTAGAAAAGTACTTCTTTCTCTACCTTCTCTATCCCATGCATAATTTTGTAAACCTCTATCATGTCATCCCTCAATTGTTCTCCGACTCCATCTCCCTAATCCTTTATCTTTATACCTAGAACATATATACAGCCTGGAAGTAACCTATCCCAATAATCCAAACCATGAAACCATGTGCAGAAACACAAATGACCAGTATCGGCCACAAGAAAGCTTGTTGCATGGTAGACAACTAACCACATCCAGCTTCTTTATCCAAAGGCATCATGGAGTCAGCTTTCTGTGATTTTCACAATTCCTTACATTGAAAGTGAGAGGGTCTTTAAATCTGAAATCATTACCTTATCAAAACTTAATGTATGAAAAAGAAGATGGGTGGTAAAAAGAAATTACCAAATAGTGAAGGGTTAATTAAGAACCTGTGTAATATTTACCTCCACAACTTGCTCCTCACCATGTCTGGGGAAAAGCTACTATTTAGTTTGAGTAAGAGTATGGTTCTCTGACCTAGGGTTAATAAAAAATGTCATCTCGAAGTAGGTTTAAAAAAATTGCTCCTTCTGTATTTTTACAGTTGAGCTATAAATTCCTTATAAACAGAGATCATAATGAAAGTGCTGACACAACCTTTGCTATGGCATCAAAAATACTTGCTACAGTATGTTACCTGTTTCTTGGAGAGGAAAAATCCGATCTTTCTTGTGAAATACTGATGCTTACAAATTCCACTATGCTATTTTTGTTGTGTTTGTTTAAGTAAAGGACAATTTGTAGAAACCTTCAGGATTGCTAGTCATGTAATGAAACTGAGCAAATAACTCATAATATTACCTCACAGAAACACTAACCCCAATTCTGAAATGTAAATATCCACCTTCATAAGATTACTAGGAAATGCTTATTTTTTTTCCTTAGGTTCAACTAAATAATGTATGCATACTTTCATTGTGGCATGATGAAGCAATTTTAGCCTTTAAAACCCACAACTACTCAGGAGGGAAAAGGTCTGGTTCCTGCAACTTAAATAATTTAAACATCGGGGTGGAAATGCTTTCAGCAGTTTCCTTTTTGGAGACAAAGGAAGAAGAGTTCAAAATTCTAAGACACCAAGAAGAATATGAAAGAGTGATAAAAGAGCAAACCACAGATATTTTCCCATGCAAGAGAAATGACCACACAGACAGTAGACAGAAAACTGCCATTTAAAAAAATTAAAAAGATGATTGGCCTAGTATTACAACAAATATGTTTTCCTAAAATCATAGTAAAAATAGCACTCTCTTTTTTCACTCGAGTCATAACTGGTTTGTATACGCTTTGGGGTTAGGCAGATGTTAAGGGTCACTGAGGAAGCTATGTGAAACTGTGCACTGCCAGCAGTCGCCTTCTGAGTTTACAGAAACATGTATGTCATAAAAAACATAACGTAGAGGTTTAAAACCAATGAGAACTGAAAGGGAAGTACTCAGATTGGAGGATTATTTAGTGCACAGGACATCAGCTGTAGTCACCACAGAACTATTAAACAACACGGGGAAATTTTGCATGCTTAGAAGGCAGGTAAAAATGGTCCTCTGACTCAGTGTCCTATTGGCCTTATGTCAGGTTTCGAAACATGCCGTAGGGAGAATTTGCCTTCTCACTTGCAGATCTGTAATGACATGTTTGTAAAAGAGCGTGGGACTGCAGCTGAAGCCAGTGCAGTGGCCTTAGAGCAAAGCTTACAGCCTGAAGTATTTTAGTGAAAATAAAACACATACAAATAAATCCCCTGAGAACTTGGGAGAGAGTGCAAGGGGGAGGGACGTGAGGAGGAGAGAAAAGAAAAATAGAGCAAGGAGGCCAAAGGAGAAAACTGAAAGGAGAGGCAATAAAATGGAAAGTGAATCACCATTTGACAAGAAACAACCAGACACCTGTAACTTGTCATGAACATTAAACTCGCTTATTCAATGTGCCTTCCAGTAAACCACTTACTGAATATGAATATTTGGCTGAGGTGGGTTTGAGGAGAGGGCTTGAGAATGAGGTTTGGGATGTGTCTTTGTTTCACTCACACAGTACACTAGAACGGAGATAATACATGTGAGAAAGTTTTCAGTCAGACTCTTGAGAGAAATTTTGGTCCAGAAGAAGACAATAACAATACCCTTTCCTCCACCCAGTACTTGGACTTCTGCCAGCATCTTTTCCCAAGCTTTGCAGCACTGCTAGAAAGGGAATCCCACAGTCATTCCTGTTTGTGGGGGAAGCCCTCCAGGAACATCACTGAAAGATAGGCTTTGGGAATCCTGCCTGGTTCCCTTGCCTTCTTAATGCATCTAACACATTTGAAGGTCCTCTGCCAGCTATTACAGGGCGACCAGCCATGATTTAAACACACCTGCCAATCTATCCATTAAAAGTCAGATTAAAAATATGTTAAGTAATGTTATGTTTGCCTTAAAGTAGAATATTTAGTCTTACCTGAGTGGTATGCAATAGTGGCTGCGGTCACACACACTAAATAATCCACTTTCAATCTACTTTCAGTACACTTTCCAACTGGATTTTACTTGTGTGAACTGGCAAAATCCAGTTGGAAAGTGGATTGAAAGTGGATTATTTAGTGTGTGTGACCGCTTAGGGCTGCAGTCAGACAGGCAGTTTGGCCCGATATAGTTGCTGATCCCAAACAGATTAAACTGGCTGGTTCACAGAGCCACATATGCCAGCTGTCTCCCAGTCGTCTACACCCCATTGGAAGATGAGTTGGTGACAGAGTAAATAGACACTAGTTGAAATCTGGTGTTAATGGCTCTCCGTGCATTCCACCCACGTTTCTGGATATCTGAACACGGCAAACAAAATGGATTGGTGGTATGAACCCACCAATCCATTCCAGGTGGTTTTTCCCACTCCACGGTGCACATATGCGCATATACCAGGAACTTTGGGGGAAAAACAAATGCCAAAGCGCACTTTGTGGATGGTGCACAGCAGCAGTGTGAATGATCCACTGCACCCCCCCTCCCCCCCGGTGAGATATAACGGAGCGTCAGTGCGGAGTTTGACCAGGAATTTCCATTCCTGCTTGAAACAGAAGTATTTGCACCGCCTTCAAAACACACCAAGCTGCCAGTCTGCCCGCAGTCTAGAACAAGGGCAATTTTCTCACTGATACCACTCAACTGTAGTATTTTCTGTTATGGTGGTACAGTAGTACAACTAAATGTGGACCATTTGTGGGATGAGACACACCAATACTTCACATCTATCACCCACAGCTTACATGATGCACACAGGGCTTTCAGATAGCAGAATTGTCTGCCTGTCAACACAGCTGATGGAGATGAATGGTGAACCATCATGGTTGGTGCAGTTTACCAGATAAACTCTGGGCCCATCTTTTGAGTCTTTTATATGCTATTTCTAATTGCATACTTCAGAAACAGAGACCAATTCGTTGCTAATATTCCGCACAAGCAAGGGCCCAGCAACATCTGATCAATGAAGGCCTTCCCCTGTGACCCATGGAGTGCAGACCCACTCCAATGAAAGAATTTTAGTAGCTAAACATTCTGTATCTTCTCCTTTGTCATTTCAATTTTTACACAGAAGCAAGGAAAGTAAGTAAGAGTGAATCACATTTTATGTTTTCCCTGCTTCTGTTGCAGAGGGATTAATGGGAGGCACACAACAGTTTGGAGTGAGATCTTTTAGGCTCACTTTGCATGTTACAGCAGAAAAAGTAGAACCAGCCTGTTCCTATCAGACTGAAACATGATTATATCCATTTATTTCAATGGGCTTTGTTAGACCTAATCCTGTACAGGATCAGACTACAAATTGCACTTCTGCTTCCCCTGGTTTTATGTAACATTTGAACAACTGCTAAGTAACTAACAGAGGCTGCAGTCACACATACCAAATAATCCACTTTCAATCCACTTTCAGTGCACTTTCCAACTGGATTTTTATTGTGAGAACTGCCAAAATCCAGTTGGAAAGCGGACTGAAAGTAGATTGAAAGTGGATTATTTTGTGTGTGTGATCACAGCCAGAGTTTCAGAGAAATAACAAGAGGTCAAATAGAAATATAGGCTATGGCTTCAGATTCTAAACAGGGTGGAGTAGATCCTACCCTACCACTTCTGCAAGCAAAATTTGGAGCTTTCATCCAGATGAAGACTTCTGCAAACTTAAGTGGCTCTTTCATTAGAGGAACAGCCAATTAAGCTGGAGGAAGGCTCCTTGGAGTATCTTCACCAGTGCATATTACCAAGCCTAAATAGACTGTAGCACATTGCATTTTATAGCTAGAAAAATGTAAACTCCCAAACATTACAGTCTCTGGTAAACTGATACAACTGATTACAGTAACTTTTTGTTACTTCTGACTGTATATCTGATACCTGATTAAAAACCTAAGAAGAGCTGTCTCTCATGTGTTACTTAGGTCTACTCATATGCTTCAGCAAGGCTGACTGATCCAGAGTCTAGTCCTTTTCAAAGTCAATTTTCTATGGAGCATCATGTCTTAGTTTCTGTGAGATCTTGTTCTAAGAGGTATCGACCACACAAGATGGAGGCAGAACCCATATGGATCACAAGAAGCCCACCTCACCCTATCCAGTGCTACTCTAGACCAACAATATCCCCCTTCATCCAGTCAATACTCCGCAATACAGACCAGCTAAGCTTGTTCTGCTTGTTGTAAACAGTTCTATTTGAAAGTAAGGGTCGGATGTCACAAAATAAAAGCTTAATAAGTTACTGACAAGATTTCCCAAGATTTGCGGACTGTGAAAGTAAAAAAAAAAAGAAGGAAAAGACCTGACGTGGAGTTATGTAATTCCCAATACAGTGTTCTCCTCCTCCTCTGTATCACATATACAGAGTCCCTGTTGCTCTTCCTCCCCTCACTATGCCTAAGCTCACTACACCCAAGGGCAGACACATTTTAAAGACACAAATCGGCCAAAAAAAAAAAGTTTCCTCCTATATTTACTATTGAATTGTACCATAGGTTTAATGATCTTGCAGCTTTATTGTTTTTGCTTACTGTTGACCACTAGGAGGCCCACTGGTTGAAAAGCAGGGTGAAAGTGGAAAAAATGATGTCACAACTGCAAGTCTATCAGTCGGGGCCACTAGGGGTAACTGGACATCTGTATGTACTTGTTCTGTACAAAATGTCCATGGATTTCTTTAAGGTGCCCAAATTACACAATGAACAATCTTTGTTTTGGTCATTTGTTTGTATGTCCCTTGCCCCTTTGCAAAACAAACAAATAAAAACCTCACTGTTCTTCATACTTGAGTATGAAGAGTTCTATACCCTCATCATTCATTTATTTTCTCTAAGTATTTTTGCTCTGCTTTTCTCTCCAATAGGAACCCAAAGCAGCTTACAAAATACAATTTAAATAAACAATGAAACCAAACAAATAAACAAGAATTGTAGTTCTTAGGCTCAAAAGAGAGTAGAAATTCTCTGTTACCAAAAATGGGCTACTTTGTAAGGCAATAAAACAATTCAAAAGACCATCAGTACTAACTGAATGAAATCCTGGCTTCACTACCCAGGTTAATAAGTTTTTGCTGGAGAGGAGGAGAACTCTGAGGAAGAATGGCAGGGATATTCAGCCTTGGTCCCAAGCTCATCTGTAACAGGTACAAAGCAATCGTCCCATCTCCGAATTTCTCCTTTGCTTCTGGGCTGGCAACTGGGACAATGAGGCAGTAAGGCCCCTAAGCGGGCTGGGGTTCTTTTACCAGGAATCTCCAGCTGCTGACTCCCTCTTCTGTTAGCTACCACACTGTCATGCAGGTAACTGGGTCACAGATATAAAAAAGTCAAACTTTGCTAAGTGAATTTTATCTGATTTCTCCCCCCCCCCCCCGAATTCTCTTACTCCATTTTATCCTGATTTCTGCTCTGAATTTTACTGCTTCATACCTGACAGACAGAAGACCACCTTAAAAAAAAAAAGATAGTTTAGTCTGTATTGTATTAATAGGAAGGCTTTGATTAAAAAAGAATTAGCTCCATAATCCTACCAGTTATACTTCTAACAATATTATTTTAAGACAATTAATTCATATTTTAAAATAATGAAATTACTAGCATAAGACGCTAAACTTCTTTAGTATATTAAATCAGGCAGATTGCTTCTCTCCTTCTAATTATGAATGTAGCAGTTACAAAAGAAACTGTCATTTTGATGGAGTAAAAGACAATCTGTCTGCCAAAAATGTCCAACCATAATTTTTTTTAAAAGTCATCTGCATTTAAGAACATGCTACTTTTTATGATGTACTGTCTTACTGGAAACCTAATTTGCTTTCAGCCTCGGAGACAACACATAGCATAAGTTTGTGAGACTAATTTTCTTCGAAATAGGAGTAATTAGGAAAGAGGACCATCTCCAGAGCAAGGGACGGACAGTATTTAAAATTCAGAATAAATGTTCGCTTTGCAGGTTTATTTTCTCTCCCCTTTTGAGCCATGCACCACAAAAAGAGAACTGGAAAGACGGAGATGTGTTCGTAAGTATCGGTGTTAAGCCGAAGACTGCAAACCTATCTGTACATTGTGAATGAGTACAGCAAGGTTTATTACCTGAGGTGAGCACTCCCTGAGCTCCTGGAGTATAAAAGCATTAGGCATATGTTTTGAGCAAGTAATAAAAAATCAATAAACAGGAACATACACACCCCCACCTGTGCTACAGCTCCAGTGCTAGATTTTTATACACAGAGTAATAATGCAGATCAATTTTCACCACCCTGTCTACTGCGAGCCTATTCCAAGACCTTCAGCCACTGGAGGGACTGCTGGAGCAACACCATTCATTCCAGAGAGTTGTCCAGATGCCAACTCCATTGCATCATTGTCAGTTTTGTTCTATCTACAACTGGACAAGCCTGCAGCCCCAGCCCCTATCCACCCACTCAGTACTGCAACAATTGGAAACTGTGTTCTGCTACTTAAAGAGTTTACAAGCCCTCTGAAAGAAAACAGAACAGTTGCATATTAGTGTGTGACAAACTCCCTGAAAGATCACATAATAGGGAGCAGCAAAACCCAAAACCCGCATTGGGGTAGGGAGTGGGGGCAAGAGCACACCAAAAAATGTAACGTTGTCCAGCTGCTACAAGCTACGTATTAGCCAGGGGATTTTAAAATAAATTTGTGATAAACATCGATATTCCAAATGTATTGAGTTTCTACAGCAACTGGGCTCTCTCTATGAAGTATAGCTAGCACAGGTCACCGGTTGTTACACTGATGTAGTGGTATTTGCTGAAATCAAAGTCTGCAGAAGCAGTATCTCTGCCAGGTTACAAAAATAACTACTAAATCACACTTACGTTATAATTAAAGAGAATGCCCCCAATAAAGCAGGAAAGAGTGTGAGCATAAACCTTTGCCATATATCTTTTTGCTGTTCATTAATCTATGGAAATAAGGGTGGCAGGTTTATTTAAATATCACGGGAGCCATGGAAATTAGTTACTTTTCATTTTTTTAAAAAAAAATATCAGGAAACTATGAGAGATGTTTCATTTTATGGCCTTTCTTTCCACACCCCCTTCTACCCCCTCAAAAAAGTAAGGCTTCTAATTATGATCCAGAGATGACCATTGCTCATTTCAGCCAGTAATGAGAAACATTTGAGTGTGAGAGCTTTGATAGTGGAGTAAGCATGATCCCAGTGTAGTTTCCTTTCATAAAAGAGAATGAGAGCAGAAAAGAGAGCGAAAGCTCCAGAATGGATACAGTTTTAATAGAGCAGAGAAAAGGAAAGCTCTTGACGATGACCCCATTCCCCCCTCTCCAGGAAAAGCACAAGGAGCTTTATCTGCCAGAGGTTGCCGCTGATAGGGCTCACACTACGGAAGTACCAATTGTCAGTAATTCAAGCCACATCACTCAGGAGCAGAAAAATAAAATAAAGTTGTGCAGCAAATGGGAAATTATGATATAACTCAAGTGTACCCGCAAGAAACATTCCTCTGCCTTCAGTTCTCCCCCCCCCCCCCCCAAGCAAACACTTTTGCAATGGCTACTTCCACTTCAGTGTGGCAGTCTACAATGGGAAGTTGGAACTTTTAAAGAGATATCTTTAGAGACAAACATTGTGTGAAAGCTAGAGACATTTTAGGCAACAGAAACCGAGCGGGACAGCTGAAGTTGTGAACAGCTGGCATTCAATAGATAATTTAAAAGAAAATGACCCTTCTGTATGATTTTTAACTAAAGAACTGTCAGGCCCCATTACTTCCAATAGGGATGGGGCCACTATGGAGATTGATTTATACAGGGGTAACACATCGGTATAATTTTCAAGCGCGTGGCTTTTCAAAAGTGAGTGAAACTTGTATAAAATTTGGTTCCTAATGTTTGAAAATCACAGTATGGATACTAGTGCAGATATGGCTACTGAAACAAAATCTGCATTACCTGAGAATGAAATCCAAACATGAAATTAACCTGCACGTAAGAAAGCACCCAACAAACACCAGGAAGGGTGTTGTTCCAAGGAACATTTTGAACGGAAGTTATTTCCCATGGTTTTTGTAAAGTTCAGCACTAGAAAAATGCAACACTTAGTTGCTAAGAAAACAGAAGTACAATGTAACTTAAGGAGGGGAAAGAGAGATGGTGAAAGACAGAAACATGGGATAAAATAAAAGAATGGATAAAACAATGTTATAGCTGAGGCTGCAATCCAGCAGTGTGAACAACTGCACTAGAGACTAGATTATTAGCATCAGCAATTTCTATTTTGTTACTTGGAAAGTTTAATGCTATAGCCCTTACTTTAAAAATGATACAAACATCTTGCATAGGCTTAAAGGAGATAAATTAAAAATTATTTAGTAATTTGGGAGTGGAATTAAAACACATTTGAGGCACAATGTGGTAGAAGTACTGTTAAATGATCATCATCATTAACTTTTTCAGATGTGTTACAAAGATGGAACGTTATGTCATCCCTTGAAACGGAATCAATTGAGGGATTCTGAGAAGAGTGCTTTGGGTATTGCACCTTCTGTGTGGGAAGTGTGGGGCCAGAAAGGAACAAAAGTTATTTGAGCTGTAGACTGTTGGGACTTGCCCAGACAGAAGACTCCTGTGGTGTGTGGTAGAATTTTAGAGCTAAACTAAATGTGTGAGAAGAAGTACCCACAAATAAAAAGGAGGTAGCATGCTTTGAGTTTCATATAATATTCCTTCCACATGTGACCATGTTTCATGTACCTTGATAGCCCCACCCATCAGTTTTTGGAAATTTGAGAATCATTAAATGGCACTATCAGGAATCATTTTAGTTATACAGGAAATTACAAGACTTACTGCCGAGACCCAAATAAATACATGCAGAAGTCACCATAAGTTCAGTTCAAGAAGCTTTACTTCCCAGTAAGTGTACTTAGAACATATCTTTAAGTTTGGGAGCACTGAATCAGAATCTGTGAAGTCCCACTCAAATTCTCTGTACATATATGTGGGTTGCTAGGATCTTTTATGGACATCCCCACGCAGTCTTTGTATATGGCCCAGAAGTAATTTGGAAGACTGCTAGCAGTGCCTGGAAAGACCCTATCTAGACATTCACATGAGAATTACAGGTAATTCTCAATTTCACATTGATGGTTTAATGAATGTGTGACCTGTTCCATGTCTTTGCTCAGTGTACTTGGAGTCAAGATCTATTGGTGTTGATGCACAACAGTAACACTTTGCAGGTGAAACAATCCTATCGAAATCAACAGGAGTCCTGCCATGGCAAGACGTTATTCAATGTGACTGAGAGAAGCTGACTCCTGCCTTGAGACAGGATATCATTTAAAGAAATAAAGATTTCTTCCAATACTGACATCCCTGTAAATCAAAGTCAACTAATTTGACAACAAAGCCAGTATTGTATAATGTCCTTTACTAGGCACTATATTACAAGCAGTCATTAGGCCAGCTATAAAAAGGTTTAAATACTAATGTATTTTTTAATTTGTTTTATACCCTAAACAAGTAATCAATGTACATTAATAAACATAATTGGTTTTTTGGCATTTGTCCATTCATTTGGTCCACTTTGTCAGCTCCAGCAAACTCATCAGTAAAATTCAGTAACCACAACACACAAGTAGGAAACACCATCAAGGCCTTCTGTAACATGCATAATGTATTGAATTACTCAGCTGGTTCTACCATTGACAGATGGAAACCCCTGCCATTTTGTCTTCTCAGGTTTGTCTCAAGCAATATGCCTGCCATGTTTCTCAGGACTGATTCACATGATAACTGAAAATCCTAACCATGCTAGTTCTGGGATGTTCAAGAGAATTTTCCGGCAGCTACCATACAACTAATAGTTGTATGCAAAGACGCTCAGTTTGCAAACATTGATCTAGTATCAAGTGTGCATGGATGGGGAAAAAATGAAGCAATAAACCCAGCTGCCTTTGAAAAAGGGAAGCTTGTTAATGAGAGAAGATCTCTTTTCAAAAACCAATCAGTCAATGAATACTGCTGTTCGGTGGTCATCCTACTAGATAATCATCAATGGTTGATCATTTTAACACCCAGTACACTTTATACTGAGCTATAATTAGCCACTGTTGTGACCCCCTACAGTCCTCAGATTTAGGCATCAAGAAATTTCGTGGGTGTGCTGGTGTCAGTTAATGTACCAGTTCCACCACAGAGGCTAGTTCTCACTGAAGACTTACTACTATATGTTACTTTTTTTTACACTCTCCTTGGATCCTGTCAATAAGATATGCTTTGTAGATTGGTACCACAGTATATGAGGAGAGGGGACTTCAACCTTCACTCCTTTGTACCATGATCCCAAACAGAAACAGCCCTGAAGAGCTGCTATTTGCAACAGAAACTGTTGCCATCAGTACACATAGTAAAAGCAAATACCAGATCCCTGGACTGTTTGGAAAATGGTACAGGGTGAGGGGAGGCTTAAGCCCTCTCTCCATATGCATCACAGTCCCAATGCAAATTTGGTCCATATGCCCAAAACTGAATTCCAGGCACGGAACCTGTGGCATGTGTCTGATTGGGGGAAGGGGGGCAAAGCAACATATAATAACTGACCTGAGACAGTAAATTTATGTCTGGCTTATACCAACAGCAGAAAAAACGCATGTGATTAAATTCTCCATATAAAAACACTTGTGTCAAGCAGAAGACTAGATGTCAGGGAGATTTCTAGCCTAGTTTCAACAAGTTCCCTAACACTCTGTTTTTCACTATGCATAAATTTCTTTCCATAAGGCAACATTTGGACATTTTACTCCCCCTCTGCAGATGGAAGTGGTACAGTTCAGGGGCTTATCATCTCAGCAAGAACTAGGCCTAAGCAACTCTCCCTTGAGCATGTACCTCTATTATCTAGCATTCAACAAATTAACAAACTGCAGAATTGTGGGTTTAAAACCTGAATTCTTTTCCTCCCAAGTAGTGACCTTTTGGTGAAACTCTAAATAATAATTAAAGGCTGTCAAGTCGCAACTGACTCATGATGACCCCTCACAGGATTTTCAAGGCAGGAGGTGAGCAGAGGTGGTTTGCCATTGCTTTTCCTCTGCATAGCAACCCAGGTCTTCTTTGGTGGTCTCCAATCCAAATACTAACCACAGCCAACTCTGCTTAACTTCTGGGCTATTCAGGCTGCTGGGTGAAACTCTAGGTAAACTAAAATATTTTCAAGAGAAGAGTCAAAGACTATCTTTACAGGAACAATTTGCCAAGGTTCTAGTAGAATTAGTTTCTGTTCTAGTGACCTGAGATAAAGCAGGACACCAAAGAGAAGCTAGACAGCTCAGTTATTCCCTCCATTGCCTTCATTGGCTGTCTCTGAAAGTGACCATACAAAATTACTTGTAGCTGGTTAGTTGGCTCTACAAGAAGACACAAGAAATCAGAAAGGGCTGGCATCTGACTCATGGATACTTCCCATATAGTTTGCAAAATGAGGAAAATATAATGCAATTACCGAAAGATGAATAGCAGAGAGAGGCCAGAATGGTATATTTCTTTTGATGTGCTATAAAATACATGAAAATGTGAATAAAAGATAACTTATTCAGTGTCAGTCTTACATATTTATAGTTTAAAAATCAGTCAAAGTTTATGTCCCGAGGTTGCACCTACAGGAAGCCAGATGTGTGCCTTCTGCATGTGACCTAAGACAGGCCTGAAGCAAAAACTAGATAATTTCTCGCTCATACTCTACACCGTCGATTGCGGCGGCTTTCTGAGGTGAGAGAAACTGACAGCACTAACTCTCCAGGGCAGAACTTTCCAGTCAAGTGGATCAACGGACTGAAAATCTCTTATGAATAGTCATTAGGCCTTCATTACAAACCCCTCACAACCCAGTTCTCTTTTCGCAACCAAATGCCTTTTGTCATCTTCACAAGGTGCATCATTTAATTACCAATTGATTTCTTTATATATGACAACATGTCAGATAGCAAAATACAGTGTATCTCCCTTAGGGGAAGAAGTCTGTTAACTATCAGCATGCCAGATTACCGAGAATTTAGCTGCAAGACAGTTATTCCCTCTACTGTGCCTTTAAAAAGAAATAGCGTTCCAAACCAACCAAGTTTTACATTTTGAAACAGAAGTACTTACAAAAGGACGGGGAGAATGAAGAGAGAAGGGAAACTGAAAATGTCATGAGGTGACGGCTCACAGAATCTCCCAAAATGTGGAAAAAAACAAAAACAGACCCCCCCCCATGGTTTAGCAGCAACTGGCCATGCAAATATATCCATATGTTTGTACATATCTACATGCATAAACATATGCATACATACTTGTTGATATCTATGCAGCAAGACACGCAACGTTTTGAACACTTCAAACAATTGTTTGCATTGAGAATTCGTCCAGCTTCTGACTTAGCTTGCATGATGAATCTTATCCTTCACAACTGTCGCCTGATAATCAAGCCAGTGCTGTATTAATAAGCTGAATAATAAGGGAATTTCAGAAATGTACAGGACTATTATACCGTAACAATAAAACCTCAAACTGAGTAAACCAGAGCAGCACTGAAGGTAGGCGTTGGAAAAGAATGAAACCAGTGTTGCAGTAATGCCCTCCATTGTATGCCAGTGTAAATGCCTGCTTCTTTCATACACAGAAGCCACATTACATGAGTCCGAAATGTTCTCAGAGCATCACTGTGTCTGGTTGTGATAGAACCTGGCACAGGCAAGCACTGAAAGCTGACATTATACTGTAGGATGTGCTGCAGGTGTGCGGGCCTGCGAACGTGCTCTAATTACATATTTTCCTGCAGAGCAACAATTAAGGTCGCCAAAATAATTGCCAGTTTCTTAATCCCTCTCTAACGAGACTGACATAAGGAACGGTTTATTTTTCTCTGGTTATTTAGAAAGCATTCCTCAAGATTTTGGTTCTTCCACCATGCTTCATCAAAACCTAATTCTTAGGTTCCAATATGTGATTATACCCATTGTTGCTTCCCCCCCCCCCCTTAAAGCTTCAGTGAATTCAACTGCAACTAGAATCAGGGATAAATGCTGATTGTGTAACATGGCATACTGTCCTGACATTTTCCTGAGAAAAGGAAGCACATATTTTGCCTGCTATTGTATATTCAAGAGTCTGACCCATGATTGCAATGGTCACATCATGGTGTAGTAAGATACTTTCAGGGTAGTCACTTAGCACTTTTTGAGAATTCTCGGGCTAGGGCCAGGTTAATAATTATGCCATGTTCCCAGCTACATAGACAATGAAAATACTAGCAGTATGAAGAACAGAATAACTAAGCTCTTGGAGTCACAGTCGATCCTAGGGCTAAGCACCAGAAAGGGCAAGGGATATTCCCAGGGACCAACCTTCTCATTGGCCCCTCTTCAACCCTGAACAACCTCTGCCTCAGGGAAAACTTACAGAAAAGGTAAGCAACAGATAACTTGTTGGACATCGCCTGTTTCACAGATTGACTATGTGAAGAAATGCATTTTTCCTTTGGAGATCTGAAATGAGCAAAACCTTTTTTTCCCCTCTCTGGACAGAGAACAGGCAGGAAAAGGAGGAAGTCAGTTTGATTGCCTTCCAGACTTACCTCAGTCCACCTTCATACAAATGCTAATAGGTCTAGACAACAGGATGGTCAACACCCCCCCCCCCCCCCCAAGCAGGGAACAGAGATTTGGAGGAATTAAATACTAGAGAGACTTCAGGAAGGAAATTTCTGAGATGTCAGGAAAAGCTTCTCTGACCTGGCCTGATCTGGTCAGTGGGTGGGGAAAAGAGAGTTGATAAAACTCAGGGGAGCAAAGGGGGAAGCTCTTTTTTGTGCTGAGTTCATCAGAACAGACAGTAGTCTTAGCTGAGGTCTGGGGGAGGCAGCCATTGACCATGTGCTGGCCTGAAGAGCTGGAGAAAGCTTTAAGTTAATGGTAACACTATGGAGATCAGTAACTTCCTAAGCTAAGGGGCCTGTCCTATATTCTTAACATCTTATAGGGCCTGTATAGAGAGAGAGACAGAGGACTTGCATTTTACCCATTTTTTTTAAAAAAAATTCATAGCTCAGTCTGGTGCTGGGCTAAAAGTATGCTTGTGAACATTTTCTTTTTAATAAATACTTTATAACTTTTGATGCTGGTTGTGGTTTTCTCTACCTCATAGATGTCCACCATCTTGGACATGCTATTTTAAAACAAGCATCAGGGGGAGGCAGGCAGTTGGCAAGTGGCTATTCCTCCAAGGGTGCACAAGGCAGTAAACTGTCCCCATGGTGACCAGGCTCTGGGCAACGGGAGACACAGAGGCATGGCCTCAGAACTTGGAAGAGAAGTCCTGACATTCCCAGCAGACAATTCCTACAAAAGTCAGGTGGTGGTGGCAGTTTACCAGAGAGAAAGAGCCTCTCCAGATGTTGAGAATACCCTGGAGAGCAGGGTAGAACAGGGCCTGCAGGCCAGAGCAGGCCCATTCCACCACAGACTGCATTATTGGTTGGACTGGAAACTTTAGCCCACAAGTTCAGGCTTTCTCAAACTTTCAAAGGCCTGAAGATGAAGATATGGATGAGGAGACTGAGCTTGAAGCCAAGAGCAGTTTGCATGCTTTGTGCAGACCCAAAGACAGGGACTATAAAGTCGAATCACACTGGCTTTTGTAGGAATGGGTACAGGATGGATACAACTCCCCCTCCCAATAAAGCCAAGCAGATTTAATAAAAACCAATTTGGGTGCATATGCAAGGGTCCTTTCGAGCAGGAAATGCCTGCTTGTGTCATGGCTGCAGCAAAATGACCCCGTCCCCTGGAAAGGTCCTTGTTTCTCCAACCAGCCTTCTGAAGGCTTCAGCTACCACTGAAGCTATCCTCCCAGAATAGTGGTATTTCTTAGGCTTGGATTAGTAGCTGTCCCCTCTCTGCCAGCTTTCTTTCTTTCTTTCTTTCTTTCTTTCTTTCTTTCTTTCTTTCTTTCTTTCTTTCTTTCTTTCTTTCTTTCTTTCTTCATCTCTGGATGGTCATTTATTTATTTATTTAAAACACTGGCCTGATCCAACATTGGCTTGTCTTATGTTCTTATTTTCTTATTTCTATCTTGCCTTACCTCCTCAGACTCAAGTTGGCTAACAATTCGTCAACTTAATAGACTGCATGTTTTCAAATCTGTCTTGTCTATGAGGTTGTCATGCACAGCACAGAATTACATTCCATGTCTTTAACCTGATCATCATATTTACCCAGCAATTCATATTACTTGCAACTATAAATATTGTCTACTGTGGGGAAAATCTAAATCTTCATCAACAAAAAGATGCTGAACCCAGCAAAACAAAGAAGATGGAAGGAATGTTCCCCAAAGCATCCATTTGCAATGTTTGTAGTATGTAATGGCCCAAAGGTACCACCTAGTTCTCTCTCTACAGCGAACTTATTAAATGTTAGGAAAGTGGTAGCTGAGACCTTTTAAGTTAAATTCACCACTGACACTGGCGGTCAGAGATCAGTTGATCTTTGTCTAAATACAGTGAGAGGGCAAGCCTAAGCAGATCTGCTCAGAATCTTACTCAGGTCTATTTGTTGAAGCTTACTCCCAGGAAAGTATTCTTAGCTTTCCACTGTAACCTTAAAACAGAGGTTTGGGTGTGCTGGTGTTCTTGCATCTAATTCTACAGTTTGGAATACTAGTTAGAAAAATCATATGCTTCAGATTTTTTCCCCTCTTTCACATAAAGTTGCCACATGAGAATTATGAGCTAATAAAAGTACTGACTCATGACGCTGAGTGACAAGACGACATGCCTCCAAAGGCTTTTAAAGGCTGGGGGAAGCCTTATGACAAGCTTTACACTACATCTTTTTGCCTCCATAGTCCCAGATCAGAAATAGAATTGCTTTTCCTTCTCCTAAGCATTACTGAGCCATCAACCCATGTTACGTTTCTGTACCATATACCGAACATGTTTTAAGGAACGTTTGAACAAAACAAACTTCTGTGTGCAAGCATGTCTCATTATCAGTACATGGTCTCAGAAGTTGTGACTGATGGCAGATTTTTTTTTCAGTATATATTCTGTGTCAAACCCTGGTTAGCCTTTGTGTAATCTGCAAAATTGCCCATATAAAAGTGTGCCTCATCTATGAAATGCCACTGCAGTGTGACCGGCACACAGCCATGTAACAGAGTATGGTCGGGGTCCCCAACTGTTTTGAGTTTGCGGGCACCTTTGGAATTCTGACATTGTATGGTGGGTGCAGCCACAAAATGGCTGCCACAAAATGGCTGCTGCAGGAGGTGAAGCTGCAGAAGATGGCTGCCACACCTTAGCTCCAGTCACACAGTGAAGATCCTTGTGCTACGGTGGCAGCTGCTGCCAAAACAATCTCCGGTTGTCAGTCAGAGGCCTTGCTGGGAAGAGGGCCCAGCTGTCCCCTCCCACATTCTAAAAACATTTGGCGGGGACCAAGAAAGATGTCAGCAGGTGCCACAGCACCCACGGTCACCATGTTGGAGACCCCTGGAATATGGCAAAATAGTAGTCATTTGGCCCTTTCATCAGACATCTGACAAGACTGCTTGCAGAGGTTGAAAATGTTTTTAAACATGGAAAGAGGCATTAAAAGTATCAGAAAAGTACACAGTCACTGTGAGATGTGTACTAAGGTTTGCAACACACTATCATGCTACTAGATTCTCCTCAGGTTAAACCAGCCAGTCTTTTTAGGGCTTCTTATCAAATCTGCTTGATTACATTTTTTAGTTTGAACATGCCATATGTTATAGGGCTATCTTTCAGCTATGCTTTTGCAGAGTGCAGGGGGTTGGACTAGATGACCTGCAAGGTCTCTTCCAACTCTAACATTCTATGATGTCTGAACACGTGCACAGAGTTGGCAAAGCTGAACTCCAGGTTCAGATTCCTAACCAGAGAGGCTCTTCTTCAAATAACATACTATAATGTAAGAATTCATTCTAGACAAGGATCCTTCAGAGAATACGAAGGAAACAATAATAGTGCTGATATAGAACCAGGGTCAGCTCCTGCCCCAAATTCACAGTGGGTTGACAAATGATTCAGGTTTAGAATAGAAAAATAAATCACAAGGAAATTTCAAACAAATTTGTCAAAAATGAGTCCTTTTGGAGCTTATTTCAGTTTGTTTTAGATGCAGGACAGGAAAGAAGGGGCAGAGCAGACTGTGGGTAGAACAGAAGGAGGCCTTCATACTTATTCCTTATGTGTTTAGGGCTAGAACATATGCTGACATTCCCTTAGCTAGGGTACTGAAATATCTGAAAGTGCTGATGAACAGCTAAATGTGACAATCCAAGGAATTTTTTTTCTTTATCTTTAAAGCACAGTGGCATGAAATTCTGGTAATTCATATCTCTTTCCATGTGCAAAATGAATGGCAGACCTTTCCTTTCTATGGAGAATCTGATTCTACAAACAATATCCAGGGGTATTTCCTGAGAACAATTGCACAAATCTACACTGTATGAGTGATGTACACCATTGAGACAAGAAACGCCATCCAGAGCAAGTCCTATCAACATCCTGCTAGATGCCAGAAATGGATTTGCTTGATGTGCAAAATAAAGATTCAAACAGCAGAGAATATGAACATTAGAGGTACAGGCAAGACACTTCTTTGATAATTGCTGGCAATCGGAAAACTTTGCTCTGAGCATATTAAAAGTAAACTGCTAGAGTCCAATTGCCAGTTTTAATCCCAGTGGCAGAAGCAGGCGCTGTCTGTTAGCATTAAATATTTAACAAGAGGTTGCAAATATAAACCTCTGTTCAGAAGTGTAGGTAAAAGTCCACTCTTGAAATGCATGCTCCACACACTCTGACTTCAGACAATTTCCTAGATCTTACCAAACACTGATAATTTTATTTTGCATTTTCTACGCTTGCGCTTTTATTTCCATGTTACCCTTCAGCCTTTCTTTGAGACCTATGGAGAGCTGCTGTTTATAAACCCACCCTACCAAGCTCTCCAGTTTAGTTCTGTGATTCATGTGGGGAAAAAAAAAATCAAGAATCTGTCTCCTTACCAAATTACTCCAGAAGGATCCCTGATTTTTTTGCCCTTCTACCCATCATAACTGGCTGCACTAGAAGATCTATGGACTTTTATAAACATAACAGAAATAGAAGATTTTTTAACAAACCAAAATAACAACAACAAACAAACCCCAAGGCAGTTCATTCAGGTGATATTTAAAAGTTCAAGGAAGGACACAAAGAAGGAAAACTTTCTGGTGTTTGAGAGCAAGCTGGGATGAGCTGCATGTTTCAAATTAAGCTTCTAAAATGACAAGGTCTGTCTGACATAAACTGCTTTATCATCAGAAGTGCTGAGAATTCCATACTCACCGAGGTTAATAGGAGTTTTGGATTCTCAACACCTTTGAGACATTTTGCCATTATTATTTGGAAAGTTTTATGATGGAGTTGGCTGCTCACCTCTAGGTAGCAGTAGTTAAGAAAAAATAAGTGTAAATTATACCATTTGTCTTTTTCATGTTTGAATTATTTCCATGCAAAAGCGGGTTGTTTAAAAAAATAGTTCATTTATATCTTTATATTAAGGAGGTGGAATGTGTTTCAGAAAACTGTAAAACAAATAAATTCATAGTCAGAGATGTCTAAATATTAAGAAAATGAGTCTATGTCTGAGCTGGAAAATACATTTTGGGGAGAGAAAGACTGTATGAGAAAGATTCTGCAGGCATAACTTTGCAGATGATCAAAGTCAAGAATAAATGCAGTTTTATCAGTTCACGTTTCAAACAGTATTTCAGTAGATTTCCTTTCACACAGTGATATTTGTAATAAATGTTCTGCCTTTGTTTTAAAGTCAGTCCGTAGAAAGATGACATCAGCTTAGCAAACAATAAAGTGCCTGTAATATTGTCTCTAGAGGGCTGTTACATTTACTTTGTAGCAGTAAAATTCAATTTTTAAAAAAACACTACATGAATGATGTTAGGTTATTAACCCTATCACCACCATAAAACATCATCATTGTATGCCGAATGTAGGTCACTATCTAGAAGCCATAAGTTGCTTTTTGTTAAATAATCTATTTAAGCTGCTTTTCTTGCCTACAGCCCGGGTTGTGTCTCTTCTGTTTGGGGGCAAAAAAATATCCCAGCATTTAATCACAAGGCTCTTAGTAAACAAACACACTGCCTATTTGCATTTTAAGGTGCTCTTCCTTGACTGGTACTTAGAGTCACAGTTTCAGTGCAAGCAATTTGGTGTAGAAGATCAGCCTGTGCTCGTGGGAATTCTCACATGTCTGTTTGCAAGGCAAGGGTAGGAAACACACCAGAAGACATTGCAAATTATCAAGATATTTTAGGGCAGTTAATTTCTAGCACACCAGCATGGCAACTGATTCTAGATGTACTCATTATTCCAGGCTGAGGTCTGCAGGGTGTGAAAAGAAATCTTTTGCAAGAATGCAACGAAAACCTAAAGCTCAGAGTATGCAGACCACATGATTTTGCAGGAAAAGAGGATTTGCATACCTGAGAAAAGCTACGAAAATATTCAGCGTACTTTTAAAAAATGTGTCTGAAGTATATTTGTAAGCGAAGGGTTAACTAGTTAAACTTCTACAACCCCCCACAGTAACTTTCCAAAAGCTGACAATAAGTAAAAGAAGTGCTGGTTATCCATTTTTAAAGGGATGGGATTGGTTTTTTAGAAGAAAAGGAAAGAGGATCAAACACCTCAATGCAACAAAAGGTTGTGTCAGAGGGCCCTCAATCACAAACCTCCTTTAACAAGAGATCTTCCAACCTTCCAGAGCAGTTACCCAGGCAGCACAGCTAAAAAGTTCCCCGACATGAAAAGAACAAAAACCCAGGGACAGAGGTAGCTATTGTTTTGCACACTCCTCTTTTTTATATATATATTCAGCCTCCCCCCTCCCCAAAAAAGTTTTTGCATAAGCTATTGGGAAGGGGGGAATACTAGTGGCTGCTGTATTGAAAAGGATACTCCCCCACACTTCTTGCATCAAATACCTCCTAGGCTGAGAGCTACACCCAGTGGATTCTCTGCAAGAAACTCACCTGATAAATGGTGAGGTGAGATTCAACAGTATGTTAAAAACACACATGCACACAATTTGTGGCAATGGCAGAAGGATAAAAGCACTCTGAGTTTCACACTGGATTCAACCTCTCCCCCTTTCTGAAGAAGAGCTGACTTGTTTCTACACAAAGAATGTAAATTATTTGCATTTACAGCCGTCAGGTCTTGAAGGTATCTGAACAGCATGGAAGAATTTTCCACTTAAACATAAATTATTCACAAGTTGGAGTTTTCATTTGTTTTATCTCCTGATGTGCAATCTAAATAAATAAATGGCACAGTTTACAGGATTCACCACCCACTTTCCCTGCACTCGGAGGAACATATTTTATAAACAAGCTGCTTTGGCTTAAATAGGGGTGGCATACCAGATTCTTCATCCCTGCATCGCTTATCTTTGTCTCTACACGTCTGAGGGTTCGACCCCCCCCTTTACTAAAACAAATTATCTCTTGTACTTCATCAAGTTTTGCTATATAATATCACTAAATAAACATCACAGTGGTTTAGTCATAAAATATTCATCTTTCAAAACGTTCCCTCCTGTCCTCTCCTCCCGACTTTACCTATGTTTACAAATATGTAAACCTTGTTAATGTGTCTTGGCTGGGGAACGCATGAGAAGTGACCCTCCTTGAGACAGGAGCACCAACGAAGAAGTGTATTATTTCAGCTGGGAAGAACAGCAAAGCTCTAGGATGATACTGATTGATTAAGACCAGATGGGATAGCCACACATAGGTGCGACCGAAATAGAAACATATTGCAAACATCCCAACTATTGAGGTTGGGGAGGTACATGCATCTCGCCCTACCTTATCTGCCTCCTGACAGGTTCTAGAATTTAAGAATGTTAATGGCCACACTAACTTGGATTTGCCTTTAGTTTAGTGATATGAACCGCAATGAATCAGGCATGAAGTTATGTTTCAAAAATAAATCCATGTCCCCCCCCTCCCCAATCCACACACACTCCTCATCAAAAAAAAATGACAGCTGGTGTGTTACTAGGGAAAAAAGCACTCTTATTTGCCCTCAGATTAATTCACTGGGAAAATGTTGCCCCCCCTTCAAATGCATATGTGAGCTCTCTCTCTCTCTCTCTCTCTCTCACACACACACAATTTTTTTAATGAAAACTTTTTACTAACAGCAAAGGCCACATCCTCACCCTAAAATTAAACTTTCAGAAACCACAGAAAGGAATAAGTGCAGAATTAGTGACCTCTGGTTTGGAGAAGAATGTTTCATTGATACTATCTTGGCTTTTATGTTTATTGGCCATAAATTGACTCTCTCTGTAATGCTTTGGTCGCTCTTCACAGAAAATAAAAGCTAATGGGCTGAATCCTGCTCACCTTACTCAAAAGCACAGCGAATGAGAGAGGACTGCTTTCTAGCTCTGCAAATTCATTGATGAAAACACTATTAAATCCTGCACAGACAGATAGTGACCAACGCTGTAGTCAGTGCTCCCTTCTAAACATACACTTTCTTTTAAATTCTTCAATGGTCTGGGATAAATTTTACAACTAGCAACAATATTTATAGAAACTACCTAAATGTCCCTATAAAATGAACTGCTCTTGCTAAAGTAAAATCTGGCTTCTCTATGTTTGCAGCAGTAACTCAGAAATAACTAAAACTAAAGCAACTGTATATGGAAGAAAATCAGCCCCCTGGGCCCATTTTAACTGTTTACAAGTCCTTTCATTTATTGTCTTTGAGGACCTGAGATCTGGTTCCTTGGAATTGTTACTCTTGACCCAGATGCATTGGGGGGGGGGGGTTATAAACAAGCCTAAAGTGTTGTTTAAAAATTAAAGGATTATCTTGTTTTTTAAAGAGCTGCATATTCATTACTTTTCTCAAGCCTCAAAGAGTGGGGACATTAACTAGTGACAACTGGTTTCAGGAGGGGAGAAAATCTTTGGAAAAAACAAGATCCTCAGGTTTCTTTTCCCCCCTAAAAACTCATGATCTTCTCAACAGGAAGCCTGAGTTCAAGGTCTCCCTCACAGAGGTCTGAATCTATTGCATACGTGCTATAAACATCCTCAGGTTTCACTGTGAACATTTGTTCATATAGTCTTGACTTCTGGGAACAAGACACCGCCCCCCCCCCTCAAGTATTATTTCTCCCCCCCCAAGTATTTCTGAGGAGCTGAAGGTAGTACATGTAGTTTCCTTACATTTTCTCCTCACAACAACCCTATGTGGCAGATCAGGAGAAAACCCAGCCAGTTTCAAGTAGAAAACTACAATTTGAATGAGTCTCCTCATCCAGCTCTCTATCCACTACACCACACTTGGCAAGTTTCTTGCCTATATTATGGACAGCTAATACACATTTTCCTGTGTGTGGTATCCAATCCATTTAATTCAAAATCTGGCTTAATCACAAAGACTGAAATCCACTAACCACTTACTCCCAAGTTATTTCACTGAAGTTCCACTGAAGTGTTTGGAATTAATCCAAGACTATCCCCTATACACTGAATCCTAACAGCCTGCTTTCCCAGCTCAAGTAACTGAAGGAATCTGACCGAAGCCTGCATTGCGACTTGGACCTATGCCTGCTTATTTGTCAGTGCCACAGGGTTTGACCTGGCTTACTCACATGTAAGGATGCACAGGACTGAATCCCATTTTGTTCATACTGAAGCACTTCAGTTTAACTGGATGGCTGAGTGAGTAGTGAGAGAGTTTAAAGTGGTGGCACACACCATAATGTTCAAAGGAATTTATTGTAAAACACATCACAATCGAGCTGGCAACTATGCCAGCAAGAAAAACATGCTTTTAAAAAAGCCTGAGGAATGCTCTGGCATAATGATATGAAAATATTTGTCCAGTTTCTCCACTGAAGATGTCTTTATTTTCTTTACAACGCAGGTGATCACGGTTGTAAAGGCTTTCTTCTACCCCAGCTGAAAGATAAAACCGGCCCGTGTAAATAGGAATTACTATTATCAAAGAGATTTTTTATTTTTTTGGCATCAAGATCCCAAAGCCTGAGAATGTCAGCCCCCAGTGGCATCTCAGAAGTTGACACTGAACTAGGGAGGATTTTCTTCATCGCAAAGAGAAAAGGTTTATGGGGGATCAATTGTAGTCTTTTATGTTTTTATAATTGTCGTTGTATTTACATTGTAAGCTGCTTTGAGACCCGCAAGGTAGAAAGGCAGCTAATAAATGTTTTAAATAAATAAATAAAGGAAAGAAAATGAAGCATCATTATTTATATAACGGCAGAAATATATACATGACACTACTCTTTAACTTTGTCTGTTGACTATACTTGTTTATCTCCTCTACATCTTTGCTTTTGCATAAGAAAAATGCTTTTAATTTATCTGCTCATGCACTCAAGTGAGATAATAACTGTGTCTCTTCTAATCTATGTTACCACATCAGTATCAGTTTTAAGACTGTTCACAATTTTTTTGAAGGGGGAAGGTCTCTTGGTAACTGAACATTGTGGATCCTATGCATGTTTACTCAGAAGTCCCACTGAGTTCTTTGTATCATAATACCAAATCAGTATGCATAGGATTCCAACCTTTGAAAAGCACTCTTGCTTATACATGTCACCTGGTGGCTTATAAAATGGATTAATCCTCCACTCTTCCAGTACTGACCACCATCCAAAGAACTGCATGAACTTTAGGCTCATGCCTTTGCAGTTTTCAGTTTGTAAAAACAGCATTTCTGCATCACAAGTGGGACTGTCTAAGGCAACTTTAAAATTGACAATGTAGTCAGCAACATATGGGACATCAGGCCTCATAGCCACTAGAAGTCAAGGGCATGGGTCACCCTAACCTGAGGCAGATGCATGCGAAGATCTGAGGCGAGCTCTGTCAGCACTGTTTTGGCTTATGGTCAGAGAATGGTCAGCAGTGTCTCTTGGTAAGGATGTGAGTCCTCTCCTCCCCAACTTCAGTTCAGCAACAGCGGGGACAGTCCACATCCTATCTTCATTTCTCACTAGCTGCATTTGAAGCTTTAAAGGAAAACAGTTACCCAGATTACAGATCTGTTATAAGGCCCACATGGACTTTTGACAGATATACTCTGCAAGTTTCCTGCTGGATACTTAATTCCCAGGCACTTGTGTGTCTGATCTGGATTCCTATGGCACACAAGGACAGGTCAGGAAAATAGTGTGCAGGGAAGACTTAAACCTCTTGTCCTCATGTGCTGTGCTGTGTTCCCAAAAGTTTGGAGAATCATGTGAAGTATGCTGGGATTCCTTGCTAGAAATCAGGTATGCCAGTTTGGTGTAGTGGTTAGGAGCACAGACTCTAATTTGGGAGAACCGTGTTTGATTCCCCACTCCTCCATATGCAACTACTGGTGTGACTTTGGGTCAGTCACCAGTTCTTTCAGAGCTGTTCTCTCAAGGGCAGTCCTTGAAAGAGCTCTCTCAGCCCCACCTACCTCACAGGGTGTCTATTGTGGGGAGGGGAAGGGAAAGAAGATTGTAAACCGCCCTGAGACTCCTTCGGGTAGTGAAGGGCGGGGTATAAATCCAATCTCTTCTCCTTCTATATTCTGCTCTATAGAACATTGCATGCATCTGAAAAAAGTAGCATCAAGGACCAAGAGCCCATTCATTGTATGAAAAATTCAAATTGAATTTTAAGGGTCAAATAGAGCAAATCCTTGTTTCTTTTAATTCTTTCTCTCCCCACCACCACCCCTTTAATGAGCTTTGCCTGTTTTCCATGCCACCTTCTAGAACTACAAGTTTGCATTAGCATCTGGAAACAAAGGAGGAAAGACAGGTCAGTGGCTGGGAGGAGACATTGCAGGAGACTTCTGTCCAAGCCAACCACATGAAAGCCTGCTCTTCTGTAGTGAGGACAAGCTTCTGTGCATGAAATGAATGTAGGAAGTAAAACCTAAGCAGTTGCCATTTATGGAATGTGGCACAAACTGCAAGGCCTCCTCATGTAATTATCAGTATCAGATCACAAGAAAAATCTGCCTAGATAGTAATTTCTTTTAAACAAGGACTGTAGTCCTGAGCTTCAGTGTCTTACCAAAATTGGGGTGCTCTAGAAACATAACTGGGCCAAAATCTGTTTTGAAATATGCGAACACACTCAGTATTGCAAAGCTGGAAGTTACGGCCTTATTTTAATGTGATTGTTACAGATTTTATGCTTGTTGTTCATTTGTTTCCTTAAACCTCCCACACCCATCGCTGCCCTATGAGCATACAGCATGCAGGCAGCATAGTGGCTCCCACGTCTTTGTTGGTTGGTACAATGAAACTTTGTTTTCAGCTCTGTAAAGTTTTCCACAAAACAACGCAGATTAAATGCTTTACAGAGTTGAAGAGGATGCATGGAAGAAATTACTGGAAAACCTGGGCAATCCATAATGATTCCCACATTCCTAATGAAAGTATGTGGCTCTTCTTTACACACTCAAGGATCAGAAGCCTAACCAAACTTATAATCATAGCATTGTACGGAAAAACAATCCAGAATTTAAAGGAAAGCTGAATCAGGTTTTGCAAATGGGCAGAGCCACATATGTTGTTCTTCTTGAATGGTAAGGCTCTTGGGGGAAGTTTCCCCCTGTTCCCCTTTTAGTTTTCCTTTGCCACTATGAGCAATCAGCAAACATCAATAACGACTACACAGTATTAAAAACAACTGAACTAAAGAGTATCAGTACTTCAGTCTTATTGATATCAATGGAATGTAGTTGCAGCTAACTGGACATACATCTGTGGACCAATGTAGAGTCTTCCCAAAAAGAAAGTAAAGCAGAGAGACTAATTATCATAAATAAGAGACCATATTGATCCAATGTCCCTGAATCTAATCACTGGAACCATGCTTATGTTCATAAAATGGCTGTTAACCTTTCTTAAAAGCTCTTAGAAAACAGATTCATTTTATTGGCAACAGGCTTACAAAATTAGACTGCTTTCAACTTCATAACAAAGGATACCATTACAATCTTCAATGAATCTCATGAGATTATTCCACCAATTTAGGAGGGCTATAGAATATATCTTGTAGGGCTGCCAACTCTAGGTTGGGAAATCTGTGGAGAATTTTTTTGGGGGGGACGCCTGGGGGTGGTAGGGTTAGGTAAGGAGAGGGACCTCAGCACAGTATAATGCTGTAGAGTCCATCCTTCAAAGCAGCAATTTTCTCCAGGGAACTGATCTCTGTCATTGGAAAAGCGGTTCTAATTCTGCAGATCTCCATATCCCACCTGGAGACTGGAAACCCTATATATCTATATGTATCTTATTTGGACATAACTCAATGTTTTAAAAAGGCTGTTAGCTCTTAGGACCTTGAAGTTTCACTACAGGCATTCATGCACCTCATATCTGGAACAGCATCCCAGAACTTCTGTGTGATGCCACTGCTATCACCACCTCCTTTCATGTCTCTCCTCAAAGCCTAACTTTCCCATGAAATCTCAGCACTTTATCCCCAAATAAAATATTTAGGAACATGTATCTGAATTCACTCACATTCATTAATTGTTACCATGCCATCCCTCTTCTCTTTTTGTTACCTTATATCTCCTTTACCATGTAAATTTCTTGGGTGTTTTATAATAATAGAAGTTAGAGTATCCATAACTAAAGAACAGGGATATCGCATAGCAACCATGATTGGGATGAAGTTGGAAGAAAGGCTGAAGAGCCTGGGATTATTCAGTTTAGAAAAAAAAAGATGAATAAGGGGTGAGGATGATAAGGGTTTATAAAATTATGCATGAAGCAGAGAAAGTGGATATAGTTTTTTCTCTCCCCCATAATACTAGCACTTGGAGCCTCTAATGAAGTTGATGGGCAATAGTTTTCAGACAGACAAAAGGAAATACTTATTTACTAAATGAGTAATTATATTGTGGAATTCACTGTCAGTGGATGTAGTAATGGCTACAAGCATAAATGGCTTTAAAGGAGGGTTACACAGATTAATGGGGGACAAGTCCATCAAAGGCTACTAACTATGGAGACTAAATGGAAACAGAGGCAATAAACCTCTAAAACCCAGTGCTAGGAGGCAACATCAGCGGAAGGCCTTGGCTTCTATGCCCTGCTTGTTGGCCCTCCAGGGCAACTGTTTAGCCACTGTCTGAAACAGAATATATGCGCCCCCTTGCCCAGATTGCCTGGAGGTATGGGCTGGGATGTCACTAGTACACTGATGACACCCAGCTCTATCTGATGTTGGACAGCCAGTCGGGCTCCAGCCCAGAAGATCTGGACCGGACATTGCATGCCGTAGCTGATTGGCTCAGGCTGAGTTGGCTGAAATTGAACCCGGGGAAGACAGAGGTCCTGTGCCTGGGTCGGGGCGGTCCAGGGGGTCCCGCTCCCGAGCTTCAACGGGGTACCATTGGTACCGGCATCAGGGGTTAGGAGTTTGGGAGTGCTCCTGGACCCCTCCTTAACAATGGAGGCCCAGGTAGCAGCCACTGCCAAGTCAGCCTTTTACCATCTCTGGCTGGCTCGGCAGTTGGTTCCCTTCCTCAACCACGATGACCTAGCTACAGTGATCCATGCAATGGTCACCTCGAGGTTGGACTATTGTAACACTCTCTACATGGGGCTGCCCTTGTTGCAAATCCAGAAGCTGCAGCTGGTGCAGAATGCTGCGGCCAGGCTATTGATGGGTCTCGCAAAGCGGGACCACATCTGGCCTGTGCTGGCGGCGCTGTACTGGCTGCCTATAGCGTACCAAATTCGCTTCAAGGTGCTGGTAGTTAACTATAAAGCCCTATATGGCCAGGGTCCAAAATACCTGAGGGACTGCCTTTCCTCGCATATACCCCAGCGGGCACTTTGGTCGGGGTTGCAACATCGACTTTGTGTCCCAGGCCCCAGAGAGGCCAGGCTCGCTGGAACCAGGGCCAGGGCCATTTCAGTGGCGGCTCCTGTCTGGTGGAACAAGCTCCCGGAGGAGATCAGGGCCCTGCGGGACCTTATGCAGTTCCGTAGGGCCTGCAAGACGGAGCTTTTGACTAGGAGCTGCCACCACTATTACCATCTACCATCGCGAGTAACATTGGCAATGGGGGTTGGCCCTGAGTGCAGTCCAGGCCAGAAGGTCATGGAGGGCCGGACTCTGAACCTTGGTAGGAAGCCATCTGAATGCTGATTACCATCATTACTGGAAGCATTTTATTTAATTATAATTGTTTTATTGTTGTACTGGTATTTTAAAATTGTTTTAAGCTGTTATTGGGTTCGGCACTTTGTGCCCTTGTAAGTTGCCCTGAGCCCGCTTGCGGGGAGGGCGGGGTAAAAATATGAAATAATAAATAAATAATAAATTAATAAATAAATAAATAATAGAATGCTGGACCAGATAGAATGCTGGTCCAATGCAGCAGGGCTCTTATCTTCTTAACCTTCTTGAAGTGAAGTGGGTACATATCTACTCAGTACTGGATGGAACACCACCTGGGAATCCTATGCAAAGAACGGCTTTGAGTTCTAAGATGAAAGAAAGGTGGGATATAAATAAATGATAAAGCCGAAGTAGTCCAGGCTCTAATTTCCCTTTCTTTAATATTGTGGACAGCTCTAAATTGGAACTCAGTGAACTCAGCATTTTGGTTTGCTCAGTGTGGCTCACTTTATATGAAAAAGGTATTCGTGTTTATAATTAGTATTTTTGTTTTGACATCCAGAAACTTTTTAAAATAAAAAGGTTCGTTATTGCGCCCTATGCAATGGGCCATTTTAATACACATATATTCAAAGTAGTGGACATGTACAAATTATAAAGGTCACAGGTGGGGTTTTTTGGAGGGGGGTTGCAGAAGGAAAAAAACAACTTTCTCACATGCTTGCTTTTCACTGATTTAAGTGTGTAGATGGGAATATACAGAACTTTGTCACTGGAATGGAAGAGCTAATTTTAGTTAGTTGAGAAATGAAGGATATTTCGCTGATTTATTCAGATAATTGTGATGGCCAACTTGAACTCTAGAAGGGATTATACTAAAGGTCAGTCATACATTCCTTCAGAGTACTGGTAGGGAGGGGAGGGGATCACATGTGTGGTTCCCACTTCTGAACCCCACCTCTTCACATTGATTTAAATGCTGAACTACAGCCTATACTTGTACCAAGTGAGGACCACCAGAAAACTGGATATGGAGTGAGAAACTTTTTAAAAATTGGATAAATTGTTCTGATTGGGGACAGAGTGGGCTCCCCCCCCACACACACATGCACAAAGAAAATAGGAATAGCCCTTGAGAAAGGAGGGCAACTGAAGCAATTTTTTTCCTGGTTAACTTCAACCATGTTCCCCAAACAGGAAGTTCCCCTATATACACAAGTACAGCTCTTGATTACAGCTATAGTAGTGCTGGGGAAAAACTTTTAAGACAGGGGCATTATGGCTTTTTGTTTATTCAACAACTGGTTATCTGAAATCAGAGCTCCATTCATATTCCAAAACCATTCCACGGCTGCAGTCACATAAGGAAAGCAACAGACAAACTGGGACGTCCATGCTGATATTCCAGAAGGCCAACTCATGCCTCAAAAAGGAAGGAATGGAAGAAATTAGGTGATAGGGACTGTTAGTGAATAGGCCATTTCACATCAGAAATTCTTAAAATATGACTGTGGACTTTCAGTATTTTGGACACCCTTTGAAATACAGGCTGTTCTACAATTGTAAGTTACAAGAAGGTATCCTAAAGCCCATGTGAAAACTCTCTGGCTAGGATTTTAGTTTTCCCCATTTCTTTATAAATGACCTCTTGCTCCAAATTAAAACACAAGATAGAGTGTCTTCAGCCCTGACCTGGATGGCCCAGGCTAGCCCAATCTTGTCAGATTTCAGAAGCTAAGTGGGGTCAGCCACGGTTAGTACTTGGATGGGAGATCACCAAGGTGGTCCAGGGTTGCTATGCAGAGGCAGGCAATGACAGACCACCTCTGCTTGTCTTTTCCTTGAAAATCCTACTGCATCACCATAAATTGGCTATAACTTGGCAGTATTTTTCACCACAGAGAGTCTTCAAATGGTCTTGTGGTACTTTCTTATAACTTCTTTATGAGATTATCTTGTTTGAAGCATGGGTGTCAGAGCGGTGAACTGTTTCATAGATCTTGTGGCTCCCTGCTAGATGTCTTTCTGTTTTAAGAAATTCCCTTTATTATACAAATATATTGAACCTATTAAGGTTGCCAAATCCAGGTGGTGAAATTCCAGATGATTTGGGACCAGAGCCTGAGGATCGCACACTTTGGACAGGGGGAGGGAACTCAGTGGCATTGTGATGTCACAGAATCTGCCTTCTTAAGCTCCCACCTGCTCCAGTGGAACTGATCTCTGTCATTTCAAGAAATCTACAAGCCTCACCTGGAGGTTGGCAGCCTAAGAACCAATCCATCATTTAAACCAATTATCTCTTAATGTTGTTTTATTAGCCCAATAATTAGGGCTGCCAAGTCCAACTTGGGAAATATCTGGGGTCTTTGGGGGTGGAGCCAGGAGACTTTGGGGGTGGAGCCAGGAGAAAGGAAGTGACATCATTTTGTGATGTCACATCCTGTGATGTTGCTTCCACATGCTTCCACATGAACTCATGAAGTTTCCTAATACTGAATCAGGCCATTGGTCCATCAAGGTCAGTATTGACTACTCAGACTGGTAGTGGCTCTCCAGGGTCTCAGGCTGAGATCTTTAATGTCACCTATTACCTGATCCTTTTTTAGCTGAAGAGGCTGATACCTCCTGCATGTCAAGCAGATGCTCTATCACTGAGCAACGGCCCTACTGAATCTTTCCTCATCTCAGCAGAATATGAAGCCCTAAGTGCTACACAAGTGCTAAATACGATTTTCATATCATAAGAACAGGAGAGAAGCCACAGTGGATTGGCCCATCCAGTACAGCCCATCCAGTACAACACTCTGTGTCACAACAGTGGCCAAAAATACCAGGTGCCCTCAGGAGGTCCAGCAACGGGGCCAGAACTCCAGAAGCTCTCCCACTGTTGCCCCCCAAGCACCAAGAATGCAGAGCATCACTGCCCCAGACAAAGGGTTCCATTTAGACCTTGTGGCTAATAATAGCCACTGATAGACCTCTGCTGGATGGGGACAGAGAGACAGACAGACAGACAGACAGAAAAAAGAAAGAAAGAGGGAGGGAGAGAGAAGGGGGAAAAACTGGCAGAGGCACTTACTTCCATTTAGACCTTGTGGCTATAATAGCCACTGATAGACCTCTGCTGGATGGGGACAGAGAGAGAGAGAGACAGACAGACAGACAGAAAAAAGAAAGAGGGAAAGAGAATGAAAAGAGCTGGAAGAGACACTCACCTTGCCAGCCACATGCAAAAGCAGCTCCTTCAGTCCCTCCTTAATCTCTGGGCGGGGCTCTCTTGCTGTGGAAGCTCTCTTGCTGACTTCTTAAAGGGGAAATGTCTGGTGAGGCTTTTTACTGCAGGGCAGGCCCTCTGCAGACATTTCCCTTTTAAGGCAGCCATTTTGTCCCCCCGGTGGCCATCTTTGGAAAAGCGGGAGGTAAGCACTAAAAATCGGTGTTTCCCCCGCCCAACCGGGGGACTTGGCAGCCCTACCAATAATGGAACTTAATTTTAATCATAATTTAGAATGGTAAATGTAACTTTTATCTTAAGGCAGTCTACCTAATGTGGATTTAAAAGCTGGCATCCTTTAAAAACAAAAAAACCCCACCTTTTTTTAACAATTGCCATTTTTTAACAAAACACTAACACGATTCCTGAGAAAATATACAGTGGTGTGGGCTGAAAAGTGCATGCATAGCAAGCTGCATTATTAGAATGTTTAAATATTAATTATTCCACTGTGTAGTAAAGATGCCAACTAATTTTCTAAAAGCTGCAATGTTAGATTTTCTCTAAACTTCAATTGTTAAGCAAAAACTAAAAGACCAGCAAGTTTAGTCTGCTTCCAGAATATTTATTTTTATTGGGTTTTGCATATTTTTTTAAAAACAACAACAACCCATAAACCAACTTTAACCCCTTAGCTTTAATCTCTGCCAGTATGACTCCAGCAGTATATTATAAAATGAGTTTTTCTGAAACCAACATAACTTGGGGGGGGGGGCAGAGGCAGTAGGTAGAACTACAAAAGTCAGTTTTAACTGTTACAAGCTGTTTTTTTTTTTTTTGCTCTACATGCCCCTCCATAAAGATATGCTAAATATATGTAGCTTTTCTTTTCTTCTCTCACAGTTATTCCTGCTTAAAGTATCCTTCAGCTGTTCATCAGTGAGCCAGTTCTGTGGTGTGAAAAATATTGTTCAGGTGGTACCTTGTTCTGGTACATGCAAAGGCTTGAGAGACAGATGGGTAGACAGATGTACAATGCTACATAAAAGTAGAGAGACTTACATTATCCTTCCTGGAAAACAAAAAGTATTTAGGTAACTGAGTGCGAGCAGCAGGAAAATGGGCACAGCCATAGGAGGCAAAGAGTTAAGCTGTTCCTTCCACAAACGCATATACACCCCAGAATCTCTAGCTTCCTTAAGTTATGCGTAGCCCAAGCCACTGAGATTCAAAAGCAAGGAGATTCACTTTTGAGTTCTTAAGAGAAAAAACAAAGAAACAGTGTGCATTGAGACTTCTGGGCTTCGTTCCGTCACTCATGGATGCCCTGCCAGGATTTCCCACCTGAGACAGATTGCGACGCATGTTCAAATCACTCATGCACAAGAAGCAATACACAAGTTCAGTGTAAAGCCACTTTAAAAGCTCATCGGGTGCATACTTTACTTGTACAAAATACCTTATTCATGATGGAGCAGTGAGGGCCTAGGTAATTACTTGAATCAAGGTGGCCTCAGAAGTGTTTAAATCTACAAGGACACTTAGAGCATGAATAATGCAAAATAATTTGCATCTAAATTTTTTAAGTGTTCTTTATTCAAAAACTAAAATGCAGTTCCGATTAAAGTTTGATGAGTGAAAGCTGAACACTTCAGGCCCACTGTGAACCGTCTCCTATTTGTGGAAATTATTTCAGACAGAGGGAAAAGGGACAAAAGGGATAAAAACAAGAGAAGTTGGTGATCGAGCTGCATGATGTTTAAGACATCCTTGGTTTAGAATGTTGGTGGGGAGCAAGTCAACTTCAGAACTAGAGAACTGATACATGTGAAAACTGCATCCCTTTAGATGACTTACCGTGAAAGCAACGATCACATTTATCAGCCAAAGTAAGAACAAATGTTCTTTTGAACATGATGATCTAAAAGTGCTACTTTTTGTCTCTGCAGTCTGCATAATACTTTTGATGAAAAAAAACACATAATTTCCCCTCCTTCGGAAAATATGATGCTTAAACTTAGCAGAACACTCTATAATGGCTTGAAGCCTGCACTTCATGGTTTCAGAAGTGTGTTTTCAAAAAAAAAAAAGTTGATCCCACTGACAGCACAAACTGAAAACTAAATAGTCTGGTAATGCTCTGAATGTCTTTTTTTTTTTTAACATACGAATGCATTTAGAACTGCCATAGAAATTGATTGAAGGCAAAAGTAGACAGACAAATGTTGTATAGTGCTAACCCTTAGAAGAGGAGCATATCAGAAACAGCAGTTTTCCCATTCAAATGTTTGCGGTCATGGCCTTAAAAGTCCATAAATCCTGTCTCCTTGCCAGAGTTCAGACCTGTCTGTCCCTCCATCAAACATGGAGTGGCCAAGAAATAAGATGCCCCAAGTTCTAAAGAAAGAAGGATTTGCAAGAAAGAGTAACAAGTTCTATGCTTTGCTCCCTCCAAGTAAGACATAGCCATGTTTCTAATTCTGAGATGAAATGGCTGCATATACAATTAATTCGACGTCGGCTATAAGAGTTCTCTTATGAATAAAGATACAGCCCTTCCAAAGAATTTAGTTTTGTCTCCTGTCTTCACTAGCAGGAAGAATGCCAAGGTTCCAGCAGGTTGCCCCCCCCCCCCCCCCCCCAAAAAAGCTGGCTTCGACATTAATCTAAACTTCCACAGGCAAACATATTTTCCTTCACTATATAAAGACTTCCAGTTTATAAGAGGCAGTTTGAAAATGGGTTGCCCCCTTTATTGGACTTTCAGATGAGTGTGCTCGCCACGCTTTCTTAGCAAGTGTATATGCTACATTTTCTTGGATTTCAAACAATGAGAACATTTTTTTAACTCGTTGGACAAAGATTTCCCCAGCAACAGACCCCCCGCTCAGCAGGTCACCTATCCTTGCGACAGTTTTTCTTTTCCCACGCTAACCCTAGGGCTCATTTGCATAAGGTCTCTGTTGTGACAATTAGTTTCAGGTGAGCTGATTTCTATGAAGCTTGCCCAAGACGATACACAAGCTCTGGGCCTCCCTGATCCTGGGCCTAATTGCGACTGACTGGCACCAGACACAATCACCCTCTTGATTCAGCAAATTGTCTCGCAAGTAGCTTGTTGTGACCTTGCAATGCACAAATCATATCATGTCAGCCCAGCATAGTAAACAGCAAATAAAGTGAAATTTGGGAGTGAGAGAGCACACCAGAATATTACTTCATTTTTTTTAAGCCAGCAAACCCAAACGTGTACTCCAGGTTTAAGACCTGTTAATGAGCATCATGAAAGCCTGATCTTTTTTAACCACAACTGGACAATTTTAAGGAGCAGCCATACTGCCAGTAAAAGAAGTTCCTCAATTGTTGCTACCTATGCAAAAATATCCCCATGCAAAGCAACTAGCTGTAGAATTTCCCTGCACTTCTGTTTCACAAAAATAGGTTTCAGTATTTCACAAGCCATAGGGCCCATCAATATGCACATTATCAAGGTACCTTGTCAGTTTTGCAAAAAACTGGGAGGGGAGAAACCAAAACAGTTAAAGCCAATGAATCTCTCCTCTGCACCCAGCAGCCAAAACAATGCAAGAACTTCCCCCCTCCTAATGCTAGGAAAGGGCAGCAGAGAGAATTAGCATCATCCAGGGCTTTTTAGAAGGGCAGGCTTCCAAAGGCTCCTGCTTCCCTTCCCTATTTGCTTTAATGCCGAAGTGAATGTTTCTTTTTGTCCACATGGTTCCGCTTGGCGTTACAGTCAATCCACAAGCTACAGATCTGCCTAGATATTGAGGATGAAAGCCCGGTCTCTTTATCCTCCAGCAAAAACCACATTGAATCCAATCCAAGATCTGATTGAGATAGAGAAAAAAAAAATCTGACCAAATCAAAGACAATAAAATCACAGCTAACCATAATGACCTATCATTAACTCATGGCAAAAAAAATCTCATTTAGACCACTGGTATTAATGGGTGACGCATCTCCCTCAACCCTGAAATGTTCAGCCTTGAATCTCACAGCCTATGCTATTTGTTTCTTTCATTTATGGACCTCAAGCCTGTTGGAATTTACACCTTGAGTATGATGGAGCATAAACTGGCACAGGATTCAGCCCTCCATTGTGTTTTGCTCTTTATAAATAGAAGATGCTGGATTTGCTATTCTGCAGCCCCACCAACCTCAATCCAGAGGTCAGATTTAGGCAAGCGCATTAAACTACTGATTTTATTGAGCAAGAGTCTTAAACATTTACTTACTATGCATATTTATAAAATGGCTGTTGAGTTGTTCTGCTGGATCAGGTCCATTAATACTGGATAGGCTGCAGTCTACGGCAGGAATTCAGGCATTACTTGTTTCCAAAAAGCAATGAGATCTTAAAATTATCAGCTGAATTACTCCATTGAAGATTTCTCCTACTCCAAACCCAGTGTAATGAATACAAATAGGGGAGGTGCAAGACCAGTACTGAGTTCTTGCCCTACTCCAAATCATATCTTTGGGGTTTGTACAAAATTTCCCAGTGGATTGTGCCCCTTAAAACTATTCTCCATATTTGCACAGTAGCTGGTATCAAAATGTTATAAACCACAAATGTGTTCACACCCTGCAATCTGGGTTAGCAAAAAATTGCTTAAAAGGGTCATTGCAGCTCACAGTCCTTTGTCCTAAAATCTGATGGTGGGCAAACTGATCTTTTTGAAATATGGTCAAAGGAATTTAAAAAGTCACCTCCATGCTTAGATCAGCAATCCAATATTTTAGCCTTGGGAAATTTTATCTCTTCTTGATTACATAAAGCCTAATTTTTCTTGTCCTAGTACAAATCCATTGAACTAAATGACACTACTCCAGATTTACATACCTCCAAGAACAAATGCACCATCTTGAATTTTATTACCATGTTTAACAGCAGTTACAAATGAAGGGAGAACTGAGCTAAATACAAGGCATTCTAACCTACATCATCACACATAACTTAAATTAAGAGTCAAGAGACAATCTGTAGCCAAAGCCAAAAACCCTTGCAACTTTTCTTCCCCATATCATAATAACAATGAAAACAGGTACTAAAAGTAGCAATGGCACAGAAACACACATTTCTTGACCTAGCTACGTATTGTGGTTGACTGTATCTTAAGGTTTCACTTGGCACAATAATGGCAGCCACTTTCCATCCATATGTCTCAAATTTCCTCACCCCAACACATAGTTTTCACAAATTATAAACGAGTTAGGTAAGCATGGCTTAATGAATATTACTGTTTTAAAAAGTGAAAACACCCTGCATATAGTAAACTTTGTGGCAGGAAGTCTTCTATCTTGGATTTCTTCCTGATACACTAAATTTCTGCATACAGGAACGTTTGCATATGGTGCATCTTGGATACAGATTTACTATCTTGTTTGCTGTTTGTGACAGTTCGGTCACTGTTAAGAGCTAATTCATCTGAAACCAAGGTTACTTTGGGAGACAAATCTTTTGCTAGACCCAATCTCTTCTTATAAATGGCTTCACTATGTGACCCCAGATACAAAACATACCATAGGAATCCTTTATATGTTATGATACTGGCACGAAAGCTACTTACAGCTTTTCTGCAGTCTTTCCCAAAAGTTCCAGCAGTCAGTTCTTCTCCAAATCTCTCAAGCTTCATTCTCTGAAGCAAGTCTGTTTTACTCCCTTTACTGTGCCTTCTCTTGCTGTCCTTCACATCTTACTTCCTGCACAGTCCTCCGTTTCTACTCTTATATCTAGATGACCAATCCTGAATAGGCCTCAGTTTTTCAGAGGATCTTTCCCTTGGCTCCCCTTCTAATGTTCCTTTTTCATTTGCGGATCAAGATTAGGGTACTCACTGGGCTCCCTATATGTTCATACAGTAGAGATGGGAGAGCTGAAAACCACATCTATTTATTAACAAGGAGCCACAAGGCCATAAGCCACCACCTTCAGAACAAGGGAACTCATGCAGACTCTGCTGCCGGCTAACAGGCAGAGGTCACAAATCAGGGACTCCATCCCAGCAGACTAAACCAACTCACACAAATATGCGGGGGGGGGGGGGAGAGAGAGAGAGAGAGAAGACTGTTCAATTGTAATGAATAGAATATAACTACCACATCTTTGACTTCCTTTGATGGGTTTATGTGGGCATGGGTTCCAATGAGAGTTGCTAACCTCCTGGCAGGGTCTGGAGTTCTCCCGGAATTACAAGTGATCTTCAGAATACAGATCAGTTTTCCTGGAGGAAATGGGAGCTTTGTAGGGTAGACTGTATGGCATTATGCCACCATAAAACTCCTTCCCCTGCCCAAAGTTTGCCTTCCCGAAGCACCACTTCCAAACCTCTAGGAATTTCAAAATCCAGGTCTAGTAACCCTAGTTCAAGTGGAATACTAATACACTGTTCTTGCTGGCTCGGCATATCTATATCTATATAGATACAGCTATAGATATATTTGCTTTCACCAGAGGAAGGACCCTTCTCTATGCAATTTAATGATGGTAAGTTTGTGACTTTTACCAAAAAGTACCTGCTGGCTGCTCTTGGAAACCAAACTTCCTTCTAAATTGACCTTGGGCTGATCAAGCAAAGCAGTTTTCGGGACAGTCCAACTACAGTAGAATTGGGTCCATGAAAAAAGTTGACTGCCTTTTAAATTTGGCTTGCACGAATCCTTCACTCTTCCTTGTCTGAACAGGCCTCTCTTTCCCCCTTCCTCTGCTTTTTCTTTCTGTACCCTCTGATCCCTCCCTCCACCCCAGAAAATAAGATTTCTAAAATCTGGAAAGAAGGCAGAGGGTGTGCTAATAACTCAGTAGGTGGCACTCTCTCCTCTGAGTCAGTACTATTCTAGAATGAGCTACATAGCGTTTGAAGGGTACTGTGCAGCTGCAGGTGCTGTCTTTTCTATGTACCGTATAATTAAGGCCTTTTGGGTTACTATAGATACCTTAGTATTTTTTCAGTAGTAAGTGTGCTTAGCTAAACGGAAATGAGTGTAATTATCTGGCATTTTTTTTGTCCTTGATTCAAAGGGCCACCTTCTTCGTATTCATTTCCTGTCCTGAACTGCTGTGTAATGGTACTTAGCATTGGCCGTAGTTGATGTGATATGGTCAGTTCTAGAGCAGAAGACCTGCAATTAATAAGCCAACTTTAAAGACTTCCCATGAGATTACCCTAATAAACAAAGAATTTTGTAGTAGTTTCATTATCTTGGGCAACATGTGACCTACATCTCAAGTGGAAGTGGCTTTCTAGTGTGGCTCTCAGTCATAGTCCACACTGGAAATACTTGACAGTCACCTTGTACAAAAAAAAAAAAAAAGGCCCAGCAGTGTTCATGATAAGGATAGCTTTTTTGACCCTGGAGAGAGAAAATTAACATGGTGCAAACTGGTATTGTCCTTTATACCCTTGATTAGGGAAATGTTCCACAGCCATAAGACATAAGACTTTAACTCAAAAGTTATCAGTGATTCACTTCTGTGAGACCTATACTTCATAATGCAATGATGTTTATGTATGGTGGGAGTGATAAGCAACCTTGGCTAATCTTGTGTAACTGGCACTTGGCTAATTCAGCTACAGAAATTGTTATATTTTAGATTTGGTTTTGTTTTGCTCGTACTCACGTTGACTTTTATCTTCCTTTTATTCTTTAAATGTTGATAGTACAGTCAACATGACACAAGAACTTGAGGCTGAAGTTTGAGTACAACTTTTGCCAAACTTTCTAAATTCTTGCTCACAAATGTATATGAAAAGTTATTCCAAGCAGTGTTCAAGGTAGCTTGAGAACAGGTTAAGGAACTGTCAAGTCACAACCTCATAATTTCTCTAGCATTCATAGTTGTTTTGCTGGCTCCCTCTTCTCCCCAGGGACATATAGCTTTTCTTTCTTTAAACATCTAGCATATCTCTAGCATATCTCTAAGAGATTTGGAGCAGCAAGAAGGTATGACTGGTTACTGGTGAATTTAAAAAAAAACAGAATGGAAGATGCAGTTGAGTTAAATAATTTTTTTGTTAAAATACCTCATAAATAATACTTTTAGGGCTAAAAATCACTCTTGAAATATGGATTAGGAAAGATCTAAATTAAAGCACAAAGACTTGAAATGGCATGGGATACCTTTTCCTCCATATATGCTTACATCTTTTTTAATAAAATCATTCTGTCTCCATGTATACATATTTAAATACAAAACTATCTTGATCACAGTTTTGGTTGTAAACCTCACTTTCCCCAAAAAGAGCAATGACAGCAATCTTTAATGTAATGACATATTTTTGTTGAATGCCTTAGGTTTTTTACAACCCCCCCTTCATTCCACCAAGTGAAACAGAGACAATTCTTTGTATGTTGAAATGTGCAATTATCATGTATCCAAAAAGGAGGGTGTAATTTTCACATCTGATTACAAGGGAAGAGTGTAAGAGAAGCTGCCTCAGTAAACGTACACTTGTGTTTACAGAGCAATACCCTTGATATTGATATTAAAATCTTCAAAAATATAAAACGCGGGGGGGCGGGGGGTGTGTCAAGATTGCCAGGCAGCAAAACAAAGTAAAGTTTGAAAAAAAACAGCCTATGCATTTCTTATTTGTGTGGATGCAAATGAAAAGTCAGGCTTTCTGAACTTGGATTGGCCTCCTTAACTTAAAATGATTGGTAAGAAGATAGTAACCTGATTGGATTCTTGTTCACCCTAAATGAAGTCCCACTTTGTTTAATAAGACTTATTATCATGTCAGAGTACATAGGATCACAGCCTCAGGGCGTGCTGCGCTGGTTGCATTTGAGGCTAAATATCCACCTTTTTAAACTTCTGGTAATGTTAAGTGGGGATGTGAAACATTTTTGCTGCTTACAATTCTACTTGTTCAGTTCAACTGGATTTAAAATCTTTTCCTTAGTTGACTTCATCTTTGCTAAATTAATATTTCTGCCTTTGTGTTCAAATTGCACATTTCTTCTTTAGTCTTATTTTTTCTCATTCCCACCACCTCCTCACTGCGTGTCTTTATTTTTTGGTGTGTGCTGATTTACCTTTGATAAGATGTGCTTCTACATATACGAAATTATTTTTGTTGTCATATAGGAAGAGATGCTATCGTGGAAAACACAGCACAGTTACAGATTGCTTAGTAAGGAGATCGAAGATAGGGGAGAAAGATCACACAACAGGTAAGGTTAGAAAACATGCCCCAAAGCTGAAAGTGATACCAGCAACCTTTTAAAATGAAATGATAACATAGAATTGCAGCGAGACAGTTTACAGAACACTCTCAAAACTATCTTGATGCAGAAGCTTGAAAATTAAACTACAATCATCTCATTCAGAAAGAAGAACAACGCATGAAGTATAGATAGACTTGGACTTCTCAGTGTAGAGAAGCTGTACTATGTATTCTATAAAAATAATGACTTTAGCAGGTCCCAAATATTGGGAATATTACATTTTTATCTGTAACAATCACCTTCTCTGACCATGAGAACCTAAGTTCAAGCAAAAGTGATTCTAAAATGCTGAGAGCCACTTACTGGAAAATGTATAAGGGAAAAACCCAGGTTTCCTCTAGACTTCTTACTTTCTACAGATAACATGCTTTTCTGTTCCCAAACCTACTTTGCAAACCCATTAAAAAAAAAACTTCCTTGGTTCAGAAATCCACTAGAAATGGAGTGTAAGATTGTTAAATCCTCCTCTGAAATATATTTTGAAAGCCATCTTTCTTTTTGTGTGGAGAAACGAAGAGATGCCTCCACTGCCGTTTAATTTGTGACCAACTTTTTAACAGGCATGCCTGAGATATAGCAATTAGGAGTGGGCTTGGTCTGCAGTTTACTTCTGTTAAACTGCTGCAGTGACTATAGTTATCAGAGTGAGCCAATGGATAGCATACTGAGCTGTAACAAATGTGATATGAACTTTCAAATTCTACCTGGATGGAGAAGTTTAGAAAGTTTGATAGATGCATCTATCTACATATACTTAAACAGTTAGTACGTGTAGAAAAGAGCAAGAGTCCAGTAGCACTTAAATACTAACACAAATTTTGTTAAGTCTTTAAGATGCTACTGGACTCTTGCTCTTTTCTGCTACTACAGACAGACGAATACAGCTACCCATCTTGAGTTAGTACATGTGATTTTGTTCATGATACAATTTTGTTACCCTGAACTTGCCTCCTTTACTCATTATGAATAGCATCTCACTTCACATTAGTAGTATATGATGGTACATTACATTTGTCTATATGTGGTTTTTCATTCACATATACTTGGTGGGGTGAGATGGTGGGAGTGGTCTGATTTCTACATGAAAAGGGGCATGAAGGTGAGGGAACTTCAGAATTAGAACCCAAGACCCTACTTGATATGTGAGTGGTAAACACGAATATAGGGGCCCATATCACATTTCATTTGGGCCTCACTTTATGTAAGAATAATAGAGAGCTTCACAGGGCAGAGGTTGTAACTCTTCTATGGTCTTCCATACCGTGCCTGGTAGTATATCACTGTCAGTATTAATTAATCAATTACTGACATTAACAATAATGCTAGCGACTCCAAAGAACCAGCTTATAAAAATATAGACCTAAAGTCAGTTATCATGGGCCATAACTCCTCATAGGGATTCTGTCATAAAATGTGTATATTACTATGTATGCCAGTGAAAGGAATAACTGCCTAGAATATGAACCATTAGTGTTTGGATTACATGGGTGTGTCAGGTGGCTGATGCAATTCTTTCCTCAGCATACTTAAAATAACAAATTAATGTCCTCCCCAATCAATGCTGAGAACACACTTCATTTTTCACTGAGTTGTTAGAGTACTTTTGCTTATATTTTGCAGTATTTTAATTTAACCATATTGATCAAAATGAACACTCAATAAGACCTTAGGCACCTAAGCCTTATTAAAATTAGTCAACTTGAAGCAAGTGACCGGAGGAAGAAATGGAAATTGTTCAGGGATTTTATATTCAGAGAGCCCAACTTAAATAAATACCTGTTAATGAAACAGATCTACCAAGTGAATACATTTTCTCTGAACTAAACCTGAACACCCATGAGGCCCTTGAGGTGATAACCTCGTATGTGGATGTACGAGCTTAAGAGGTCCATATTTGTTGCTAATCACACACCTCTTTGTGTTTTTCTGTCAGACTCAGGCTAAGCCCTGTGTCTGTTGCCAAACCACTAAACTATGGTCACTACACATATAATTTTGCCTGTATAATATACAGGTGGCTAGTAGGGTGGTTCTTCTGGTAGCTAGCCTGCTCATTTTTATCCCTGTGTAAGTACAAATCAGTTAGGCCGTGCCCCTGGCAATTACATAAGAGAAACTACAGCTGGGAAAAGCCTGGGTTCCTTGAGACTAGTTACTCTCTAACAAATCATATATTTTCTTCTTCCAAAAGTTGCCACATTTCTTCAGCCAGGTTGAAACACATAATTAAAACACAAACTCCCAGGGCTGACTTTAACAGTGATTTGTGACACCATTCCTTTTGGCACATTATATGGAGTTCAAAAAAAAAAATGTTTTCAGAAGCATGGCTATTTCTTGGGGTTCGGGGGATGACTCTACACAAAATATTTAGTTGGTTAATCCTGTCTTCCCTCAAAGAACCTGACCTGAAATAGTATTTTATTTTAGTCAAATTGGGGGGAGAAATGCAGGGCTGGTGTGAATGAAGCACAGAGAGATGTCTTACTGCAACATCTTTTAATGAACCAAACTATACATCAGCTAAGGGATCTTTAGTTTTCCTGCAACCCATTTATCAGTGGCTGCCTATACTGCCTATATTTTTACCTCCCCTTCTCTAGTCTCAGAATGATATTAGTGCTTTTCCCTAAAAAGAGAAACCCAACTACAAATCAGGACTTGTAATAGCAGCTAGTTCAATATTGCTGGCCGAGTTTCACCCTAGTAAAATTCATACCAATCCTTCGTCTTTTAGAATTAAAAAAAAAAAGTGTATCAGCAGAATCTCCAACTTGACTTTATTTCATTTATAAATTACGAGAATGATGCTATTATATATTATTAATTTCTGCTGTTCTCCAACTCGGCTGCAGCAGTGAACTGAGGATGTTGGAACGGTGTAATTATGTTCTAGTAGGGCAGCCATCCGTTTCCTTTCAAAAATTTACAGGATTCTTAATCATGCTGCTCATTTGGGTGCGCAATAGCAAGGATGGCGAAACACAAACATGGCACGTTCGTTTACACAGGAACACCTGCTTAGCGTGATAGCAGATGTCAGTCAGCAAGATGAACACAAAAGAAAAATATCAACAACAGCAAACTCAAACCATTTTCAACCCAGTGCGGCGAAATCTCCCCAGCAGCAATATAAACGGCTGGGCGTTCGTTTGCAAATGAATGGAGCGATACCGCCACAAAGATGCTGAAAAGTCTCATTTGATGCACAGAATGTTGGGTTGATGGCAAGGCACTAATTTTAAATCTACAGTAGAGTCTGTATCAAATTTACGTTTGGGGATTTGGAAACAAAGCATTTTTTAGTGATGGTCACCTTGATTATTAGATATATATCACATGGTAAAGTATGGACCTAACTAAAGCGGACCTACATAAAGCAATGATGCACAACGATCATAAAGCAATGATGCAGTGTGGTACAACACAACACGCCAGTGTCTTATAATTAGGGGTACTTATGATCTGTTGGTGTCAGAACTTCTAGTATTAACAGTCAGTTTTGTTTCTGGGATAAAACGCTGGCTTTGGAATATCAAACTGCAACTCAATTTTTGAAACATATTTATGAAACAAAATTATTACCAGATGGGGTAAATGAGAGGTTCATTATTTCTGAGCACTTTCTTGTTCCATTTATATTTTTAACCACAGGTTGCTTTCTTGAGTACAGTGTCTCATATCTTTAGCACTTAGGATACATTTTTGAAACTGGGCATTGGGTAAACTCTCTGAATGAAACTGCAGTTAACTATTTTTTCTAGGGATTGTTAGAATTCAGAGTGAGTCCATTCATGTGGGTCTGTGCATTAAAGAATCCCTAAGTATGCATTGACTTGATACCCAATAATGGCTTCTAAGGAGCCATTATGTAGTACCGTGTCAATGATCCATGCATTGAGGACTCCCTAAGTACGCATTGACACGATAGACTGTAACAGCACTGAAGAAGCTGTTACGGTCTATCATGACAATGATCTGCAGATATTGGCAGGGCATCTTGCTCTTCCATAAAGATTGTAAAAGTCTCTGAAGAAGCTGTTACGATCATGCTGCAAGAGCCATCAATCAGATCAATGACACAGTTTTAAGACTGCAGGCCCAAAGAGGTCAACATGCTAAATGTATCACCTGCCAAAGGAGTTGCTTTGGATTTCTGTGGATACACACAGAAGATGAGAAGCCAGTTTCTTATTCTTATAGTGAGATTCCATGCAGGCTGATTCATTATTAAGTCTACTAATAATACTGATGTCACTACCAGCCCAAGTAAGTCTGCATAAGACTACATCCTTAACTTGGTTTATATACCTGGCTTAGACCAAGGTTAGAAAGCACAGAAGGTTCCTGTTCAATCCCAGGAATTTCCAGTTACAAGGACCAGGCAGTTGGTGATGTGAAAGACCTCTGCCTGAGACCCTGGAGAACTGCTGCCAGTCCAAGTAGACCTTGATGACCAGTGGTCTGATTCAGTATAAGGCAGCTTCATATGTGTTCACACTTTCACAGCTAAAGCATAACGTACACATTAATACTACAAGGACTATTTGGAGACATATATATGAATACCCTGGTTTAAAATGGCTGTATTTCCTGCTAATCACAAACCCACACGGAATGGCATTTAGATTTCTTAATCTGCTGACCTATAGAATGGATGTTGTAGCATTCTTTCTTTCAACTGCAGGGATTGTTGTTCAGCTTTGTTAACAAGAAATACATGATGATGAAGAATAAAGTTGGCTATAGGAGATGAAGAATCCTATGCAAGAACATAGTTCTCCTTTGTGCTCAAAACAGTGGTGAGAACCATATTTGCATTGCACTGTTGCATGAAGATAGAGGGAGGCATGAGATGTTAGGAGATTAGACAAACTCATACAGGGTCGCTCTATCAGTAATTACTAGCTGTGATGGCTAAATGGAACCTCCAGTTCTGAGGCAGTATGCCACTAATTCCAGTTGCTAGGAAGCAACAGTGTGGGAGGCCAGTACCTCTGTGCCCTGCTCATCAGCTTCCTGGGTGCATTTAGCAGTCCATGGTGGAAGAGAATTTTAGACTAATTAGATCATTGGCCTAATCCAGCAGGCCTCTTGTGTTCCTAAGGGTAGTGTGGGCACCAAACGAGGAAGGAGGCAGAATACAGCAAGAAAACACCACAAACGGTAATTAAAATAAAAATATGCCACAGCTTTTATTAATTACAGCATTCAGAGCATTTAGCCCAGCACAGAGCAGGATCCAAGCATTGAGTGACCTGCCTGTTGGCCAATGAATCCATCCCAGCCCACGTGCTGGGAAAAACCAGGAGCAACAAGCCCCTGTGTGGAACACTTGCCCCCTGGGAGTGGAGGCAGACAACTGCTCCAGAGCTGGACATGCTGCTAAATTACTCAACCCCCCCCAAAACCCATAAGGGGGTCCCCACCTGGGGAGGTGGGCATGCAGGCGCAGCCTCCCCCAAAAAGGAACTGACCCAGTGCCTAAAACAGCCTCAAAGCTATGACAAAGCAATACACATAAATTGTAAAACAGGTAAACAAATACAGCCAAGAAAGGGGGAGGGAGGGAGTGTCTGAGGCAGTGAGAGAAGGGTGATCTCCCAGCTGCAGAGTTTTAAATAAGCCAAGGAGTGGGGATGGGCAGCATGAATGCTCGCCCAGGCCTGCCCCCATCCAGCCCAAGGGGAGGAACCAGCCAAACTGCTGGAGATTGGCCAGCAGCGTGGGAGACCGCCTGGGCCACCTGGAGGCTCCAAAACCACTGTGGACTAGCTGGAGCCCCAAACCCTATGGCCTCAAAAGCAGCCACCAGTTAGTCAGTGGTTGCAGCTTCTTAAAAGACCTAGAAATCTTTCCCATGCATTTCTTGGTATTCCATGAGCTTGGAAACAACCATTATTTTAACTTTTTAAAAATTATATTGCATTATGTATAAATGCCTGTGCTTGATGAAATGTCATCCTTATTTCTTGGGCTACTACAGGTTTCTGTTAAAACATTACAGTCCTCAATTTCTGTGGTCTCCTTCACTGATAATAGAAGCGAAGAAATGGATTGGGATGTTTGTGGGAAGAAGCGCACAATCCCAGAACAACGATGGATTTCATGCATACTCGATGGCCATAAATGAAAAATCAAGTTTCTATTCATGCTTCCTGGGCACATCAAGAGACTTTATTCACACACCAAGGCAAGGTTTTTAATGTTTTTTATTGGCAGGACCGTGAGGCTATAATAATATTCTATGTTCTTTTATATTTGCCATTCTTTTATATTTACAATACAATATTTTCCCTCTGTTAATCAACACTGCATAGTTTATGAAATGTCATAATTTCCCCCTACTTTTAGACTCCAAGGTAAAGAATGCTCCAGCAAGCTACAGTCAAGAAAAAGAACAGGGGACTGGAAAGAACTGAGTGCAGGATTAAAGATCCTAAACTGTCAAGGATAAATCAGCAAAGCAGAATGTGGACTACTGGAAAGCAGGACATACAAGGCGGGAACTGGCCATTTAACCTACCAGGAATGTTCCTGGTGGGAAGGTGCTCTGCAGGGTCACAGGCAGCCAGGAACAAGCTGGTTAAGTGGCCCCTGTAGTGCTGATAATGTTGCAGGGTCCACTTGGCTTGGTCCTCGGCTGCAGAGACAAGTACAGTAGGTGTCGGGTTGTCTGATGGGCAACCATCCATCTATTGGCATCATTACAATGGCTTGAGTCAAAGCCAGACAGACCCTGCAGGCCTACCAGCACAGGCTAGTTAGCTCAGTTCGCTGCAGACATGTTTAAATATCTCATTGTGCCACTGAGGACTTGTTGCTTGAAATGAAAAAGAACAACTGCAGTTAGGTAGGCCTGTAAAAAAACATGAGCTGATCCAAAGGTAAATTCCACAGGACAGAAGAGAGAAATATGGAGGGGAAAGGTAATTTCCATTGAAAAAAGCTTCCAACTTCTGGGGCTATAATAATACTATATGTGATCGTTCTTCTATACTTGCAATACAACCTTATTCCCTCTGTTAATCAACACTGAATAGCTTGTGGAATGTCCTATAGTTCTCTTCCACTTTTAGACTCTAAAATCTAAGAAGACAAACACAGTGTTGGTATCATGTGAATTCCAGAAATGTATGACAGGATGATAATCAGGTGGTGGTTTGGCAATTGAGTAAGATCTGCAAAATCAGTGCAGGCTTTAGCGCTGTCTATCCTATCACTATGTGGCAAACCTGTTGTCCTTTGGGAAGATCAAGGCCAGTTCTGCTGCCAAAAGAACAATGAGCATTTCTCAGGAAGCAACCATGGAAGCAAAGAAAGGCCCTAATCTATAACTTTTGAGAAGTCTCTCTGTGCCCACCCCCCAGTTCTTCAGATCTAACCCCGAGATACTCAAGGATCTACTTTGCTAAAGACCACAAAACAATCAGGGTTACTAAACAGACTCTAAGAATTATTCATCCAGTCTCAACTGCTGCACTGGATGTTCTCACGAGACGAGTCCGGAATGACAGCAACAGCAACAACAGCATAAAAAAGAAAGAACAGAGCAGAATTTGTAGCAGAGTCCAAACAGAGGAAGCATACTTTTTAAAAACTAATATGTGATGTGAACCAAGTGCCTTTATGTGAATTAACACAATTGGGGGGGGGGGGTGCTATAAAACACTCAGTGGGGTGATGACATTCTACCACCAATAAGACCTTTCAGATCTTCTCTGAAGGTTTTACATTTAATAATGACTCAGGCACAAAAAAAAACCCTCAGAAGGGCTTCAATGCATATTTGAAGATCTATGCCTATAGTGGATTATTGTTTACCCAGTATCAGAGAAAGTTGTGTACACTAGGTCTTACCTGTTATTGAAGACTGGACATACCATGGGGAGGAGTAGGGGGGGGGGGAATATGGCAAGCAAGAGACATTAAAATTCCCTACATATAGAAGCTAGTATAGTAAAAAAAAAATAATCAGGAGGAAAAGTTATATGCCAGCTCTATTCTTGATGCACTGGATTTCTTCATGCATGGTGATAAGATTTATTTATTTTTTAATATGGGAGATAATTTAATTATACCATACTCCACATTCACAGTAGAGTCATGGGACTTTGGTAGATACACAAATCAAGCCCTAAATTGCCTTTGGAAAACGACTAGAACAGAAGACAGGTTTGTCCATGGTTTTTAGCCATAGCAGCTACAAATGGGACTTCTGTTTTCCAAGGCAGTATACCTCTAATTACCAGATTCTAGGTCAAAGAACAGGATGGCTCTATTGTGCTCTGCTTGAGAGCTTCCCAAGGGCATCTGGTTGGCCACTACTGGAGGCAGATTGATAGACTATATGAACCTTTGGCCTGTTCTCACAAAAGGATTATTATGCTAAATACACCATAGAGTAGGGCCTGTGGTAAACTGTGGCCTACAGTATGGTGAAGTTATCAGGAGGAAATATTATACTCATTGCACTCTAATTAGAAATCCTACAAATCTCGAAACAGAAGAGCTGTTTCCTAATCACATGTCAAAACAGGAATGACCACATCTGCACAAATGTAGAGATTAAAAATACCCAAACAGAGCGAAGTATAAAATGGGACCTCCATGGGATGGGATATGTGTGTAGAAAATGTAGTGCCTCAGAACATTTAGCTTAGAGCTGTGTTCCTTTAACTGAGTCCTAGGTGTGAATCTTTACAGAGGTCATTAAAAGCAGGGATGAGAGTAAGAAAAATCAGGGAGATGTTAGGATCCCCAGACAGCTTTCCTCAGGCTGATGATGAAGATCTTAAATGGGAGGTAACTGGGTGGGGAACATGTGGCGCTGCTGTGACTTAAATGCATCATGTTCTACTACTAGTAGAACTGAGGAAGAAGCATAGTATAGGGTACATAACAGTGAGAATGTGAGATGTCGTGTTTTTACTGGGGCAAAACAGAGGGAGACAAACTATGGATTTCTTTACAAAAACCTGGAGATCATTCTCAGTTTAATAGACATGGTCAGGATTGCTGTTATTGCTTCCTGAGTTCTAGGGCTGAGACAGAACAGTCCCTTCTGGAACGTTGGGAGTTATGTAGCAGGATGAGTGGGCCTCAGTGCCAGATGGGAACTGTGCGGGGAAGCCACTGTTTCTGAATGCAGTGAGTGCTAACCTCAGTTGTCTAGTGTTCCCTGTAGAAATATACCTTGTTTCCAAAGTAGGAAGGGGTTGGGTCAGAACAGTACCTTCTGATAAACAAAAGTTAAGTCAAGTCTTGCATGTATATCATTCCCGGTGTCTGGCTACAGTTGCCTTTTAAAGCAAGGGCAAACACGAGATATCATTTTGAAAGGGTGCAGGCCAGTTCTAACAGGGAATGTCTAATCAGTGATCTTTCAGCTATCTGATGCTGTATAACTGACTCTTACAAACGGGATAAAAATCTTGGCTTGACATACAGGTATGGATTTCCCATGACTCCTTAATGTTTTCAACATTTGGCCTGGGAAGGGTTGTTATCTTTCTTTGATGTGCAAGCATCACTGCATCGAGAAAGTTCACTGATCTTACAAGAAAACAGGGGCTGCAATCCTGGCTCCATAAATTTGCTTCAATAGATTCAGAAATGCATCTTTTCTCTCAAAAGCAATGTGGCAAAATGAACAGTGCGCTTGCCCCCCCCCCTTTGACAATGCCTATGCAATCCTTGAATAGGTACAAAGCAAAGTACATTTTCCAAATATTCTAAGCCTTTTAAGGGAGGTACACAAAAGCAGCTGCATTTTGAAAAAAAAATATAAGGCTACTGTTCCTTTAATGCCCAGCTGGTCTTGAGATATAATAAAATTGACATATTGATTTCTTTGAATTTACAAATGCCTGTTTCATAAACTCCATCTCCAAAGCCTAGGCATCTTTAGAGCACTGTCATCCCCCCCCCCTTCCAAATGGATCAATTATGTGCCCCACGTAATCCTGTTACCTGTGAAATCCATGCATACGTCTCCCATTTGCTGCAGTTCCCAGGCAGACAAACTTGCATTATGTACGCATAAACAAACAGAGTATTTCCCTGATATTAAGGATTGTTTTCAAAGGGAAAAGCAATCTCCTGGGCCCTTTACGAAAAAAAAGAAATAAAAACAAACCAAAAAGACAACAACATCCATACCCCCCCCCAGCAACCTCACTGTATTATATGATATAATCATTGCTCCATGCAAGAAACTGTTCATAAATCAATTTGGCTACTTTAAACAGGAGAGCACAGCATCAGAGTTTGGGTTCCCCCCCTCCACGAGGTCTTGAATGTAACATTTTAATTTTTATTGCAGCCTTAGATAATAAATCAGCATATCTTCCAGTGAGTCATTGTCATCATAACGGTTTCTGCATCATTTGGAATGTGACCAGATCTGGAAAAATTAGTAACAGAAATGCTCTGACAGATCTCCGTTTAGCTGGCCCTTTTCCTTCTTTTAATAATTGCCTGTACAAGCCATTGCATGCAGAACCAAGCACACCCTATATACTGACAGCAGTGTGCATTTCCACACAGGCACACATGTACCAAAACAGAAATCTATTATATCTTGGGCAGATATACATGCACATTCACATTTATCGCAGTGTGCCATTAAACATTTACAGAGATATATACCTCCATGCATAAACCGAGCACCTCCCTTTTTGTATTACCAAGCTGAAACGTGGCTTTCTCCTTATATTATCTTATGAATTCTTCCAAAGTGCTGTGGATATACACAGGCATGGATTCCTGGGGATTCCCCCCCCACTCTTCCCCCCAGACTGTGCTGCTTCTGATTTGCTACACTTCAGTGGACAACCAGCAGTTCAGTTACACTACACTTGCACTGTACAATTTGTCTCTGAAAGGTTCCCAAAATTATGAAACATCTTGTCTGCCACATGACCTGTGCAACTGTGCTTCAGTTTGAGGTGCACACACACATACAGAGAAGGGCAGTGCTTTAGAATAAAAAGCACCGAACTAAAGCCAGCCACAAGGAAAAGGAGAGGGGTAAAAAAATGTTTAAGCAGAGAGCTCTACACCAGTGGCCTAGCACACCAGTGCCATTGTTGAGGGAGTGGGTTTAAATTTAAATGGCTGCATGTTAACCAGATTTGACATGCTGTACAAAAGCAGGCACCTTTGGTCTCATGACACAGCCCAACAGAAAACACCACAAGCAAGCCTGGCAGAGATTTCTGACATGAATAAAAGCACCACAATTTGTCACATAGTTGGGACAAAATGTTTGAGGCTTTGGGACTTGCCATAGGACAGCAAAGATGAGGCAGTGGGCAGAATGATGAAGTTTTAAAGATTTACATAAAGGATTTTTCAGGTTAAGTCTGCTAAAACAAAAACAAATCCGAAATATCTTATTAAATGAAGAAGCCACTGAAATATTAAGACTGAAACTCTGGGCATGCTTGCTTGAGAGCAACCCTACTGAGCTTAGTGAGGTTTGCTTCTGAGTAGGCAGGCACAGGATTCACTTGCATAGCTGCTGTCAAGGTATATTGACTTGGGAGAAAAATCCACTGGATTTACTTTCAAGTAAACTCAAAAGGCTGAAACCTGCCTTGTATCATATACATAATTGCAGAAATCTACTTAAACATTTTTAGGAATCTAGGAATCTCCTTTTCTTTCATCATCTATCACAATGAAGGGAATCTGAATTATTAAGGAGTAACTGGTATTTATTTTCTTCATTTTTTCAATTGCTCACACATTTAATCCACATGGGTTTATGCACAAAAGTGTTCAAAAGTGGGCCAAGGAAACTACTTCCTAAGTGCTCCATAACAGTTCATGCTTTAAAAAGTCTTCTAATAATGATTTTAAAAGCACCCATTTCTTCAGTAAATACTAGCTCCCATTCATTCAGTAACATTTTGTAAAATAAAACTGTAGTCTGTGGCAACACAATAAGACATGCTCCATAAAGAAGACTGAAAATCAGATTATGTGATAGAGCCAGGAACAATGAGTTCAACAACAAATCTGGAGTTTAAGACTGTAGCATTTCCAAAATTGCAAAGAAAATGAACCAGAAGTTCCATCATTTCAAGACTTCTATAACCCCAAATTCACATTTTAAAATTTAATTTTCAAGTCTTGACAACTTTTTTGCAGCACCAAGAGTAAACTTTTATTGCACAAAACTGTAGATGCTTTGCATTCAAAATTTGTATTTTGTCCACACTAAACCCATTCCTAAATACAGCAATTAATGGTGTTGTTTCAAGTTAGTAATAAAATTACTTCTGAAATGTCTTTTTAGTGTTGTGGTATCATAACTTTCTCTATAGATCATTTAGCTTAGTTCATCAGCAACTTTTGTGGACAATTCAGTAGCCTAAGTATAAAATGAAAGTTTGAAGCTGCACTGAGTGAATGTCTAAAATATTTTCTTCTTGCTATTAATAAAATAGGAAACAAAAGTCATCCAAAGTTATTTATGGGCTCAATATTATTCTTAATTTCTGTCAAGGATTCTCTGCTCTTATCCCACAGCTGGTGTGGGTTGCATCTGATTTATACTATCTCAAATGAGAGAGAATTAGAATTCAGCTCTCTGGAATCATCAAAAGAGTCATTTGTCTAAGTATGAATTAAATATTTGAATGTCTGTTGTCTGATCTGTATACATCCAGATACAGGATAGCAGGCATGTTAAACAAGGAGCAATGACGGGATTACAGGAGAAAACAAGTTTTTTAGTCAAGGTCACTGTCGTACTCAAACAACCCACAGTGATTAAGGAACTCCTTGTAGGTATTTTATTTTCATTCAGGTACATGAAGGATTGGTATTTGCTGGTGCCACATGATGGCAAATGTGCATATTCACCTTTCTGAAACTTCAAACACTCTACATAGCTCAGACAAGCAACCTGAAAAAATACAGGTGCTAAAATGTACAAACACATTGCTATCAATGATTCTTTGTTTTGGAGACTTGACAATAATGCAATAGTGTTTGCAAACCTATAGAGAGGGATGAGGGAGTTTTATTCCATCATTTCCTATGTAGGTCTGATGTTTGTTAGGTTATAATCAATGATAACACCCAGGTTCTTCCAACATATAGCGTTGCTGAATCACACTACTGGATGCATAAAGAGAAATTTTACAAAAGCACAAAAATCATCAAAGAAACACTGGCATACTTAAACTGGTTGCTGATTCTTTAACTGGTCTGGTATGAAATATTAAATATCTATTGAAATGAGGGGAATGTTTTAAAGAAACAGCAGCTCGATCAAGACTTAATGTACTGCATTAGCATGAAACAAGAAATCAAAATGATTTCTATTGCACATTAGCATAGCTGTTGCTTCTGAACAGTATTGTTCAAACTCAGTACAGGTAACTCAGGCTATAGGCATGTGCATAGTTATTTGGAAGTAAGTCACACTAAACACTGTGGGATGAACATGAGGGTAAACATGCACAGGATCGGGCTGTCAGTGTTTTGTTTCGCTTTATTGGGAGGGGACAGAGAGTTGACTTGGTATCATTTCAACAAATATCACAAAGACATTTCTTTGGGGGCAGTGAGGGTCTTCCTGGCATTTTGTATGGTCCGAGTCTTATCTGATGTCCCCTACCCAATATAGTCTTGTCCCCAACCATTGCTCTCAGAAAGTGCCAACCTGACATATTGTGTGATCTATGGCAGCATTTCCTACCAAGGGAAGATGAAGAATGCATGGATTGATTTTCAAATTACCTCAATATTTTGAAAACATTTTCACCTGCATGCTGGGAATGCTAAGAATGGGAAGGAAGGCAATTGTGCATTTACACAGCCTCCACTGCATTCATTTATAAATTACCTCATCACTGACTAAAATTAACACTGATTCTTACAGGCAATTTCTCAATTTCCAATGCTAATTACATTTTTTTTACTTTTAAATTCTGTACCACCTGTTTTGGGCAAGACATCTTAGGCAGCGCGACCGCATTTAATCACAATTTTAATTAACCGCCCTGTAGATGTGAAAAAGAAGCAATTATAATGTAGATGAATGATGATTTTTCTGCATTAAATTGTTTTGTTTCCCTGGTATGTTGATTGTCACACAGCACACAAATACAGTAACTGTACAATTTCCCCCCCTCTATTGTAATTTAGTAATTGTTTTTGGGAAAAACCAGTTTGAGAATGAGTGACTTCATCTGTTTACAAACTGATTGATACCATTAACTCGCTGATTGCTGTGGCACATATATTGCATTGCACAGCCTGGCATAAAATATAATTAGACAGGCACAGAGTTAGCAGAAACCCTTTTGGAATCAGGAAATCAAGAGCAACTGAAGTCAGTTGTCTTTGAACAAACCAGTATCTGGCAGGTGGAGCTGCTCATACAACAATCAAAAGACGACAATTCCGTCATTCCAATAAATCAACACATTTCACCTAATGGTCAAATGTGGTGACTTTTGGAAGACTGCAGTACCAAGCCAGGGTGCTAAAAGCTGGCCTGGAGGAAACCTCGTCCAGCTCCTACAGATGATAATAATGGGGAAACGTGCAAGGGATGACAAGAAAAAGAGATGGGGAAAGTGTCATTCTCAATCCTTCCCTGTTGAGATGGAGATCTCTGGCAACAAGTATTCAGACACAATGCTACGGGCAGCTTGGGGGCACTCGTTGTAGGACATAATCTGAGCCAGGACTGATGCTATAAATATGTCATCTGTAGCAGTCACTTTAAGCGCCAGATTTTGGGAGGACAGCAACCTCCCTTCCCACCTGCCACCAGCTAGTCAGGTGCCTGCCTGATTACAACTCCCACCAGGGAGCCAGATGTTCTTACTTCCTTGGTCCCCCATTAAAAGTAGCATGGCGAGTTGCTCATGCTAGTTTCTGAACTCTTGAGAGTTTGGTTGTTTCTTCCTGCAAGAGTCAGGCCACCAATTCTGCTTGCTTGTTGCAAGGGCAGCCAGAATGGTGGCTGAACTCCAGCTCCTGGGCACAGAAGTAGTTTTGCCAGAGTTCAGGGTCCTAGAGCATGTGCACCTTCATATACGATTTCCAAGGAGAGCTGGGGAAGCAAAGAAGTAAGGAAGCTTATCTTCTCCATCTTTTTGGTGGAAGCAGTGGCAGGGGAGTGATGCAGTGCCAGCTGTTTCCACAGCCTTAAATGGCAAAACACATTGAACTATCACTGCCTGGAATCCCATCCACAATGCATTAGAAGAACCTTTTATAGTGGTTAGTTTTTTATGGCTCATAATCACCAGAGGAAAGATACTCCACAGGAATAGCCACAGGTAGCCTGAAACATGGTAAGAGGAGACAACCTCTGTGGTACTCCCTACATGTTACTTCTGCTGGAACCTAATTTCAGTGCCAAATCTCAGTCCTATAAAACAGCCCCTTTGAAAATGTTCAGAGCATATTTCCCTGACCATCAAGTCCTGACACCCTCCCACGCATAACTTGAAAAACAGAGAAAAGGTATCCAGGCCAAAGCATGTGACTCCCAGGAACTCTCAGTTCTTCTCTTAGACATCAAGCTCTGTCCTGCATGCAATCTCTAGCTGCACATAAACAAAAGAATACATTCTCTTTCAGACTGCCGGATTGCAGATATGGGCCTTTAAAGCTGTATTCCACCACAGGGAATTTCAAAACTTTATCTGGAGGAGGGAAGAGACTGTTTCCTTACTCAGCAAGAAGTACTATAGAAGGAAAGGAACACTTGTATCATTCCAACACCACTAGGAATCAAATACCAAACAACTATTTTGTGCTTCCACATTTCCAATTGAACACTAAGGCATAAACTAAGAGATGTGGAAACTTCCTATTCAAATGTGTCCATAGACTCAAACCAATAGTCCTGTGTAAGAGGTGACAAAATCCTTTTCCCATTGCCACCTATGGTAAATGGTTTCAGATTTCTGTCCAGAATAAACAAGTTTCCTGAAATCTTAAAACTGTGTCTTCCCTATATAAAAATCTCACTGTAGTTCAAATTCCATTAAAAACCCCTGATATTAATGTTGCTTCTTTCCTTACAGAATATTGCAAAACATTTAGAATGATGGTTCTTAAGCACATCTACTTGGCATGGAACTCTTGGAGTTTTTCTTCTACATCAAGTGAAATCAAGGACTGGGATGCCAGGTTGCCATCATGCACCCAATTATATATGCATTTTGGATGCCTTGATTTAAGTGGGACCTACTGCAGACACAAAGTTACAGCCTGGGTAAGATTAACTCTTTCCTGTTCTGCTTCGGATATTGTGATGGCCTTAGCTTTGCAAGTCAATAAAGAGGTGAGAGGTCAGGTCAACCAGTTTAACTTTCTTTCATGATGGTCAAGTTGATGGTACTATTGATAGCTGGTAAAGTCAGAGACAAACCAGATGAAATGCTAGAAGTACTATGAACCCCAGACACACACACACACACACACCCCGGTTAAGCAGGAGCTGTGACAACTTCTATTTGAACTGGGGCTGTAGTAAAGGAATGTTAAGTCTGATCCTTGAATTCCCCCCTGGAACTGCTATTTTCCCATTGGGTAAAACATAAAGGTTGCTTATATGTTGCCATATGTTCTACCCAACTGGCCAAATAGCAGCCTCAATGAGGCATTTGAGGTAGGAGAATATATGGAGGAAATAACTAACCTTTCTCCATCTGTTCCATGCCCCCAGTGTGAACCATGGGATCCTAACAGGACAATCCTATGCAGAGTTATCCCCTTCCAAGCCTTCAACAGGCTTCAATGGACAAGGGTGTTAATCTGCTTAGAATGGCACTGTAAAGATGCTATTTACCAGGAGGAGTAAATCCATATGCTGAACTTCCAGCACCTCTTCTGATTTAATCATAACACTAAGCTCTAAACACATTTATTTAGAAAAAAATATGTTTAAGATTATGGGGATATGATTCTGTTTATGGTTACCAGAGTTTATGTACCAATTAACTTGGAGGGGTCTATGTGTTCATAACTGTGTACAGTATCATAGCAGTAGTGGATTCACTATCTCACCCTTTCATCTGTGTCCCACCTACCCCCAAATCAAAGACTAAGTATAGACTTTTTTTTTCTAGAACAGGAGGAACAGCCTCACCTTTACCATTACGAAGGCATGAGTCCTCTTCCAGTATTTGCCCCTATTATTTCACAGTACTGAAGATTTACATGTATAACTCCCATCAATATGTATGGGACACAGGCACATAAACTTCTCATGCATCAAGAGCATCCTGCAATCCAACTACAATGAACAGGTTTCTAACGTGGCCTCTAAAAAGCTGCACCAAAAAAGAATTAACTATTAAAGCTTATTCTTTGTGAGTGTTCCCCCGTAAATATCACCCTACCTGCCATTTTCAGGCCTAGATGTAAATACACACTAAGGAAGGTACCAGGGAAGACAAAGCTGTTTGTGTCAGTTAGTAGAACTGTCACAATTAAAAGGAAGTAGAGCAGACTAAGGACAAGTAGTGTCAGGGCGGGGGGGGGGGGGGACAGGTTTGGGCTGGCACATTCAGTTTCAGATTTAGGCTGTTGGGCGAACTGCTGGGAGAAAGAATTCTTTCGTGTTGCTCAGCATTCCTTTTTCCTCCCATGTTTCCACCTACATACAGAAGTGCTGTCTTGTATCAGGAGAACCAGGGCAAAGTAATCCAGGATAGCTAGAACAGCAGAATGTTCAGCAGCAGGTGCAGATTCACTGATCTATTAAGACTAACTGATCTATTAAGGTTCCACTCTGGGAAATCTATGTCTCCCTGTAGTTTCCTTCCTTCTTCTGGCTCTGAGCAGATGCTGTGTTTTTGGTGGCAAAACCTAATACCTTGAGTTCATCTTCACTGGATAACTTTGCTTACAGTAAAGTATGGCCAAAATGGTTCTCCTAAGCATCACCCAAGTACGCAATCAGTGAGCAGAGTTCCAAGGATAAAAGCTCAGAGGAAAGTGCCTCCTCTGCCCTGCATGGGGAACTTCTCAAGAGATTCCGCATCATGCAAACATTCCCTAACTTTTAATCAAAGCAATAACTGAATGTTTTACTCTAGGATCGCTGTTGGTGTGATCTTTGCTTGTCCCACAAGGAGGTTCCCAGGCTTGACTGCATGCGAGCTACAAAGTCCACAAAAGACAACATAGAACCAAGCCTTTGGTCCATGTACACCCAGTCCCCTTTCTGAATAAACAGCTTGGATTCAAAATTCCTCAGGAAACTATAAAATGGGAAGACATCTGTGCTCTTGTTGGGATTCGATGCCAGACCAACAACCTTTTCCACCAGCTACTTGCTCTTTGATATGAAACACAAAGAGGAAAATACCTGATCTCCTACCCTAGCTCATTGCTGCTTGTTGTATCCTCATGCCCTGACCCAATGAACATTCCTTCTAGCCAAAAGCAGCTTCCCATGGCTACCTCCTCCATACAAGCCTGCTAACTAATCTCTTAGCAAAACACTTGCACAAACCTGAGGAGAGCTGGAAAATAAAAAGACCCCTCCCCCCAAAAAAGTCCAACTTTTCTTTTAGAGATCCAACCTAAAGCAGACTCTGAATTTAGGATCCATTGTTCACTTCATCAGTTTAGGAACTGCTGCTTGGTTAAAGTTCTGCCTTCTTAATGAGCATTAAAAAACAAAACAGAACCTTAATCCTGTTTCTTCCTTGTTCCCATTAACCTGCCATCCTCTGGTTTCCTTTATTTCTGGCTTCCACAACTCATGTGACAGTGTTTACAGGTATTTGCAAAAGGCCTCCTTTTATCACAGCAGTACCATTGGGATAATGTGTCATTTGAAAACCCCAGCCAGCCACCTAGCCAGCACTATCTGCACTCCTGAGTAACCTTTCCTCAGAGCTTATAAGAAAAATCCACTGCTGAAATAAATAACTTTCGACAAGTGATCACAGAAAAAAACAATTTTAAAAATCTTTCTGAAATCCCATCTTTTTTCTCCTTGTTCCACCTTAAAAAAAGAAGAAGAAAGAAACAGATAACAGAAAAGGAGGGCTAGTAGCCATTCTGTTTATCCAGACAGCTGACATTTTAAATTTTGGCTGTGTGGCAATTGGTCCGATCAAAATGAATATGCCATCCTCGGGAGTGGAAGCTTTCAAAACTAAAGTTTGTAATATAGGAAAACATATTGTTTGGAATTTAACTTCTAATATCTAGGAATAAACAGAGCATTAAATCAAGCAAAAACTGTGACAAGGCCAATATGCACATGGATGATGCCAGTGAGGCATCTCCAGCCCTTTGTTCACAGCTTAACAAAACTGTGCCGTCACACCACTTTAGCTCAACAGTGCCTGTCGAATGGGCATCAGCAGATCAGCCAATGCCTGTCACATGTAGGGCTGGAAAACTGTTTGAAAGCAAGGCTTTGCTTTAGCAGAAGTCTGGTTAGGGAAAGGGAGGATTTTTTAAATCATCTTGCAAAGAAGAAGAAAAACAACCAAATGTAGTGATTATATACATACACACAGATATGCATATAACTCACATCAATAATATATTTTACTCCCTTTTTGCCTTGTGGGGGGGAAACAACCACCACCCAACTCCATTAGTCTAATACTCTTCCGTATTTTTTCCTCTTCTCTAAAACAAGCAGGAGGAATCTTAACTCATAGGACTAAGGCTGCAAGGCTGAGCTTACTCAGAGCTCAGTCACTCTGAAATAAATGGGATACTTCTTAGCAACCATGGTTAAGTTTGTACCATTAGCCTGTGACCCTGAGGCAAACTTACTTGGAAACAAGTTCCTCTGAAATCCATGCTTCAAGGAAGGGCATTTAGGAGTATCAGGGATATTTCTACAAGCTTCCCAGTCTAACAGGGCCATCCTAAACAGGCTTACTCAGAATCCTATTCAGATTTTTCAGTGGAGCTTACTTCCAGGAAATGCTGCTAGTAGATGCCACTGAATTCAAAGAAACTTCCCAAATCCAATGTTTCAGGATACAGTTAGATTTTCTCAGGCTTATTCCATCCCTGAGAAAACTTTATATTTTAAAATAGCACCCCCCCAAAAAAGAATACAACCCCAAACTTTTAAAATACTCTGATCCAGAAGAACTTCTTATGAAAATGGATCAGTGAAATAATGATTTCAAGTCTGCTTTCATTCATATCCACAGTGCAGAGAAAGAATGGAACACAAATACACACACACACGCTACAGTCCTGAGCACAGTCAGGTCACTTATACTGTCATCAATGAGATTTCAAGTGGCCTGTGCCAGTTCACCGCTTGACTGTACAATCCTATGCATGTCGTCTCTGGCGCAAGTCCCACTATGCCCGATGGGTCTTCCTGCAAATTAATTATGTACAGGATGGCAGCCATTGTCTTCTCAGTGGTCCAAGTTTTGGTTCCTACCTAATTCCTTGTCAGCTCACAATTGTGACTGAACAGTAGCTTCTTTGGAAAGTTCAAGGGAGGTACCACCGAACTTTGGCTGTGATCTAATGAAGGATGACCACTCCTCTTTAGGCATCCAATCACATTAAGCCAGAAGCGTTTCTACATCACTGACCCACATCTGAGGCTTGATGCAACTTAGCAGAGGAGACCACTGGGTCTCCCAAAACAAATTCAGGCCTGTGTTTAGTACTATTAAGACCTAAAAGATTTCCCCCCTCCCCTCCCGTCCCGTCCCCAGCTCTCTCCCGCTAAAGTTGAAATGCTTCTCTCTGTGTGTCTTTCACTCTGTTGCTGTCAGTTTGCTGCCTGCACTTTAGCTGTCTCTTTCCCAGTCGCTACCCCGTCAGTTTCTGGCCTGCCAATTTCAACTTGAAGCTTGACTGGGTTGATTTGATGCAAATACCTCCAGGGAAAACCCTGAAACTGATGAACAGTTATGTCAAGTCGATTTTGCACCATCGGGAAAAGGTAACCTCTGCGAGGGGAAAAAAACACAACAAGGTTAAAGAGACAAGGGCTTTTTCCACGTGTAATACCACCGCCTGCACATCTTGTCCGCTGTTTACCATCCCTCAGAAATTGTAACTGTCAGAATCAGTCCTAATTGCAGATGCGAAAGGTGCCATTATAATAAAAACAGAGGCAGTACAAGCATTAAAGGCAGCAGCCTAATTTGTGAGATTACTGAAAAGGTAGAGTAAATGAATATTTCATTACTTTAATTACCAGGGACTACTCTTTTCTTGCTGTCTTATGATAAGTGTTGCTGTAGCCAGCAACAGCAAACATCTACTAAAACATAAAGTGCAATAATAGTACAGCTGTCAGGATCGCTGCTTTAAAATAGGAAGGGAAAGGGGTTGTAATGCGGGGTGGGGGGTGGGGAGAACAGTGGGGTGTGACGGAGATATATAATGGTTTATCCTTGCATTTTTTGTGTTTGAGAGAGAGAGATTGGTAGAAACATGAAATGGGAACTCATTTAATGTCAGAAAACAAAGGAGGTGAGTTAAGTAGGTTGTAGTCCAAGAAAATAATGGGCCCCAGGAAAAGGAGAAAAAGAGGAAGAGACAGTGAAGATGCAGACACATTCGAAATCTGAGGCCTTAAAAGAAAGCTTGGAAGTGGAAAGCAGAAAGCAATTTGTAACCTCTAAAAAAACGCACCACAGACCAACAACAACGCGGTTGACGGTTGTGTCGCAATGTTACCCTGTGCAAACAAAACGCGGGGTTTGTTTGGGCAGCGGCGAATGGGGGAGGGAGGGTTGTCTGAAATTAAAGCAAAAGAAGGGAAGGCGGGCAAAAGTTTTCCCCGGGCAGCCAGTGAGGAAGGCTTGGGGGAGGTCGGCAAAAGCCTTCCCGAGCCACTTCGCAGCCTCGCTTCCTATAAGGACTTGTGGGGAGTATCCATAATTGCTCGGGCTCGCCTCGCCAGAAAAGCTCCCTCCCTCCCCGCCCCGTCTCTTTGCCCAGACGTCAATCTCAGGTAGAGGAGAGAGATGGATCATGGGGGGGGGGGAGGATGGAGAGCTTGCAGAGACTGGCTGAAGCCAGCCTGTCTCTGCATTTATCACTCTGTCCCAGAGGAGGTGTTTGTTCGACATCGCAGCTTGATAGCAGAAAAACACTATGGCCAGAAGCCCTATCAAAGAAACTACTGACACGTATCATTTGTGACCTGGGTTTCCACAAGGCAGGGCTACTACCTCACACTTTTATCTGCTTGCCAAGTGTAAAACTCCACGCGTTTCCAAAGCGTCCGGGGTCACGTCGAAACTTCAAATTAGCCCCTCGCCTTGCAAAGAGAGAGACTCAGTTGAAGAATGCCAGATCTCCCTCAAGTACAACGCGCTTTGCCCTGCTGCAAACTTTAATCTTGGCTGGGTTTCTTTCTTTCTTTTTAATCTCTCTTCTACGGGCAGACAAAGCATTAAAAAGAATGGAAGGAGTCTTATCTGATCAGCGCTTGGGGTGGGAGTTTTTTTTAAATATAAATATATATATTATTTTAAAGCGCTGATGCAACAACTTGGACAGCATACTGATTCTTTCGCCGTTGAAAAAGCCAGAAGGGAATGGGCGTTTTACTCTCGGCCAATGAGAAAAGATGTTGCTGTTGGGGCCCCCACGCCTTCCTTCTGTAAAGGATGTCGCTTCCAGCGCATGCTCAGTATTCTCAGTACTCTGCAAGTTAAAGGGGAAGAGAGAACACCAGGTTGCAAAAAAACCCCAAGAACCGCCCTTAATACGATTAATTTATTTACTTTCAAGGGACAGTTGTGGCTGGAGGTGAACAATTGTAGGATGGCTGATGAGGCTTCTCTCTCCAGGACAAAAACAGACAGGAGTCTTGCGCCCCTTTAAAGACTAACCGCTATTTATTCTAGCATAAATTTTCCGGAACTAGAACTAGAAGGCTTTCCTCCTTCAGATGCAATGATCCTCACTATGTTGTCGTTTTATGTAGAGGGTATAAAAAACAAACAGTGAGCCATGGAATGCAAGAAGTACAGGGGGAGAAGTTTAAGAGATGGGGAAACTGAGGGAGAGCCTCAGTGGTGTACAGGTTCTGGAAATAAAGGCAGCCAGCCTGGATGTCAATACCTTTGGTGGTGGGATTAGGTTTCTTCAGTGGTAACGTTCTGAATGTAAAATTCAAAACTAATCAGGACAGAATCGAGATGCTTCACTAGTTATACTAAGTTAATACCTGTAATAGGTGGAGAGTCCCAGATTTTGCTAAATTTTGCCAAATCGGTTAACACAGTGAAATGAAAATCCCGGTCCTCCAGAGCAACAGATGAGCCTTGGAACAGGTGTCATTAAACTGAGCACCTACAGAATACATTTCCTTCACCATTGAAGAAACAATAAAACATAACACCCCCCCCAAAAAAATATATTAACATCCAGGTAGGCTGATACATACTGCCTTTACTTTCAGAACTTGAACACCACTGAGGCACTGCCTCAGTTTGCCCATCTCTAAAATATAGGCAGGCCTCATGTTGCCTATCAGTTTATTTGGATATTTATACCCCAGTTTTCTCACCCATGGGGATTCAAAGTGGTTTACAGCTTCCTTCTCCCCTTTTCCATTTTATACTTACAACAACCTCCTGAGGCGGGTTAGGCTGACAGAGTAAGACTGGCTTAAAGTCTCCCAGTGAGCTTCCATGGCAGGGTGAGGATTAGAACCTGGGTCTCCCAGATCCTAGTCTGGCGCTCTGGCCACTGCACACCACTGTTGCTCTCAGACTCTTTCTGAAGAACACATGGCAGTACATGTTTAGATTATTTGCTTATATATAATCTGATTATATAATGTGATTTTATTATATATAATCAAATCAGTGCCGTTTCAATATATTAGGGGGCAGGGGCTTCATTCTACATCAGTTAATCAGGATCGCTAACCTAGCTGGATACATCCAAAGCAGGAAGTCCGATTAAAGTTACCACACATGCAGTAAATATGAGCGGAGAGAATTCATCTTAATAAAAAGTGATAAAATCTGGAGGGAAGATCCATTTGGATCTGCTTTACTTCCAGGTTAGCCCTCTTAAAAGATGGTCCCCAATACTGGAATTTACTTGAAAATAAATTCAGTTGAAGTAAACGGGTTTCTCTTCCAAGCAAACTGATGTGCCAGTCCTTTTAAATCCAGTTTTTAAAAAAAATAAAAATAAAAATTGGTTTGTTTGTGGACTGAATTGTTGACACCCTCCCCCCAAAATGAGCAGGTTGTGTAAGCCTGCCTGATCTTGTGTCTGTACCTTAGGAGCAACTGCGGCCTCCAATGAGCCGCTTCTTTGAATCTGGGTCTCAAGCAGATTTGCTTGGTTCCGATTTCCAAGGAAGGCCAGCTAGAGTGCAGGCTTGCTTGCACTGAAATCTAGGGGGACTTACTTTCAAGTAGACTTGGCTAGGATCAGGCTGCACAATGACAAACGAACTGGTTCCCTTTACTGCCAAGGCATCAGCATGGTTCAATTACCTCCTAGGCCAGTTTTGGACCATATTAACAAATGACTCTTGATGGAGTCATTTGAAGTAAATAGAGTATTTCCCCAGAGCATTTGAAGTTTTTGAAACTCACTCCCCCCCTTTTTTTTGAGGAAACAGGTATAGGGGAAAGGGAAGAGAAAACCATAGGGCTCAGAGATATTTTAATCCACTCACTCTGGTATTGATTCTTTCTCTTTCTTTTTGCCAGGAGTTTGATCCCACCCAAGAATTGGGGGACAGGGGAGGGTAAATGTCCCAATGACACTTGCGTTATTGAAAGAACTCCTTTGCTGCCACATGCCCAAAACCTAAGCTGCGTGCGCCCACCTTAGTGAATCTAGAAACATTCTTGCTAGTGGTTCCCTGCTCTCAGTCTCCACAGCGGAGCAGAATCCTCATTTCACCCTCAAGCTCCCATTAAAGGGGGGGGATAAGCATCTTGACTTTTTCTTCCACCCCCTGAAGACTGTGAATGTGGCAAGGCGGTTAAAGGGCATTAAGGGATAACTAATCCGCATTAAGGGGACTGGAATCTTTAAGGTTAGCCTCAGGGGCAGCAGGACAGGGTGAGCGGCAGTCCAGTTTGACTGTCCTAACCCACTCTCACTCCCCCCCCCCCCAAAAAAACCTCTTGCCTGATGCGGCAATAATCTATTCCAGTCTACATCTCCCCTGTGCTCTTCTCCCCCCCCCCCCCAGTGCTCCAATAACAAAGTGTAAAAGAACTTCCAATTCTGTTTTAATTAATAGCTTGCTCGCAACCATACACAACCCATCAGCTCTGGTTCGTTAGTGAAGCTGGAAACTGGAGAGAGTCGAACCAGTCTAACACCCTCTGAATAAGAACGTTAAGTGTGCGTTGGTGGGTTGTGTGTGTGAAGGTTTTTTTTTAAACAACTACAACAACACCCAACTAGGCTACAAGACAAGGGGCCTAATGACTGGAAGCCTAACAAGACAAAAGGGGGGGGGGGGGAGCCAGGAGAAACTTCAGCGCCAAACACGCTCTTTTCCCAGAGAAAGACCCATCCACACGCGCTTCTCCAAAACCAAACGCAGTGGTCACGCTCACTTGCGGATGCCCTGCTTCCCTTCCCAACTCTCCTGGGCTTCCGATGTGCGGGAAAAAAGCCCCACCCTTTTAAAAAAGGATCGAGAATCGGAGTCACACCGGATTCCAGGCTTGCCAGCGTTGAAATATTCCCGTTTTGGCCGGCAGGCCAGCCCAGCCCTCTCTCCCCTACCCCTCTCCTTTGTAAACACTCTTCAGCATCTCGCCTCCTGTCTTCCCCACCACCACCCCCGGGACAATTTACATTCCTCCTGGAACCCCGGCAGAATCGATGTCAAGATAGGAGCGGCTCCTTTTTATTTGTACGGCTGGCTCCTGTTGAGGCGGAGCGCGGCCCTTCCGCCAACATCCGCTCCCCTGCGCGGAGACGGGAGAAGGCGCCTTCGCCCCCCCCCCCCCCCCCCGATGCCTGGCGGGAGCCACTTCCCTGCTTGCCTTTCTGCCAGCGCAGGGCGCCCGTGAGATGCACGGGAAAGGGATCGACGCAGAAAGTTGGACACCCCCCCCCCCACCCCCGTTCCCTTGCTCCGCTTTCTGGGCCGAAGCTCGGTGCGCGGCTGCACTTCTGGGAGTCGGACGGCGCGGCTCCGGTTCGCCTTCTCGCTACGGCAAAAGACGGTGCCAGCCTCAATTAGATCACCAAGGGGGTCCGTTTAATTCCGCTCCCCAAAAGGAGACCCTGCCCGAGTTTAGGACATCTTGGGGACGGGGCGGCAGTCTTTTGCCTTGGCTGTCCCTCCTCCCCAATCTCCCCCTCCCCCCCCCCCAAGGAAGGCTGCATGCTCGCTGGTTCAGATAAAACAACATAAGCCATCGTTACGGGATGATTTGGCAGTTGGCATGGCTGCCAAGCGGTGCGCCAGGCCAGAGCCTCCTCCCGCTGCTGCTCTGGGATTTGAGGGCTACAGCAGGCGGGCGGGCACCCTTTTGAAGCTGCGGGGGGCGAGGACGGGAGGTGGGATCCGGGCTGGCAAGACTAGCGACGGGTGCGCCACATTTTCCAAACCCCCCCCCCCAACTCATTCAGCTGGCATCCCGGTTCAAAACTGCTGCCTCAACCGAGGAGGGAAAGCGAGCGATGATCGGCACACGAGGAGGAGCGAGCGGGGGGGGGGGGAGGAATCACCAGGAGGCTGCGGTGACAAAAGGGAGCTTTGCCAGCTTGACACGCGGGTAACAACATAGCAAACACCTTTAATTCAGTCATGTCTCATACCCTTTGCTTTCTCACACGTTTGTGGCGGCTCTAACGTTGACACTTACGGGGGGTTGTGTGGTTTTTTTTTTTTGAGGGGGGGAGACCCTGAGAAGGCGAACTTTAAAAAAGGAAAACACCTGTGAAGCTCGCACACACGACCTCCCCCCCCCCCCCCCCCGCGCACACACTTTTTTATTCGGAAGTGACTCCGCAGAGAAGCAGATCAACCTGCGCGTCCCATGTGTTCCCGGAGGCTCCCCCCCCTCCCAATATATTCCTCCCCCTTGGACTTTTGGGGAGACAGAGCCATCACCTTTGGGGTGCAAGTGACCCCACGGCAGACGCTGGCCTCCCCTCTGGAAGGGCTCCCCTCCGCTCGGCTCAAAGTTCCTTTTCAATGAAAGGCACCTTGGCAGGGGAGGGAGAGAGAGAGCTTTCCTGTGATTGGCTTAGCAGATCCAGGCAGGTAACGGTGCACCTGTGCGCACACCTTGGTCTGCTTTTCCACGCAGAGACAGGGAAGACGGAAAGATGCAGAGGGAAAGGCTGCACCGGATTGCCAACGCCATAGAAATCTCACTCTATAACATTCCCCCCCCCCAAAAAAATCTGTTTTTAATCTGGATTAAAGGAGAGCTGCGATTTTATGTCCCTTGCTTTCCTTTGCAGAACCGAAACAATTTTCAGGCTGCCATCCCAGGCAGTAAGCCACGTGGAACACCCTGGGCAGGGGCAGAAGCTGGGAGAGGGAGTGTGCTGAGGTAAGGGGGGGGGAGGATATTTAATCCGAAATCAAACTAGAGAATCGGATCAAAACCGACTCTCCCCGGGCAAAATGCAGCATAATGGGGTGGACAGTTTTACCCCTCGAAAAGATGCCAACCTGTCACTCCTGCCCCTGAGGATTTGGTTGTAAATAGCCTAACTTGTAAATAGACTAACACCACTGTAGCTTTTGAACTATTCCGCGCCCCCCCCCCCAGCCCCCCAAGGTGAGCCAGCAGTGTTACCTTCCAGTGTGGTTTCTCTTTACCGACGCTCTCCAAGAAAAGTCTTGGGAACTTGCAGACTTCTCTGATGAGAGCCGCTGGGCGGCACACACAGAGTTAATCACCCCTCGCCCCGTTTCTGGGTAGGTTAATATCACAGCTGCTTGGTAAAGTATTATCCCAGCACCTCCCTTAACAAAAGCGTCCCTTTCGCAAACAGGCTCCTACTTTCCCCCCAAGTGTCCAAGGTGTTTACTGAAGTAAATCTGCCTAAATCCTCCACTGCTTGGGTCATGGGGGTGGACAAAAAGGGGAGGGGGAGGCGGGTTTGGGGTGGAAGGTGTAGAAATAATCTCTTTTTTGTAAATTCTGCAACTCGGGGGGGGGGGGAGATCAGGAATCTGTGTCACATGCCTCTCTTCCACTGGGAACATCTTGGGTGTAATTGCGGGCTCCCTTTTTGCAAGGGGGAGAGAAAAATCTGCCACAGCCACTGAAGGGAAATGGAGCCATGGCTTTTGCGTGGCTCCAGCATATTTTCTCTCTCTCTCTCTCTCTCTGTACGGGTAAATTCCTTTGGCAGGGTTCATGCAGTTGCCGACGAGTATCTGTATCTTTTTTTTTTTTTAATAGCCGCTAAAAACAAAGTGGGCTTCTGGAAAATGACAGTCTGGTAGCCCCCGTGATAGTGTGGTTGAGGACTTGTCACTTAAGATTTCGAGGCTAGCCAGGTTATTCCAAGGCTTGCAATTGCATAGTCTCCCCCCCCCCCCTTCCCACCAGCAGCAGCAGGAAATGGAGGGGAAGAACCCCGGCAACATTTGACAGCTCTTCTTTTGAGAGGGCTCAACTACTTCCCAGGAAGCAGGAGATCTGGGCCGAACAAACTCTCCCTTGGTAACGGGGTTAATAGTACACAAGAAAAACAATTTGATAAACTTTAATTTGGAAGGGGGGGAATGGCCAAGAGAGATTATTTGTAAAACAAAACACAGGACTGGGATAAAAGAAACACAGGACTGTACTACTGCAACTCCCCCCCCCCGAACATTTTGGCTGTTGTGAAACAGGAGAAAGTTGATACATGGGTGTATTCCTTTTCTTGTTAAAGGTGGACTTGATCAAAATTGTACGGATCCACGAAAAGCTTTAACCATAGCCTAAATTGTCTTCACCGGAGTGTGTGTGTCCATGCGTGCGTGTGTGCATTTGTGTGGCACAATAGGCTCCCCTTGTTCAACAGAGCATCCTTAGAGACCAGGTGTCCCTCATGCTCCCCCAACTTCTGTGGGTCATTGCTGGCTGTATTGTACTAAGTGATTCACTGGAGAATCACAGTTTGTTTGTTTTCAGAAGGAGTTATTTAATCGGATTTGGGAAAGTGAGATTTCAATGGCAAAGGGTACTGAGGTATTTCATTTATGTCCATTCCCTTGATTCAGACTCCACTGCACACCTTAAAAAAATGAATTTGCATAGAAGTGAGTCCCGCAGAAGTTTCACAGTAAGTGTGCAGGCCAGTGGGTTTCCTTGAGAGTAAATCCCATTGATTCGAATAAAACTTCTTTTTTTTTACAACAGTGGGATGTGAATGTAGTGTTTGGGCTGCTTAAACACATTATATGGTCAAAGCCTATTGATTTGTGCATGTTTATTTAAGCAGCACTGAATATCCTTACTGGGAAAGGATCACCCCATGCTAAACATCTCTCCTTGGAAGTAAGCCCCACTGATACCAACAGAACTGAATTTCAGCTCAGGGCTGCAAACTTTGGCTGTAATCCTATGCACATTTACTTGGGGAGAAATCCCGATGGACTCAGTGGGACTTCCTTCAGTACAAGAATTCTAGGATCAGCTTAAGGAAATTGATTTAAACAAGTCCTTAATTGTTTAGATTTGCTGCTTAAGTCCACCTAGAATGATTAGGATCAAAAGACAGGCAAGGGGGAAAATCTCCGTTTATCTGAAAATACACAAACACGTTAACTTGGAAGTAAACCCATAAGGCTACTGTGGGTTTTTCTTCCAAGGGAGTGTGCTTTGCAAGAGCTTTTAAACACTCCAGTCCCAAACGCTGGAGCAGTACCACCCACACCACTGGGAGTTATTACCCCGCAGTCTGCATCTGGACTTCCAAAGAAATCCCTGAGCTCCCCAGGAGGGTTAAACTAGGAAATCCCATGGATTTCAGCAAGTCCTACTGAAGACAGAGGAGCTTCCTTCTGAGTAAACATCCCCACCTCCCACCCCCCTGAGCTCAGGAGCCTGGACAGGTTGTGGGGCGATCTGCCCGCCCAAGGGGAAGGAGGGAGAGTGGAGAAGCAGGGTTTGGAATTACTTTCCCAGGGCGACCTGGTTTGGGCGTGGGGAGGGCAGAGCAGGAAGGCACCGACTTGCCTCCCACCTGCCCCCCCCCCCACTCCCACAGCAGCCTCCACCCGAGCCAGCCAGAGAGGCATCTGATCCCTCCCTGACACTTTCTACCTCCAGTGTTCGCGCCAGTGGCCACGAATAGTCCCCGCATGCCATCTTGTAACACTAGCTGCCTGTCAGAAGGAGCGAAGCCTGGGCAGCTATATAAGGCTTGTAACTAGGGGAAGCCCAACAAACAGCTCCAAACACCTCAGCTATTTGACTCGGCCCTCCACCCTGCCTTGCTTTCTCTCCACCCCCCACTCTTCTTCTTTCTTCTTTTTCTTCGCCTTCTTCTTCTTCTTCCTCCCCCCCCACCCCCTTCTCTTTCTCTTCTCACTCCCTCTCTTTTCTCCCTTTTCATCTTCGCTTTCTGTTGCAGAATGCAAATCTCGCCTGCCGGCGGGTGAATGGACTGAATTGTGATTAAGAAGAAGAAGAGCTCCTTTCTTTGTTCTCCCCTCAGGGGATGTTTACTGGGAGAGACACCGCGGATCAGATATGAAAGGCATTCAGGTCAGCATTGATGTGAGCGAAAGTGAAATCATACCTAAGGCATTCAAAAGACCGCCGTGTCAGGGGTTCAGCTAACGGTGCATCTACTGTGTGTGTCTTCCCTGGTAGGCACAGGGAGAAAGGGGGGGAGGGGGAGAGAAATAATAATAATAATAAAAGCTGTCCACAAACGGGCAGGGCTTGTTGCTTTTTTAAAAAAAAAATCTACAAGTTTTAAATTTCCTCTTAAAAGATATGAGAAAGTTAAAAGGAAATTTCTTAAAAGTGTGGAAAGATGTGTGTAAGGGATTTTTTTCCCTACAATTTTTAGGGGGGATAATGCCCCCCCCCCTCTTCGGCGTGTAATGTGAAACCTTTCTTTCCTGGGTGTCTCCATATGGGCAGTATAGGACTAGATTAGACGTCTAATTGATATGACTGGAGAAGATGGGGCTTTGCCGCCTGAGCGGTGGAGGGGCGCAGGGCAAAGCCTGCCTCCCCTGGCTCAGAAACAACCTCAGGGAGAGAGCCAAATGGGGGGGGGGGGCACTAACCTGCAATAGTCTAGGACACCTTTAGAGCAGGAGAAGAAGAAAGTCATTTTAAAAAAATCGCCAATGCAAAGCCACCAAGCCAATCCCAAAAGGAATAACTGGGACAAAAGAGAGCAGACCTAGCAAGTGAAGCCTTATACCCAATTTGACTCCATAAAGGAGTATTTGGGATCCGACTTCTGCAAAACTTTCTTGCTTCATTAGACCCAACACTCTTGCCATCCGGCCCAGCCCTGCCATTAGCCTCAGGAGGTCCATATCCTCTGCTTGCACAGACACACAAATCAACCAACGCAGGAGATTCTCTTGGAAGGAAGACCCTCTCAGTGGAACTTATTTCCCAAGGACTTGGCTTAAATTTATTCATATATATATATAGGACACACACAGATAACCGTTATGAATGAATGTCGGTTTAACTCCTGTGCTTTCCCCCTTGGTTTAGTCCCAAATATTGCAGGGGTTTTCTCTCCCCTCTTCCCTTCCCATCTGCTTTCCTGGTAACATTTCATGCTGTACATTTTCAACTAGTGTTTCTGCCTCAGAGACTTTTCTCCCCCCCTCCTCCCTACTCTAAAAAGACAACTAAAGAGCAATCAAAAAGGTGTCTGACTTTGCCATTCAGACAATTGTACCCTTGTGAGAATGCCTGAATGAATGGTACAGTGGACACCCCAGCACTATTGACGTTATAAACATGTAAATGAAACACATTAGGGCACACAATCAATTGTCTGTGAGCACTGCAAACCTGCACTCCCCTCTCTGGGTGACAGGCACAAAATAGTGTCTACCTTGGGAAGCCTATAGGCTTCTTTTAAGGTGGGGGGAGAAAAAAGGGAGGGAGAAAATGCACCTTTAAAAGCACTGGGATGATGATGCTTGCCCAGGTTCTTGGGAAGCCAAAGATGCCTGATGCCTTTTGGGGAATCAACACCCTTCTTGCCACTTTTAAAGGGGGGGAGAGAGAGAGTGAAAAAGAAGCAAAGGGAGGCAGGGAGATTCCACCCCTTAGGGAGTGCTGGTCCATATACTTTGCTGGTTTTCCCTCCTCCTCCCCAGCGCTCCTGCAATTTTCTTTCCCGAGGTATGTCTTCATTAAAAAAAAATCAAAAACCTGCCCCCCTGATTAATCTGTAAAATCCTTAGTTTTAGAAATGCTTGATTTTCTTTGAGAGAGAAACAAACGTGCCACGGAACAAAGGAGAGAAATAGTAGAAGGAGAGAGGAAGAAAAAAAGAACTTTCCAAGAGCCACCCCAAACTCTGCAGCTAGCGTTTGCAGGCAGCCCTCAGAAAGGGGGGGGGGGGTGTTGAGAACACATTCTCTGAAGGCTCCGCTCCACCCCGCAGTTCAACGCTAAAATAAATACATCCACCTCATCAGAGAGACTCGCAACGTGTCTCATTGTGCTTAAGTCCTGTAAAGGATGGGGGGGGGGGGGAGAGACATCTGGACACCTCTGCACCGCTATCTCTGAGATTCAGGCTTGATGGGGAGGCAAGCATGCACCCACAGGCACACCCGCCCTGGCAGAACTTTAACTTCACGATGTGGAATCACCTTGAGAGGAACCGAGACACACTTCGAACCAGGCTACCTGGCACACTGTGAAAAGCAAACCAGTGGCTCCCTTAGAAAGCCCGTGTCTCTCTCCAACTGTCTCTCCCACCCCCTTCAGCAAATGCTTCCCCCCCACACACATATCAAAGATACTTTTCACTCAAGATGCGGGTTTGATTTCGTGGTGTGTGTGTCCCTCACCCCGGCCGCCGCTTTGCAGGCCAGCATCGGTCGGGAGTGGAAAGCAGCGTCTTCCACTTGTAGAGGAGGTGATGCCCGCAGATCAGTAGCCGAGGTCAGCTTGCTCGGCTCCCACCCCCCCTTGGGACTGCTGGCCTTTCGCTCCTCTTTTTGCAAAAGGAGAAGGAGGCCCACTGGACCAGGAGAGATGAGCAATGAAACTCTTCTTTTTGGCGGGGGGGGGGGGGGAGAGAGCGCTTAGCCAACTTTGTCCTCCTCCTGATCTGAGAAGACCCTCTTTGAATTCCCACCGGGCGGAGGGTCCAAGGAAGAGTGCGCTTGGGACCAGATCCCCTCCCCAAAGCCGCCCTCCTGATGTCCCCTTTGCACGCCAGCAGCCTCCCCTTAACCCCCTTTTTCTCCACTGCAAACAGGCCCGCTTCCCATCACTTGGCAGCAGCGGTCCAGGGCACAACTTCAGGGAAGTTTCCAGCCTGCCTGGGAGCGCGGGTGTCTCTCCAGGGCAGGGCAGGGGAGGGGGGGGAGGAGAGAAAGCAAAGAAAAAACAGCTGGTGGGGGGTTACGGCCTCCCGCTTCCAGGGAAAGTGCTCCGATTGAAAATGAGTCAGGCGACTGGGAATCATCTGCCTTGAACTTTTCCTGAAAACCTACAGCCATTCCTGGGCTGCACCGGGATCCTCCCTGGGTTCCCGCCACCCCTGCTCTGCTTGTGCACAATGTGCAGAGAGACCCACAGCGAGGAAACGGGCCCTCCTCACTCCTCTCCGCACCGAGACGCATCCAGGCGCGCAAGCAGACCCCCCCCCCCCGTCTCTAGCACATTAACAACAAACCCCTCACTGTAATCATTGGAACCAGCATCTTCAGGTGCTCATTCAGTGCTCCCCGGGCATATGACGAGGTTCCGAGGCTAACCATGAGGGCCTGCCCTTGGCTTAAAGGCAAGCAAACAAACAAACAAAAAGTCTCCCACTCTTGCCTTCTATTACCAATACTGGCAGTTATTGTTTTTTAAAAGGATACAACCATTCTGATCCCACCCCCACCCCCCGCCTTCCACACAGATTTAAAAATATATACTATTATTATACCACTGCTCTGTGCAATGCGATCAAGGAAAACATACAGCTTTAGAAAAATGACATCTTTTCTAGGAATCCAAAAGAAACGCGGGGAGGGGGGGGGGAATCCATTCTGTTCAGATGAATCCCCGGGAATTCCCAAAAGGGACAAATACTCTTGTCGGGTGAACCAGAGAGATAGAAAATACTGGGTAGTAAGAGAATGAGAGGGATCTACCTGCTCGTCAAAACTCGAGTATTTCTCAGCGGAGAAATGAATACAAGATGAAAGGTTTACATAACTTATTCCATTGCAACAAGAAAGTTGGAAGGTTGGAACTTTCCCGCTAGAGTTTAGAAGAAGTTTGCCAGGTCCTGAACAACAGAGTATCTGAAAGGAATCAGGGGTTGTCCCCCCCAATGCTTCTCAAAGGCCCGAAGTGACCCACCCCTAGCAGAAGGAATCTTACTCAGGGCTCTGGTGATGCCCGCTTCCTGTATGCATGCATTTATCTCTCCCCACTAATGTCACCTCCCTCTCTGGTTCCCTTCGGTAGAACAAACTGTTAAGAGGAAACATGGAACGTTACAGATACATGCAGATCTTTACCACACCACAGTGGACAAGGTTTTCGGGAGATAAGCATAACAGTCCTCTCATGCGCGCTTGCACACAGGCACATGCGAGAAAGATAAATACGGTCTCCCAACCACACTGACTCCCCTTTCCTGCAAGGGCATTCCTCCTCTTTAGGATAACACGAACACTTTGAATACTCAGAACAATGCCTTAAGCCTGAACTTCTCCCTTCCCTTCATACTCCAAAAAATCCCAGATCATTTCCCATTAAAAAAAAAAAAAGGACACGGGGAAGCCACTTCACAAAGGTTTTTGTTACCCGGTTGATCAGCAGCATGTTTTTTACCTCCTGGTGAATGAGAGAGTGGGCCGGAGAGGGAAAAAACAACAACCAGTGACAGGGATCGATTTGACATTGTGTGTAATTTTCATGTTTCCTGCGTTACACAGCGACCAGGGGGAAGGGAAGGTGCGTGTTTGTGTGTCTCCTTTTCCAGGGCCACCTTCAATAAATGACAGCCACTACAGGGAAAAATGTGAGAGGGGGGCGAAGACACTTAAAAAGAGATTACTCGGGTCAGATTCCTGGGGAAATGGGTTGGAATATATGCTCCGGAGTGAGTTTGTTGCTTTTTTGGAATGGAAGATCAAAGGCCATGGGGGGGGGGGAGACGGAGAACCCACCCAGTGCAACTGACTTCACCGAGAGTTTCTGCTTGAAAGTCCTCTATCACTCCCCCATATGGTTCGACACCTCCACAACAGCGAGGCAAAGAGACGCGCGCACACATACACACACACCAAACCAGGCCGGAGAAAGGGAAGAAGCATTTGTCTGCAATCAACATTTCTCTTTCGTGTCCCCCCCCCCCCCCCGCTCTCTTTCCTCTCCCTCCCTCCAAAAACAAAAATTGGAAACGGCTCGACTATAAAACAGTTCGGCCTAAGTTGAAGGGTTCCGCTAGGCTTCCCGTCCCCCTTCTTCGAGAAAAGTTGTCGAAAGTCGGGGAAGGGAAGTCAGGCGGAGGCCGGGTGCTGAGTGGGGTGGGAGCGTAGCTGCTGGAAGGTGTGAACCAAGAAGAAAGGCAGAAACTGGGGAAGGGAGACGAAAGCCCCCCCCCCCCCCCCCAGGAAGAGCTGCCCGGTTCCTACTCCCCACCACACATCCTCCTGGATCTAACCCCCCCTTCTCTCCAGAGCCTGCACGGAGGGCCACCGGATCAGGCACCTCAAGGCTCCGCTTCAGGCGTCGGGTTTCTCGCCACGGCCACGGAGGGTGTTCCCTCGGCCAATCTCCTTCCCCAGCCAGCCCCCCCCCCCCGCAACTAACTCTTCTGCCAGTTCCGAGCAAGATTTCTCACGCTGCCCCCTTGCTTTTCCCAGGGTCTTTGCGGAGCGGTCTGGGGTTTCCTAGAGGGTGTGTGTGTGTGTTTGTGTTTTAATTGAGCTTTTTTAAAAAAAAAGCAGCCCTCCCTCTTCTCCCCCCCTCTCTGTGACACAAGGAAGGGCTGCATGACTGACTCTCCGAGAGTAACAACGTGAAAACGGCTTTCAAAAAAGTCCTTTCCTCTCTTCCTCCCCCCCCCCCCCCCGATCTCGCTTGCTTCGCTGGGAGAGAAGAGAGGGGAGACGGGCTCGTCTGCCAGCGGCGATTGTGGCCGGGCGGGCAGGCGGGCAGTAATGGGGGGGGGGGGGAGAGAGACCAAGAAAGAGACAACAGCGGGGACAGAGCGGGGGGGTGGCGGCTGGAAAGAGGGAGACAGAGACAGCGAGGAAGAGAGGAATCTAACGGGTCTGCCGGCACAGTAGCGGAGGAGCCGGGACCGTTAGCTCACTCCAGAAAGCCTGCAGGCAAGAAACTTTCATTCCCACCCCCCCCTGTCTCTTATCGCCCTGAACCTGGAGGAAGGGGGGATCTCCTTCCTTTCCCTCACCCCCTCCTTCTCTTCTCCCCCCCTCCTTTCCCAGGGAATCTGTCCCCAACTCCTCCAAGAGAGCCCCGAGACCCTCCACCCCCCCACCCCCAAACACACACTCTGATCGGACTTCTCCCAAGGAAGCCGGGGGGGGGGGACTGAAAGCAAATGTAAGGAGCGCTCACATGGCGGAGGGAGAGTAAGGAAAGAAACGCCCTGGGATTCTCTCCCCCCCCCCCCCCCCATATATCCAGCTTCTCCGACACTCACTTTCTCCTGGACTCCCTTGAACTCTCTCTCTGGCTGCCCTCTTCCCAGGAGCACACAACAGGCGCACACAGACAGGCAGACCCCGGGCTCGGGTCTCCCTCTTGTCACCCCTTCCCCGCACCCCGGGCTCTTTCCCTGGCTCGGCCCCAGCAGAAGCGATCGCCCAGAGCCCGGGCTCCCTCCTGCTGACGGCGTGGCTTTCCTCGCTGTCGTGTCCCCCCCCCCCACTCCCACCGCCGCCGCCGCCGCCGCCACCCTTCCCTTTCTTGTTTCTCTTTCTTGTCTTTTCGCTCTCGCCTCCCCCGCCCCTCCGCTTTGCCTCTCCGAGTCGAGTCTCTCCAGGACCGAAAAGTAAAAAAGGAAGGAAAGAGGGGGGAAAAGTTTGATAGAGAGCGTCCCCCCCCCCCGCCGATCCCGTCCCCTCCCCTCCCCCCCTCGCCTTCTCTCTCCTTACCGTTTTTCCTTCTTGGATTGGCTTGTTTTCGCCTCTTACACCTGGGGCCATCCGCCATGATCTGCTGCTTCATTGATAAGAGTGGATCAGATGGCAGTTCGCATGGACTCGACTCCCTGATTCAGCAGCACGCAGACTCTATGGAGCAACCAAACAGAGGGATCGGGTGGGCATTGCTAGATCCCGTTCAAACGCAGGGCGCCAAAGGGAGCCCACGGAAAGAACATTTTGCTCTCTCTTCCCTCCCCACAAAGAAGATTCTCCCCCCCCCCCTCCACACACACACACACAGCAGCCACAGACAAGCACGCTGCCGGCAACCCCGAGCAAACGGTCTCCCTTCCTGTCTTCGCAAGCAACTGGCCAGGTCCCCCCCCCCCTCTCTCTTTCATGTATGTGTGCGCGTGTTTTTCCCCTCATTTTCAACAAAATGCCTTTTTGTTATTGCCCCCCCTCTCCACCAGCAAAGGAGATCCAGGAGGGACACACACACACACACACACCACACACACACACACACCATACGCATAGAAGCATTACATCTTCAAAATGACTCATGACCCTATGAGGGAATGTACTTAATTGGGGGGGGGGGGGGGTAAATTTACAGTAGGGTTGTTTGACTCAAACGCTGGGCGGATTTGTTTCCTTCGAAAAGTACTGGAGCTCCGAGCACTTGGGTCCTCATTTGCATAAGCTACACGACACCTTATAACTTTTCTTTCTTTTTCTCTCTTTTGGAAGTACATGGCGACAAGCAGATAAGAGCAACGGAAGACCCGAGTTATCTGCCTTGGTCCTCCACTCCCCCCAGCCCAACCCAGCCCAGCCCACCCCACTAGCTTGTTTCTCACACTTTGGGGGAGTCCCACTGGCAATCGCCGGAACAGTCTTACCCACCCGTGGCAGATCCCTCTGGCTTGTCGGTCTCCCCCCACCAAGACACAAAACCGGGGACAGAGAGGGGTCGAAAGGGGGGCAGAGAGAGGGAAAGCGCAACTGAAAACGACGGCGGAGGGACTTTCTTCCTGGGGATCTCATAATTTTGCTCTCTCTCTCGCTCTTTTAATGAAAGCTTGGGAAGGAGCGCACGGCGCTCAGAGACGGCCGCAAGCTGGATGTGAGGTCGACTCTGTCAAAACTGGGGAAAGGAGAAATCCCCTTCGCTCTCCCTGGCTGGTCTAAGGCGATGCTGTAGCTTTAAAACACGCACACACGCACACACGGCGTTTCTGACTTGAGGATTAGTTTATACAAGGGAGCCGGGCTGGATGGGTGGGGGCAGGCGGGCGGAGAGGGGGGGAGAGAAGAGAACTATGAAAGATGTAACAGATGCAAACTGTAAAACAAGGACGATTAACCCTTGCTCTCCCGAACCGAACGCAGCCTTCACCTCCTCTTTTGTCTGGCCCCTCTTTGCAACCCGGGGATGGGTTCGCAGACTCGGAGGTTTTGCCTCTGGGAGGCTGCGGTCCCGTGCAGGAGAGCTCAGCGGAGCTTCCTCCGCGGGCAGCGCCAAAAACGCAACTTCAACATAGCCAGGGGCATGGGGAAGGGAGGGGGGTCCCGTCCTTTCCCCTCGCCCGTTTCAGAAGCTTCTTTTCACAGCTTTATCAAGATGATGCTCTTCGATCTTGAATCGAAGAGGAGCCTTATTTTTTGGGGGGTGGGGGTGGGTGGGGTGCAGGTAAGGCTGTAGGATGGCACAGGCGAGGTCAGCTACCCTCGAGAAGCCCATCTGGAGCCACTGGAGCTTGTCTCTGGTGTGTGCATGCGAAAAGAGCACCCCGATGGGTGGCAATCCCTCTGCCCAGTAGAAATAGCCAAGAGGTAGTAGCAGGAGGCAAACACCCCATTTAAAGCCACCACCTGACTCTCCAACGCTTTCTTGGAGAAGTGGCAGAATCGTGGCAAAAGCTACGAGTGGTGAAATCATTGGCCGTCAGTCGCCTGCCTTCCCCTTGAACATTCAGTCCAAGACTTGCCAATCTTTTAGGACACTGGGATCTCCAGAAAGTCCCCCCCCCTCCAGCCTCTTTCTAGCTGAATTCTTATTTTGTTTTCTTTTTCTGAAAACGACTCTTCAGCAAAGTTCCAGTCCCTGCTTTCACTTCTTGTTGAGAATCCCAGAAGCTGAGGAGGTGTTACTTCAAGCCAGCTTCAGAAAAGAAAAGTAAGAAATGAAACTGACTAAAAGCAGACAGAGCAGCAAACTTTCTGCTGGGGAGGAAAGAGAGAGAAAACAAAATGATACTTTTTCTTTGGGTCCAAATTTGGAGCTGGGAGTTCTTTTAAACCTATCCCCGGGCTCCAGGCTTTAGCCAGCCTTGCCTGTGGGGTTCTTATTCGCGGCTGGAAAATCATTAACAGGTACGTGTAAACTTTAAGACGTTTCAGCCTGAATCCAAAGAGATGCCTACAGAATGCTTGTTTCAAAAACAGACGGGGAGAAAGGAAAACTAGAGCTTTCCCTCCTTTTGGCAATTGCAAAAAAATAATAATCACTTTTTCTACCTGGTTAACCAGGTATAGGGATGGGGGGACGCGCCAGGTGAGATGTCTTTGGGAAGAAGATCCCAAGTAAATGTAAATTTCAGGTCGAAAAAGGAGCTCTGGGTCCTCACCACCAATTCCTCCCCAGCTACAGACCAGGCAAAGAGACCCCAAGCTAGCAATTGTTTGTTTGTTTGTTTGTTTTTTAAGAGGGGGTGGGTGGGAGAAGAAGAGGAGAGAAGAGAGGCGGAACAATCATAAGCAAAACAGAAAAGAGGGGGAAAATATCTCCGAGAACGTACCTGCGAAGTCTTGGTCGTAGTTTTGGCCAGCAATGAAGAGAAGAAGCATGAAAAAAGCCGAAGTGGAGGAAGGAGGAGAAAAAAAAAAGGTGCGGGGAAGATGCGGCTGGTCTGGAGGAACAAATTGCTCAAAAGCCTCGCAAAGAGTTGTCGGAAGGGACCGTTATTCCTGCTGGGCAGGTTAGGACTGATCTCTTTCTGCCACTCCAGGAAACACAAACCTGGGGACGGACTGACGTGTTACGCCTCTTCTAATGACATTTTTTTCTTTTTCTTTTCTGTAGGAGAGAGAGGAGAGAGGACCCTGAAACACACGCCACCTATCTTTGTGGGGAGGGATAATTGAAGAGCACCGAACGTGAGCATCATGTGGAAACGTGATCGCCAAGTTTCTCTCTGGGAAAGGAAGGATCTGGGATAGATTATACCTTGAAGTCTCCGCAAACGCTTTAGTGGAAGAAATGAAATTCCCCCTCCCCTCCCCTCCCCTCCTTCTGCGCTTCCCTCCCTCCGGCTCCCCCTCCCTCCTCCCCTGGCCTGCCTCCCTGGCCTCCCTCCCTCCCTCCCTCCCCAACCATCAAGCCTTTGGCATCATTATCCTCTTCACTAAATCCTACTGAATGCGAGGCGAAAACGGCGAACACCATTCACAGAACTGGCGAACTCCAAAGGAGCTGAAAGTTACAAGCCAGACACGCGGGGCTCGGGGCTCGGCGGCCGCCTGGCCTCGCAGCGCGCTCCTTGGTGGGGCCGGCGCCCTACACGCGGGGAGACCCGGGCTGGCAGCACGGCACCCCTCCCCCCCAGTGCCTCCATGGCTCCCCTCCCCCCTCCCGATTTTAAAGACTAGGAATCAAACTTAGGGCGAGGAGACAGCGGAACTGGCGCTGGAGATCACAGGCTCGGAGCCCTTGGGAGCCGGGATGGAGGAGTTGAGCGTTCCGGCTGTGATCCTAAGCGCGCTTACTGGAAGGCAAAGAGGGCACCGTTCAGGGAGCCTGTTCAGGGATGGGCTGTGGCCAGGTCTCTTCTAGTGCAGGGGTCGGGGTGGGGGAAGCGGATTTACTGAAATTTTCTTGGCCTCCAAGCCAAACAGTTGTGGGGTCAAATCTTTATAGCCCTCTTTACACTCTGAAGGAGACAGGTAAATGGATAGGCACAGCGAGAGAGAGAACCGAAGGTGGGCACACGTTAGGCATCCAATTTACACATTTATTTGATACCTAGACATTTTTAGACATTTTTAGGCAAGGCGCGTGCATCCTGGTTACTTATAAGTAACACTCCTAGATGTTCTAACTGTGCATAGGTGTGCAGGCACAGTTACTTACAGATTTATTTAGAGGGAGACAAATAGAAGCTGGACAGAGAGAGATGCATCTATCAGACACAAACCACTATGTATAAATCTTTAATGTGTGTGTGTGGGGGCACCTTGGTAGATGGAAAGAGGAGAGAGTGGCTTTGCATTTCAGGGGAGTAACAAGTCTTTTTGGGAGACTTTGGGGAAAGATTTAAAATGAAAATTAAAACACTTAGACTCCACCTTTGCACTATGGGGATTGGTTATGCAAATAGGGAAGGGATTTCCAGGCGAATCCAGCTTTCTACTGTATGGCTAATTAAATCATCACTCAAAAAGGTTTCCAATGTGACGCGCCTCTCCTAATCCAATCAGGTTACGTAGGTCCTAAACAAGAAAGATATTCCCCCCCCCCCCCCCACATCTGGAAGTCAGCAATTTAGCAAGTACTTCGCATTATTAACCAATTCCGAGTCCACATTCCCAGGGGAACCTTAAAAAACACAAACTAAAAGTGTGTTCTTAACCAATGCTCTTCTGTTTGCTTAATCAAAAAGCTGCTTTGTGCTGTGCATCATTGTGGGGTAGGGTGAGGTGGGGCGGGGCGGGGCGGGGGGGAGACCACCGACTACAGATGAAGTCCTTAAAAGCACTTCGAAAGTTGGGCTGGGGCGGCACACCATTTTTAAAGGGTGCGTTTGTAGCTCTTTACCCGAAGCAGCCATCCCTGGTATCCCCCCCCCCCCTTTCCCCCTTAAACCGCCCCAAAAAGTTCAGGTCTTTGAGGCTGGCGTGATCCAGACTGACGGTAAACAGGAGCTGCCCCAGGGACGGTATTCCTGGGCTCAGCCAGCATCTCCCCCTTGCTTTGACACAGTTAAATCTATTAGAGCTCCCCCCCCCCCCCCCCCGCTTCCCACCGAAGGAAACTGAAACAAATGCTACGCTGATACGACACTCTACTTTTACTTACATTAAGCAAAGATAAACTGCTTGTGAACTGTGCATTGAATGTGCGCCTTGAGCAAGGCACGGGGATGCTCGCTCGAGTCACTAGCAATCGCCCTCAAAAGAGAGCTCCGGATCTGAGATGGGTGGGCTAAGGGGGGGGGGGTGTTTGTGGAGAGGGGGGCACAGCACCTTGCTTGGCAGGCCATCGCAGGAAGCCAGACTCCAAACGGGCAGTCACACAGACCCCACAAGCTTGGGAGGATGAATGTTATCAAAGAAGAAACTGACAAGGGGATTTAGGGAAGATTCTCTTCCTTTGTGTGTGTGTGTGTGTGTGTGTGTGTGTGTGTGTGTGTGTTGTTTTTATTTCTTGGAGGGGGGGATATGATTCATTTCTATGATCCTCCGAATTAATCGGGTAAGAGGGAAGAGTTCTCCACAGTCCTTTTGAGCAAAGCTTTCTTGTTGCGTGCTGGAAAAGGAAATATCCAGACATTTGATTGATTCTCGGGGGGGGGGGGAGTGGGGAGGTGCGTCCTTTGGGCCACTGCCAAAGCAAAGCCTCATTTCAGGCTCTTTGATAAGAGTGCTCCCCCACCCCCCCAGTGCCATCCTGAAAGCCCCCCACAAATGCGGACTGAGTGGAGCCAGGCTGCCTCGCTCCGTTCTAACCGAGGACAGTTTTGCCACTGCGTTCAGTGCGAGATGGACTGCCGCCCCGGGTCAGGCAGGACGAAAGAAACTCAGGAAAGCCCCTTCTTCCTATTACTGCCAGACCTGGCATTTATGTATTAATTCAGAACATCTCAGTCTTTTTCTCTCTCTCAAAAGAATCCCACAACCCACTGATGACTGTGAGACAGGAAACTCTGTTAATTAAGCAAGTGGGGGGGGGGATCCTCTTCAGGCTTTTTACTCCTGTCTTCTGGGCTGAGTTGGGATCAAACTTTTTGGGGAAATGGGGGGGGGGGGTGGAGTGTTAAGCCGCTGGCTGCGTTATCCAGCAGTCGGAGAAGCAAGTGCCATTCGCTTAAGCACGAGACCTATGGATTTCTGGACGGATAGTCAAGAGAGTGATAAGATCGTAATGAAATACACCAGCCAAGTGCAAATCCCCAGCAATCAGATCCAGAGCGTTATTCATCTGAATGAGATCGCCTCGATCTAAGTCTGTGTGGCTAGGAATCACCGAGCCAGGCAGCTCATTAGGGGGGGGGGGGGGGGGATCTAAAGTGAATTTAGACGATGATAATTATAATAATTCACATTTTTTATTTTTAATACACATTCCTGAGTTCTTGATTCCAGATCCCACTTCTGTCTGAAAAGCAAGTGCTTAACGTGTAATCTCATTACCAACCGTTTATATATAATTTCTACATTTCTAGATTAACTAGGGCAGGAGGGCGGGGAAACTTGCCTCCCGATCTATTTTTTTTTTTAAAAAGCGATCGACCTTTTAATTTGTTTTTCAATAAACAGAGCTGCACGAGCAATCATTTCTAAGGACTGAGACAACAGCAGACCGTGGGAAGGTCCTCGCGGATTTAGAGAAAAATACTTTGCCATTGCCAAATAATTCCTAGACAGAGTTATGAAGTTCTCCTCGCAGCCCCTTCCAGCCTCATCCTTCAGTTTCTATAAACTCCTAAAACACCCAAGGACAGACGCATCGCCGGGCGCAGGGATGGGGGGGGAAGGACTCCAGCTTTCCCGAAGATCGGAACATACAGCTCAGATTCTTATGTGCTGTGATGATTTTGAACGTGGCTAAGGAGGGGTTTTAGGGCTGGGGCTTGATTGATTTATTTTGGTCACCATACAGAAACATACAAAAAAAAAATCACAAACACCCCCCACGTCAGAAAGAGGGAAAGGAAGTTTAACCCCGAAGAGTGTTATATTAACTTGCCCTTGCTAGGAAGGGTCGCTTCTAGGAACTACAAAAATATCGCCCTGATCTCTGCCGGCGGCTCAAGCAGATTGTGCCATCGGTGCAGAAGGGGACTGGCGAGCGAATCAGTTCCCTTTTCATCCCCCCCCCCCCCCTCCTCACATGCAAATCCAGCCTCTCCCTTTCTTTCCCTCTTTAAAAAAAATATTGAAAAACCGCTGCGCACTTCTTTGGGGAGTGAGCCCCATTGAAAAGAGCCCCCTTACTTCTGAGTAAATACGGGTCCGACGGACAAACCCCTCTCAGAAGTCAGCCTGGCTGAATTCGGTGCTCCTTACTCGCAAGGAAGCCAACCTGGGATCGCTTACAGCTAATAGCAATAATACTAACCATACGGTTACTACTAAGAATAACAGAAGAAAAATCTCATCCCTTGTAAAAAAAAGAGCTATCATGTTCTCCAATCTGATATTTTCGGGAGGAGGCGGATGACACCCTGCGGAGTCCAGCCCTTCGGCTGAGCAACGTGGGAAAAGTGTACTCGGGTCACTTATGCTCCAAGGTGGGCGCGGGAGCGAGCGCGGGGAGCGGGGTCTCCCGCCGCTCCAACTTTTCCTGCACACGGGGAGGGAAGGGGGTGGGAGGGAAAACTTCGGCGCAAGCCACGAGGATGCTGCGGCGCGCAGAGCCTCTTCTACTGAGGCCACGAAAAGAGCCACCAGCGCTGCCGCCGCCTCCCGGTCACTGAGCCGCCCTTTGTTCGCTTTGCATCCATCAGGCGCGCGAAAGGCCAGGCGAGAAGCGCCTCGGCGAGTCCTCCCCTGGCCCCACCTTTCCCTCCCCCGCCGGGCCACCGCCGCGGCTTCCTGATTGCCGGGCTCTACTTTCGAGCCACGTGACGTCGCGGCCCTATTTCCGGCCGGGGGGAGGGGGGGGGAGGCGGCGAGGGAGGCCGGCCGACCTGGGAGCCCAGCGGCCACCTGCCTTCCTCGTGCGCACCCTTGCAGAGGGACTGGCAGCCCGGGGCTCGTTAGCATGAGAAAAGGCCTCCCGCGCCCTCCCCGGGCCTGGGGGGAGCCGGCGGGCGACATCAGGGTCGCCCGGGCCGCGGGGCCTAAGCAGGAGTGCGCTGCGACCTCGCAGGCCCTCCCGAGTCATTCCACAGGCAAGAGGCAGAATCCAGCAAGTTACCCGGTTAACTGCCGGATTTTTGGCCTTGTCCTGTCTTTGGCCTCTCTGCCAAGAAAGTGTCGGTGAAATTAGACGTATATTGATGACAGGGAAACCTCCTTCTCCCAGACTGTGTGTGTGTGTACATCTCTCTCTCTCTCTCTTACTGGATGGATTCAGATGATCCGTTTATGCCACTTGCACAGGGCGTTTTTGATTTTCTCCAGCCCTACACAGCGGCACCTGGAAAGCAGTGGGCTCTAAAGCCTCCTTTCTCTGCAATTCCTGCCCAGTGAATTCAAAGAGATGAGAAGCTGAAAAGATAGTTTCAGTAGTTGTGATCTTTTGGAAGAGCATGTACAGTCTGTACTGTGGAGGTGGAATCTATACCTCGCCTTGGGGTACCTATGAGGCGGTACATGTTTCCTCTCAACAGTACACTGTAGCCTAAAGGAAGAATATGAAAGTCCCTCCTAATGCAAGATGTAGCAGGAGAAAAGAGCAGGAATCCTGTAGCACTTCACAGACCAACAAAATTTGTGGCAGGGTATGAGCTTTTCTAGCTGTATCTGAAGAAGTGACCAGTGACTCACAAACGTTCATACCCGCCAGAAATTTAGTTAGTCTTTAAGGTGCTACTGGTGTCTTGCTGTTTTCCACTCTTAATGAAGAGCACTTTACATATTCTTTTCTCCCACACTATCAATATGATATGAAAAGTAAAAAGCAGACTTTTTTTTACTTTCCCATTTCTATACTTATTCTTGGACTAGTGATTTTGAGCCACAGTAGTGATTACAAAAGCCAGAGTATCATAGTTGTTTTGGATTATTTCAGAATAAAAAGGTGTGTATGTGGAGCGTCAGGCCATGTACAGTATTTTGTTGAAATGTAGAAAGTAGCCCCCTCCCCCCCCCCCTTCTGAATGCACAGGCTGGGAATCTGTGCTTTTTGCCACATTTGGAGTTCACTGTGAATATTTGTTTCACCTCCAGGGCAAAGTAGCAAAGGGGTGATGGTTGAGGGCTGCTTGGTGAGTGACCTTTTCCCCACTTACTTTGCTGTGAGTACACAGTTCAGACAGCCGGTGAATTCAAGTCTGGTCTGATACATGTGCTTGTGCCACACTTCACATGAGTATGTACACTTTTTTTTTCCTACACAGAGATAATCTTCGTGTTGGAAAGCTGGCCTACATCAGTTGAAATTGGACAACTGCTTATTTTGTTATAATTAAATGTATTTGAAAGAGTGCTTTCAAAAGATAAGAAATTGGAAGGGTGTTTTTTTTTTAAATGCAGCTTTACAGGGATGCATATGATTTGTCTCTGAGTGTCTCTGTAAGAAAATGTAACAAAATGCAGGTTGAAAGGCAAGGGTGGGAAGCGAATGTCTCAAATAAAGGCTTATTTTGTGAGGGCTTTTATCATAAACACTTGGTTCTGACTTAATTACCCTCAAACTTGCCTCATTCTTGTTTGAGGCACTCCTGAACAGAGGGGATTAAAAGGGCAGCTGTGGCTGTGAACATGACTCCTATGTCGCGATTGCCTCATATTTAGCCTCTCTGTTATTTTTTGGTGCGGAGTGAGAATGTATCCACATTATCAAAATGTGGGCTGTATATTGCTTTTGAATGACAAGTAACACGAGCATCTGTACAGTATGTCAATTTGGTAATTTGAGAAGGGGGGGGAACCTCCGCTCCAATCCGAAGGAACTTGAACATCCTCACAACTTGGGAGAGGCGAGGGAGACATTGTGCTGTGCTCTGTCTGTCTCAGTGGCAAATGAGGCTTTCTCCCATAAGGGTGACTAAGCGGGATAAAGAGGACCTCACAGTACTCCTGGTAACCTGACCTGACTCTACAATTGAAATGGAGCCAGACTTAGTTCAGATGAGTGTGCTGCTTCCCAGTAGAGAGCAGTGACGATATTGCAGTTGCTAAAAAGAGGGTGAATCTGAGAAGAATAGAACCCCATCCCTTATTGTACTTACTGACTGATTTCATTTGCCATTGTAACCTGTAATGCTGTGAAGGGTGGTTGCCAGGTCTCTCAAGCCATCATGTTAAGGTCTGGTTGATAGCGGTAAGCCGTGAGAGAGGGATCTAAAGCTGAAATGTTAAAATAAAATGTTGATCTGATAGAGAAACAAAATGGTGACGTCTCTCAGTGCAGACATAGTATAAACCTATTCAGTAGTTTAAACTGAATTAAATTCATTTACAGCGAAGCTTGGTGTGTTTGTGGTGGTCAGCCGGAACTGTGGCACATCTGACACTTTTGAGAGAGATTTTGGTGCTGGAGTTCCATAGACAGGATTTCACTTTGAAGCTAAAAGGCTCTTACAGGGGCGTAGTCATCTTGTCTTACACCAGTTGTCGTGCCCAGAAAGAATAAGGAGCAAAACTATCAGAACTAATCTGCATGTTTAGCTGCATTTAGTTAACATAATTCGTGTAGTATTTTTTTTTTAAAAAAAAACATGACATGGCAGTTGCTGGATGTTATTGACCAAATTGTGTAATATTTCTCCACCCAAAGGTAGTGGTCTCAAAATCTGAAATAATATCTTGTTGTGGACTCCTGCATCACCCCTCTTGTTAAGTCAGTTTTTAGTCCAGAGGAAGTCCTGCAAAGTACTAGAATTCTATGATTAACCCAGTGATTTGTTCTAAAATGTCTGCTGTTTCACTTATCTGTGCATACTGGCAAGTGTGTAGAAAGTTTATATTTTAAAAAGTAGCTACATAATGCAAGCCTGAGTGGATTGTGGGGGAGGGGGGCTGGTTACTTTTGTATTTATTCTTGGATATAATGGGCAGTTAGTGTGCTTCCATTTCCCATGACACTGCTGTTCAACTCTGGGCATTTTTCCTGGTGGAGTTGGTGGTTATTAACATTCATTGCTTGCCTTTGTTTACAGTATCTTATTTACTTCCTTGAATTTTTTAAAAGTTGGAAGAATTCTGTCAAATACACATAGTCAACAGTATTTAGGCCTCAAAAATAAAGATGCATTAGAAAGATGCCTATTATGCTTCAGAATTATTAATTGACAATTTTATGATGAATAATTAATCATTGGAATAATTTTTGTATCTCTGATCTGAACACATATTTGCATATCTAATGTCTGATTTTAAATGTGGTTTCTTTAGTTGCATTCTCCTAGGACAAAGCGATGAAGTAAGAAACATCCTAATGTACAAGTTTTTTCCCTTTGCGCTTGTGAAAGTGTCTTTTGATAAAGAAGTTTCTGTTAAGATACGAAGTTATCAACAAACTACATAGGTTATATGGATATGTTACAGAGAATACTTTCAGATATGTTTTGACATGAATTGGAACGTTTAGGACCCATTTCATTTAATTCTGTGAGTTCAGCTTTCTAGCTATTACTTCTGGTTGGCCACTGCTGATTTATTTGAAAGGTAACCAGGTCCAGTCCTTATTCCCTTTTAAGTCTCATGAAATTTAATGAAACTCACTCCAGAGTTAAGCAAGCAGTTTTACTATCTATGGGTTTGATCCAGTTCACAGTGAGCAGAACAAAGCTACACAGAGGAACTTTCCCACCTTTCCCCTCTAGCCTGGGGTGCCACCCATGGCTTCTGCTCAGGGTGGCAGACCCTGGTGCTATGGGCAGGTGAGGTGGTGACAGGGCTGGTTTTGATGTGCCTCCACCCCCAGTGCCCTAGGTGATCATGTAGAAACCAGCAAAATATCCCATACCTCTCTTCTGCCAATAGAAGTGCTGTTATGTTGGTGTAAGTGCCTGTGCAGTGGAACCTTTGGATTTAGTAGCGGCATGGGAAGGAAGAACAAGAAGAAAAATCTGGTAAACTGATTGCACTTAAGAAGATGCAAAACAAGGACCACCTGATGATACAGAAGAAGTAAACATAAAAGTGTTGAAGAAAAAAGTAGAAAGGAAGAGCATTTTATGTAATATGAATTTATTAAAAGCATAGAGCAATAGAAATGAGGAGGAAGTGGAATGATGATGAAATTGAGTTATAAGCAAAATGAAAGAGTTGGTTAAATATAAAAGAAAAGGGGATTTAATGAAGTAATAGAAGAAAACATAAATTGCTGAGGAGGAGTGGGAAGGAATAAAGCATGAATCTGCCACGAAAATTATCCAGGAAATAACAAGTTTTTCCTCTAGTGATAGTATGTATAGTACAAGTACAAGCATGGCAGTAATGAACAGTTGGGGTAAGCTGAGACTGACTAGGACAAAGGCAGTGTGATCAAGAAGAGAAAATGCGTGAAACAAAACATAAGTGATAAAGCTGCGAAGTCCACAGAGGAAGCAGAAGATGGAAGAGATGAAGAGAAACCTTAAGAACCAAGTGACTGATCTTCACAAAAAAATAGGGACTGGAGAAAGAAAATGAGAATAAAGAAGAGTAGATGTAATTAAATGGTGATCTAAGCAAGGAAATGGAAAAATAGCAAGTTCAGCAAAAGGACAAGAAATAACAAAATCCAGATTAGTAACTATGTGAGTTGGGGTAGCAATCCAATGGAAAAGGTTGTAGGAATTCGAAACAGTTATACGGAAATCCCAGAAGAGTGATCAAGATAAGCAGTAAAAGAAGAGTGGCCGAATAGTATAGCAAGAAAGAAAATGCAAAATCAAAATATGTAAAAGAGACATAGAACAGATATTAACAGGAAGTTTATGATTATATGGAACAAAAAAGATGTGAGAGTTTAAAGGAAGAAAGGGGGTAAGGATAGCCACATGCAAATGAAACTCCTGTCTCACCAGCTTGAGCAGAACGGGCTACATGAGGAAGATAAGACCTGGGAAAGGAGAGTGCAGCAGGTTTAGCAAAATTGAAAGGAGAGATAGATGTGAAAGTAACCTAGTATAGAATATTGGTAAGAAATGAATGAGGCTGAAATGGTACCTTTCATTTTCTGTTTTAAGCACCCCCCCCCCCCCATAGATACTGGTAAGAAATGCTGTTATTGCCTCTGAGAAGAAATGGAACTTTCAGTGAGAGCAAGGAGGAGAAAGAACTAATGCCCTCCCTCATAACTGGATCCATTGTTGAAGTGCTCTTTAGTGATGAAGTCAACTAAAGTCTCCTCTCTTATAACTTTCTAGTTATAATTTGCTAGATCTTGGTTTTGTCTCTGGAGCAGCAGAGAACAAGTCTGCCCTCTAGGCCAGTCTCCCTCAGCAAAAGGTGGCTGCTCTAGTTTATGCTGGAGTTGTCAAGGTAGGTCCTGGGAACCCATAGTATACTAGCTGTGGAATCCCTTAGAATTGCCAGGTCCCCCTTGGCCAACAGCAGGGGATGAAGGGGGAAATAGGGTTACCAGATACAGATTAAGAAACTACTGGAGATTTGAGAATGAAGCCTGGGGAGGACAGGGACCTCAGCTGGGTACAATGCCATCGAGTCGACCCTCCAAAACATCCCATTTCTTCAGGGGAGCTGATCACTGTAGTCTTGAGATGAGCTGTAATTCTGGTGCATACCCAGGTCCTACTTGGAGGCTGGCATCTCTAGAATCCCTACTGATTATAAATAATTCTGGAGCATGTCCTAGTTTATCAAGCCCACAAGGCTGCTTTTCATGATAGGTGATCTATAGTCAGCTGGCAGGGCCTAGGAAAATACAGTGAAAATGCTGTCTTGCGTTTATTTTATTTATTTATTTGGATGATACCGTAGCTTAGTTTTTAAAAAAATAAAAAACTGATACAGAAAAACACACTAAAACCTGATAAGTGGATACACATTTGTTATACTAAACCATCCAGTTTGTAAATTATGTAGATTCATACATTGCAAAGCCATCTAAATGTCATTTGTTTTGTGTTTATTGACTACTGACAATGTTATAATGTTATTAAGTTAATTATCTCTTTCCAGGCTCTTCCACAAACCCTTTATGGTTTTGTTGGATTACTTTTTTGTGTAAATTGTTACTTAGGAACTGATACTTCTTTTCTTATTAATAATACTATCATCATCATCATTTGTTTTCTTTGTTGGCTAAACTTTTGCCTTGTATTTTGCTTTGATTTGTATTCAAAGTATGATTAACTATGAAAAATATTTGGACGTTTATGTACTGTCTTTCTTAAAAACAATTAAAAATCTTAATACAATAATAAACAATGTGGTATAGCAGTTAGAGGGCTGGGTGATCATGGACCAGACCAGTCATTAAATAAAACTATATAAAGCAAATCCAGTACATTAACAGTCTTAGCCCCAAAACTCAACAGGGTGTGGAATGCAACTTAGAAGCTGCTCTTAAAAGGAATGTTTTATACCCTCTTTGAAAAGACAGTTAAAGTCAGTTTCAACCTGCTCTGAAGGTAAATTCTAGGTATTTCAGAGCTGCTATCAAAAAGGCTCCAACCTTGCAAATTTAACGTAAGCCTATAGAAAGAAGGAACCATCAGGAACACTTGTTGTTTGGATCTCAGGCAAGCCTGTGTTCTTCCCAGCCCAGAGATCTTAGACATCTGAACTGTAAAAGTGAGCTTGAAGTTGTTTCTTTAGACATTAACTAAGCAGTAATTTTGTTATGGAGCATATACATTGCATTGCTAGCTGTGGCACATGATCCTGCCAGCAAGAGCACAGCTAACTTAAATTGTCATAGTAGACAAACAAAAAGAATGGCAGGGTTTCTTCCTAAGAGAAGAGCAGGCAGGTGTCAACAGCCCCACAACCTTTTGCAAAGATCAGGCCAGGTAAGGATCTCATTGTCATCATTATCCCTGGCTTTGAGGTTGATTTACTTTTCTCCATAGTCTGTTTGGAAACTCCCACAGCCAATGGTTATAAAACAAAGCTCCTTCCTTTCAGTTCCACACCTTATGAAGGACTGTTAATGACAGAAAGTTCAAGACTACATAGAACTGGGGGTGATGCAAGGTTTCCACACAGGAAAGTGCCATTATTAGGGATCCTAGAACCAGCGAATTTCTTGAGTCCACTATATATATATATATCCCTGTTGGAAAAGACCAAACGATATTCCAGCAACCAAGAAAACAAATTTAAGCTGCAGTCACACTTGCAGGTAGAAAATCCTAATGAACTCTTTATTTCTGAGTAAATATGTCTGGTATTGGAGACATGCACTAAAGAGGTCTTTTTGGTTTTTGTGAAGAACCGTTAAAATTTATGCAGTTCATTGATTTTCAGCAGTAATGCGCTAGAGTTTCATCAAAAGGTGTCAGAGTAACAAGATGTATTATGGGAAGTTTTCAAACCAAAAAACTCTTCTTGTATTTTTGATTTTTTAAATGAATTAATCTCTAAATTCCTCACAGACAGTATACAATGATGATTAATATTTCAGTTTTACATTGATTTTGGATATTATTTACCTGGCTAAGAAGGTGTGAAGTTGAGTAACTTCCTCTGGTTTTGGGTATGCAACTGAATTTGTTTGCCATCTGATTAAGAAACAGAAAGGGGGGGGGAGGAAATGCGGTTACTAAGGTGTATATGGAGTAAGAATGCCTTGCACAGGCTTATATCCTCTCTCTATTGAACATGAGTTCAGAGGCTTTTTGTACCAGAGGTCTGAATATGCTGTATAACATGAAATGTTTGCTATGTACTATACCCCAAGTAATTCTTTCATGATACTACGAGCATCATTAAAAATGTTGACAATTGAAGGATTAAGCCTGTTTATTTACAGGCTGTATTTAGAACTATCTAGTATCTGTAGAAATATATTGGCTGCAGACTGCAGTCCATTCTTTTGCATTATCCAGTGGATAAATTTTCAGTACATAGACCTGGAAATTCCTGCATGCTCATCAAAGCTAAATCATTAACTTGCTTGCTCAGAAGTGACTGTATTCTGTAGAATGAGAAAAAAGTGGCCCATCTCATGGGTACTGTAAGAACAAAAATTATAATGTAAAGTACTATGCCCATTAGAAATGTTTCAGTGATAGCTCATCATGACAATGATATCCTTAGATTTCTAGCCATCCTAAGAAAATTTTTAGTTTAAATATTCTAGAAATACAGAACATATACTAACATCCTGTCTCTTTCTCACCTTTGAAGAGCCCTTTTCTGTGCAGGGAATGAGTTGATTCTTAAATGTAGATCAAAATGTAATGATCTAGATCTATGTAAGTGAATGTGTTTGTATGGTTAGAGAACTCATCACTGCCCACAGCTTTCAAATGTGTACTCCCTCAGGAGTTTTCCTATGCAATCTAGAGTGAAACAAACAGGGTCTTCTTGAAAACCCAACTTGTCCTTTTTAAAGTTCCCATTCATTTTAATGGGGTTTATGTGGGAGAGGTTTCTGAAATGGGACGCTTGAAGTCTTGGATGCACTGAATCCAGCTAAAGCAGAAAGTGTTTCCCAATGGGTTGCATGAGAGTTACTGTGTTTTGTGTATTGCATGCAAATGAAAACTCAGAAGATACATGATATGGTTTATTAAGTACTTAGGGTGTCACTGATGAAAAACACATCTGATATTTAGAAAGAACTACATCTAACATCTTCCATTTCCTGTTTTTCCTATTGTCTAGTAAAAAGTACAGCTGTTCAAGTAATGATTTTTATAGTGGAAGTGTATCTTGTAGAATATGATAATGTGAGTAATAGTATCTGAATGGCATTGCATAAAGGCAGTGTTAAATTGAGGACTCAGAGGATCTATGGAATAGCATTTTGAAATGGTATAACTCATCTTGGTAAAAGTGGATGTATACATGCATGTGCATACATTATTGATGGAGTAATAAGCTTGAGCAAGACTACCAGGGAAAGAGGGCAAAGTTTTCAATGCTGGGTTGAGGCAAGGCAAAGCCAAGTTAGTTGCCTGGAGTCACAGCCGTTTGTGCTTTGAGGGGGTCTTACTGATTTAAGCCTTTTTTTTTTAGACATGTCATGCAAGAACAGAGTTACAGAATAGTTGGAAGCAAAGGGCAGGGAGAAGGTGACTTGAAGCCAGAAAATCTACAGTGAAAACGGGTGTGTCTAGTAAGTTTTCCTGTTCTGTGGACCTCAGTATTTTAAATGATCCATACACAGAAACTGTGTGTTGCTGTAAGTTTTAATAGTGTTGAATGATCTAAGATTGGATCCCACAGAGGATTTACATAAACAGAAAGAGGGCAGTTTTTTGCTGATCTTCCCACTTGACCTCTGATTTCCCCCCATTTATATTGTTCCTGAGGGTCCTCAGTCCCCTCGGAGCAGCTTTCCAGGGGCATTTTGGGCTGCAGTATGAGGGGTGGTGGTGAACAGATTCTGCTCTATGGATGGAAATCCCTTTTGTCAGTGAAAATGCTCCTCAGGATCCCAGCTCTAGTGCAGATCTCAAGGGATGGTTTTTGTATTGGACATAACCTAATTTAGATCCAGCTCAGCACAGTTGTGCTACAATATCACATGGTACAGAGCCAGTTTGGTGTAGTGGTTAGGAGCATGGACTCTAATCTGGGAGAACCGGGTTTAATTCCCCGCTCCTCCACATGCAGCTGCTAGTGTGACCTTGGGTCAGTCATAAGTTCTTTCAGAGCTATTCTCTCAAGGGCAGTTCTTAAGAGAGCTCTTTCAGCCCCACCTACCTCACAGGGTGTTTGTTGTCCGGAGGGGAAGGGAAAGGGATTGTAAGCTGCTCTGAGACTCCTTCGGGTAGTGAAGAGCGGGGTATAAATTCAATCTCCTCCTCCTCCTTTTCCTCCTCCTCTTCTTCTTCCTTCTATCTGAATTGTAATTTCTGTGGGGAAAACAGGCAAGGAATTAAAGTTTATTTCTTATTAACTGAAAACCATAGTCACAAAATTGCTATGTGTTAGGTAAGTGGATGTGGTGATGGCCACATGCATAGGTGGTTTTAAAACGGGGTTAGGCAGATTCATGAAGGAGAGGTCCATCAATAGCTACTATCCATGGTGACTGAAGGGAGCCTCCAGCTACAGAGACAGCAAACCTCTGAATATCAGATAAGCATTTCCAGCTTTCATTTAGAACCTGTACGTGTGCAAACCCTTCAGGACTAGGAGCATTTCCAGTTCTAAATGCATCAATAAATTTTTGTAATAGATGCTTGTATGGTGGCTGAAGCTATTTGTATTTACCAGATACTTCACTATACAAATTTTAAATAACAAGAAAACACTGAGGGATCTTCAACTTTAGCTGAATTTACCTAAACTCCGGATTGGCAGCATGCAGGTTGATTGCAGCCACTGATAGCATCGATGGATGGTATGCCATTTATTTAATTCATTTGTACCCTGAGTTTCTCTGTGAAGTTGGTTAGGCTGAGATAGTATGATCAGCTTTAGTTCACCCAATGAGCTTCCATGGCACGAGTGGGGATTTGAACCTGGGTTTTCCAGATATACTAGTGCAAGACTCTTAACCACTACCACACTGGTTTTCTCTTTCATTAGAATCCTGAGAATCTCAGCTTTTATTTTGAATCATTCTGTTTCTAACTCTCATGGTGACAAAGGAATCTTTGTGTACAGATATAAGGGAAAGCTGACTTAAAGAAAGACAACTTGTAAAGTCTATCTGAGGCCATATCTGAAAACTCCATGAACCCCCCCCCCCAGTGTGTGAGTGGGTGGGAACAGTGTCCACATGCCCATCTCTGTGTTGCTGCTGCTGTTGCCACTCCATCCCTGCTCCCTTTTCCTTTCTGTGCCAAACCCTGCTGTAAAACTATTGTGTGGTTTAGCTGATAAAGTGAAAAAAGTGTGACTGAAACGTTTTGGGCCTTTTCTATAGTTAGGGACTAGGAGCACAACAGATCCATAATACTTCTAAGTTATTTCCCTTTTAAAAAAATCTACATCTGTAAGTGGTGCAGGGAACCTAACATGGACTCCTCCCACCTTGTCCTCACCACAATCCGCTGACATCTAGGTTAGGGAGAGAGACAGTGTGTGGCCCCAGGTCAGCCAGTGAACCTTATGATACTATTGTTAGATACAACTGGTGTCCCTAGCTGCGTTCTCCCAGCCCAGTTTAAGAAAAACACACAGCAGTCCTGTAGAAAGGAAAACACTATCAAGGTTTTGAACCCTTGAATACCCAACAGACTCTTCGAGTGTTACAATGGGTGACATAGGATTTTATACTCAAGATGACACACACAAACAAAACAAGATTATTGGTTCCATCAAACATCAGCACTCTGACCTAAGATATCTCGGATTAGCAGAAAACCTTTTGGGCCGGGCTCTCCCAAGTAAAGTTTTTTCCTTTAGCTAAACAATAAGCGCTTCTTTCTCTTAGACTGTGAAATTCTAAAAGTATCTATATAGCTGATACGGTTTACAGGGTACCATTGTTCTTCGTTTTGCCAGAGACGTGCAGTTATAGCTGGCCCACCAAGCCCATAAGCCTTAGCAGAAGAGTGACATGTCAGCATCTTTATTCTACCGTCATACATTTAAACAGTAGTCATAAATGAACCAAAGTTAGTATCTGAATATATATTCATGGTTGACTTCTGTTTATGTGGTTAGAATCATAAATGGTGCTTAACATATATACCATGAAAATGCTAAGTATAACTACTAAGTTAACCTGTTAAGTCAGTGGCAGAGTGCAAAGTGTATAACAGTGTTTCGTAAACTGTGCATAAAACACTATGGGCCTTTCCTGCCCTAGTCTGACCCTCTAACCAGTGTGGACTAGGATCTGGGAGACCCAGGTTTGAATTTCTAGTTTGTCATGGAAGTTTGTTGAGTGACTTTGGGCTAGGAACATACACTCAGCCTAACCTATCTCACAGGGTTGTTTTGGGGATAAAATGGATAAGAGGAGAGTCATTTTGGATTTCTAGTGAGGAGAAAGGTAGTGTATAAATGAAATAAATAAATAACTTCTATACTGCATGACCTATCACACAACAACTTTGTACTTAATAGATTCTGGACAAGCGTACTGTGCTTGAAGGAGCAAAGTTTTGAGGGAGAGTTATAAGTTATTGCTCCAAGAGCAAATAATTACTTATGGTTACGACTCCCAAGGACAAAAAGGCTTCGCTCCCATGAAATGAGCATGTTTTTTACATATACACACTGCTTCCTACGAACAAGGCAGTCTATGAATGGAACCCCAGCTTTGAAGAACTATGTTACTCTGGAGCACCTCAAGGAATTGAGTGATCAGGCCTCACTTTCTTGGAGCTTCTCTCATCCTGAAAATTGGAGGGAATAGGCACCTCTAAAACAGTCACTTTGGTTTCTTACAAAGATGGTTGGTCCCAGAAACTGCTATTATTGTTTAAGAGAAGGATGTACAGCTGATGTAGGCTCCTCCTCAAGCCTCTGTCCAGCGATCAACTAATACATCTTTAATGTTTGGGGGTGGAGTGGGGGTGGGTTGGGATTGGGGATCTTAATTTTTTTGCAAGATTTCCCAAGTCTCCCATTGTCTGTGTATGTATACGAAGACCAAAGGAAGGAACTTCCTGAACAACTAAAGTCTGACTGGATAAACAAGCACAGCTTCTTGAAGAAAGGCAGTATGAGCTTCGACAAGGTCTTCCCTCTTATTGTCTTTGTGGGCCTCTTTCCTGAGCAGACACTTGTGCCAAATTGTACAACTGTGTTGTGATATGGATAAATCTCCACTAGACTGCTTGAAGGATATCAAACTGATTTCTCTTGAAACTTCTGCCAGAGTTTAATATCCTAGTTGTCTCAGGGTGAAAGGATAATGAGGACAAAACGAATTCTTGGATGGGAAAGGGACATTTGGGCCCAACAATGCCTGGCCTTTTCATATTTATTACAACACACCTCGCTGTTTTGTTAGTATATCCTGTGACCTAGTCTTCTTACATAAACATGTGTAGCTGTCTCCCTAAATTCTTAGCAGTTTCTGTAAATAAGTTTTCCTTAATGTTTATATAATAAAATTTTGGAAAACAGATAGTATAAAGAAAATACAGAAAAAGAAAAGTAGTTATATATCATAAGCGAAAAGAAAAGAAATAATTCTTCCCAATACCCCCTTCATTATATTAAAGGGTTTTTTTTGGAACACTGTCTATAGGTACAATAAAAAATACTTCTGTGGGGATACATTTATAATCAACATTTTACATTTCAGATTCCGTAACTAATCTCTTTCTCAAATAAATTATTAATTTCACCATTGCTGCATACTCAGTACTGCATTCTTTCACCATTACTGCATACTCGCTATTACTTTTGGCAAATAGGTAATATAATGAAAATATGGAAAGGAAAATAATTATACACAGTATAATAGAAAATATTTCTCCTCAACACCCCCTTCATCACACAGGAAAATTTTAAAACACTGTCTATGGAATACAGTAAAAATAACTTTGGTTGGAATACATTTATAGTCAACATTTTATATATAGAATTAATTCTCAATCTCATTCTGTTTTTTCATTGCAAAACATTTGTATACAATATTTAAAACCACTTTTCATTCAAAATTTGTCTCCTGCTTGCATAATACACACTCCCTCTCCCCTCAAATTTCATAACTGATCTGTTTCTTAAATCGGTTGTTAATTTCACCATCACTGCATAATCAGCAAGTTTATTTTTCCACTCTTCTAAGTGTGGTCAAATGTTTGCTTTCCATTTTGCTGTGTAAATACTTTCAGCTGCTGTCACCATATATGTAAACAGGGGTCCGTTGGGGCCGGAGCGAGGCAGAGCAAAGCTCCGCCAGCTCAGGAGTGGCCACTAGGGCAGCCATGGGCCGAATCAGATTCTCTGATCTGATTCAGCCTGTTGCCGAATTGCTGCTGAAATTTGGCGGCAACTTTAAAAGCAACTGGAGGGGAGGGGTTTGAGGGAGAGGCTCCAAACTTGCAGGGTAGCTGCTGGGACCTCTCCCCCAAATACCCACCAAGTTTCAAGAAGATTGGACCAGGGGGTCCAATTCTACGGGCCCCCAAACAGGTTGCCCCCATTCCCTCCATTGTTCTCTATGGTAGAAAAAAAGGTAACGTCAGGAAATTAAAATAGGTTGAAAGAGATTGTGGTAACATTAAACAGAGTAGTAACTTATAAATCCATCATAATAAATGCTCTTTTTGTTTTGTAATCAGCTGTTCCCTGAAAATTTATCAAGATACTGCATGTTAGGAAATCATTTTTATTTCTGGTATTCTTATCATGGTAGGCAGAGAGCTCGTGGCAGGCAGAGAGCTCAATAAATTCCAACATGCGAGCCATATTCTCAGCAGTTTGTCTCTGATTATATGGCTTCTTTCTTGTGTTATAATCATTGTCAGGAATCCTCAGTCCAAAGGATTCTTGGTACAGGCAGGCAGAGCACAAAATTACAAAACCCTGGGGTGTGTGTCCACACACGCATCAGTCTTGGCATCTGCCACTAGCCCATTGAACTTCCCACACAGAAGCAAAGGGGCAAGCTGGGATTAATTCAGAAAATCAGACCTGTAAGGTAGGCTACTTGTAGAATGAGTTTCCACTACAATTAACCTGGCAGGTGGACTCTTAAGATTGGCCTTTCTGTCCAATCAAAGATCAGACCAGTGAAGTTATATTGACATGAACCTGTTACAACAAGTGGCTCAGGGGTGAGCCACTTTATGATGGGATGGAGGGTTTTTCTAAATTGTAACCCATTCCTTGTGTAATGAAAATCACATCAGCAGTTGAGGATATTTTGGCACCAAGTCCTGGCCTGGTAAACAAATGGTTTGTCTTTATATCTGAATTGTTGTTCAAAGGTCACAAGATCGACTGCCAAGTCTTCCATATCAACAACCAGTTATTTTCCCATTTGGTCACTTCGACCCACTTACAGACCTAGAGTTTAATATAAGGCTTGCCTATGGTTAATGAAAGAACAAGAAATTGACTAAAGGTCTCATTTCTTGACAATCGTTTAAGTTGATTTTTCGATCCATAAATAATTATGTAAGCCTTCATCAAGATCCGCTGATTCAAGCTTTATTATTCTTTGTCTTGGGTCTTTAATCCAATCAGCAGTCCAAACCAAGCCCACCACTTAGTAGTATAATTTTATATTTGGACCTGCTAATCCACCTGTCTTTTCCTCATCTTGTAATACTTTAAAACTTACTCTTGATTTCTTGCTATTCCAAATAAATTTGTTTATTTGTCTCTGACATTTCAGTATTCTTTCTTCTGTATGTATGGATAATATTTGACGGGAAAAGTTTAGTTTTGGCAGTACATTCATTTTAATTGCAGAAATTCTTCCCATCCAGGAAATTTTTAATTTTTCCCATCTGGATAAATCTGTATGTATCAGTATTCAAATTTTCTGGTAGTTATTTTTGAAAGGATTACCATTTTCCCCAGTCACACTTTATTTAATGGCATTGGTGGTGGCTACTGTATACTTTGTAATCTTTATAGTATCTTCTTGTTGCATTAAAAAATTCATTTTTTCCCTTTCTTTTAAGGATCCAAATGCTTTAATCTATTCCATTACATACTGTAACGATTTTTGGGGATTTGACACTATCAGAACCACATCATCTATGTAACTTTTCATTTTGAACTCTGCATCATTCACTTCCCTTAATCCTGGCATCTTGTCTGATCTTTATAGCCAGAATCTCCATCGCGATAATAAATAATTGAGGTGACAAAGGATATCCCTGGCTAGTGCATTTTTCCATTGTAATTGCTTCTGTTAATTTCCCATTTATTAAAATCTTTTCTTATTGATTTGTATATATACTGTGCACCCAGTTCAAAAATTTGGGGCTACAGCCCATTTTCTGAAGTACATCCAATAAGAAAGGCCTTGTTAAATTGTCAAATGCTTTCTCTGCATTCAGAAATAGAAAAGCTACTTTCTTTCTCTTGTTCACAAATTCGATTGCATCTATTATAAACCACACATTATCTTTCATATACCTTTTCGGGACAAAACCTGTTTGGCCAACTTATCCTTTTAACTTACCTCTTATATAATAAAATATTAGAGGCATAAGGATTACATTCCAAATCCAAAATATATTAGAGATTTGCCACGCTACATGGCAGAACGGGAAACAAAAATATATTTTGGATTTGGAATGTTATCTTTGATTAGGTCCATTCCTTTTCCATTAAGAAAATAATTAACAAACATTGGCATACCTTGAAAGATATCCCGGGCTGTGCCATCAAACCTCACATAGGCTTTAGAAAAATGTTTAGCCTAAGAGACTCACTTATACACACTGATCTCTTGAGAGATATTCCCTTGGAAACTTCTGTAAAGGGACACTATCGTTGTTATGGCTGTTCAATCTGCCCATTAGTTTGGGAAACTTAAGTTTTTGGGTTTCCCAACTTGTAACTTTAGAAAGGAGATTGAGACATTCACAAACTGTGGGTCAAAAAGACTTATATATCTTTTGCAGTGCTCACGTCTAATGTTATACATAGGAGCTACAATGCGTTCAGTAAGGGTCCATATGACTGAACATAAATCTCGTATACGGTCACAAAATTTTGAGGCTCCCCTGTCTCACATTTTGTAGAAAAACATCATAAGCCTGAGGATTTTAAGTTTCTGGTTTTGGAAACTTTACATGTGCCTAGATTCAACAGAATAGATACCAGGAAGAAACTTTTACAAAGAGAAATGTACTGGATACATAGATTAAAAACATATCATCCTTTTGGGTTAAATATGTCTTTGGAATTTTCTAGTTTTGTATAAATCCCTTTCTATGTAATTAGATGCTATATCTTTAAGTTGAAAGGTGGATACCCTGAGATTGCCTTTTAAATGGTGGTTAGGTGCATGATACATTACAGTGTAAAGCCTTTGAGCAACAATCATTAACTTAGGAGTGTTCCAGATATGCTGTGAGTTGATGAGTTGTACTACTAACAGTAATATACTATTGAAGTTGTTTGTTGCATGCTTTTGAATTTTGAGGCTTCCCTGGTCTCAAATCTTGTAAAAATATCATAAGCCTGAAGATTTTAAGCTTCTGGTTTTGGCAACTTTACATGTGCCCAGATTCAACAGAGTAGAGACCAGGAAGAAACTTGTACTGAGAGAAATGTACTGGATACATAGATTAAAAACACATCATTCTTTTGGGTTAAATATGTTTTTGGAATTTTCTAGTTTTGTATAAATCCCTTTCTATGTAATTAGATGCTATATCTTTAAGTTGAAGGGTGGATACCCTGAGATTGTCTTTTAAATGGTTGTTAGATGCAGGATGCATTACACTGTAAAGCCTTTGAGTGACATGCATTAATTTAGGAGTATTCCAGATATGCTGTGAGTTGGTGAGTTGTACTGTCTGACTAATATTAATATACTACTAAAGTTGTTTGATGCATGCTTTTGAATTTTTAAATATTTGTCCGCAGAAAAATTGCCATTGTTGAATCAGCCAGATATAGTAGAAGTACTTTAATTACGTTTGAAGATATTGTAAGTCCTCTTTAGGCTTTATGAATATAATATATTTTTGTAAACTGTAACCTGTATTGGTCGTGTAATCTTGCATATTGTATATTGTCTTTTAATAGCTAATTGTTGGTCCACACCTGATGAAGACTGTTGGAAACGAATGTATCTACTGGATGTTTTGTTGTTGATGACTCTAGACCCCCATCATTTAATACATTAAATTAATTATATTTTGCAATAATTTTTGTATGTTTTTGAATTTTTTGATGTATATGCCTTAATAGGAGAGTGTATTGTTACAGCTGTATGATTCTCTGGTCTTAACTTATTCCATAGCTGTTGTTCTCATAGATATTGGTCATTGTGCATTACATTTGGTATACATTTTCTTAGTCTCTCTGCCATTATTGTAGCAAAAATTTTGTAATCTACGTTTAACAGAGAAATTGTATGACACTAGTAGCATTAAATTAATACCTTCTTTATGTATTAGCGTTATATATGCCTCTTGCTATGTTGAAGGTATTGTATTTCCTTCTTTTATCTCATGACTTTCTGTAATGGTGTTATTAAAACTTCTTCAAAGTGTTTGCAATACATTGCTGTCAATCCGTCTGGGCCTGGTGCCTTATCCTTTTTCATATTTTTTATTTCCTGAGAAATTTATTGTTAATTGTTTGATTTAAGATTTTCAGTGTTCTGGTGTGAACTTTGTGATAGGAATGTCTTTTAGATATTCTCTTAATCCTTCTTCTGGAACAGACTTCTTGTATAGTCATGAAAGAACATTGATAAATTGTGCAAGTTATTTCTTTTTCTGCATATGTAATTTTATCTCCTTTCTTTACACCTGTTGTTACTCTTTTTTCTTTCTCCTTCCTGAGGCAATATGCCAAATATTTGTCAGGTTTATTCATATGTTCAAAATGCTCTTGTTTTAGGAATTTTTGTTTTTTTCTGTACCTCTTCCACTTTTAATATATCTAATTGATTTTTTAGGTGTTTGATCTCTGCTAGCGTTTCTTTATTAAGATTATTTTATTGCTCTTGTTCCAGCCTCTGGATTTTTTCTACTATTATCTTAGTTCTGATTTTTCTCATTTCTTTTTTCAGCAGCAGCTAGTAAAATTCCTCTAATAAAGGCCTTAATTGCTTCCCAAATTGTAGCTGAGGACACTCCTTCCATATTATTTATTTTAAAAAATTCTTCCAGGTCTTTTTTACACTTCTTTATTATATCTTCTTATAGTAAAACAGCATCATTCAGTCTTCATCTTCCTCTCAGTTTTCTATTCCATTGCCAGACTATTTCTATGGGATTGTGATCTGCAAATATCTTTGGTTGATTCTCTGCTTTATCTAAATTTATTGTCAAACTTTTTGATATCCAACACATGTCTGATGTTGAGTACCTTTGATGTCTACCTGAAAAAAGGTAAAATCTCTACCCTTTGGGTGCTTGATCCTTCAGGCATCTAATTTCAGCATTTTCAAATATTGAAATATATTTTGAGTAATTTTCCACCTTTAATGTTCCTTGATCTGTCCTTCTTTGGATCTAATACTCCATTCATATCTCCAAAGATCATATCATCCTTTTAAAATTCTAGCATAGTTTAAATCCCCCCCCCTAGAATTTGGCTTTAATATTATTTGGTGCGTTTATTGTTGCTATTGTGCACGCCTTGCCTTCTGGGAGTCTCATTTTTAAGATTAAGTGTTTTCCTTCTGGATCTCTTCTAAGTACATTTTAATTGTGGGTTGTTTATACAAATAGCAACTCCACGCTTGCCTTAATGTTTCTTAAGTAGCAAATACAATATTTCTTGCTGAATGAGCAATTTGTTACTTTACTCTGTTTCCAAAATTTATGTATGCCATACCTGAATTCAGTTAGTATTAGCATTCACTTTTCATGGTGTGAAAACCCCACCCCCAAATGTAAATGGAAAGCTCCTTGTCCTGAACTTCCCTGCTGAACCTCCCCCAACTTAACATGGTTGAATGCCAAAATGGAAGAGTTTCATTCTCTGACACTGAGCTGCCTTGAACCACAAAAAAAGGTGGAATAAAATGTTTTAATAATTTTTTTTTAAAAACCCATGGAGAACAGGAAGTGGCTATGTGTGTGTGTGTGTGGGTGGGGTAGAACAAGTGTGAATTATAGGATCCGATATAGCCAGAATAGGTCAGATGTTATTCCCACAAAAAACACCGTGGTTGTGTACACCATTCACTTTAATGGAGTCCTTTGGGTACAAGCAGCCCATGTATTTCTCCTGGGGCATACTTCAGGAATAGGTTTGTACAGTCCACACTGTATCATAGGCTCAGTCTTTTTTTCTTGCTTCAGACATTCTGTAGAAGTGAGTGGCAGGATAAGAATTGTAAATGACTTGTGCTGCTTCTAACTTTATTTCCCATACAGTGTTTGAAAAAATAACCTTTGTAGGTGAGTGTGGGAAGCACAAACCTGTGATCTGGAAGCAGCCTGTGCCTTTTCTCTGTGCAAGTTCTCTGTAAAACACTGCATGGGAAACTTGGTAAGAAGTACAGCTCATTCCTGCTTCCTGTCCTGCTGCTTATTTAGACCACCCAAAGCCACTTATTGATTAAGGCTCCACTTCTGGGAACTGTACACATGAAGAGGCTTGTGGTATCCTAAATACAAACAGATTTGTTAGTCTTTAAGAAGCCACTAGACTCTACTTTAAAAAAAAAACAAACCCTTCAATGACTAATATGGCTACTCGATTTGAATTCTGGGAAGAGTCCCTGCCTTTTTGTAAAGAGTGTGATGTATGCAGGTATGTATAGCTAAGTGAATAAGCAAGGGCTAGTTTCTGCTTTCACCTTGAGGCCTGGATGTTAAAGGCCTCACTTGGTCTTGTGTTTATGCTTAGGCTGTGGTCCCTTTCAGTGTGTTGGAGTTCTCCATTTGAAGGTGGCTTTTCCCAGTTGGAAGCAATAGAGAGGCCTATTCCTGAAGCGAAGAGTTTCCTGTGGGTTCACTAATCAGCAGGATTGACTGAAGGGAGCACTGAAAGCAGGGTAGGCCAGAACACCTCTAAACTAATGGGCATCAGAGGATACTGTGATGAGCTGCTTTGTAACTTCCCTTGAGATGTTTGAATATGTATCACAAGGGGCATTTCCTCAAATGTTTTTGCTGTTTGAACTGCTATGAGGGACAGTTTGCTTATATATAGAGCCGTGAGAGGGTAGTGAATCCACTCTGACTGAAAATGCTCCTTACTGGTGAATCTGCTTGAAAGGGAAAGTTCAAGATTTCATCAGAAACATCCTCTGTTCTGATCATTCACTCCTAAGAGATGACTTTGGTGGCAAAATTGTCTATACGGTGGTTTCTGAGGATTGGTTTATAAGGAGGCACAGGCTGAAAATGTCTCCCTGTTTGTTGTTTGATATAACAGAGAGACAGTTTAAATCTTGTACTACCCTTTACATGAGTATAGTATGCACTTATGGGGTAAGGAAAGATAAATCCAATTTTCCTTTGTCTCCTACTTAAGGATTGGCCTAGTATGGAAAAAAAACTTTTGAGTGTTACTTGAAAATACCAAGCAACCGTATGTTGCATCAGACCAAAAGTCAGTCTAGTCCAATATTACCTTTTCTGACTGGAAGTGGTTCCCCAAGGTCTCAGGAATCAACCGGATGTTCTGTACAATTGCTCGTACCAGAGCCCTTTCGCCATTGGTTTTTAAAGAAAAACTGCAGAAGCAGAGACTTTTCCCAGCTCTTCTTCTTGAGATTGGCGGGGTGGGGTGGGGGCTGGAAACAGAGAACTGAATGATGGTCCTTCTGAATGCAAAGTGTGTCCTCCATCTTGGTCTCACATCTAGAAGATTTGTGATGAGACTTTCCTGTAGGGGTTACCAGGTTTCTGGTTTGGATCCTCAGACTCAAGTTTTGAGAATCATTCTCAGAGCTGTAGGTTGAAATTTCTAGGCTGCCGGCTAGTCTACATGAGTTAATGCACTACCAGCATGGTGTAGTGGTTAAAGTGTCAGGCTAGGATCTGGGAAATCCAGATTCGAATCCACACGTGCTTGTTGGGTGACTTTGGGCTAGTCCCATACTCTCAGCCTAACCTACCTCACAGGATGGTTGTGAGGATAAAATGGAGAAGAGGAGAATGATGTAAGCCACTTTGACTTCCCATTGGGGGTGAAAGGCAGGGTATAAATAAAGTAAATAAATAATGACTTAATTGTGCATTAGAACAAAGTTTGAGTCCAATGGCATCTTTAAGACCAACAAAGGTTAATTCTGGGTATAAGAACTGATGAAATATGCATACACACGAAAGCTTATACCCAGAATTATACCTTGTTGGTCTCAAAGGCGCCACTGGACTCAAACTTTGTTCTGTTTCTTCAGACCAACACAACTACCCACCTGAATCTATTTTAACTGTGGATTCTTAGTTTTGGGTGGCAATAATATTGTTACTGCTAGTTAGTGTTATTTCACCAGGCCATGCCCTATGAGTTTTAGAGATTAAGATCCTGGCACCTCTAGACATCCATGGTAACTTTTTAAAAAAAGGGTAACCATGGTAGTCTTTTTAAAAGGCTAAAAGCAGCTCTGGGTAGGATTTGGATTGAGTCTGTGGTGCCATGGGGAGGACCCTCTCCCATACCATTTTCCTTGCACAAATGTTCGTTCAGCAGGGCAAATTGCAGCTGGGGAAGCACTGACATCAGAAAAATAGCTCTAGAAGGAGAAGAGACTCTCTCATTAAATGATGCAGCCCTACTTCAAATTGGGCCATCTCAGGACCATGTCTATCTGTAAAAAACAAACAAAAAAACCTTAGGAATTTCTAATCTGCGATCTCCTGGAAAATGCTTAGTATATTTTGAACATATCAGTTTCAAGCTGTTTAAAGGTGCAGAGCTTGAGTCCTGCATGAGAGCATGAGAGACTTAGCATTAGAAACTAAATTCATTTAAAGAGGGAAAAGGCCAGTAGTTTAGGCCCAATTAAAAATTCTTTTTTACATTCTATCAGCCAAGTACTTCTGTGTTGCCTGGGCTTCTTGCTCTTTATGGGCTCCCATCTGTGCTGTCCTTGATAAATGGCTCTGAGTGCCTTGCTTTTGTCCTAGATTTCAATCTTCATCCCTTCCTGTTTTGTTCTTCCTGCCCTCGACTATGGAGAAATAAATCCTTTGTTTGGCCAGTTCTGGGTCTCAGCAAGCAGTGTTGGTTCCTGATGCCGCTGATGGTGTATTTTGATTGTGATTTGGATCTTGCATTTATAACTGGCATTAAACTACTGCTGCTGAGACCTCTCTAATGCCCTCAGCAACTACTGGTATTTTACCTTTGATATTTTAATCTATGGCTTTTGCATAGATTAGAAAGAAGGCCCTAACCTGACTGGCAGTCTCAGGGACAACATGTGATGATATTCAGGCTAGAGATGGCTATCAGTTCATTAGATTTTTGTTATCCATACCTGCTGTTTAGGTTCTTATCAAAGGTTGTTACAGAAGTCTAATTATACGTATCAACCCACAGCATTAACCAATGGAACAACAAAAAAAAAACCCTAATTAACTTGGCAAGAATTTTTTTCTTATAAATCTGGGTTGACTGGATGGAACTTGGAGTGCACAGATTAGGCATTTAATAGTCTTGGAAAGTATCATAAAAAGAGCTACTACAGCAGACTGCTGTAAAATCTGACATTACTTGGTATTGCTGGGTGAAAATGAGTAGTATTGGCTGTATTATCTGTTTAGCAGTCCATCTGACAAAATGGTTAAACTAGAGTATTTTGCCTGTAGTGGGCATGTTTATTGCTGGCAAACAGCCAAATCCTAGCCCTCCGTATGGCAGTTCAGTGCAAGACAATTGGTCGTTTTGCAACTGCCCTGTGGCAGCCTGGATGGGGCAAGTGGGGCAGGATAGCTCCACTCCCTGCTTGGATTCCTGATTCTGTCCCTCTGCTCTGAGATGAAGCTGAGGCTGTGCATTACCTTACATCCAAGTTTAGCCAGGACTTTTTTGTGTAGGTTGCTCAGTGTCAAATGAAAGCACGTAGTGGGCAGGAGACCTATGGCAGTCTGGTATATTAGATAGATATAACTAGTACTTATATCCACCTTACACCAATTACCATTATTTTTATTTATTTATTTATTTATTTGTTCGATTTGTATCCCACCTTCCTCACCTTCCGGTAGGCTACCAATGATGGGTATGAGCTAAGTAGCCCCTGGGGCTCTGATACAGTTTCTAGAGCTTGGTTATGCTCCAGCACTGCTCTAGAGCAGTGGCCCACTCGGAAATTTTCCTGTAAGTTAAATGTCCCAGCTGACCCTGACTGCTGCCTCCTCCCCACTCCCATCTCCATTGACAGATCTTCTGTGAGGACTGGGGGTGGGTGGCTTGTGTTCCTCTGGGTCTGGAGACTAGGGATGAGGAAAGGGTCAGAAAAAACAGGGCGTCTCCCTTGCTCCTTTTATGACTTCAGTGAAGGATAGGAGGCTGAGGAGTGATCGAAGCTGAAGATGAGAAGTGATACCCTCTCCCTTTCCTACTCTCCTGTCACACTTCATGGGCCTTTAGCTAGAGCAAAATGAGTGAAACTTTCCCAGTCTTTCAAAACTCAAATTGCCATAATTTTTGCTCTGTTAAAAACATACACACACACACACCAAAGCCATGCTTTTAAGGAAAGGTTTCTATTTCCAAACAGGCACTTGCCTAAACATTTTCAAGTCAATTTTTCTTGCCAAACAACACACGCTGTACCTTAACTTTAAAAAGAGAGGAGAACACGGTTTAAAACAAACATTGCAAGAACACTACGATCATATTTCTCAACTTTATTCTTTTTGTGCACATAAACATGGGCTTTCTATGGAACGGCTCACTTCCACTCATTGAAAATGACATGTACAGAGACAAGGTTGGCACAAGGTTCCAAACCAGACTGGCAGCATACAGGAAAGCTGAGCCAGACCAAAATATGAGGTCAAGGAAGCTGCTCTTATAATAATAGTGGTTATCTGTTTAATGTGTGATCTGGTGGCGACTGAATGTTGACCATAATCAATTATGCATGTTTTAAAACTGGCTGCACATGAACCCAGAGTATCTATGGCCCAGGCAGACAACTCAGACTGCGAGAAAGGGAAGTTCATCATTTGATCTTGTGTGCAGTCCCACTTGGGCACTGCTCATAAGTAGGCCTGCCTACAGAGAGGTTTTCTAGCTTAAAGCCTCTAGGAGGCGCTGAGTGCTGGAGCTAGAAACTCCTTTCCTGCCAGGGACCATGTGCTCCCAAGTTCCAGGGCCCCCACCCTCAGTTCCTCTTTTGCTGCTGAAGAAAAGATTCTTGGCTTCATTCCTCCCGTGAGTTGTTGGATGTGTGTTTTCTCTACAGTTTGGTTGAGTAGTCTTTGCTCCAAGCTCTTTAGTTATGGCACAGAGAGCTTTATTTAAGAAATGCACCAAGTGCAGGGCAAAGATAACTCAGACTGAAAAACATGACCTTTGTCTGTTCTATCTGGGTGACGGGCATAATGTCTCCACGTATGAAGCCTGCCAATGCTTTACCTCCAAGGCTAGTGGAGATCAAGCTTCAGAGCTGCCCTTTGGGGAAAAGCCCTTAAAGTGTTGGACCTTCCGTCTCAGCCTGCACCAGTTCTGGAAATGTTATTGAACTCAGTGTCTTCGGAACTGACTTAACTCAGCTCCACTCCCTGGTTTTATGTCACAATGGATCTGTTCTTGGTCAAGATCACCACCCACCCACCACTCCTCTCCTGAGCCTCTGGTAAAGAAGCCCAAAGTTAAGTCTAAGAACAAAGAAAAGACAAGGATGAGTTGCAGCGGTACGCTCTTGTCAATACTCTGGAACCAACACAAGTGTTCCAAGACAATTTGGCAGCGTACAGGAAGTGAATGAGGTGTGTACAGGAAGTGAATGAGTCTTTTCAATCTGTCGCTAGGAGATCTTATATGTATAAGTGGACTCAATTTTCACATTGGTGTCCTGCCAAGAGGATGTCTCTTGCTAAGGCTTCCTTGCAAGCAGTACTATCTCTAAGGGTCAAGGGTTTGGCTTTCTTCTCCCTTATAGTCCACCTTGCAACCATTTTATCCTGTCATATAGGGGTTGAAGGGGAATCAGTTTTCTTCCACCATATATCTACAAGATTCCTGAAGAGTTTATTCAATCTTAGTTCTCCTTGGGATCCACTGGTACCGCAGTGGTCCTTTCCTGTAGTTTTGGCCTGTTTAATGCTTAAGCCCTTTGAGTCCTTGGTTTCTTGTTCCTTGGCAAAACTTTCCATCAAGGTCTGTTTCTTAGTGGCCATTACTTTATCTAGGAGGGTCAGTGAGCTTGGGGCTTTGATGCCCCTTTTTTGAAGATATTTCCTGAAAGGGTAGTTCTCAGGCCTAGTCTTCGGTTCCTCCTGAAGGTTGTTTCTAGGTTTCATTTATCTCAAGAAGTTATTTTACGTGTGTTTTTTCCAGGGGTCATTTCATAGAAATGGAAGTGTGTCAGAAGGCAACACCCACCCCTCAGGCTCCACTCCACAGGTGAATGAAACTGACCCGCTCTTCCTCCATTCCCTTCCCCATCCAATACTTGTGCAATAAAAATAAGTGTAAAGAACACACCCTCATTCTCTTCCTGCTCCCTTGAAACCACCAGGTTTCAAGTAGACTTGAGATACCCAGGACATGTGCACCACTCATCCCTTCCCCTTCCCCTCCCCACAACAAGACACCCTGTGAGGTAGGTGGGGCTGAGAGAGGTCTTTTGAGAACTGCTCATGAGAGAACAGCTCTGAGAGAACTTGTGAATGGCCCAAGGTCACACCAGCAGCTGCAGCTGGAGGAGTGGAGAATCAAACCCGGTTCTCCCAGATTAGAGTCCAACTCCTGACCACTACACCAAACTGATGGGGTGGAAGCTGCTGAAGTGTTGGTGAAATTTCTCCAGTACTTATGTGCCATGTGCCCAGATAAAAAATGGTATACTTAGAAAATTTATATGCCACCTTGAGCAAGTCTCTGGAAAAGCAGCACACAGTCATAAAAGGAACAATGATAAAATTATCAATATTAAAAGAAAACATTAAAAACAATAAAGACCCTAGCAGGGCTTTCCCCGGGGCGCTGCGCCTCTGCACTGCTCGGGGAAGCCAAGGAGGGGGCGGGGCTTGGTTATGTGCCCACCCCCTGGGCTCCTCACTCCTGGAGCTGCACTCCTGTGTGCTCCCGCTCCAACAGACCCCTGGTTTTTTCCCTCACCAAGTTCAGAAAGCAAAAGAGCTCTGCATTCATTAGATGTTAGAAGAGCTTTATTCTGTCACAAGAGAATGTCAGAATTTTGTAGAGACAAAGCTCTTTGTCTGTTTTGCTGGTCCCAATAAGGGGGTTAGGGCCTCACTCCAGACCTTATCCCATTGGATTGTGTCTGCCATCAGGGAGCGTTATGTTCAGGATAGATTGTTCTGTCCTTTAAACATATGTGCCCATTTGACTAGGGTGATGGCTTCTTCCACAGCTTTCCTTGCGGGAGTGATGTTGACTGAGATTTGCTGTGCTGCTATGTAGTCTTCAATGGACACCTGTGTGAGCCACTACGCTTTGGACCTGCAGGCAAGACAAGAAGCTTGATTAGGCAAAGTGGTTCTTCATTTGCTGTTCAAGTGCTGAGAGCATTCCCACCACCCTGGTGAGTAGCTTGCTAGAATCCCCATGTGGGACTGCACAGAAGATCGATGATGAAAACAGGGTTGCACTTACCTGTAACTGTATCGAGTATCTTCTGTGCAGGCACACATCCCCTCCCTCCTGCCTTGTGGCATGCTCTGTTGCTTCAGCAGCATAGAGGTACTGAGGGTGAGGGCGCTGGAGTGTGGGAGCACATGGTCCCTAGAGGAAAGAAGTTTCTGGCTCCAGCGCTCAGCACCCCCTAGAGGCTTTAAGCTAGAATACCTCTCCGCAGGCAGGCCTACTCATGCACAGTCCCCATGTGTGCCTGTACAGAAGATACTCAATGAACAACAATTACAGGTAAGTGAAGCCCTGTTTTCCATTTCCTCTTCTAATTGTCCTTTCAGTTTTATTTCACCAGTTTTAAAAGCACAGTTTATTAAACTATTTATATCCCACTTTCCTCCTAATGGGGAATTAAAGCAGCTTACAATGTTAAGAAGTCCAACAAAAACAAGTTGCTCCTCCTGGATCTACCTCCGCCTTTGATACAGTAGATACTGCCATTCTATTGAGGCATTCATAAACAGAAGTAGGTATCAGGGGGATGTGCCTTGGGCTGGTTTAAATTGTTCCTCATGGGTCTGACTCAAACAGTTGCTGTTCGAGATCAGCTATCTTCAGTCTGGGAGTTGTCTTGTGGGGGTTCCACAGGGTGTGATCTTATCTCCTGTGGTATTCAACCTCTATGTAAAGCCTTCAGGAGAAATTATTCATAGCTTTGGAATTGATGTTGTCAATATGCAGATAGCTTCAGAGGGTAGCAAGATTCTTGGGGTGTAAGTTTTTGAGAGTCAAAGCTTTCTGATGAATGGAGCTTTGACCCTCGAAAGTCCCCCCCCCAAATCTTGTTGGTCTCTGAGGTGTTACTGGACTCAAATCTAGCCATCAATCTGCAGATGACACCCAGCTTTACACCTGTCTGGCCAAATCTCCTGGTGGTGCAGTAGAGGTCTTGAGCTGCTGCCTGACTGCTGTGATCAAATAACTGAAATCAAATAAATTGGAACTGAACCCAGACAAGGTTGGGAAGAAATATTGTGCTTCCTATTCTTGATGGGGTTCAGCCTACCTGTGCTGACTCGGGTTATACTGGATCCAGTGTTGCTGCTGGAGAAGCAAGTTAATGCAGCTGCAAAAAACCTTTCCCCCCCAAATCAGTCTGGCCTGCAAGATGGCTCCCTTACCTTGATTCAGTTCAGAGATGCAAGTTAGTATAGAGTGCCGGAGCTGGGTTATTACTCAGAGCTTTTGAACTCATTTGTTCCAAGGGCCAGATCTGACATAGATGTGACTTTGTTGGGCTGGGCCATGTGTGCCATAAAATGTAATGCCAGGTACCAGAGATATACACTTTATAGAGGACAGCAGCTGGTAAGCTCCAAGTTGGTGTGTCTTCACTGTGAGGCCCATGGATGCTGCCTGGAGGGGGGGGGGGCAAACCCCTTCCCTATCTGACTCCCACTGCCAATGCTGTGAGCCCAGGACCCAGGGTAAAAACATGAAGCAGCTGGGTGTTGTAAGGTCCCCCCTGTTCCCAAACCACAATGGAAGAGGACTGGGAAGACAAGCTGAACTAACCTCCCTGCCTGCAGAAGTGGGGGGTGGCAGCCTAGGTCCGAGGCCATGTGCATGGTGGAAGCCAGGCCAAGTAAAGCCCAATAAGCCAGAGATGTTTGTGCTGGGGGGGGGGCATGAATATGGTGGCAGTGCTGGCTGCCAGCAGGCCCCAGCAGAGGATCATCTGCACCCATCATGTGCAAATGCCAATTCCTGCAGCCATCTGGGACAGCATCCCTGGAGCTGCAGGCCAAACAGAGAAGCATGCCAACTCACTTTGGAACCCCCAGCCAGCATGAATGTGGCTGCGGTAGCTCTGTTTATCAGTGAAGCTACCACTGAAGCAAAGGGGTTCTGCTTGACTGCTGCAGACAAGGTAGTTCTGCTGTGCTGAAGCCACAGTTGGAGTGGCTCTGCCCACTCCCCCACAGCAGCCTGTTCCCTGCCTCACACCAGTTGCTCGCAGGCTGGATAAGAGCCCCGGGCCTTATGTTTGACACCCCTGATAGAGCATGCATATCACTTCCATTATGCAGTCACACAATTGGCTGCCCATCATGAGGAGGGGCTGTGACTCAGTGGAAAAGCCTCTTCTTCATATGCAGAAGATCCCTCATTCAATCCCTGGCATCTTCAGTTGAAAAGATCAGGTAGGAGGTGCTGTGAAAGACCTCCACCTGAGACCCTGGAGAGGTGCTGTCAGTCTAAATAGAAAAGACAACTGACCCTGATGGACCAATGGTCTGATTCAGTATAAGGCAGTTTCATGTGTATCCTGGGCTCAATTCAAGATATTGGCTATACTTCCACACTGCTTTCTGCTGCTGCCGCCACAGCAGCACATTTTTGTGCCCCTAGATGGAAGCAGCCTTTGTGTGAACAAATGGCCACAGATCAAATTATAATATTGTCTCAAACAGGGGTCCTTTCGTAAAAAAAGAGGTACAGGAGCTCATTAGCATAACTTATTTGCATATGCCACACACACCTGACGTCACCGGAAGTGTGTCAGAAGAAAGAAAGAAAGAAAAAAAGAAAGAAAGAAAGAAAAAGGGAGGGAGGGAGGGGGGAAGGAACAGAAAGGAACAGGAAGGAAGGTAGGTAGGTGGGGGGGGAGAGAGAAGAAAGAAAGAAAGAAAGAAAGAAGGAAAGAAGGAAAGAAAGAAGGAAAGAAAGAAAGGAACAGGAAGGAAGGAAGGAACAGGAAGGTAGGTAGGTAGGTGGGGGAGAGAGAAGAAAAGAAAGAAAGGAAGGAAGGAAGGAAGGAAGGAAAGAAGGAACAGGAAGGTAGGTAGGTAGGTGGAGGGAGAGAGAGAAGGAAAGAAAGAAAGAGAAAGAAAGGGAGGGAGGGGGGAAGAAGGAAAGGAAAAGGAAGGAAGGTAGGTGGGGGGGAGAGAGAAGAGAAAGAAAGAAAGAGACAGACAGACAGACAAGGCGCTTCTCTCCCCCCCCTTGAGCTGAGTGGCTGTCAGCCACTTGGCCCAGTGTTTCCCTCCCTTCTCCCCCTCTTGCTTGGGCACTAGGGCCCAGCTTTTCTCTCCCTCCCTCCTGCCCCCCTCCCACCCGGGAATGGTGAGCGGGGAGGGATGGGGGCTTCTCCCTGGGCTGGCAACCTGCCACAGCCCGGGAAGAGCAAGAGGGGGGAGGGATGGGGGCTTCTCCCTGGCTGGCGGCCTGCCACGGCCTGGGAACAGCAAGAGGCGGGAGGGATGGGGGCTTCTCCCCAGGTCGGCGGACTGCCGCGGCCCAGAAAGAGCGAGAGGGATGGGGGCTGAGTGAGAGGGGGGAGGGATGGGGGCTTCTCCCCAGCCAGCGGCCTGCTGCGGCCCGGGAAGAGCGAGAGGGGGGAGGGATGGGGGCTTCTCCTTGGGCCGGCAGCTTGCCGCAGCCCAGGAAGAGCAAGAGGGGGGAGGGATGGGGGCTGAGCAAGAGGGGGGAGGGATGGGGGCTTCTCCCGGGGCCGGCAGCCTGCCGCGGCCCAGGAAGGGTGAACGGGGTTGGGGGGGAGCAAGCTGCAGGGGGGGTTTGGTTATGTGCCCGCCCCCTGCCTCCTCTCTCCCGGAGCGGCACCCCGGCGCACCCCGGCCCCAATGGAGCTCTGGTCTCAAATGCAATACTCTTCTATAGATTCACTTCTCAGATTGAGCTGCCGTTCCTCAAACCTACCATAATCAAATGCAGTGCTAGTGATGTTATTGCATATGTGCACTAGTTTGCAAGGGAGCAGCTTTTGAACCCTGAACTACTTTTATTTGTTCAAGTTAAGGACAGAAATTCATCTTTTGATATTTAAGGTGTTAACTTGTTTTACTTTCAAGAGTCGTTTCTGGTCCTGAATTATTTAAATATTTTATTTAAGCGGAGCACCCATATATACCGTGGCTAAGAAATCTATGAATGAGGAGGTCCCCAATTCAAATTTTGGCTCTTCCATTAACTGAGTAGGTGGCTTTAGGCAAGCCGCCCTTTCTCAGCCCTTTATCTGCCATATTAATACTGACACATATTTCAGGATTGTTGTAAGGACTGCAAAAAGATTAGGTATGTAAGGCACTTTGAATACTTGAAAATGCTAAAGCCAGTCGAATCCAACTCTAGGGGGTGGTGCTCATCTCCGTTCCCAAGCCAAAGAGCCAGCTGTCTGAAGACTTTTTCGTGGTCATATGGCTGGCATGACTAAATGCTGAGGCATATGGAACGTTGTTACCTTCCCACTGAAGCGGTACCTATTTATCTGCTTGCAATTTCTTGCTTTTGAACTGCTAGATTGGCAGGAGCTAGGGCCAGCGACTGGATTGTTATTATGATCCATCTTAAGTTAAGTGGGCCCACTGAGTTTGTGTAGTCTTCTCTCAAGGCTGCCATTTTCTCAGAAAGGAAAACCACAGAGACACATGTTCTCCCTGTTGGGAAAAACAGTACCTTCTGCTTGGGCACGAGGTTTTACTTAGATAAAACAATTCATGGGCAAGCAGTTAAACCCAGTCCAATTTTCCTGTCTTTTTAAAAAGAAATGTGAAGAGTCAGGATATCTGATCATGAAACTCCAGCTTCTTATTTAATTTGACTGTTTAGATGTGGTAGCTTGAAATAACATCTTGTTGATGTGACAATGTTGCTGAAGTGCTGCCTGACGCAGAATGTGGGATAGGGAGTTTTGTATAATGGAGCAAACAACAAATATGCAGTTCTATTTGGCTGAAGACTTCTTTATTAACAGTAATTGTAGGGCATAGGGTTGCCAGGTCCCGTTGTCACTCTGGTGGGGGGACTTCAGGGGTGGGTGGGGATGCCCCAAAATCCCGCCCCCAAGAACAACCGGCCACCCCTCTCCCTCCCCTCCTGCCCGATTTAAAGGGCTTCAGCTGATCGGCGGGGACCATGTGGCCCGCCAACCAGCTGGAGAGCCCTTTAGATCTAACAGGAGGGAGGGAGGGGGTGGTTGCAGACCACATGCTTGGCTTGCAAAAAGACCCTTTAAGGGTCTTGCTTTTCCCCAGCCCTGTGCACCGTGGCCCCTGCCACGTTTGCAAAAAGACCCCATGACCACCCCTCCCTTCCTCCTGCTAGATTTAAAGGACACTCCAGCTGGTTGGTGGGCAACTTGCTCCCCGCCAATCAGCTGAAGCCCTTTAAATCAGGCAGGAGGGGAGGGAGAGGGGAGGCCAGGTGGGTGGTAGGTCTTGGGGGTGGGGCTTCTCCCACCAGCTAGCTGGCTGGGGGTGGATTGAAGCCCCCAGAAGCAGGGGAGCCCTTGCCGGGATTTGGGGGCTGGCAACCCTAGTAGGGCAGGTAACTTGGCTATTAGAATAAAGCTATTAGGATAAGGAATAACAATATATCTTTAACGTGGTCTCTGTGCTTCACACCCATGGGTTTCTGCGCCTGCGCAGGAATTCATTGGTATCTGGAAAGCTTAATGGATTTTCATGCCCAGAGCCTCCAGGCATGCGCGCCGCCCGTTCATGCATGCCCAGAGGAGCCGGGCGCAGACATCCCACCAGTTCTCTTCTGACTGCCGTGCAGCTAGCAGCTATTTGTCGATTTAGAACAGTTTTGGAAAGCCTTTCTCCTTCACGACCTTGGACTTTGACTTCTCTCACGGATTATGGATGTTTGGACTTTGAACTTGTGTGTGGTTAGGAAGGCTCCTTGGTGGGAAGTTCAGGTTCTCCTTGGGCTTCGAGCCCAACCCCCCCCCCCCTTCCTCCATGAGTAATTCCTTTCCACCCCTCTCTGCATGGCTCAGCACTGGGGTTGTTTTAAATGCTGCAGTTCTTGTGGTAGCAAACTTGCTGCTCCAGATGGACATTCATTGTGTATACTCTGCCTGGGGGAATCCCATCGCCCTGAGTCTTGTGTTCATTGTGCCAGGTTTTCGAACCAGACTCGCAAAAATAGAGCGGACTGCTTGAAAGTTGCGCTTTTGGAATCTGCTCTCCGTCCTACGAGCTTGAGCCAGATGGAGTCCGTGGCTTTGCCTCCAACTTCGGCACTGTCTGCCACTTCGACATCGATATTGACAAAACTGCCCACGTCAAAGGCGGCATCGGACTTGGGTCAGGGGGCCACAAAACAACCAGCCCTGATCCAATCTTCCTCTTCGACACCAATGAAGAAGAAAAAAAAAAAGACAAAAGGGAGAAGCGTCCTAAGACGTCCTCTACCGATAAGTCCTGCACATTGGGCTTGGAGTCCGGATGCACGGCCCCAGAGGCTTTGGCACCGATGTCGGTTGCCCTCACCGAATGCACAGCTTCGGATGCATCTCGATCAATGCCTCCCCCAGAGATCATATACCTCCTGGATTCGCCCATTCACCACCTGGGACCGGCGCTTCCGGAGAATGTCTTAGAGACTCAGGAATTTCTCAATACGAACATTGCTGGCTCCCCGTGTTGGGATCTTTCCCGAGCAGGATCCTCTCTTTCGGTGTCTCACCACTTGACTTCGCCTATCCATACAGATCAGTCACACCGACACCTGCAGTTTCCAGCCCAGGGATGTGACTGTGACCTTGACATCAGACCTTCTGATTATGATAGGAGGTTAGAACCTCGAGAGCCACCTAGGTCTCCCTCTCATGCTCACTACGATTATCCCCCGCCTCCCCATAGGGACCAGCAGCATTATTATCATTATGGAGCCTATCCACTTTCCACGACTATTCCATGGTCCTCCCCCGCTCCATGGGACCAGCCAGTGTCACATTGATCCCAATCGCCTAGGTATTGATACCCTTCAGCCTCTCTCTCAAAGCCTCCTGAGGAAATCGACTCCTGAGGTAGAAGCGCCCACCAACCTCGATCCCCCTCACTGCCCTTGTGGAGATCCCACCAAGACAGACATCAACAGCTGCAAGACCCCCCCCCCCACCGCCACCAAGACAGTCAGTGTCACCGCCGCCTCCGGCTCAACACCCGACCAAGATAGCTCATGCTGCACCGCTTTTGGCGTTAGATTCCTCTGAGGAAGATTCCGATGGCGAGGCGTCGGTTACCCATAGCTCCCCAGGACAGCCATCGCTGAAACCTGACGTCTCAGAAAATCTCCCTATATCCCCATCGGAAGACATCTCATCCTATGGGGGAACTCATCAAATGCATAGCACACTCCTTGGGTATTCTGGTAGCCCAACCGACACTGACAGTTATGGACCCTGTCTTTGACATCGTTCAGATGGATACATCAACACTGGTGGTCCTGCCCTTGTCCTTGGTTTTACTACAGGCAACGAAGTCCCAGTGGGATAAACCATCATCTGCCCCTGTATCGTCACGCAGACTTGACCACATGTACAAGCTACAAGACTCTGGGGTTGAATTTCTCCTCAACCACCCCAGACCAAACTCTATGGTAGTGACATCCTCTTCGAGATCTAGGAAGTCACACTCCACCCCTTTAGATAGAGAGTGTCATAAATTAGACACCTTCAGCAGGCGCTTTTATTCGGCCAGAGCGCTTGGCCTTAAAACCACCAGTTATCTGGCGTGTATGGAACATTACCAATACACTCTATGAGAACAAATCTCTGATTTAGTCCATAGCCTACCAGAGGATAAGCGCCTTGCTGTTTGGAAGATCCAAAAAGAAGGCCTACTCCTGGCCAAACAGCAGGTCAATTCCACAAAACATGCCCTGGACGCTTCATCAAAGACAATGTCATCAGCCATAGCTTTGAGGAGACATTCTTGGTTGTGTACGACCATACTGCAGCAAGACACGAGAACCCTAATTGAGGATCTACCCTTTGATGGCCAAGGTCTTTTCCACTCTACCATGGATTCCGTGCTACAGGACCTAGATAAGAGTATAAAGGCCTCACATACTCTCGGAGTCTCCACATCTAATACGAGACCTTACAAGCAGTGCCCATGGCAGAGAAGCTCACCTGAATGCACCTGGCGTCCCTGACCCTCTCTGAATCCACAGAGATTGGCTTACGCCACCAAACAAAAATCCTCAGCTGGACAGCAATCTGGGCACCAGAAATTCACACGCCCCCCGCCAAGCAGGGCCTTTGACTCCCCTCTCTCTCCACTACCACCTTCCCATTTGTTACCCTTCCTCCGGGCTTGGTGCACAATAACATCAGACTCTTGGGTCCTGTCCATTATTTTGGAAGGGTACTTCATAGAACTAATGCAGTCCCCCCAGCCTTCGTGGTGACTCCATCCTCACCTGGCCTCCTAGAAGAGGTCAACACCCTACTCACAAAGGACGCAATAAAACCTGTCCCTATACAACATCTGGGAAAGGGATTTTCCCCCTGTTATTTCACCATCCCCAAAAGGGGATGGAGGCACTATTTTGGATCTCTGGGGTCTGAACAGTATATCAGGTACAGACACTTCTGCATGATCACTCTGAGGTCCATCCTTCCCCTCATCGGCAGAAATGCATGGATGGCCACACTGGAACTTCAAGACGCCTATTTCCACCTGACCATTGTGCTGGCCACCGCAGGTTCCTCCGGTTCGCCATCGGACCCAGGCAGTACCAATACAAGGTCCTCCTGTTTGGGTTATCCACCGCAGCATGTGTTTTCACAAAGACAATGATAGTAGTCGTTGCCTACAGGGCATCACCATATTCCCATATATAGACGACTGGCTGTTAGTGGCAAACTCCAGAGATCTCCTCGTAACCCACATCCACCGCACATGAGCCCTCCTTTCAAAGCTAGGCCTCAGAATCAACGAGGGCAAATCTCACCTCAATCCCTCACAAAAGGTACAGTTCATTGGAGCTATTCTGGACTCCACACATCTCATGGCGTAACTCCCAGACGACAGGGCGTCTCTGATCGTCAGCCTTGTGCATCAAATCTGGACACAACCTCAATCCTGTACTTTGATAGTGCAGCGTTTGCTAGGGCTCATGGCTGCCACGGCTTCTGTTTTACCCTTTGCGAAGCTACGAATGAGGCTCTTGCAAATGTGGTTCCTCCGCACATTTTGACCACAGTTTGAGACCCAATCCACCCTACTCTCCCCCACACGACGGGTTTGAGACTCTCTTCTGTGGTGGACCCATTACCTGAACCTCTTCCAAGGGGCACCATTTCATCTCCCCTCACCCACAACAATGCTTACTACTGATGCCTCTCATTGGGGCTGGGGCGCACACCTGTGTGGCCACTCCACAGGGGGCCCTTGGGACATCTCCCTTTACTCCAAACACATAAACTATCTGGAGTTGTTAGCAGTGCTCTTCGCCCTACGCACTTTCCCACCCTTTGTAGCGGGCCACTGTGTTGCAGTGCTGTTGGACATCATGACCGCGGTAGTCTATATCAACCGGCAACCGTTTCCCGCTCTGCCTGCAACCTCTCTCTCCGCCTCTGGGATTGGTGCCTTCAGGAAGGCATTTTTCTCCACATGATGCACATCCCCGGCGTGCTCAACACTACTGCAGATCTTCCCAGCAGAGGTCAGGTTCAACCAGATGACTGGGAGCTGTCAGAGCGTTAGCTCCTTCCCATCTTCCATCACTGGGGCACCCCAGAGATTGATGTGTTCGCAGACTGGAACAACAAGAAGTGCATCCTGTTTTGCAGTCAGGGAGGTGCCGACCCCAAATCCCTAGGAGATGGCCTTCTCTACCCCTGGGCTCACAGATTCCTATATCTCATCCCCCCCACCGCTACTCACCCACGTAACGATGAAGATACTTCACGACAGGGCAACTTGCATCCTCATAGCCCCATGGTGGCCCAGGAAACCATGGTTTCTGATCCTTTTATCCCTGGTGCAGGGTCGCTACCATCACTTTCCTCCGAAACCAGACCTGCTCAACATCTCCAACACCATGCTATGCCACCACGATGTTCCACACCTAAAACTTACAGCATGGAGACTTTTCCAGCAGCCTTTTCCAGCAGAGTGACCAATGTCCTGTTGACTTCCCATAAGGCCTCCACACGTAGGTCCTACACATACAAATGGGCTCGATTCTCTACGTTTCTTGAACGAGACAATATATCACCAACCTTGGCAGATCTAGCCCACATTTTCGAATTCCTACTCTCCCTGGCAGAAGCAGGCCTATTTCACTCTTCCACCCGAGTGTACCCGGCTGCGATTTCAGCATTCCACAACAGGGTGGACAATTTTTCCATCTTTGCCCACTCTCTCTCTAAGCGCTTCCTTTGGGGGTTGCTCCACCTCTACCCCCCCTTAAACAACCGACCCCTTTATGGGACCTTCCCTTAGTTTTACGTCAACTCACAAGAAAGCCATTCAAGCCACTATCTACCTGTGACCTCCACCTTCTCGCCTGGAAAACTGTCTTCTTGGACTTCCGGAAGATTTGCGAGTAACGGCGGACGCGTTCCTCCGCAGCTGTGGGGAACGCGATCCGTACCCGGCGGGAAGAAGGGGCTCAGGACCGGTGCTGAGCCCCCAGAGACCCCAGTAAGGGGGCTCTGCCTGGGGTGGCACGAAGGAGACCTCTCCCAGTGGTGGCGACTGCGGGATCGAGGTCCCTTTCATCACCCCTGTAGGTTCCCCCGCCGTGGGAGCCGTAAGGCTGAAAGCGCAAAACCGTGAAGCAGCAGAGAGCACGAAGCAATGAGGCTTGAACTTACAGTTACGCAAGGTGAAAACGTGAGTCTGGAGTAAAAACAAGCAAAACACAGCGGGAAGATGGCGGGAGGAGTGAACCCCCCCCCTTCGAGACTGGCGTACTTACGAGACTCTTTACTCGGCGTTACTGCATAAATAAAAAGTTGCCGGCGTTGCTAGATGGCGGTATCGTGCACTTAAGGATATAAACTTTAGAAAGGACATAAGTGCTGTTGAAAAACTTGTTTCTTTCGTCCATCTTATCTAAGTATAAACAAAAAAAGTGCAGCCTCAACAATGGCGGGGAAAACGAAACCTTCCCCCAAACTAGGAAGTACAGCTCCGAGTTCAAAGGTTGATACCACAGAGATGAGCGCTGTGTTCTCCTCGTTATTGCGACCTCTAGTGGATCAAATGACGTCCCTTAACACCAAGATGGACAAAATGCAGATGGAATTACAAGAGTCAAATAAAACTACAGAGAAGCTGCAGTGGGATCTCTTGGAGGTAAAAACTTCAGTAAAAAATCAGGACTCAAGGCTACAAAAGGTGGAGAAAGAAAAGGCCCTCCATTATGATCAGCTCTTGAAATTGCAGATGGAAAGATTGAACTTCTTCCTAAGACTTCAGAATGTGCCAGAGAATAAAGGAGAAGACCTTAAAAACTTGTTAAGTGAAGCACTTGAACCAATAACAGGCTTAAAAGCAGCGGATTTAAAAAGCGATATGGATATGGTTTACAGAACCTATCCAGATTATACTAAAAAGAAAAGCCTGCCTGGTGAAATTATGATAAGGTTCTCCAAGAAAGCTACAAGAGATGTGGTGCTTAAAACCACGAACAAAGCGGTTCTGAATATCCAAGGAGAAGAAATTAAAGTGATGAAAGACATCCCATTCGAAATAAGGAAAAGAAGGAAAGCCTATGGGAAACTGACATCTTGGCTTCAGTCTGAGTCTATTATTTATCGTTGGAATACTCCAGAGGGACTAAGCTTCAGCATCAAGGACAAGAAGTATAAGATTGACTCTGTACAACAAGCGAAAAAATTTCTGGAAAAAAGCAAAGAAAAGAAAACTGGAAGGGACTCAGATGACTCGCTAGCTTCGCAAGAAAGCATGTATGGGTTTGATAGCTCCAAGAGTGAAGAAGAAATTTCTGACTCGGGAAAAGGAGCAGCAGCTCCAAAAATACAAGATGAGACTGTAAAAACAAGAAGAGGACGGAAGAAGAAATAATGGCTAAATTGTTTTATTAAGCATTGCACTTATGTGTTTTATAAATTGTAATTAAGCATGTTTCCTTGGGTGGACATATCTGCCAAATAGTTCTTTTTAATAGTAGCAGTAACAAAATAACTGAAAAATTAACCATGGTTTAAAAATGCTTCATAAATCATATGTAACATGGTAATATTAAGCAATAGATAAAGTACTCTCTGTATAAGGTATAAGTAGCCTAGATTGTAGCGAAATAGATGTAGTTTATAGATAAAAATCAATAAAAATTTTCAAAAAAAGAAAAGAAAACTGTCTTCTTAGTGGCTATCAGCTCCGCGAGGAAAGTCTGTGAGATTTTAGCATTCAGACATGACACACCATATCTTTCTTTCCTTCCCAATGGTGTGCACCTAGTCCCCGACATCTCCTTTCTGCCCAAGATCCTATCAGAATTCCACCTGCACGCTGAGGTGTTTCTCCCCGATTTTTCCCCCAACTACGCCTCAGCGTAGGAGCACTTACTACATTCCTTAGACATTAAATGTGCCCTCCTGTTCTACTTCCATCGCACCAAAGTGATGAGGCAAACACCCCGGCTCTTCGTCTCTTATGCGCCTAGCCAGTTGGGACAGCAAATCACTTCCCAGAGGCTCTCACGCTGGATTGTAGAGCTGATCACCTTGTGCTACAAACTGGCCCATACCTCATTGCCTGGTCCTCTGCGAGCCCATTCCACCAGAGCCATTTCAACCTCCACGGCATTTCTAAGGGGTACTTCACTAATGGAAGTCTGCAATGCAGCCACTTGGGCCACTCCAAATACATTTATAATGCATTATGCTCTAGATACCAGGGCATCCGGCTGTACTGCAATGGGGAGAATTATTCTGTCGACTGTATTTCAGTAATCGCCTGCCTGCACCCTCCTCCAGGTAGGCCACTGCTCGTTAATCTCCCATGGATGTGAAGCACAGAGACCACGTCGAAGATAAACAGGTTGCTTACCTGTAACTGATGATCTTCGAGTGGTCATCTGTGCATTCACACTGCTCGCCCATCCTTTCCCTCTGCTGCGAGGTGTTTTCCTTCCTTATTCTGGTGGCAGCGGTCAGAAGGAACTGATGGGATGTCCGCGCCTGGCTCCTCTGGGCCTGCGCAAAGGAGCGGCACACATGCCTGGAGGCTCTGGGCACGAAAATCCATTAAGCTTTCCAGATACCAATGAATTCCTGCACAGGCGCAGAAACCCATGGGTGTGAATGCACAGATGACCACTCAAAGATCATCAGTTACAGGTAAGCAACCTGTTTTAAACCAAACTGTTTCCAGAGTGCTAGGCCAGAACAACCCTGGTTCTGCAGATTCTTAGTAGACCCTGCTCTCCTGCAGGCTGCTAGCAAGGAAACTGAGAAGAGATGCACCGAGTCCCTCCTCCTTTCCTGCTTGCTCTGAGGCCTACTGAGATAGCCTCTTAAACAGGCAGTACACAACACCCCTCCTCCCCTAGGTAGACTATTCAGCCATCCAGGCTGGATGTTTTCACTGCTGCTGTGGTCTTCCTCTGTGGCTTGATTCAACTGCAGTCTCAGCAGAGGAAACCTCTTCCACAGGTAACTCAGTAATAAGATCACCACTTCCTTGTGATGAAGGGGGGGGGGGCGATCCTTATTGGCAGGATCAAGATGGCCAGCTCCAATTAATTCTGAACCTGATGTTGGTGGGTTAGTTTCCTTAGAAGGTTCCATTGAAGAATTAGGAGTGTCCATCTGACCACGCAGGTGTTCCATGTGACATCTCCAAAATAGTCCATATGCAGGCTGTACTCTGTATGAGACAGGCCCTGTGACTCCCACTATTTTAGATGGAACCCACTGTAAACTTTCTGCAGTTTCGAGCACATACTGATTCCTGAGGAGAAGAAGTACGCAAAATACAGCTACTGTTCTTTTTTAGACAGCAAGTCACTTGCGGTATCAGCATAGACATGATCTAGGCATGTCGGGTGTAATGTGTTGTGCCAACAGGAATCTTGTCAATCTGCTTGGCCAGTCACTGGTGTCATTGTGATAGCCATAATGAGATTTTCATTAGCAAAGTCTTGGAAAATTGCAGAGGTGAAAGCTGCACCATTGTCTAAAACAATTGTGTCTGGCAGTCCATGAACTGCAAAAAGTTGATGGAGAACTATGATGGCAGCATTTGAGGTTAGGGTTGATGGCTACTTCAAGTCATTTTGAAAATGAATCCACAATAATTAGGAGGGTTTTGCCCTGGAAGGTGCCAGCAAAAGTCTCTGTGGAGATGAGACCAAGACTTCTTTGTCACTTCTGAAGGGAAAACGAGAGCTTTTGGTAGATTGTGGCAGGTAGCTTGACATATGTTGCATTCACTCACAACCCTTTCAATATCAGCATCTAGTCCAGGGCACCACACATCTGGCCTGTGCCTCTATTCACACCATGCCTGGGTGTGTTGTACGTAGAGTTCTTAGTATGACTCAGCATCCTGCTTCTGGAATGACCACCCTGTTTCCCCATAATAGACAACCCTTATGAGCTGACAGGTCATACTGATGGAATGAAAATGGCCTGAATACTTCAGCCAGTTTTTCTGTGGGCCAACCCCTCCATCCCCAGTTGAAAACACATGCCAAAATGGGATCTTCTGTTGTCATTCTACCAATCTGTGTAGCCTGAAGGGATCTGGCAGGGATTCCAGCATAAGGACTTCCATTGGTGGAGGAATGGCACTGTCAGATATCTGCAGAAGTAGACGGCTTAAGGCATTCACGTTTGGAGTTCCTTTCCCTGGCTAATAAGTGAGATTATAATCATAAACATTCAGCATAATACTCCAGTGTTGCATATGGGGAGATGAAATGGGAGGTGTTGGTTTGTCTTTGGTGAAAATTCCAAGAAGTGGCTTGTAGTCTGATTGGATTGCAAAAGGATGACCATATACATAATTATGAAATTTTTAAACTCCTGCCACTATGCCTCTTTATCAGTCTGAGCATAGTTCCTTTCAATTGAGGTAGTTGTCCTAGAATAAAATTGCAACTGGTACTTCTGTACCATCTCGTAGTACATGACTGAGGACGTGACTGAGGACAGCTCCAGCTCCAAATAGTAAGGCATCACATGTAACCAACAGAGGTCTCTGTTCATCACAGTGAGCGAGTACAGGGTCAGAACTCAACAACTTCTTTATGGCCAAAAAACCTTCTTCATGTTACTGAGTCCATTTCCACTGAGTACCTTTGTCTAACAGGCAATGAAGAAATTCTGCTATAGTGGCTTTGTTTTTTTATGAAAATGTGATAAAATAGGAGTCCCAAAAATGCCTGAAGATATTCCTTGCATTTTGGTCTAGGAATATTGTGTATTGCCTTTGCCTTATCTTGTGTGAGGTGGATACCAGCTTCATCAATGTGGTATCCCAGGAATGTGATACTGGGAACTCTCAGCTGGCATTTCTCTTTCTTAGCTGTGATGCCTGAAAGATCAAGCTTTCGCAGAACCTTTCTGAGTCAATTCATGAGTTGCTTCTTAGAGGAGGCCATAATTAACACATTATTGAAGTAAGGCACAACCCCAGGAATACCTGCTAATAAAGTTTCCATGAAGCACTGAAAGATTCCTGGTGCCACTGAGATTCCAAATTGAAGGCCCTTCACACAAAAAGTCCCTCTGTGTGTAATAATGGTTTGGGTATCTGCAGCCTTGTCATCCAGTATAAGTTGCCGATAGGCTTGAGTAACATCCAGTTGAGCAAAAAACCTTTTCTCCTGCAAGGACCCACAATGACTGGTTTATGGCAGGCACTGGATATGGGTCTTGCTGGAGTGCCTTATTTACAGTACATTTGTAATCCCCACAAATACATACGTTGCCATTTGGTTTCAAGACAGGAACGATATGTTTTGCCCCCTGGTACTAGTGAAAGAGAACTGTCATTATCCAGTAGAAGTTATAAGTTGCTGATGGTGTGTTGAGCTGTATGTTACCACTAGTGGTGTTCTGTTATTGTCTCTTTTGGGCCTGTCTTGCAAGAAGTTTTCTCTGGGTACTTTCTGTCTGACAGGTCCAAAGTGAACATCTACACCACAGCTTCCAAGGATCTGAACAATCTGTCCATTGTAGCCACAAAGGCAACATTTTGATCTGTGTAATCTGGGAGAATGGTCCTGGAATAGCTGTGAAAATGTGTTGCTGTCTATGAGGTTGGATCCGGCCCCAGATTCAACTTCCATTTCACACTTCTGACCATTTATCTCTACAGTGACAATCAATTTTTGGGCATTTCCCTCTACAGCATTAGCATTAATATGTTGAGTAGAGTACAATGTGTGTACTTCCTCCTCAGGGAAACACTCCAAATTATGTGCAGTTTGAAGCCGGGTACCTTTCCCCTGCTCTCTTTATTTCCTGTGATTAGCCCTTGACTGACAGACTCTTTCTTTGGCAAGTGTGACACTCAGCATTCCTGAATCTTTATTCACTTTGTTTATGTTGTTCTCCACAGCTTACACATATAGATGCATTACTTGATTTATGTAATCCCACTGATGTAGATGTCAGCCTCTTTACTTGCTCCTCATCTGGTTCCTGGGTTTGTTGGAGAATATGGGCATCAGTGGGGTGCCTATTATGGATTTCTCAGACATTACTTGAAGCAGCTTCAGTTGCTAATGCTTGTTGCTGTGCTGTAGCAGAAGTCAGATTCTGTTCAGAGAGGAGGCACCACTGGATGGCCTCATCCTTAACTCCACAGATGAACTGATCTTGTAACAAGCCTTCCAGAAGATCCCCAAATTCGCAATGTTCAGCAAGGTGACAGAGCCCTGCAATGTATTCTGCTATATTTTCACGGGCTTGCTCATCACACTTAAAAAAATAGAACCTCTGCAGAGTAACAGTTGGGCAAAAATGTGTCTTCAGCAGAGCTATCAGTTCATCATAAGTTTTTGTACTGAGGGCTGCAGGTGCCATCACAGAATGAACAGTAGCAAAAGTTTTTGCATCACAGTCAATAAAATTGCATGCTTCTGTTCTGCCCCTTCAATCTTATTTGCTTGTAGATAGCAAGGTAGTCTTTCTGCATAACAGTCCCCAGAGATGGATTGACCTTCATCAAATTTTTCTATATGGCCCAGTGCAGCCATTTCTGTAGTGAATCAGCACTAATGTGGAAGGTAAGGAACAAGTTTATCAACTTATTCCCACAGCTTCCTGAGTGTTTTAATAGCAGGGGAATCCCATCCTCGTCACCAAGTTTTGTGTAGTGGAACAAACAACAAACCCCCAGTTCCATTTGGCTGAAGGCCTCTTTATTAACAGTAACTGTAGGCAGATAACTTGGCTATTGGAATAAGGAACAACAATACTTAACTAAGCTGCAGGGCTGGCCCCAGGTTTTTTTACACATGAGGCAAGGCCCAAGGTTTTTTTACACATTGTGGCACCCCCCCGTGCCATGTCAGTTTGTGGGTCACACACTCCACTGTGGCCGAACACTGGGAAAGTGGCCTTCTGGGCCACCAATTAGGGGTCGACTGGGATCATCTCGGAGCCCCACTGCCTTTGGAAAGGTCGGCCTTGCCGCTTGTGGGAAGGAACTGTGTTAGGCAGCCAGCACCCCCTATGCTGCCTTTCCCTCTCTGCAGGTCCCCGATCATGCCGGCTTGGGGTAGGAATGGCCTGCGATGAGGCCAGCAGCCCTTTGGTGAGGGAGGGAGGGCAGATTCTTAGTAGGCTGCTTGCAGGGAGACTGAGAAGAGAAGCACTGAGTCCTTCCTACTCTTTTGCTGGCTCTGAGGCCTACTGGGATAACCCAGGCCCGTAGCTGGGGGGGGGGTCTGATGAGGGCGATGCCCCCTCACGAATGTGCCATGCCCTCTCAGGGATGCCAGACCCCCGCCCAGTGTAGCAAAGAGCCCTCTGCTGGCAGGCAGGCAATGTTTAAGAAGCCATCTGCAGAAGCAGCAAGACCAGGCAAGGCCATGTGGTGGCTGCACCTCTCCCTATCTTCTCGGCTACTCCAACCCGCTGTTATATAGATGCCTCTCGAGAATAAACTGGGTTTTGCTGTTTCAGATTTTCAGCTCCAATTCTCCATGCTTTGTTTGTAGGGTAGAATAGACAAACTGTGTCCTCGCTACCATTTGATTCCAGCAGTGAATGTGTTTGTGCAGTGGAAGGGTGTGTATGTTCTTTTGCTCTGCTCCTTTCTTGCTCAGTCCAGAAGTCTCACCTGGCGACCCTATAGCTCCTGTGGCGTAAGAGTATTCCCCTCCTCCCTCCAGAAAAAAAGCCACCTCTCCTCTTGGTGGGGAGTTTTATGTGGTGGCAGACATAATAGCCCCACTCAGTTCCTCCAAGTAGGTCTTTCACCCCCTTCAAGTCTCCACCCACTCACTCCTGGTAGCTTTTGCTCTGATGGGAAGAGGGGGAACAAGAATGGACTGTGGTGGCTCAACGGGCTTAGTGAGGCTGAGACAGAGAGAGAGCCCAAGGTCTTGGGCTGCAGCTCCTTTCAGGTGCCTGACAGGAGAGGCAAACAGCTCTCCAGGCACCCAAGGGCTGAACTGGCGATGTGTATGCACAGGCTTTGTAGAAGAAGCTGGTGTGCAGTGACTGGCTGCTAGCATCCAAGCGCTGCCGCTCCTTGAAGCTTCCTCCATCTCCTTTTTCTCCTCTTCTTCCTAGCCGGCAAGCTCCAGGCTGCTGCTCATCTTGCCCCCTTCCCTCATTAACTCCCCCCTCCCCTGTTAGGAGTTGCGTGCCCACTAGAATGCCCTTTAGTCATGGAGGAGGGGAGTTGTTGATTGTTAATAGAGGGGGGTTTAGTGATAAGCCGGCAGGGGTTCTCTCTCGTGCTCTCCCTCATGTGCCTTAAAGGTATAGTGCAGCATGGAGTTCTTCATGGTTGTGAATGGGGCATATCTAACAAGCCCTTTGGAAAAGGTGGGGCGAGTGCGTGACCCAGAACCGGCTTGGTTCTCTGGTTGGCTTCCAAGTGTGTGGTTGGAATGGCCAGGGAGAGGTGAGCGTCACCCCCCCCCCCCAATCATTGATATGCCTACATTGCTTCTGGTTATGTAGGCACATCACGTTTATTTTTGGTGTTCCCCCGTTCCCAGTATTTGCCCTCCTAACAAAATTTTTCTGGCTTCAGGCCTGGGATAGCCTCTTAAAAGAGGCAGTACACAACAGAATGGCTGTGAGAATTGATAGGAAGGGACTAGACCAGCAATATGGTGGGCCAGGAAACCGAGCTAGTAATTGCTAACCAAATTCACATGCAGTGAAGGCTCTGATAGTACTACAGACTGCACGGAGGAACAAAAAGAGTCCAGCTACAGTCTTTGAGAAGGTAGTAATTCCCAAGAGGTGGAAAGGGTTGAGCAGGTCTCTGGAGAGGCAGCATATACATTCGTTAAATAAACTGGCTTGCACAAACCAGCCTTGAATGGTTGTATAGGTAGGAGATGGAGTGGTTCAGCTGAGTCAAGGTGCTAGGAAGTAAACTATGAAGTTGGATCAGAGGATGGTATCTGACATGCCAGGTGAGTTGCTGGCTCTGGGTGAAGCATGTATGACAGTTCTGGCCTGTTTTCTAATATTTTACTCTGACATTTTGCTCTTTCCCCTACACATCAAAGGAAGGAGCCTAAAATTATGAAAATTCAGGTTTAAATCTTGAGATGTGGCAATCCAAAAGTGAGGTGAGGTCTAGTCTAGGCCTTGGTTTGTGCTTGCCAACTCCATGTAGAGATGCCAGCCTCCAGGTGGGTCCTGGGGATCCCCTGGAATTACAGCTCATCTCCATACCACAGAGATCAGTTCCCCTGGAGAAAATGGATGATTTGGAGGGAGGACTCTATGGCATTGTACCCTGCTGAGGTGCCTGTCCTCCCCAGGCTCTATCCCCAAATCTCCAGGAGTTTCCCAGCCTGGATCTGGCAACCCTACCCCCTCATCTCCTACCGGTAGTCAGGGGGGACCTGATAACCCTAACTCCAGGTTGGAATATTCCTGGAGATCTGGGGATATACCCTGGGGAAAGCAGGTTTGGGGAGGAGAGGGCATAATACCATAGAGTCCATCCTCCATAGCAGCCATTTTCTCTGGAGAACTGACCACTGTAGTTTGGAGATTGCTTGTTAATTCTGGGAAATCTCCAGGCCTCCCCTGGAGATTGTCAACACTATTTCTCCAGCAGGGTCAGATATAAAAAACCATCATGGCAGCAGGAGCAGCAACTCTGCTTGCCTTTGTCCTGTTTTCAAAATGACACAGCTGGTGCCAGTGAAGGTGACAGACAAGCTGGGGAAGGACCTTGTCCTGGTTCAGGCCTCTGTCCCTTCAGGCTATCACCTAGCAAAGCAAAGGGCCTGTAGTTTTATAAGGTACTCTATTTCGATAGCAATTTGTAGTGCTATTGATATAACTATGATCATTTTTATCTCAGCTTAACTGTACCAAAACTAGAAGAATGAAAAGGGATTAAGTAGAGTTGGAATGCGGCCCATACTTTTAACCTGAAAACCTGAATGTGTTTTTAATTTTTTTCTCCTAAGGAAATTGCTACCTAATCTGTTATTCATTGTAGAATTGGGGTGGGGAGGGGAGAGAAGGAGTGATGTCTGGATGAATTCATAATAAAATGCTGATATTCTGTTTATTTTTGGATAGCAACATCTTAGGCCGACCTGAAGAGCGCACTCATTCCCTTGGCTATTTATGTATTTATGCCAAATTGGTAGTAGCAACACACATAAGGATCTATCGTATTAGAGAAAGAGAAAATGACTATTATAATACTTTCTCCTCTTGGTTTCCTCTACAGTAATGCCCTTGCACCTTTCTTTTTCAGGCTTTTTGTAGCATCCTAAACAGAAGGATATTGAAGGGAGCTGATGCTGCTTTGATCCTTATGCTTGTTGTCAAAGCGCTTGGGAATGAAGAGACTGTTGGCTACAATTGACTGTGACAATTAGGAGATGATCAGAGCCCTAGAGTGGAGCACTTAAAGGGTAATTTACATGTCAGTTTGTCGAATAATAAAAAAAAAGATATTCAGCTAAGATTTCTCCCCCCCCCCCCCCCCCAATGCCTTGTAAACTGCAATTTGTGCTCTGGTAAGGAAAAAAAAACCTGGCAGAGGAGTTAGGATAGCCATTTCCATTTGAAAAGAGGCAATCATAAGGCCACTGCTGAGCCTATTGTCCACTAAAAATGCTGATTTGCAGTCAGAGGGAAAGAGGGCAACTGTCACTAAATAGAACCTCTCACAAGGTAACTCCCTCCCCTATTTTTGGTGGGCTTTTAAAATGTTGTTTAAAGGGTTTGCTGCATCTTAAATCCCTCATTTACCATCATTATAAAGGTGTTACTAAGCCTGAATGTCCTTTATCATAACAACAGCAATAACCACCACACTCATTCACACACACACACACACACACACACACACACACACACACACACACACGTCAGCATTGAGAGAGAGGAAGGTAGAAGGCAACCTTTCCCAAGCAGGTTAAGATTCTGGCTATCTGTTTCACCATATCTTTCCTGTGTTGTTTGCCTTTTGTATTCCCTTACAATTTTGCCCTTTGCGCTTTTACTACCCAGGCCCCTATTTCTACAGTGGTTTCCCCAGACTTATTTACACACCATTTTTACTCTTGTTCCCCGTAGGCTTTCAAACATTTCCCCAAATTTAACCTAATGGGCTGGAGCAAAGCAGGCAAGGGAGAAACTGTTTGTAGTTCTGCTTGAGCATCTACAGTTCCCTAATGGTCTGTTGTGGCCGTTCCAATGGTAAGAGTCCACTGTACTTACCAGCTCCGTCACATACTATCTGCACACAAAGCTTGAGGGAGGCAGAGAGAGAAAATCTTAAAACAATGTAAACAATGAACAGTCCCTCCCCCCTTTATTGGATTAGCATTATTTACCTGGCTTTCTCTTTAAGCCCCATGCTATCATTTCTAATTTTTAAAATAATTTTAAAAAGTGTTTTAAAGACTTTTGGAAAGAAATAGTTTTGAACTGGACTTGGAGAATGCGCACTCTTGAGCATACATCCTCCCAAGCCATCTAGAACTCTCCCCAAGACAAGATGCAACCTCTTCACTCAATTTATTTATTGATTTTTATTTTACTTTATAGCCTTTCTTTCTCACTGAGACTCAAGGTGGATCACACAGTATAAAACTGTAGTCAGACAGCATAAGGCATCTAGTAAGCTATGCAATAGGACCAGGATTACAAAAAGTTAGAAAAAACAATGCAAAAAGAAAAAGGTATTGGATACAGACATGATGCAGTAAGAGCAGGATAATACATACAGTGAACAATGGAATAGACTACAGTCTTGTTTAGTTACCATTCTGTTATTTATTTATTTACTTCATTTGTACCCTTTCTTTCCCATGGGGGTCCAAAATGGCTTACACTCCTCTGTTTTATCCACACAACAACCCACAAGGTAGGTTGTCAGACCATTCCACAGGGTGGGAGCCAAAACAGAGCATGCATGTGTACAGGCAGTTGTTCATCTTATCCATTTGCATGGTAACCCCTTCAGAAGCTTTGCTCAGATGAGTGCCACTGTCATGATGGAGCGTAGCAGGAGAGGCAGACCTGCAGATACACGGGTCCAAGGCCAGGAAGGGCTTCATAGGTAAAAATCAGTAGCTTGAACTGAGCCCAGTAATTGATAGGCAGCAAATGGGGTGACTGCAGAATGCGTGTGATATTCATACTTTGCCTAGCTCCCAATAGCACCCAGGCATTTTATACCAAAGAAAAATATTTCTTGCTTGACCTGAGGGGCTACAGCAGCTCTCCCGAGTGTTGTCTTATGAAGCTCAGAAGTCTGATCCAATTAAGAAGTTCCATGTGTAGAATCATGCTTCTCTTCACATATCAGTTGTTGAATCTGAAAACACAGGAAAACAGATGTGTGTCCAATTTGATATTGTCTACCTGCACTGCATTGCTTTGAGTAGATAACTAGGCTCCTACAACCAGATGTGGATCTGCATTGGGAGCAAGTCCAAATTCACATTCCATTAAAACCAATGCATTGTGCCTAGACAGCATCTGTATTCAGAGGTATATTTGGATGCAGGATTTATGCTTGTGGTTCTTGATTCCACCAATTTCCTTACTGGGTAGGTTCTTCATAGATTTCTTTGCTTAGATCAGGGTGAGAAACCATGGGGTGGAAGATGGAGTGGGAGAATAAAAAAGAGAAAACAACGCCTCCCCTTTGCCATGCCCCTCATCTCTCTATGCAATCTGTGAAGTTTCCTCAGGAGTTGGTTTGTAACAACAGTAGGTAGAAGAAGAATACACACAAACCAAGAACATTTAAAAATAAACCCTATTGTTCTCCATTTGTATTACAGGTATTAGTACAAGTTGTTAATTTCAATTCCTCTGTGAATGGTTTCCCCCTCTCCCCATGTTTTAACTTTTTGAGTGAAGTATCTCCCCCCTCCGCCCCCCCTTTCTCCCCCTGGATGTGTCATACCAGCAGAAAGAAAAGGATGCATAAAGGACCAGCAGGGACATTAAGAGCAAACAATATAATGAGGCAGGGAGTATGGGATAGCTTTTGGCTTAACCAGTATCTGCAGAATCAAGGCAGTAGTAAATCTGTATCAGAAATCAGTCACAGTAGGAGGTATCCGTCTCCCAGGTAATGGCTAAATGACAAGCAGATGAGCCGCCATCATATTGATTTAAGCATTTTGTTCCAGCCAGTCACAATTAACTTTGATTTGTTTTTACTTTCCTCTTACAGGTTTGCATTTAAAGCACTCTCAGAGCACTAATTGTATAAAATTTTACTAACTGCACATTCTCTTTCTGGAGAGGTGAAATGAATGAAAAGGCCAGAATTTTAAGCAGGGGATTCTTAGTATACTTCTCAGTCTGTGTGAAATGGGTACAAAAGATGAGCCATAAAGGGAAATACAACTGCCTTAGAAAAATGAAATGGTACTAGACTTAAAGAATCAACTAGCTGTCTCTGAGATAAACACATTAGCCGTGATCCAGAGAAAATGAATTAAGGTTAAGTCTAATTGAACTTAGTGATACTTAAATTTGTCACAACTGGCTATTTTTAAGAGGCCCACAAATGTGGTGATCACAGATTTCTCCAGACACACACACCACAGAGTGATAGATCCTTCCCAGCCCCCAGTTTCCCCCTCATTGCAGGAAACTTGGAGAGAGGTTGGGGTCTTTCATATAGACCGTAGCCCCTCCTGTGACCTTTTGGGTATGCACTGAATTCATTTTCCATTGGACTTTAGAGACTGTTAAAAGCATCATGATTCTTTCACTGCTTTTTGTGTCTCTGAAACCTGGAAGGAAAAGGAAAGATCATCCAGCACTTCTCCTGAATCCTTTGCAGGTGTCTGAGGGTACAGGTGAAAGTTAGAGTCAGCAGTAACCACAAAGAGTATCTAAGGAAAATTTAGGATTCCCAAACTTGCTCTCTGATTTCCTCAACAATCTTTTAACCCCTCATCCTTTCCAAAATGTTTTTTCCTCAGCTGTACTCTAAGACCACAACAAATCTCGTTCTGGGGAAAAAATAACCTGGAAGGTATCTGCAGGGAAGATTTGGCAGGCAAAGAAAGAGTAAATATGATTTTCCCACCTGCTGATCTTCCCCTGAAAACAATGTCCTTCCTAACATTCATAGTAACTGCAAACAAGTGTTTAGGAAATACATTTTTTGTTGGAATAGGTGTGCACAAAAATGTATTGTTTATTTTTTTAAATTATTTATTTTTATTATATGTGTGTCTGTGTGTATAATATCTTTTACCATTGGTTTCAATATGTAACTGGGTTTTTTCCCTACCCACTTGGTATGACATTTCTTGAATTTTTACCCATGGCCTCATTTCAGGAAGTTTGAGAAAGGCATTTCTGTTTCATAGGCTACTAAACCAGAACATATTTATGGCCCTTACATTTACCATCCAAACTCTTGAGATGAAACAAGGAAGCATTGCCCTGACCTGGGTAGCTCAGACTAGCCCAATCTCATCAGATCTCATAGGATAAGCAGGGTTGGCCATAGTTAGTATTTGGATGGGACACCACCAAGGAAGTCCAGGGTCCCAACACAGAGGGAGGCAATGGCAGACCGCCTCTGACTCTCGCCTTGAAAACCCTACGGGGTTGCCATAAGTCAGCTGAGACTTGATGGCAAAATTTTTTTTAAAAAAGGTGAAGTACCAAAATATCAAACATTAACAGAATTTCACTACTATTACATATCATTTTTCAATTAGTATTAGTTATAACAAGTGGAGACCTGCAAGAAACTTGCAGGATGGTTATCCCATTCCTCACATCCTTGCTTCCTCCCCTCTCCCTCTTTCTCCTTTCTGTACCCCCTTTTCTTACTCTCTATCTCTCATGCATGTTACTTCCTCTCTCTTTCTGCCCTCTCATGATTCCCTTTTTTCTGCCTCCCCACCTCATCACTCTTTCTCTCTTTCTGCCCCCATCACTTTCCCAGCCTTCTGCCTGCTTCCTCCCCATCTTGCACAGCAGCAGCGGCAGCATTGGTGGTGGTGTTCCCAGCAACCCACCTGCTTCTTCTCCCCCCAGAGCAGCAGTGGCAGCTCTCTGGGAATCACAACTTCTCTCCCAGCTACAGAGATCTATTCACCTTAGGGCTTCCAGCTCCAGTTTAGGAAATTCCTGGAGATTTGGGGGTGGAGCCTTGGGATAGTGAGGCTTGGGGAGGCAAGCAGCCTCAATAGGGTATAATACCATAGACTCAACCCTCCAAAGCAGCCATTTTATCCAGGGTAACTGATCTCTGTCACCTAGATAACAGTTGTAATTCTGGGTGATCTCCAGCCATCACTTGGAGACTGTCATTCTCGTGGAGGAAATGGCTGGTTTGGAGGGTGCAGTCCATGGCATTATTTTATTTATTTATTAAATTTGTTAATCACCCAATTCCTGCAGTGCAGAGCTCTGGGCAATGTACATCATTCATAAAATCATCAAGATAAAATTACTAAGATTTTTCAAACAAAAAGATAAGCGTATATTAATTTGTTCCATTTCAGACTGCTGGATGCTTTGTGGGGAGGGGGGAAGAGGGTAAAACCAGGGGTCCGTTGGGGCCGGAGCTAAGGAGTGGCCACTAGGGCAGCCACGGGCCGAATCAGATTCCCTAATCTGATTCAGCCTGCTGCCGAATTGCTGCCGAAATTCGGTGGCAACTTTAAAAGCAACTGGAGGGGAGGGGGTTTGAGGGAGAGGCTCCAAACTTGCAGGGTAGCTGCTGGGGCCTCTTCTCGAAATACCCACCAAGTTTCAAGAAGATTGGACCAGGGGGTCCAATTCTACGGGCCCCCAAACAGGTTGCCCCCATTTCCTCCACTGACGGGAAAAAAGTAACATTTTTCCCCACCATAGAGAACAATGGAGGGGATGAGACAACCTGTTTTGGGGCCCATAGAATTGGACCCCCTGGTCCAATCTTCTTGAAACTTGGTGGGTATTTCGAGGAGAGGCCCCAGCAGCTACCCTGCAAGTTTGGAGCCTCTCCCTCAAACCCCCTTTCCTCCAGCCCCTCATATACCCTATGAGTTTTTGCCATTGATTTTAATGGCCCATAGGGTATAATGGGGCTGAAACTGACATTCCCTTTCTGACACACTTCTGGTGATGTCAGGGGACGTGGCATATGCTAATGAGTTATGCTAATGAGTTATGCTAATGAGCTCCTGCACTTCTTTTTCTACGAAAGGACCCCTGTGTAAAACAGATATGAAAAGCAGCTGAAGTAGAAAGGGTGCCAGCTGTGATGGAAACCATTGCTGTCCTCTAGCAAAGGCCTGGTGGAACATCTCTGCCTTACATACCAGTCTGAATTTCCTCCCCTCCCCAGGCTCCGCCTCTTAAATGTTTAGGAATTTCCCAACCTGGAATTCGCAATCCTATTTCCTTCCCACCCAACAGCCAACCTACCTTTATCTGCCTCTCTGTCTTCAGCTTTCTGTCTTCATTCTCCTCCCCCATAGCCTGTACCTAGGATAATTGCAGTCTTTCTCCACAGTGGGGACCAAAGCAGCTTACATTATTCTTTTTTCCTTTTTATCTGCACAACAATCCTGTGAGGTTAGTTAGGCTGAAAGTGTGTGACTGGCCCAAAATCACCCAGTCAGCTTCCACCGCAAGATGGGGATCTATCTGAAGCTCTAACTGTTACATTACACTGGCTTCCTAGGGTGGCAGCTGATGAACAGCAGCAAGCAGCCGGGCCTACTTGAGTCATGAAAGTGAGATGGCATTGTTGCTGCCTAGCCTAAGGTTGCCAGCTGCTAAGTGGGGCCTGGAGATCCCCCGAATTACAACTGAACTCTAGACAGCAGAGACCTGTCTCCCTGGAGAAAATGGCTGCTTTGGAGGCTGGACTCTGTGGCATTATATCCGGCTGAGGCCTCTCCCTTTCCCAAACCCAGCCCTCCTTAGACTCCACCACAAAATCTCTAGAAATTTCCCAGTCTGGCACTGGGAATCCTTGTCAGGCCTAGCCCTAAGGATCCCTCCCTAAAAGGCCAAAATAGGACTGGAAATGACCCTTCTCCTGCCTTTTACTGACAGAACCAGTTAGAAGCCTCCCTCCCTGAACGTTCTAATCGCTCACTCTTGATGTGGGCAGGGCCTGGAGTAGATCACTGCAGTGCCCATTTCAGAAAGTATTTTTTTGGGGGGGATTCAATCCTTCTCAAGTTTTTTTTTTTAAACTTTTTGGGTTTTTTTTTACAAATACACAGAGTCCCCTGAGTCTATAGAAAAACCTGTTGAGGGAGAGTGTGCCCTCTGTGGAAATAAGTATCTGTGCGCAGAGGGGATTGTTGAGAATTAGAATATTGTGTTTTCAGCTTTTTTCTTGATTAGTTAACATCCATGTTAGCCAGTATAACATGTAGTTCTGCCATGTGTTAAACTAAATAGACATGGATACCTGTTTCCTGACAGGTGAAATGATAAGCGTGAATAACATATATAGGAGTGTCAAAGTCTGAACTTCTTAACACTAAATTTGAATACAATATCCAACCATGCTTTAAAGCACTGAAACTAAATTGTACCCTAGCATTAGCTGTACTTTTCAGTTGGGGGGGGGGGGATTCCATATTTCTATATTCAGAACTGGGGGGAAAGTTGTGAAAAAATGGAGAGATTAGGACTATTTTAATTTATGGCAATATTAGTTGTGCATGAGCTCCATGAATCTCATCTTTGGACTTGTGTATCTTTCTCTCTCTTTTTAAAAAAACCAAATATCATCAATATTGTTTCTAAGTTCATGAAAGTATACACTTTTTAAAAAGTAATGGAAGCCAAGATAATATTCTGCTTCTCATTCAATCAAGTGGAGTGTAGTAGATGTGATAATTACATTTCACAATAACCATGCAGATATCCAGATTTTCTGGCTGTATTTATAAATACAGTTTCAAGGCTTCACATAAGATGTCAGTGAAAAGACTCTATAGCTTTTCAAGATGCAGTGTCTTTTATGTCCTAGTTCTCACTGTCCTGTTCCTGCTTTTGGCATTAGTTTCTCCCATTTATTCTCTTCTATAATTTATTTCCTTCTGTAAACTGGGCCTCCTAGCTCCACTTTCATAAGTCCTTCAGGACCTCAGAGTGTCTCCTCCCTCACTTTTCTATGACTGGTAAACACAGCCTCATGGCACCTATTAATAAACTTTCTATTTAATGCCCCTCTCTTCTTTCCCTCTTGCTTTACAGATTCCTTTCTGGATTGGAGATGGCATTTCAATAGAGAAGAGTCTGAGCCCCAGTAGTGAATAGATGGAAGAAGTTTGATTTAAACAGATTAGGACAACTTCTATAAACTGTTAAGACTTGGGAAGTGGGGAAAAACTTAGCAGAAAGTCTAAAACATCTCTTCACCATGTGCCACAGCTTCTCCTTAAATTGAATCTGAAGCAGAACTTCAGAAACTCCTCCAACCCCCTAACCAATTTCCAGCTGGGTCTGGCAGCAGAAGAACCTAGATTGGAAATGGCAAAGCCCTGTGAGGAAAGTCTGTTCTTGTTAGACTTCCAACAGGGACTAGAAGTTGGAGAACCAAACATCTTAGCACACAACCTGTTCCTGTGAGACTTCCACCCAGTTTCAGGCTCAGGTCCAAATCCTCACATACTGTAAAAGAGGTAGAGAAGCCTGAAATTCTGCTCACATTTATGAAATGTGGAAAATTTACATTAGACTTCGGGTTTGTAGAGGATAGCAGTATTATCAGTCAGAAAGGATATTCTTCTTCATTGGGGAAAGTCCTCCGAACTGGTTGGGTCATGCCTTCTCTTACTCCAGGCAGGGCTATGCAAATTTTTGTATACCTTTCTAAGGCAAAGGAGAAGTGCCCTTCCAGTTTCAAGCCCTGTCGTGAGCTCAGCTTACCTGTAGAGAATTCTAGAATTATGGAGAACAGCATTTCCAAAAAGGTTCAGCCTTCCACATCTGTGGGGGGAAAAGACTGATCAAAGGATAAGCCATCCCTGTCTGAGGCCTCGGACAAAAGGAAGAGGCAACAGACCCCCACTGTCTCCACTCTCCAATCGAGAGAAGAGTCGGGAGTTTCGAGTCGGGAGTTTCCAAGGCCTCGGGGCCCTCCTTGACTTTCGCTGCCACAGTAATAACACAGGCTGCAGACGGAGTGATATAGGAGGCAGTGAGTATTGGGGAGAAGGCTGCAGAGTGGAGTCACGGTGAAGCTGTCCCTTTCCTAAGATTTTTGAACAGGTCTTTCACTCTGAATGGTCTGTCTCAGGTTATGTAGCTCCACACTGCACTCTATTGCCAACAGATTTTACTTACTTCCAGATGAAACCATGAAGGATTTGAAAATTCCACTGGGAGATGCTCCTGTGGTCGCTCTGCATTTGGGAGCTATGCTATCAAAAGATGGGGACGTCCTCAAAGATCCTATGGACAGAAAAAATGAGTCTGTAAAGTAGGCACATGAAGCTGGCCATTAGGGCATCTGCTGTACTCTCTAACTTAACTCGAGCTATAGTCATTTGGCTGGACAATCTTTTGTAAAATCCTGAGCAGGAACCCCTCTCGTGGAAGAGATCTTTGTTAAAGATTAAGAGAGAGGCACAATTCACATCAGAGGCCTCTCAGGACAGTATCCAGTATTCCACCAGGGCGCAAGCCACTAATGTAATGGTAAGAAGAAATCTTTGGTTAAAACATTAGAAGGTGGACCCACTGTCTAAGTCCAGTCTTTCTACTGAGAAGTTTTTTGGCCGTCTTTTCTTTGGGGAAGGAGTACTTGATAAGGTCTTCTTAGTGGAGACTAAGGAGAAGAAAAAAACTGTACCCTTGACTACTAACAAGGATAAGGACTATAAGGGGAAAGCTTCCCAGTCCTTTTGACCTTTCAGATAATTTCCCAGAGCCAGAGACAACCAAGATTTCAGAGCAGGTCACTCCTTCAATTATCAATCAAGTTTTCATCGCAGACAGTTTCCCAGTGCCAAACAAAGGGACTCAGGCTCGCAGGGAAAGAAACCCTCCACATGACTACAGGATCAGAGGATGCTTACAGTTTTTTGCTGGGCAGTGGAAAAAGATTTCCATGGATCGCTGGGTGCTGTCCATCATTGAAACAGGCCACAAAATCCAGTTCAGGGAGCTCTCCCCTTCCTGATTTGTTTCTTCACCCTTACCAAAAAAGACTCATAAGGCCAGACTCATGCAAGAGGTGATAGAACACCTAGTGGGTATTGGGGCTATAGAGCTGGTACCTATTCATCAACTTGGCCAAGGAGTGTACTCTATCCTGTTCTTGGTTCCCCCCAAAATTGGATGAATGTAGGGCAATTCTGAACCTAAGGGATTTTAATATCTGGGTGGAGTGTCAGAGATCCCACATGGAGTCCCTCCGCTCTGTTCTACAAGCCATTCAACAGGATGATTTTCTGACTGTACTGGACTTGAAGGAAGCCTACCTGCATGTGCCAGTTCACCTGTCATCCAGGAAATATCTTCAGTTTGCATTCCAGGGAGAGCATTACCAATACAAGGCTCTTCCATTTGTCCTGTTTTCTTCCCCTCAAGTTTTTTTTTAAAAAATTGGTCTCCTTGATAGCAGCTCTTAGGTAAGTAGGAGTTCCAATGTACACCTAGTTGGACAACATCTTAATCAGGGCATGGGACCAGACAATGAGTGTTCGCAACACAGCGACTGTGGTCCAGTCTGTACAAGCACATAGGTTCCTAATAAACTTTCAAAATAGCCAACTGAATCCTGATCCAGCTCATTGCTCACATAGGGGCACAGATAGACACTCACCTATAAAGACACTCACTTTTCTACCTGCAGAGAGACAAGCAAAAATCAGCAACAGCAATGACTCTGGCACATCTTCTGGGCCTTCTCATTGTGCCCATAGATCTGGTAATGTGGGGATGTTTTCACTCAAGAACACTGCAATGGACCTTGCTCCCATTCCAGAGGGAGGTAAGATTGAGAGGGCAGAAGACTGTCCTAGTAACAGCAAAACTGAAAAACTCTCTGCAATGGTGGCTGTCTCCAAACAATTTGAGTCAAGGAGTTTCATCATTCCAATCCTCTCACATTGTTGTGACAATGGACACCAGCCTGAGGGGGTGGGGGGCACACTGCCTGAGTCGAATGTCTCAAGGGAAGTGGACACAAAAAGAGCAAAGAAACAGCATACATTTTCTGGCATTGAGAATGATAAAATTAGTGATTTTCTCCTTTTCAGAACTAATTCAAGATAAGTTCATTATGGTATGAACAGACAACATCACGGGCAAGGCTCATATAAGAACATAAGAGAAACCAATGTTGGATCAGGCCAATGGCCCATCCAGTCCAACACTCTGTCACACAGTGGCCAAAAACACCAGGTGCCCTCAGAAGGTCCAGCAGGGGGGCAGGAAGCCCTCCCACGGTTGCCCCCCCAAACACCAAGATTACAGAGCATCACTTGCCCCAGACTGAGAGTTCCTATCTATACTTTGTGGCTAATAGCCACTGATGGACTTCTGCTCCACATGTTTATCTAATTCCCTCTTGAAGCCATCCATGCTTGTAGCCGCCACCACCTCCTGTGGCAGTGAATTCTATGTGTTAATCACTCTTTGGGTGAAGAAGTACTTCCTTTTATCTGTTCTAACCCGACTGCTCAGCAATTTCATGGAGTACCCATGAGTTCTTGTATTGTGAGAAAGGGAGAAAAGGACTTCTTTTTCTACCTGCTCTATCCCATGCATAATCTTATAAACCTCGATCATGTCATCCCTCAGCCGTCGTTTCTCCAAGCTAAAGAGCCCCAAGCACTTCAACCTTTCTTCATAGGAAAAGTGTTCCAACCCTTTTATATTTTTAGTTGCCCTTTTCTGCACTTTTTCCAATGCTATAATATTTTTTTTGAGGTGTGGCGACCAGAACTGTACACAGTACTCCAAATGAGGTCGCACCATCAATTTATACAGGGGCATTATGATACTGGCTGATTTGTTTTCAATTCCATTCCTAATAACCCCCAGCATAGCATTGGCCTTTTTCATTGCAGTCGCACACTATCTCAACATTTTCATTGAATTATCTACTATGACTTCAAGATCTCTGTCTTGGTCAGTCTCCACCAGTTCGGACCCCATCAACGTGTATTTATAGTTAGGATTTTTGGCTCCAATGTGCATCACTTTGCACTTGGCCACATTAAACCCCATTTGCCATTTTGATGCCTACTCACCCATCCTCAACAGATCCCTTGGAGTGCCTCACAGTCCTCCTTGGTTCTCAACACCCTGAACAACTTCGTGTCATCTGCAAATTTAGCCACTTCACTGCTTATTCCTAACTCCAAATCATTAATAAACAAGTTAAAAAGCATCGGATTGAGTACTGATCCCTGTGGAACCCCACTGCTTACCCCCCTCCACTGAGAAAATTGCCCATTAATACTCACTCTCTGTTTCCTTTTAATTAGCCAGTTTTTGATCCACAAAAGGACTTGCCCTTTTATCCCATGTCTATTGAGCTTACTTAGGAGCCTTTGATGAGGAACTTTATCAAAAGCTTTCTGGAAGTCAAGGTAAACAACATCTATTGGGTCCCCCTTGTCCACCATCGGTGGACCATCGGGGGGCACTTAGTCCCACCTTCTTTACCTGGAGTCAGTGAAAATACTTCAATGGGCAGAGAAAGATCTGACAGGTCTAAGGGCTCAGTGTGTCCAGGACGTTCTAAATGCACATGCAGACTGGCTGAGTTGGGTGGACATTGACCAAGCAGAATGGTTCCTGAATGAACAAGTATTTCTAGAACTAACGAGGTGATTCAGGACTCCAATCCTGGACCTTTTCACTATGACAAAAAAATTGCAAGGTCCCAAGGTTCCTATCCAGATTCAGTGACCCACAGCAGAAGGAATAGATGCCTTACACCACATCTGGCTGAAAGGGCTCTTGTACACCTTTCCTCCCTTCTTGATACTCAGCAGAGTTTTAAATGAGATATGGAAGACGGTGGCGGAGGTGATTCTTCTAGCCCCTTATTGGCCAAGAAGACCCTGGTTCTCTGAACTAGTTAAAATGTTGGTAATGAAATCTTGGAGGATTTCTTTCAGGCAGGACCTTTTGAGTCAGGGATGCATCCTCCACCCAGATCCTCCAGACTGATGGTATGGAGAATGAATGGGTTGTTTTAGAACTTTCAGGATTGCCAATGGACATTGTTGATGTTATATTTCAGGCTAGGCACCTTTCACCCAGGCGTATCTACAATTCTTCGTGGGCAACCTTCAGAAGATGGGTGGTTGAGCATCATGTAGACCCACTGAAACTATCTCATTGAGATATTATCCAGTTCCTACACATGGAATGGAAGAAAGGACTAAGTCCTAATACATTAAAAAGAAAGGTGGTGGCCATTGCTGTGGTATTGAGTAACAGAGGGTTGGGGAGTATTGCCACTAACAAATATATTAAAAAGTATTTGAAGGAAACGGTGCAACTTGCACCCCCAAGTTGGAATTTGTCTAAGGTTTTGCAAGCCTTGATGAAACCACACTTTGAACTTCTTCATTCTGTAGACAAACACTTGACATGGAAGGTGGCTTTTTTGGTTACAATCATGTCTGCTCAACAGGTTTCAGAGTTAGGAGCTCTTTCAGTTTGAAAGGAGCTATTTACATTTTTTCCAGAGTTGGTGGTCTTAAGATCCAACCCATCGTTCATACCTAAGGTGAATTTGGCTTTTCATTTAAATCAACAATTGTGTTTATCGTCCTTTTGTCCCAGGCCTTCCTTCTCACCCTAAGGAGGTTTTATGGCACAAGTTACATGTTAGAAGGGCCCTTCATTTTTACATTAAAAGGGCATCCACATTCAGATTCTCATATGTACTTTTTGTATCACACGGGGTTGTAAATTTTGGTAAGAAGGTCTCTAAATATACTATGGTCTTCTAGATTAAATAATGTATTAGAGAAGCACACAACCTTCAGGGCATCAGGGTCCCCACAGGGATTACTGCTCATTCAACCAGAATGGCCGCAACATTGGCAGCCTTTTCAACTAGAGCCCCAGTTGAAGAGCTTTGTAGTGCAACAACCTGGTCATCATTTCCCACTTTTGTCAAACATTATAGAACTGATCAGCAAAACTCAATTGAAGAACCTTTTGGGAGAAGGGTTCTCCAAAAGGTATTGGATCTGTGAGTGAGTTTTTTCCCCACCTGGACTAAACTTGGTTATATAACCATTTTGGAGGACTTCCCCCATGGAACGAGAAGAAAACACTGGACTTACCTGAAGGTTTCTTCTCTTCAGTGGGCTGGAGTTATTTGGCAGGTTATGCTGGAGTTTCCTTCTCTCTGTTGTTGGTTGATTAATTAAAGTTCCTGGTGTTATTACTAAGACTTTGGTCTGTTGGATTTTTTGAGCTGGGCTTTTTTTATGTCTGGAAGGGCACTTCCCCTCTGCCCTAGCAAGGCATACAAAAATTTGCATAGCCCTTCCTGGAGCATAAGGAGGTGTGACCTAACCAGTTTGGAGGACTTCACCTCATTGAAGAGAAGAAACCTTCAAGTAAGTCCAGTGTTTTAACTAGTATTCCTGACCATTTCATACTTGGTAACTTCCCACCAGCAGCTTGGTAGCCCAGCCTGCTGATCTTATCAGAGCTTGGAAGCTAGTACTTGCATGGGAGAACAGTAAGGAAGATTGCGGTTGCCGTGCAGAGGAAGGCAATGGCAAACCACTTCTGCTCACCTCTTGCCTTGAAAACCCCAGAGTCCTGAGGTCTCTATGAGTCAGTTGCAATTAGCACAGAAATATTATTAGCTAATTTTTGTTCCCTTCCAGTAGTTTTGGATGTGGTGTTGCGTACCATTTTGATTTTACAGAACCTTCTTAAGCATTTTAGAACTATATCCAACATTTGAGTATTTTTCAGCATTGTATATCTCATACTCTGGAGGAAGCGGTTCCAGTTCCCTACTTCTGACCCACTGTGGCAATCAGAAGGAGATACTTTAATTTGTCCAGAACTGCATAGAAATTGGCAGATGGGTATTCTGAATCAGTATATCACTCACAGAGCTACAGTGACACCACTTTGCGCTCTCTCTCTCCCCCTTCATTTCTTTTGTCCTTGAACTTGCCATGGTTGCCACAAGAATCAGCTCCCCATACAGAATTTCTTCATTCCTAGTAATGTAATTTAGAACTAAGTTACTGTATAGATTGGATCCAATCGACTTTTCTGCCGGAGAAAAAGGAAGGATGGTTCCTCTTTGTCCACCTGAAAAGCTTTGCTGGGGATCGTGTACAAAAGCCTTGCAGGCTGGGGACTGTATTGAGGAGAAATGGGTGAGACTGAGTGAAAAAGCTGGCTGGATCCAACTCAGTGTATGTAACCAATGTTACAACCAAGCTGGCCCTTTTTTGTAGGGTCTTGTTGGTGGCAATATATTACAGTTTAAATGCATTCTTTTCTTGCATTTGATTTATATCAATGATTTTTAATAGGCCACTTGTTACTTATATATTGTACATTTATGGAAATTTATTCTCCTAGTCTTTTGACACAGGGGTGGACTAGAAGACATCTAAGCATCTAAGAAATATAGCTCCATTGTCTTAGTTTAAAATGTTGCTTTATAATGCAAACTGTAATACATTTTTGTATATAGACACAAATACAAACTTGTGTATATAACTATGTGGGATACAAATGTCATAAATAAGCAAAAAAATAAGATTAATCATGTCTAAAAATGGGGCCCTGCCACAGTAATGGGAGCAATTCCTTCCACACTCACCCCATTTTCTTGCTGAGCCCAGCACAGCTTCCTGACACCATTTCCACTGCTAGCCCCAGGCCAGGTTCCTGTGTACACCAATGTAGCCAGGCTGAGAGTGGATTCCGCCACCGGTGTGGTTGGGCCAGGAATGTCTCCCAGGCTCAGCTGCTAGGCTAGGAGCCGCTCTTGGACTTAGACATAGCACACAGAAGTTAGTTTTCAGAACTATCTGTTTTGTTTCAGTGTGGCCCAGATCTGTGGATTTAAGTATCCGCAGATGGGCCCACTCTTGACTATTAGATATAAGATGATTAAAAGAGTTTAATGCATGCAACACAGACCTATTAACATAAATGGATGCTTTCCTATTGATTTGAGAGGGGTGGGGGGTTGTACTCATTTTGCTCCACTCCTGGAAGAGCAATCTGTAATAAAACAGGCTTTTTCATATAGATTTCTTTTTAGATGCATGTAGAATAAAGGTGTGACATGGGAACCTTTAATTTTACCCTCAGAGGCTATACACTCAGTGTTCTTTGCTGGTTCGGATCTGTGTATACACAGGTGAATATTTGTTTGGAACGGGCAGTTCTGAAGTTGTCCATCACCTTTCCATCTTGACCTGCCAATAAATGATCATCACTGTCACAGTGGGCAACTGCCAAGCATTTGTTACCTGGCAGGGGAGACACCATGATCACAAGGGTGGTTTTCCCAGGGTGAGGCTCGTCCGTTGCACTCCGGGTGTGCTGACCCCTGCGATTTCCCCAAATGCGGGAAACTCGACTGCATAATTTGTGGTAGTGGGGGACTGCGTTCGCACTTTCCCCTGAGAAGAGAGCCAGTTTGGTGTAGTGGTTAAGTGCGCGGACTCTAATCTGGGAGAACCGGGTTTGATTCCCCACTCCTCCACTTGCACCTGGCTGGATGACCTTGGGCAAGCCATAGCTCTGTACCAGGTGTTCCCTCAAGGACAGCTTGGGAAAGAGCTCTCTCAGCCCCACCTACCTCACAGGGTGTCTGTTGTGGGGAGGGGAAGGGAAAAGGAGTTTGTAAACCGCTCTGAGACTCCCTTGGGGAGTGGAGGGCGGGGTATAAATCCAATCTCTTCTTCTTCTTCTTCTTCTTCTTGTTAAGGAGGGAGATATGAATGCTGCATAAAAATGTTTGATCAGGGTTTTAGATTTAAAACAAACAATTCATATTCCTGTGTGTGTGAGTTTTTAAAAAAATTCTTAGAGAGACTCTAACATGCATCTAAAACTGCTCTTTTGATAAGCTGCACTTTACTAGACGATTAACAGTATGATCCTATGTGGAATTCCTCCAGTCTAAACTCATTGAAGTCAGTTGGAGGCTTAGACTGGAGTACCTCTGCATAGGATTACATTGTACAAATGGGTATTGTGACAGCATGAATTATAAATGTATGCAGTTACTGCTGTACTTTAGTAAGAGATTGTGCGCACTGATTTCTGTCAGAGACTAAGGTAAAAGGAGCTCATTATCAAAGTGCTGAAAGTAGGCACAGAACTACCTTAGCAACCTTAGATTTATACTGTAACCCAGTATAATTGCTGGTTCACATTCTCTACTTGAGATAAATTATACAGACTAGAGATGGGTATATGTATATATCTCTCATCATCATCATCATCATCATCATCATCGTCATCATCATCATCTTGTTTGTACTCACAGCAGTCCTTGGCATGTTTACTCAACAGAGGTTGAGATAGAGGGATTTCCTCAGGAGTTATATAGAAAAATCCATTCCAGTTAGAAGTTTTGAAACTTGCAGCTTGGAAGCCAATTGCCCGTCCACTAGACCACAAAGATCAATTACTTAAAACAAAGGTGAAATACTAATTAATAGACCCATTTGGGGCTATGTGGCACCACCTATATCCAACTGTTCCCCAATGATGGTGCAAATCATCATGTTTACATGTCCAGCTTTCACGGAGGTAAAGTTCATACCAGTAACACCTCTGTGCTAATTCAAACTATGTTGCCAGTCTAACAGTGCTCCCCACCCCCGGCACATAAGTACAGGTTGAGGCTCGCAAATGTATGAATGGGCCAAAGAGTCCTGTGGTATATTTTAAAGGCTAACTAGTTTATAGGGACACGGGCCTTCATATGGAAGAGTCTACATGATCAGGTATCCAAAATGGCAGCAAAAATGGCAGATAGACATGCATTGAAGTGGGTTGAAGTTCAATGGAGAAGAAACCAGCTTTAAGGAGATGGGGTTATTTCTGATTTTGTCTTGTTCTGACTTGTGCTAAACGTGTCTTAGTTAATGCTTGAGTTTTATGGCATTGATCTAATAGCATCCTTCTGATTTACACCAGATGAAATCTGGCCCCTTCTACCTCTTTTTGTAGCTGATTATTAATTTGTTCAATGCTTTAAGTGAAAAGAAAAATATGTTCTTAATTAAAGAGCCTGGGAAAATGTAACATGTTTTAGTTGCATTTGTCATTAGCTGACAAACAAACAAACAACAATTAAACTTTACACTTAGTCATCTGTGAACTATGCATATGAGAAACTTAATTCATTTTTTGCCATGTTAGAAAAAAAGCTATCCTAGAAGATCAAGTGTTCATTAATTCTTATTCTAAAATGAGATACGCTATTTGACAAGATATCTGCCCATATTGTTAAAAGATGTGTTAATTGAACAAACGTCCATATGCTTAGTAACTTCAAAGGTACTTAACTTGGCCTCGCTTTCATGATTCAACAGTCCCCAGCATGGAAAGATTATGGCCTATGGCTTGGAAGTCACCCAGCACAATGCCAGTGCCAAAGCCCTCCAGAGGAGTGGAGTCACCATGATTCCAGAGCTTGGAGAGCTACGAGCAGCTTATGTTCCACATATGTTAGTGTGCAACAGAGAGAGGATTAGTCTTAATATTATGGGCCCAGTCTTTTGTCAAGAGTGCCACTAGTCGATCCTACTTGTGACATAAATGACACTCTAGTGTGCACTGCCATACGTATGAACCCCATTTCCATGCCTCATGGGGTTTTTTTTGCCTCTAGCCTATTGAATAGGCAGTGATACCGGCAAGAGTACAGCCCATCCGGGACCTGGATTGGGGTTGCCAGAAGCTTCTACTGCCTGTGCAACATGTTCCATATGACAAGTTGGCCACCCATGGTCTAGCAATATGTGCATTTGGTTTCTGTGAATACATCCCTGACTGCTTAATCTGGCGTTCCATTTTTATTTTAGGAACAAATAAACTCTCCCTCCTCTTTGATTCTACATGAAATTTTATAAAAGTTTCATATCTTCAGCAGGACTCTGGATTACTAGCTGGCAACCCCTGCTTACTGCTGTCACGCCTTAGGAGGTGGGAGGAAAAAATAATAATAATCATGTGCTACGTGACATCACTTCTGGTGCCCTCCATTTCCCACCCCCCTTCTCCTGCCAGGTGCCAGCCATTAACTGCGGTCGCACTGTATAGTCTCCTGTGACCGACTGTGCAGCCTCCTGTGATGTATGAACCTTTGTCCTTCTCTAGGTCCTTATTTCCTGTCCTGCCATGGCATATTCTCTACCTACTGCCTTCCCATCTAAGGAAATCCAGAACAATTGATCTCAGGAGAACTAATGAGAAGGGAACCCTATGTAATCAGAGAGTTCTTGGCCCCTTAAATGGGTAAATGGAATCAAATCTAGTTTAAAAGGTTTATACTACATCTCTTCTTAGCACTGAGAAGGCCCCCACTTTTTTGACTTTCCAAAAGACGCGTAAGGCAGTGCTCCTGTTCATAAGGGCTTCTAGTGTCTGTTTTAAAATTATGCAGAGAATGTGGACAATGAGGTAGGGTTGCCAACCTCCTGGAGATCCCCCAGAATTTCAACTGCTCTTCAGGCTACAGAAAGCAGTTCTCCTGGAGAAAAGAACTGCTTTGGAGGGTGAACTCCACAACATTATACCTCACTGATGTCTCTCCCCCTTCCAAACCTTGGCCTCCCCAGGCTCCACCCCCCACTTCAAATTGTCAGGAATTTCCCAACCCAGAGATGGTAACCCTAATAAAGTTGTAGAAAAAAAATATAGGAAGGCAGGTTTGAGCCTCCATTATTCTACAGGTAAGAATCTTATTTCTGTCACCTTGTCTTCTTCCAGTCAGAAAGTCCCCTATGTCAAGGATGTAATCTTGTTGTGCAATGAGTGCTAACTTTTACACTTTTCTTCTGGGAAGCCCCACCTGACAGCTGTTCTCCCTCCTCCTTGCCGGCCCAAATAAAGAGTCTTCCTCATCCTTGCAGCGGAGCTTAACAGCTTCTTCAGGCTTCAAAGGTAGGTGCTTTCACCTGATTAGCCTTGGATTCCAGGAGCAGCCCAGCCAACTGCTCCTTCCCTCAGAGACTGTGCTCTGGGATATGGCCTCTTTCCCAAATGAAAGCGCTTTCTTCCTGCAGCATACAGTTGCCCAACTTTGAGTTGTAAAATACCTTGAGATTTTGTGGGTGGAGACTGGAGAGGGTGGGGTTTGGGGATGGGAGGGGTCTCAGCAGGGTATAATGCTATATAGTCCACCCTCGAAAGCAGCCATTTTCTCCATGGGAATTGATCTCTACCAGGAGATCTTCAGGCCCTACCTAGAGGTTGGCAACCCTTACTGCAGCAACAGTATCACTTTCCCTTATGCTGTCCTGCAGATTTCAGAATTGTACAAAAACCAATAATGAAAATACAGTATATTTACTTCAGGCCGACATCAGCTTTTATTATATTCCATAAGAACAATACACTATAACTGCAGAAAACGCAATTGTATTTGGTATTCTGCCAGGAATCAAAAGGTCAAAAGAGTCTCCAGAGACCTGAACAGCTTTCTAGCGTATTGTCATTGAGTCAACTGCTTATGGCTCAAGCCTGATGTCATTTTACTCAGTTGTAGATCAGAAGAAAACCAGCCAATACAGCTACTCGGCAGGAAAACCAGTCTGAATGAGAGAAATGTTAAGGCTCATATAGTCAGTCACCTCTTGTTTGCAATTCTTAGCTAATGTTTAATTTGAAGAGCAAATTAGCTTTGACATTTTGTATCCATTCTGAAAGTGCAAAGTAGAAAGGGAAGAAGCTGAACTATTAATAATCACTGGGAGAATTCAAGTATGTAAATATAGCACTGGAATTGTGAAGAGTTCCAATTACTTAAACTTTTAAACCTACTGTGGTTAAATTGCTTTTATATGAGCTCCTCACTCTTTAATGTACATTAATTTGTTCCTCTTCTCATTAATAGGTAATTGTTTCCTCCTCACTCCCCATGCAAGGTGTGCATTAATTTAGGATCCAGAATACTGAGAAATGTAGCACATAGCTAGCTAAGTAAAAAAAATGCTGAAAAGTAGTTTTTAAAAGAGTTTAATCTGTATGTGTGTTTTATCAGTAATAGTTTACTTTATTAATTGAAGGAATTCTGTAGAGCCTGATCCTAGGTATGTGTACACAGAAGGCATTAAGTTCAATGGGCCCAAGTAAATTTACAGAGGGACTGTAGCCTTACAAGCTTGCTGAACCCAGAGAAACTTGTGTTTAATTTATTGTTATTAATTTTTACCAAAAATGCAAACATTCTACGATATGGGCAAGGAAATGACATGAACCACTGTTTAAGGAAACATGTAATTTTTCTTCTAAGTTTTTTTGTCTGGGTCTGTTGCTCATTGAGCAAGGTCTGTTTGCTTGGGGCTGATTACAAGCCCCACACTTTGCTGTTGCTGCTGGCAGGTGAGGGCTGTGGGCCTCTGAACTGTAAGGCTCCTCCTTGTAGCCAAAGGACGAGACTCAAAGGGCTCTTGGCCTGCAGATCCTATATCACTCTAAATACCTTTAAACCACTAACCAGTTATGAAGGTGGAAAGCCAGCAGGGGAGCAGGGGCTATCCAGTTTTTGGCAGAGATTGCCATGTGTACGATTATCTACCCACTGGGTGGAAATTGTGGGTGAGTTTAGATTTAGGAGGAAGGGTTTAGGTTCATTAGGCACTGGGGAACAATGGGGTTATTAGCCATGGTGACTGAGGGGAACCTCCACATTCAGAGGCACTAATCCTCTGAATCCTGGAGCCAGGAGGCAACATCAGGGGAAGGTTTCGGCCTGGCCATTCAGAGGAACTGGTTGGCCGCTATGTGAGACAGGATGCTGGACTAGATGGACCATTAGTCTGATCCAGCAGCAAGAACTTAAGTTAGCCAATCAACACTGAATCTATCTGTTTGCAAAAATATACAAAAATTGGTTGTAAAAGCAACAAAATGAAACATTTTACTGAATCAAGAAAACTAATAATAATATCTGGAAAAATGGCACAATCTCTTTCTGGCATCAGAGTTATCTATGGTTATCTATGGTACTAAGTGCCAGTACCAGTGATATAAGAACTGCCCAATGGATGCCGAAAATAGGAGTATGCACATCTGTTGTAACAATCATGGCCTTGTTGCTGACATTTTTGGCTTTTATCTGGTATTCCTTGAAGCATTAGAGAAACAGATGAGACTGAATTGGCCATGGCACTTGGTAAGATTGGCTATGATAGTTCTATAATACTGGTTCCAAGCTTCTGCCAAGATAACCGAATTTGACCCTGTCAGAGTATTGAGAAGGAACCTGAAGCACCAGAGCCCAAATCTAATGGAGTTATTTTCACATTGTTTGTTATGGTCTGCAGTAACAATTATTTTATTCTGTTCTTAGCAAATATGGAATTATACACTTGTTTAATTCTAAATGTAGTGTTTTGACTTCATTTTTATCTGTGCTGTTAACTGTTGATCAGCATCGGCAATATTCTTTGCAACATCATTTATTCATACTGTTGCCAGCCTCCAGGTGGGACCTGGGGATCTTCTGCTTTTACAACTGATCTCCAGCTGACAGAGATCAGCTTGCCTGGAGAAAATGTCTGCTTTGAAGGGTGGACTCTATGGCATTGTACCATACTGAGGCCCCTCCCCTCCCCAAACCCCGCCTTCTCTTGGCTCCACCCCCAAAGTCCCCAGATATTTTCCAACTTGGCAACCCTATTTATTCAATAGGCAGTGCTTCAAAGGAAATATAAGACAAGGACCTCTGTTTTAAGTTGCTGAATCTTACTCCACTTCTAGCATATCAAAGGCTGACCTCAACGTAGCTACTAACTGTGTGGAATTCACTGTGGTGAATGGTTGGTGGGAAACTTAAAAAAAAAAGGTGAAGAAATCTGTGAAGAAAATGAACAGTTTCAGCTTCATTGGGACACCGTGGTATCCTTTAGAGAGCCTTTTGTCTTGAAAGAAAGAAGAAAGGTAGCAATATGAAGGAACTAACAGAGAGCCTGTGAGGCAAAGTGTCATCTTGCCTTCCCTCAAGGGTTAATGTGTATAACAACGGGCTTGGTCTCCCTTGCAGGTGTTACTAATTAGTTCTCCAGCCTGCCTGGCCCCTTATCATTGTCAAGGCCAGAGCAGAAGCGGACAATTAGCTTACCATGAGAATGTGTCTTCAGTGATGGGAGGGAGCAGTGATGTAATTTTCCAGAGCTTTCTCCTGAAGATGCGTTGTGATTGGATGTCATCTGCGCCTGACTTGGGGGGAGGGGGTCAAAAGCTCTAACTGCAATATGACTCCAGGGGGTAGCTAGTTAGCTGAGATTCTCATGGACTGTAGGCCTATTTCTATACATCACAATGGCTGAGAATGTAGACTATGTTAAACACAGGCCCTCTACTGGTTGTAAGTTTGTGCCCCCTAACAGAGCTCTTAAACAGTGTTAGGTAGTTAAAGTTTTATTTGCTGTTTGATCTTTGGTAATCTGTTGGCTGTACTGTCAATAAATTTTCTATCTTTATAATAAATTACATAAATATATATTTAAAATAACATCAGTCTGGTTACTTGTGCACAACTACCCTGAGAGCCCATGGGGTCAGCCCACTGACTCCTTGACAGAGCCAGTGTCGGAAAAGATGAGGCATGTTGGTTTCTGTTTTGTGCCACCATTTTATGGAAGCCCTGGAATCAGAAAATGGTGGCTATTGTTTCGTTGGAGAGGATGGCTTTGTATGGGATCCATCTGCAAAGTGTAAACATGTCATCAAGCCTCATTTGCTATATCCAAAACACATTCCCCCTGTCCCTACTTGATTTCCAAGTGCATCTGTGCAGTGATTAAAACCCTCCCAACATGCTGGTTCACAAATGTAAAAACCCACACATTTCTCATTTGGAACCGAGCATTCCTATTTTAAAGTTTGCTCAAGAGCTGCAGGCTGCCCTTCTAGCACATTCCCACCCCTCACCCCCCTTATCCAGTTCCCCCCCAGTTCCTCAGCTACCCTCAGTGTTTGTGCCAGGAACACATTGCAGTCTATTAAAAAAAATTATGTGTGGTTTGTTTTCTACCTTTGGCAATTGCTGTTATTTTCAGAGTGTCTCCCCACCCCTTCTTTGTATACAGTAGTGCTTTGAAAATAAAATTTAACCTTTTAAAAAAAAATCCCCCAAAATCTAACTCTCAGGAAAAGAAAGAGCCCATGATTTGACCTTTTCTGATAAATATTGATAGAGAATAATTGGAAACAACAAAGAGGCTTGAGTGGTGGTAGTAGTGGTGGTGGGGAATGAATCCCATAGATTGAATGTAACAAGGGATACTTTTCTTGTAAATGATGGTTTGATTTCCAGGGAAAGTTGGACAGGAACAACACTGTCATTTTAGTTGCACTTAATTATATGTTTACCTCCCACCCTGTCTCCCCAAGTTTGTTTTTTTGTAAAAAGTTACCTTTAACTGTGAAGCTCTGCAGTAGTCTCTGCCTGTCATTTTTAATCAGGTTGTAGGAGGTAATTTTTGTTATGCCCCCCTCATTACTGCCTTGTTTATCAATAGGTGCGCCAAGTGTCACTAGCTTTTCCCATCAAGCCAGGTCTGACAAAGAGCTACAGCGCATGGGAAAGAGGCAGCTAGGTGAAACTAATGCCATAGATGTTTGATTCATTAGGAGCTTATTGTTAACGGGGATGTCTGATTGTAAGGGCTCAGTCAAGCAAAAGAGTGCAGAGTAATCAGTCGGATTTATAGTTTGCAGGGCTAAAAAAAAAATCAACATAAACCTTTTGGATATAGCAGAAACAGAGGGGGGGAAAATCCCCTTTGGGCAGCCCTAACCTGCAACCTGCCAAATAAGGTCATGCTACATGAAGGTTGCCTGTTAGGTGATGGAAGATATAGGCGGATTAAAGCCATATGGCACGGCCTATCATACCTTCTGACTTAAGATAACAAAGCCAAGCGTTGTGCTTAGCTGTTTTTGACTGACATCATCAATTTTATTTTATGTTGGTCACCTCCGGTAACAGGAAGAAAATGGCCCAGGGTTGATAACACAAGCCCTTTTATTTTTGTATTAAGATGCCTTACAGCCAGGTTTTTTTTAGAATCAAAGAATTAGAAGCCTGTTCTTCTATCAGCCGTTCTCTCGCAACTGTCAGCCTCTGTCTTTCTCCCCCCCCCTTTCCCCAATCTCCCTTGTTTTCAGTTTCTACCTTGCAAATGAGAGGCAGACTTATTCAGAACCAGATGTAAGGCTCCTACAGAATGAGCATAAGCTGTTGTACTCTTAAGCCTAATGGGAAGTTTTATATGCAAGGGCCTTGAACTGATTAGTATAATTCCCTCTTTAATACAGCTGTCCCTCCAGATTAAGGTAAACCAAATGTTGCAATCAGAGATTAGTGTACCTTGCCAGTTATTAACAACCATGGTTGCTCAGTAAGCACGTCAGACGCTAATGCTATGTATTTATTTGCTACTTCCACCCTGTAACTTGAACTTCTGCACCTGTCAAAGCATTCCAGGGTGTACACAGAGAGAGAGAGAGAGAGAGAAAAGAGAAGAGAGAAAGGAAGGCCATGTAATGTTGCAAAGCAAAGAAGTCTTATACCTGTACACCTGTTTTGTTTTGTCAGAACTGAAAGATTTTGTTCTCCTTGCCTGCCAAAACCACCAGGTGGTTTAATCCATTGCTGTGTTATTATTTTTTTTAAATGAAGGGAGACTTTGTATGCGAAAGTGCATTTGTTACTGTCATACGTCCTGCATCACCAAAGTGAAGTGATTCCCTTAAAGAGTATTGTTTCCTTTTAAAAAAAATGCCAGGGATTTTTATGCCTCAAAGATGCAGCTGAAGGCGAAAAGAATCAGCCACTTCTCCTGCTGGGCACTAATCAGTTAGTGGTGCCTGTCTCACAAGGTGGGTCACACAGTTGTCTCGTTACATTTGGCAGGATATCCTGTCCACCAGCAACACAGATGTCAGAGAGGACAATGTCTTGGCGATTCCAGAAAAGATCTTGGCCTCTTCCCCCACCCAAGCAGATTTTGCAGATACCATAAACAATCGTTTAAAAAAGCGGAGAGGACGGAGTTATTTCTTTTTCTCCCCATGGTGTTCTTGAAAAGTTGGTTAAGTATCAGTCTTTCCCCAAAATGGGCCCTAAAAACCTGCAGTTCAGTAGATTCTATTAAAATGCAGCTGATTTAATGGAGAATTCTAAAAAGTTCCCTGCATAGAAAAAAAAACATTGCTTGTGTGTCTTTTTAGAGATATGTGCTATGCATTCGTTCTGGCATTATTTTGGTGGTGGTGGGGATACTTATTGGAACAGCAACAATAAAAACAGCTGATGACAGATATGAAGAAAATGTGGATTCAAGTGAGTAGCCATGTTGGTCTGAAGCAGCAGAACAAAGTTTGAGTCCAGTGGCACCTTTAAGACCAACAAAGTTTAATTCTGGGTATAAGGCTTCATGTCGAAGCATCTGAAGAGGTGTGCTTGCACACGAAAGCTTATACCTTGAATAAAACTTTGATAGTCTTAAAGGTGCCACTGGACTCAAACTTCATGAAGAAAATGTGCATGCCTGTTCTTAAAAATAAAAAAGCCAGTCCTAAGTGTATAGTCCAAACAGCACATTCAATATTATGGTGCCTTTCATATGAGCACAGAAATGGCATACTGAAATATTCACTCTTTTCAGGGCAATCCTAGGTTGTGGTCACATGTGCCAGAAAAACCGGGGGGGGGGGGGGGGGGAGCGTGGCTATTTCCTCTGGTGAAATTTGACCTGCAATTACATGTTCACAACTCCCTTGGAAGCTGTGGGTGCAGTCTGTCAGTGTGTGATCAGATGCAACTGTGGGTGAGTTGGGTTTTTTTGTCCCGTTTTCCCCCCATGTGCTTAAATGATGGATAAATGAATCACACCTCCACACTGAGGGTTCACTATGGAGTTTGCAATGCAGTGCATACTGCAAAGGGGGTGGGGAACAATGGCAAGGAGTTGGGATGGCCTGATTAGACCATCCCAACGCCATGAGAGTGTGCTGGAGTGATCAGACAGGGGAAAGTCCGTCTGTGGCCCGTTGCAACCCGTTTACTACTGGTTTTTCCCTGGTGTCTTTTAACTCTGCTTCTGCGGTGGAGCAAAATGGGTTGCTGATGGCTGCGGGGTGCTTCCCAGATGTTATTGTCTGATCGCTTCCTTTAAATCCGGCCAGCATTCGCACCTATGTTGGGTCTAATTGTGCATATGATCACAGCCCTATACATGCTTACTCTGAGGAAAGTCCTGCTCCATAGCACACACATTTAGAATTGCAGCCTCACAGCCTGATATCCACATATCTGCTTAGAGGTGAATCCCATTATATTCAATAGGGCTTACAGTCAGGTAAATGTGTGTAAAACCGCATCCTCAATTTAGCAAAGTATGGACCCCAAATGTAAAAGCTTTTCTGCTTTGTTATTGGGGTTTGCAAAAGTTCCTGGCCACTGTATCCTGCTTGTACATTATGGCTTAATTGCAGATTTTCTGGAAAAGACAAAAAAGATGTGCCTGTGTCAGGAATTATGTCTTGCAGCCTACTGAATATGCAAATGCAGTCCTAAGCAGGGATAAAGTTCTTGCTATACCACCCAACAGTAGGGTGGGACACGGTGCCAAGCGATGGTTAATTGTGAAGCGGCAGGCAGCCTTTCCAATCCATCTTAATTGTCATACTTTACTTCAGGTTTGGTGATAAGGCTGGCTGTTCAGTTTAGAAGTGACATTGTTGACAAGGAGGGGGAAGGGTGTGGATCTGGAGCTTGTGGTTCTGGAGGGGTTATGTGCTCTGACCTGCCGTACGGTGATACGGACAGCCCAAGGATTTGAGTTGTCATGGGGTCCCCAGGCAGTTGAACAGATCAGAGGGTCTGTCCTGCTTTTTCCTGTTAGGATCCTGACACATGGAGCATTGATGAACTCAGCAGAACATTGAATAGGAGCTTTTTGGCAGCTGAGACACAAGGGCTAAGCTGCAGGTCAGAGATAACACTAGTGCAGATCTCCTCATGCACACAGTTTCTAGCATGCTTTCTTCCCTCCTGAGTGCAGGAAATAGCTCATGTTTAACACGTTCACTTCTCCGTTTTTCTCTCTCCTTTCTTTTAAAATGGAGCTTGACAGATTGGGCTGCTCAGCTCCCCTTTTGTCCCTGCCATTTTTTCACCACCTCTGGGTTGTTGTTGTTTTTTTTACCTCAGAAATATTCTCCAGGAAGCAGGCGTTAATCTTGCTAAGGAAATGATAAGGTGATACTTTATAAAGGGAAAAGCAGAAGCATATGAAACATATGGCTGGATGGTCACTTCTCAGGAGCACGCAGACCTCCTTAAAAAAAGGGGGGGGCTTCTCTTTGTTTTTTTTCCCTTTCTTTTCATATCCTTTAAAGTTGAAGTTTGTCACAGTCCTGCTTTGGGAAGGTAGGGCAGGAGACGTGAAAACAATTTAAATAGCATCTGGGAGAGGAAGGAAGTGCTGGGAAGGTACATTGATAAAAAACAGTTCCCTTACTTTTCTCTCCACCAGCAAGATCAGGTAAATTAAGTTCTCTCCCCCCCCACCCTTCAAACTTTGATGTATCCTGGCTGGCACAGACTGCTGTCTTTGAAGTTGTTTCATATTCAGCCAATTGTTTTGCACCCTTTCCAAATGCTGAAGAACAAAAGTGAGACTGTGAGCATTGTCTTTTATTAAATGATGTCAAGCCAGCATCCTGTGTTAACGAAGACAATGTAAAAGAGTTGCTCTCTGGTTTTGGCATGAGGATTAAAAAGGCAATACTCCTTCATATATTTATGGATAAAATGGCTTGAAGAGAGGTGGGAGACTGAGTCTTTCCTAAATGCATGTGAGAAATAATGCTTTGCCGGGAAATATGGCAAAGTTCAATTGAGGCCTGTTTACAGAGTCCGTGTGATGTAATGAGCCAGACAAAAGGATCAGGAGACCTGGGCTCAGATCTCCACTCAGTAGGGATCCCAGGTTCCCACTTGGGGCAGGAGACATCCCACCCCCAACTCGTTACCCACCACTGCTCCTGCAGCCAGAGGGAGGGGAAAAATTAGATTGCTGTTGGTGTGATAGTGTTACCTCACTACCTGGGAAAATCCAGAAGTGATGTCACTCTGCTTTAGGGATCACCAGAAACTATGTTTTCACAGAGTGACCCAGAAGTGATTTAACATTTGTTCACCAACAGCGCCCCCCGATGTCCCTGCCTCCCCAGGCTCTCACCAGTTGCCACTGGTTGGCAACCTTACCAATCCGCCAAGAAAGCTGAGGAAAATAAGTGTCTTTCAGTTTGGCCTGCCTCACAGTGTTAAATATTTATTTATTTAGGAGAATTTTATCATGCCTTTTCTTCAAGGAGCTCAGAGCATCACGTGTGGTTTGCCTGGCCTCCATTTTGCCCTCTCAACAATGCTGTAATATAGTTTATGCTGAAAGAGAGTGACTGGCCCAGATTCACTCAGACAACATAATGGCAGTGTGGGGATTTAAACCTGAGTCTCTTAAATCCTAGTCAGACACTCTAACCACTATACCACATTGGCTTATTGGGTAAAATGGGGGAGAATCATGTATGCCACCATGAATTCCATTGAGGATGGGCAAAATATCAATGCAATATAGGAGATACAAGGCTGGAAACTTTCACAGCATAAAAGGGGCCAATACAGTGTGGAAAGTCAGGAGGCCGCAGCTGAAAAGCAGTGTCTGGTTCTCCCTTCTCTTTTCCACAACCTGTAGTAGTGGAATGTGTGGCACTGTCTCATGGCTGTTGCACCACATCAGTGGCTACCACAGAGCAGGGAAATCCACAGCACAATAACATGATAATACGTGTTTCCCCATGTTATCCAGCAGAAGAGACAGAATTAGTTCTAGCAAGTAACACCTAGTTTTGTTCACAGTTCTGACTTTGAGGGGGCACCTGAAGGACTGAGGTAATTTATTCCTTATAGCCATTCACCCTGGGTGGAGTTTTTTTTACTCATGTTGACATTAAGGATGAGCAATTGGTGCAGTTAAGGCAATGGCTGTAGACAATTCACTAGGATTGAGACAATGGATCGCTAGACTACAGAGATCAGTTCCCCTGGAGAAAATGGCTGCTTTAGCACGTAGACTCTATGGCATTATACCCCACTGAGGTCCCTCCCCTCACCAAACCCCATCATCTCAAGGCTCTAGAAATTTGTTAACCTAGAGTTAGCAACCTATACCTGACCCAGTAGCTACTGAAGTGGCAGCTGATTCATAAAGTCCATGCAGTAGACGTTTAGAATGTCAACAGATGTGTACCTGCAGTTTCATGCTAGGAATTCACTTCCCAGGCATACAGGGCCTGGATTTAGATCAAGAACACGCTATGCAAAGAGAAGAGGTTTAAACCTTCCCCCATACTTTTTTCCTAACCTGAAATGGATCTGGGGAGTGCTATTTGGCATGTTGGGGAAACATATGAGTAGGCATCAGTGCATTTAAGTTTCCCTAAAGGGGCAAATAACAGCTTCCAGGCAACATTTCAGATCAGGAAAAATGAATGTGATGGGGGGAAGCCTTAAACTCTTCTCTGCGTGCTGCAATCCTAATCTGAATCTGGTCCCTGATTACCTGGGAACTGAGTTCCAAGTATGGAACTACAGGTGTATGGTTGATCCAGAATCTCAGACTGGCCACTGAAAGAATGAACAGACTCAAGGCTGATTCACATGTTACAAAGTCTATGTAGTGGACACATAGACTTTGTAACATGAATCAGCCCTTAGTCTGCTAATTCATTATTTATTAATAATCACTGCAATGAGAGATGGCTTCTAGGAAATATAGGTGAAATTCAAGCATTGTTTTCTACTTTTCCAGCTGGGAGACTCTAGTTTTTGCTAATCACACTCTTCCACTGTAGTCCACTGAGGTCTGTGAAATGCTGCTTGCAAGGAACAGAGGACCTTCACTTAAAATGAGGTAGTAAAACATAGTGGTTAGAATATCATACTAAGAACTGTGAAACTGGGGATCAAATCTTGATTCAGCCATGAAGTTCACTAGGTGACCTTGAACTAGCCATTCTCTCTCAGCCCAGACTACTTCACAGGTTTGTTGTAAGGAAAATATGGGGAAGGGAAAGCTATATATACTACCTTGAGTTCTTTCAAGACATGGTGGGATGAAAATGTGATAGATGGACTTATAAAACAAAAGGCAAACTGGTTTCCAGTCAGAAATTTACTAATCAAGATCCAACCCAAGCAAATATAGTAGACAGTCCAACCCAAAGAGAATTACTTATCACTTTCAAAAGCAGTCAACATTTCTGATCTGCCAGTTATTCTGGCTTCTTGCAGTTTAGGTTCAGTTCACCAGGCAGAGGAAGGTGGAAGAAACAGCAAATGACTTGGCAATATGCATCTTATAGGGATGTCATCCAATCACAAGAATTAGCCAATCTTTCTATCAAACAGCAGCCTCCAAGTTGGCAGTTTTGTGACCAGGATTTCCACTTTTTTGCCAATCAGTGCACCATTTCATGGGATTTGGGAAAACATTTCTACTTGAAGTCCCTGATAAAGCAGACTAAATTTCACACAGTCACCAGTCTATACTTCCCCTGTGCCCTCTCTGCAGGTGAGAATTTTAATAATCTATCAGAGATGATTTTTCCTATTTGTCTGGAATTGGCAGGGAGACATCCTTGGACAAGGGTTACAACCACTGACAGTTTTATCCCTTTTGTGGTGGGAGAAGCTGCACCAAGGAATGTGCTTCATGTTGAAACTAACTGAAATTACTACTGGGCTGAGTTCCTAATACAACTAGTTTTACTTCTGATATTGAAAGATCCAATTCAAGTTTTTAAAATGACTACTGACCTTAGCTTTACTGAACACTTTGTTTTTGCTAATCTCAGTGGATAATACAATGGTCTAATAGCAGCTTCAGATGTTCAGTGTAGCTTCATATCTCTGGGTATCAGAGTCCACTCACCATCCCATACCTGAAAAGATGTTCTGCCTAACCCAAGGATGTCCCAGAACCTTCATGGGGTCTTCAGAGGTCAACATACATGAATAGTAAAAAAAATATTTCTGTAGTCAGGCACCATAGATCGAAGAAAACATGGTGATTGAGGGGAACCTCCACATTCAGAGACTCTGAATCCCAGAGCCAGGAGGCAACATCAGCAAAAGGCCTCAGCCTCTATGCCCTGTTGTTGGCCCTCCAGAGGAACTGGTTGGCCACTATCTGAGACAGGATGCTGGACTAGATGGTCCACTGCTCTGATCCATCAGGGGTCTCCTTAGGTTCTTATGTTTAACACAATTTGCATTCCTAGGCTTTTAAAAGACAAGTGTTTGTTTAAAAAATGCTTTACTGTTTGCTGAGAAAAGGGCAGAGCAACTTGTTTTCTCCTTAGAGGATAAAGAGTAGGCCTCTGTTTTCCCATTTTTGTGACTAAAGGGGGAAAAAGATGGGCAAGAATGATTGTGGAACTCTTAACTGTTACTTTTCTCATCTCATTTGTTTTATCTAAATAGTCTGAAGTGCTTCTGTTCTTTTCCTGGGGTGGGGTTGAGACATTTGTTCCTGCGATTGGTTTGGTGTTAAGAAGAGGAAGTGGTGAAGTGTTACATCTTCCTTTAACACTGTTTCATTTGTAGGGACCTGCTTCCAGTTGCTATTGGACTCTTTCAACTTTACTTTGGGCAGTGGCACTGAAAGCATGAGACAAATACCTTTCCAATCTGAATCCCACTTCTAAAATTAGCATACAGACAGCAGCCATCTCATCCACTCAACCAACCGTGTAATACTGCTGAGTTCCTTAGGACTGGCCCCTAGACAAACCTGGCTTTTCCCTTCCAGATATGTCACAGAGCTTCACTGTCTCAAGAGAAAGCACCAGGATGAGCATTTGCCTTTTCTTTAGAAGAAAGAGACCTCCCCATCCTGCCTGCTTTTGCTTTCATAATTTAAACATCCTTCTTTTTTGTGTGAAATTCACTGCATCCCATTGGGCCTCTATACTGCCATCCTTACAATGGAAGGTAGTAATTCATTAAAAGAGAAGGCTGAAAGGCTTTCTGTTCTTCAATACAAGATACCTAGTTCAGGGAGTTAGTCTGTTTCATGGTGGAGCTGTAGACCACTGCCTGGTCTCTTGATTCCCTCTCCTGGCATATATTCAGCAACACACACACACAATTGAAAAAGGCCCAACATTTTTCTTGTAAGCTTTGCAATATAGGACTTCTGCAGTTGACAGTGGCATCCCTTGGTCTTGTAACTTCTGCTTGCACCTCAGTAAGACATGGGCAAACATAGTTTTAAATGGACATTTCTTGCAGATAAAGTGATGGGTTCAGGGGGTCTCCACATTGTAACAGCTTCACCTGCTGATTTATGTCTGCCATACATACATCATTATTGGCTCCTGGCTCTACAGAGCTTTTCTGACCAAGTGAGAAAGGTACACGATTGCATCATTGCTACAGAAATAAGCACACCTGGCCATGGCTGTGAATTCTTTTGAATTAGATTTTTTTAAATCAGTATTCTTTGTCTTGGTCATAGACAATCATTATCAAAATAACTTCATCTTGATCAGTTTATGATAAATTTATGATAAATGAATATTATTATGTCAGGAGACATGTTGCAATGTTATTAGTTTAACTGCTGAGAAAGGCCTATTGGGCCGAAACATTTCTGGTCAGGGTCAATATTTGCCACTTTTGGATGTCATTGTATATAATCAGCGATAACTGAGGCTATTAGAAGGGCCAATATTTGTTTTTAATCTATTGTGAAATAAATACATGTATTTTGTACATTTGTTAGTATCTGTTATTTTTTAAATCTGCCAACATTTGGCCTATATGTTTATGCTTTCTTAACCTTTTGGTTCTTGGCTCAGTTTGATAAATAGAAGTGACTCTAGTCCAGATGGCAAATTTCTGTGTTCCCACTTCATGAGAACCAGCTTGGTGTAGCATTTAGCATGTCAGACTTAGTTCTGGAAGACCCAGGTTCAAATCCCCATTTTGTCATGGAAGCTCACTTGGTTACTTTGAGTCAGTTTCTCTCTTTAACCTACCTCACAGGATTGTTCATACTGAAGATAAATGAGGGAGGGGAAAACAATGTTGTAAGCTGCTTTGGATGTTCACTGGCAAGAAACCTGGGGTGTAAATATCGAAATAAATAATGAGAAAGTTGGGAGTTTGGGGAAAAAATGGAAATTACCTGTGCCTTATGATACATATGTACTCTCAATGGTAAAATGATAGCATTGCCAACTTTGTTTTCCTGGAGGGTTCCTGGGCCTTTGACAGTGAGGTAGCAAAGAACTTCAGTACTTTGCTATGCATTCAGATGGAGTAGTGACAAAAGCTTTAGCAGAAGGATTTCTGTCATGCAGCTGTTGAAAACACAGGATGCTTCCCAGAAAAGAAAGGTGGCAATGCTAGAAGATGACGAGATGGGCTACATCTCTGACAGCTTTGCTCATCAGAGCAGGATGTTCTGCAGGTGCCAACCTGCAAATGGGCAAAATCAACAACTGCCCATACAGGTGCCTTCTCTGTTGTGGCCCCCACCTTGTGGAATGGCCTGCCTGGGGAGGTCAGGAAGGCTCCCATCATGGCTTTCCATAAACTATGCAAAACTGAATTATTCAAGAGGGCTTTTCTACACAGGTGAGAGACTTGCACTATACTAAATGATTCACAAAGTTACTTAGAAAAAATTACTAGGGACCGTGGTCTACTGTATACAGCTTGTTGAAACTAAGATCCTGCTATGAAATTTTGCATCATTTAATGTGTCATGTTAATATGCTTTGCTTCAGCTGTTTTTAGGGTTCTGGTTGATTCTACAACCCTAATCCTATTTGTTTACTGAATTTCCCATCCGTTGATTGTATTGACACACTCTGTGTAATTCACCTTGAGTCCAAGGGAGAAAGACGGACTATAAATAATGTAAATAAATAAATATTACACAGACTACATATTTCCTGGATAGTCTGTGAACTGATAGGACACCAGCACAGCCCATAGGATTCTGATCATGTTTAGGGTTTTAGAGCCTTTACAGATCTCAACAGAGCTCCTGGAATGTCAAGAATTGAGTAAAAGGGAACATTCTGTCAAATGTGTTTTCTTCTATTATTGCACCTACTTATTTGGGAAAAGTGACATCTGGTAAAAGTCTCACATCCATACAATTATTAAACCTATGAAAGTTCAGGGAGTGTTTGAATTTGGCAAATATAGGACTTGTGTACTATGCAGATTGAATGTGACCATTGTTCCCTCTAAGCTGAGTTAGTGTGAGCTAGCTCACAGTTTTGTAGCCTCCGGCTCACACACTTTTGTCTTAGCTCAGGAAGGATGGCTCCAGAGCAAGCTAATTTATGCAGTAGCCAAATCACTCACTCACAACTTTAATGCCAGTAGCTCACAAAGTAGAATTTTTTCTCACAAGGCTGCACAGGGAGCATTGGATGTGACTGAAAGAGAGTATCTAATCCACAAACTAGAGCCAGGGCTTCATAAGCAACGCAAGAAATCTCTTGAGTCATCCTAAATTTTAGTGGTGATAATGAAGCGTAATCTTTCTTGGGTGCCTCTGAGCTTTGCATGGAAACCTAGGACAACAGGGTCAGTTCTAGGTTCTGAGGGACCCCTGGCAGAGTGTTCAGTGGCCCCTCCCTCTTCTGCCCACCAGGACCCCATTCACAGTTTCCTTCCTGCTCCCACCCATATATACCACATCTGCCTATGCATCCTTCCCCTGCCTGCTTGTGACTCCTCCCTTCATCCATACCCACAGCCACCTGCACACTCTTTCCTAAATAGCACTGGATGATGAAAGTGGCAGGGCATGTGTGAGGCAAAGCACCATGATTTCCCTTCAAGGGTGAATGTAAATATTAGTAGGCCTGCTCTGGCTTGCAGGTATCCATAATTGGGCCTCACTGCTGATTGAAGATTGAAGGTCAAAGAAGAAGGGGACGGTGAAGGATGAGATGGTTAGACAGTGTCATCGATGCAATAAACATGAAATTAAGCAAACTCCAGAACATGACAGAAGACAGGAGGGCCTGGTGTGATGTGGTCCACAGGGTCACGAAGAGTTGGACTCAACTGTGAGACTGAACAACAACAACAACACAGCTGACACAATCCTTATCTTTTTCAAGGCTGGATTCAAGAAAGTGGAAATTGGCTAATCGTGAGAACCTGTGCTCAGTCCTGTAACTAGATGGGAGGGGGAAAGCAGGAGTTGATGTCATCATCTTCTGGAGGGTTCTTCAAGCGAGCTCCCTGATTGGGTTTGGGAGATCACCTGGTGCCAGATGACCAAAGACTATAATTAAGCCATAGGCAAGAGGGAAGCCATGCTAACTTTATGATTCAACTGGGCAGAGACTCTGTGTTATGCTTCATCGCGATGGATTGCTGTGTACAGAATGCTTATGCCTCTAGCATGGACTCTTATATTCTAAGAAGGTGTACAATCTAATACCAGCTATTGAAGTATTAGGTAGAAAGTTAGCCTTTGTTGTTTACTTGCTATTAGATTGCAGAGACTGAGTTGCCTAGTGATATTTTCTTTTAAAAAGTATTTAATAAACTTTTATACATTTTATAATTATAATAATGGCAGCTAAGATGGCCATGTATCTATATATTCTGTGTCATTATACAACTCTATCATATAATACTCACCCCTGCAGACCTGGAGCTGGAGCTTTTGGGAGCTTTTGGGAGTTCTGGGAGCCAGGGGAGCTGGGGATGGCACAAATTGGGAGACCAGGAAGTGCAGCCAAGTAGCACCCTACAAAGTCATGGTGTTTCCTGCTGATGGCGGTGGCACCTTCTGCCAGGCTGTGGTGCTTGGTCCTGACCGCCGGACTCTGCGCTTCATCACTGGGCTGCTGCTGGTTCCTGGTAGTCTGGTCATGGTTTTTTTAATTTCTGTGACAGCACTCTAGGTTGCTCCCCATGCTTCCCTGTGGAGGTTCCCCCCAAGAGAGCAAGAGGCAGGGGTCATTTCGAGCAGGAGCTTGGGGGAGCGCAGCTGCGGGAGTTAGTGCCAGCCCCCCCCCCCCCGGTGGGGGAATGCCTGCTTGTGTCATGGCTGAAGCAAAATGACCCCATCCCCTGGAAAGGTCCTTGTTCCTCCAACTAGCCTTCTGAAGGCTTCAGCCACCACTGAAGCTATCCTCCCAGAATAGTGGTATTTCTGAGGCTTGGATTAGTAGCTGTCTCCTCTCTGCTAGCTCTTTCTTTCTTTCTTTCTTTCTTTCTTTCTTTCTTTCTTTCTTTCTTTCTTTCTTTCTTTCTTTCTCTCTTTCTCTCTTTCTCTCTTTCTCTCTTTCTCTCTTTCTCTCTCTCTCTCTCTCTCTCTCTCGCCTTCTGACATACTTCCAGTGATATCAGGTGGTGTAGCATATGCAAATAAGTTATGCTAATGAGCTCCTGCTCCTCTTTTTCTATGAAATGACCCCTGGCAAAAGGTGACTGACAGGGAGCTCGTTGGTAGAGCTGGAATGGAAAATCAGGAAGTCAGCGGTGTCTGGTGGCAACTGGCAGGGAGTGGCCACCAGTCAAAGAGATTATGCTGCAGTGTAGCTGCTGGAGTTGGGGAGCTGCTGTACAAAAGAGGTGCCTAGTCAGCCCTGGGGTACACATAGGAAAACAGACCACCTGGGTGCACTAAGCCTTTTTAACCTGTCTCAGGTGGTTCTGGGGGACCCCTACCAGGCTTGAAGATGGACACCCCTGTCTCCGCGGATGGCTTAGTTCATTGAGAGAAGAGTTTGGATGGCCCCCTGCAAGGTGTTTGAATGGGCTCATGAGGTTTGGAGGCACAGGAGAGAAAACTGTGAACTGGACTTTTAAACTTTAGCTCTGTTTGAACAGCCAACCCATGGACATCCCTTGGGAATCGAATTAGACCAGCTAAATTGACTAGGCTACTGGGACCCTTTAACATGGTTACCTTCCTCTTATTATATTGTTTATTCCTGCCAAATTAATTTGATAGGGGTCAGCTGATTAATTATTGGTTCTAGGATAAATTGATTGACGATGTGGAAATTAGAATTATATTTATTGATTGATCAATTTATTGGGTAGATAGCTATTAATTAGTAGGGTGGGGGCTAGGTTAGAGAGATTGGGTGAGGATATTATTATATTTTGGTTCCCCTCTACAAATCGATTTTTCTTAATTGATTGTCTAGTTATAAACTGATTAAGAAATGAATTTACATTGGGGATTATTTAAATTCAGTAATCAATTTGATAATTAGCAGGACTTTTTGGAATTGGGAAGGGTGGTCAGGCAGTACTATTAGGATACTGAATTGGGATTGTTCTTGTGGGGGTTGCCAGGGACTGTGATTCCTACTGTGGTTACTGTGAGATGCCTAGTGGACTGAGATCCAGGCCCATAGGATCTGATGGGGGAAGCCATGTGGGGGTCGGGGATTCCAGTGCTAATGGGGCAGGGGAGGTATGGCAGTGGGACAAGGTGGAATAAGGGAAGGAAAAGGAGATACGGATATGTTCGATCCCCTTCCAATCTCAAGAGATGCTGGCTGTAGAGATAGGAAGATATACCTTTCTCTGACATTGGTGTTGTGCAATGCCAGGTCTATTAATAATAAGATCTCTGTTCTTCAGACTTATCTGATGGAACAGGCAATAGAACTGGCTTACGTGACTGAAACCTAAGTGAGGGAGAGTGAAACAGTTGCCCTGAACTAATTGGCCCCCGCAGGTTTTTCAGTCCTTTACAAGTCTTGAACTGATGGGTGGTGTGTGTGTGTATGGTGCTACTCACCTGGGAGGCTTTCTCTTTCTGGCCATTCCCTGAGACAAAGATTGCCGGCGTTGAATATGTGGGCCTTATGTGGGAGGCTGATGAGAGTTTGGCCATTTGGCTGATGTACTGGCTGCCTAATGTACCAGCAAATGCCCTGCTGGGCCTGCTGGAGGCCATGGCTGGGCCTTGGAGCACCCCAGACTTTTGGTCTTAGGGAACTTCAATGTACATTCAGATGATGCAGCCTCCTCTCAGGCCACGGACCTAGTGTCGTCCATGGCTGCACTAGGACTCTCCAAGTTTGTATCGACCCCCATGCACCAAGCAGGGCACATGCTGGATCTTATCTTTGCATCAGGGATTATGGTGGACCAGATTACTGTGAATGCAGGGAAGTGGCAGAGGAGGTGTGCAAGTGGGGGCTGGTGGCAATGGGCCCTGGCAGATGCCCACCTCAGAGTACACTGAGACATACTCTATAAGACCCTGTAAGACATGCTCATATCTGGGACAGTGCAGCACAGTCAAACTTCTGGGACAGTAGAGCACACCAATGTTTCTTGAATTTACCTGGATTAAAGTTGTCTGCAAATGCAGGACTCCATATGCAGAAATGGAACTAATATCCCTATGACACATTCTATGACTGAAATAGGTACCTATTGGATACTGTCAGTGACATCAGATAACCCAGCCCTGTCCTATCTGAATGCTAGTGCAAGCTGGATATGCTGCTCTTTCTAGCATAATGAGACTAATTAGTCATACTTGACCAAACATGAATAGGTTGTACTAAATGATAACAATATGAAAACTTTTGTCCTCAACAAGCAGGGATTGCTGAACAACAACAAAAAGCTACAAAATATGGAGAGAATACAGAGCCTTAAAAGTTAACAGTGTGCTTAGGAAAGCTAATGGTGCTTACCCCACACATGATTCATTTCTTTAAAATGTCATCAAATGAAACCTAATTGCATATGGGGATAGTCTGTTTACTTTTGTATAGACCCAAAGATGACAAATTGTTTTCTCATTTGTGCAGCCATATTCTTTAGTTTCCCCATTTTGTACATGTACTATGCCTGAAAGAACCAGTAACATAGAGCACTTTAGCGATTGAGATGATACGTTCTCTGAGTTGGTGAAGCTCCTGTCCTCTTGTTATATGCAGACTATTCATTTACCACTTGTGTAATGCACTGCTATGTTGTGTCAAACTGTTTTGTTCTCGATTTCCATAACACATCAAGGTATTCCTGTTAAAATCAGAAATCTTCTTGTAGAAGCATGTCTAGTGCTTTTGTGACAAATTCTCTGAATGAAACAGGCATCTCTTAGGTAATATTTGTAATATCACTGACCATGATACACGAGTACTCCTTTCACCAATGTTAATACAAGGTAGGATTTTTTAAAAGTATACTGTTGACCAACCTGAATAATCCTGAATAGCCTTGAGCTTGTGAGAGCTCAGAAGCTAAGCAGGGCCAGCCGTGATTAGTACTTAGATGGGAGACCACCAAGGAAGTCCTGGGTTGCTATGCAGAGAAAGGCAATTGCAAACTGCCTCTGCTCATCTCTTCTCATGAAAACCCTATGACAGGTTGCCATAAATTGGCGGTGACTTGACGGCACTTAATTATTATTACTAAATGTTGAGCAAAGCATAAACAATTATCAGCTAACCACATGACTGGACACGTAGGGTTGGATCCGGGAAGCTTTATTTGCTCAGTCTCATTCCCCTCTCCCTTCTACTGCAGCCCCTGTCTGTGCAGGCCCCACAGTCTCCAGCACAGCCTTTTTGGGTGGTCAGAGGATTCCTTCCTCCTTTTTTTCATCCAAGGAAAACACGGTTGGGTCCAACCATAACGTTTAATTTTTATCAAGTTAACAGGCTTATAGTGAAATGGAATTGTTCAGGGTGGTGCTTTTGTAAAAGGAACACGAGTTATAGTTATATAGCATTCTTTATTGTATGTATTATCTCATCCTTACTGCCTTGTTTTTTGAATTTCTATAGTCCAGTTTTACATTATTTGCCTTACACTGTTTTTATTGCACTGTTTTAAAATTTTGGTAATCTGCCTTGAGTCTCAGCAAGAAAGGCAGACTATAAATAAGTAAAATAAAGTAAACAGTGCAACATGCAGTTTTAAGAGCTTTTTCTCTTATAATCATCCAGCTACCAGCAGCACTAGAAAAATGGCCACTCCTCCTCTCCAGCAGGACAATGCACGCACATGTCCCCTTTCTGTTCAAAGTTTTTCCACTGCTGCAAGCGGATTCTAACTGGGGCATGGTTGTTCCCAGTTTCCAACGCACTTGGTCCCATAATCACATTTAATGTTGAGGCTTCTGGATAGCACTGGCTCAGTGTGAAGGGGGAGGCCACTTCAGTTTCCCAGAAAAATAAAAATGATTTCCTGGTTCAAACTCTGTGATTATCAGGCTTTGGAAACATGATGACAGTATTTCTTGTCAGCCTTCACAATCTGACAAATCATAAGATTAACCACATCTTTCACTCCTGTCTTTCACCAAAATGTTTGTATAGATTTCCCTGTATTATTCTGAGGCATCCAAAATCTTGTGTAAACTAATAGAATATGCATGAGGTTTGGGTCCCAAATAAATCAATTATGTATTTATTGTTTGAGTTGGTATCCAGGAGAGCACTGAATGATTTGCAGCACAAAAGGGGAAGCCCTTTTTCTCCTCTTTACAAAGGCTGAGATATTTGGACACAGCCCCTCAGTCCAATGCAGTAAAAGGGGGAGGAAAAGGGGGTGGGACAGAGGCAATACAAAAGTTACAGCAATACAGTGCTGTATTTATTTCTCATCAGAAACCCATGCCCTTCTGTAACTACATGACACAAAGAGAACCCTCCCTCAGGGCAAAATCTTGCTTGATTTCTTCTGTAGCCTTCTTTCACATTTTATGGCACACACATTTCTGTGTGCCATGCTGTAGTCGGGAGGGGATTGGTATGGTCTGCAGTTCAGCAGTTTACCTTCCTGTCCAGGCTCTGTACAACTAGATTACCTTTTCCATCATGTGATTCAGTCCTTGTATATATTGAAAACAGTGCCTCTCCCCCTTTCCTGCTTCCTTCTCTTTCTCCCACCCACTGGTCAATCTACCTTTATCTGCTGTTCAGTCTTCAGTTTTCCCTGCTTCACTCCCAGTGGCAGCCATTACCTGGGGAAACTGTGGTTCAATTGTGTGTGTGGCTGCCAGGCCAGGCCAGGCTTAGCTATGTGGTAGGAAATATAAAAGGACTTGCACAGACACCTCACTTTACCCTGTATCCCACTCCCCACAGTAGTTTTAGAATCACAGAATCACGGAGTTGGAAGGGACCTCCAGGGTCATCTAGTCCAACCCCCTGCACAATGCAGGAAATTCACAAATACAGCCCCCCCCCCCCTTTACACCTGCAGGGCCCGCTCTTCCATGCCCAGAAGATGACAAAAAACCGGCCTGGAGAAAGAAGAGTGAGGAGCATGGAAAAGAGGAGTTAGGATTGTAAAAGAGAAATTTAGGATCTGAAATTTGGCTAGGGGAGAGAACAGGAGGAGAGAAGAAGTTGCTTGGGATGAAGTAGCTTCACAAAGTGCTTTGATTAGTCCTAATCAAAAGTATAGTATGGCTTTTCCTTTTGTGCAAAGAGTCTGCAGAGGCAGTGACTGTCCCATGGTCCAAATCTGGGAAGAACCATAGCAGTCCCTCTTCTCTAACTGGCAGTATTCCCTCTAAGCTCCACAGTCTTGTGAGCAAAAATTCTACTTCATGAGCAAAAAGAAACTAGTGGCATTAAAGTTGTGAGCAAGTCTACATTTGACTATTGCATACATTGTTCTTTTAGATTATTTCCATAACCTTGTAAAAATCTCAGAATGAATTCTTTTAAACTATATTTAAATGATATTTTAAGAATTATTTAAACATAAGAGAAAATAGAATCAAGTCAAATTTCATTACACAAAATGTTGTCCTCTACAGGAGTAGACCAGGCCTCTGGAGAACAGGGCTGCCCACCCCTTTCCACTATATTGGTCAAAAAGGCCTCCAGAGAACAAGTCTACCTACCCCAGTACATTATATTGGTTGACTTGGCCTCTGGTGAACTGGTCTAAGGTTTCCCTTGCTCACAAGCCAGTCGAATCCGACTCTAGGGGTCGGTGCTCATATCTGTTTCCAAGCCAAAGAGCCAGCGCTGTCAGAAGACATTGCTGTGGTCATGTGGCCGGCATGATTAGATGCCGAGGCGCATGAACTGGTCTACCCACCCCTTTTCACTATACTGGCAGACCTGGCCTTGGACTGTCACCCTGCATTGACCCTTAGAAAACATACCAGCACTTGGGACATGGAGGGGGGACTCTTGCAGTCTACTTTTTTAAAAAGTGAAATATGACAACCAGCATTACAGATCAAGCATAGCAGAGGTGGACCAATCACTGTCAGAATGCTGCCTAACCTAATAAATAGGATGTTGCTTATATGTTATCAACCTGTCCAAACTACTTATTTATGTGGATATTTATATCCCACTTTCCCCTGTGACTCAAGGCAGCTTAGAAATCATACTGAAAAGCATAATAGGGGTGTGCAAAAATATCTTTTTTTTCCTGGTTCAATTATAGCCTGTGGGGCCCATTATATTAAATCGGCCCCATAGGCTATAATGGAGAATCGATCCAGGGGTATCTGGGGCTCTGATGGAGGCTGTTTTTTGAGGGAGAGGCACTAGCAACTATGCTGCAACCCCCCCCAAGTTTCAAAAAGATTGGACCAGGGGGTCCAGTTCTATGAGTCCCAGAAGGAGGTGCCTCCAGTCTCCATTGTTTCTTATGGAAGCTTGGTTGTGAGCTGAACAGAAATCCTCTGAGCTGGCCTCAGAAATGTTGTGCACCTGCGCCCTCTTGTGCAGCTTAGAGGGAACTGTGCTAACTGGGCATTTCCTGGCATGAGTGGCAGGTGATGCATGGGAGCTTGCACCTCCTCTTTTGACCCGCTCTCCGTGGCCTGTGCTAGTCTGGCCTGCTAACGGTTGGTCTTTCACTGAGGGCTGATGCCTGCTGTACTCCTCTCTGATGGATATAAAGATTCCCTGGCATTATGATGTCACCCTACATGTACAGCCTTCAGCCACTGCTATTCTCAGGAGTTTTTCAGCAGGCAGAAGGATGGGTGGCATTTTCAGAAAGCACTCTTACCTTGCATCCTCAAGGTTTCCCCCAGTCCCCCCTTTCCCCCCTCTTACCACCCCATGAGTCCACACACTAGCTACTCATTTTACTGACAGATATTAACTGTCTAAAATCCACAGTGATTGTGAAGGGATATTTTGTTCATTTAATATGTTGACCGCTAAAATGAAGGGAGAGGAGAAAGCAAAACCCCTCATTTAATGAAAGAAGAGTAAATGAGGGGGAACCCCCCGTTACATTTGAAGCACCTTTCTTTGCTTAAAAAATGTTTTGTATTGCTTTTGCATGCAATTTTAGTTGCCTTGCCAGTCTGAAGCTGGCACTGTTTGGTTTGCTGTAATAACTGAGCTGAGGGCGGGAAATTAGCACACTGTTGCCCTTGATTTTAGACTGCTTGTTGTCACCGAGTTGAACAAGTCTTTTGTAATGGCATATATGACCCCCTTTTAAAGACTATAAATGCAAAAACTTAAGCATTGGATGCAACATATGTGTTCCCTTCACTATAACTTCACTAAGGGTAATGCATCAAACACATCCTTGTAGATTGGAGTTTTCATGGACAGCCTCCTGTGTGGTAGCTACACACATGTGTTAAAGTGCATGAATGCTTGGGAAATCCATCTTAGTCATGCATAGGCAGCATGCATGTGTGATAATGGACATGCAGCATCAGCTTTTTTCCTCTGTGAAATATGTCAGCCTTTTCTCTCAGGGAATGTGAAATATGTGGCCCTAACACATGGATGCAAAGGCTTTGTAAATAGTCCTTAAAAATAATCTTCCTTAAAGAAACAAACCAGTTTGGCCTGAACCTTATCCTTCCTTGGGGCTCTTAAGGGAATTGTGGTGTGGTGTGTTTTCCTTCGTCTGTCGCAGCTTCAAAAAGTACTAATTTAAACAGAGAGAAAAGCACTAAACAGAGAGAAAGGCACTAAATCTTATCTTGGCTTATGCAAAATGAGAACAGTAGTATGTTACCTTGTTGGGGTTGCTGATATTCAGGCTCTACCTCAGTTTAGCCTAACTGAAGAAAAAGAAGAGTAAGTTTTTTATACCTCACTTTACCTTATGAAGTCTCTGAATGGCTTGCAATCACATTCACTTCCTCTCCCCACAAAAGGCAACTTGTGAGGTAGGTGGGGCTGAGAGAGTTCTGAGAGAACTGAGACTGGTCCAAGGTCACCCAGAAGGCTTCATGTGGAGGAGTAGGGAATAGGGATGGGCATGAAATGGGAAAACTGAGGTTCATTTCAATTCATGGTTCATGAGGCTAGATGAACCATGAACCACAAACCTTCACAAACATTCCCATTTACTGAACTCATTCATTTTGTGAGGTTTGTGATGTGGTAGAACACCTTCCTGTGACTCACAAAAAGTCTCCAGCTGACTTTACTGTACCTGCCCTCCAAGTTTGGTGAGGATTTAGAGGGGCCAAGTTACAGCCCTCCAAAGCAGGTGACCCCACAAAAGTGCTCTCTGGGGAAATCACAGCCACAGGTTCAGGGCCCCAACCCCACTGTTCAACTGAGGAATGATTTCCAGTTCCCTTCCCTTTCTGCCACTAGCTGACGTACGGCTTGCCTTCTTCCAATGGGAAAAACAGCTGTGGTTGACCTGGGGTAATGCTCCCATAGAGTAGAACAGGAGCTCTCATTGGTGGCCAGTGTTAAGCTTTGGAGGGCCCCTATTGGTGTTTCAAGGCTGCAGATGTCCACCCCCTGTTGCTTTGATGATTAATTGATTGGTGCCAATCTGTCTGCTGCACAAACCGCTGACATAAGCTGCACAAATGTCCATAAAAACCCTGGAGGTTCATGGGAGGTTCATTGCAGGCATGACTGCACAACTCTCAGCTCACAAACCATGAGCCAGGCGATTTTCATAATGAATTTAGGTTCATGACGAGGTTTGTGCCCATCCCTAGTAGGGAATCAAACCCAGCTCTCCAGATTAGAGTCCACCACTCTTAACTATTACACCACGCTGGCTTTGTATGGTTACAGTATTGTTAACATGTTCTTGTCAAGTCACTTATAGGAAGGACAAAGCCCTTTTCACTTCTTACATCTGGGGGTGTACCATGGGGACGCTCTACCTACATCCTCCCAATCCACCCTCGCCATGGGATGGAGACAGCACTGATTGCCTTCACAGATGATCTTCACAGGCAGCTGGATCAAGGTGTTACTGCTAGATCTGACAGCAGCATTTGACATGGTTGACCATGACTTTTTGACCCACCACCTCATCAATGTAAGAGTTCATGGGATGGCCCTGAAGTGGCTTACCTCATTCCTCCAAGGTTGGGGACAGAGGGTGGCACTAGGAGAGAGGGTGTCACCTCGATATCCCTTGGTATGTGGAGTCTCTCAGGGGGCAATTCTCTCTCCAGTGCTGTTTAACATCTACATGTGCCCCCTCACCCAGTTGGCATGAGTTTTGGACTAGCTTGTCATCAGTATGCAGGTGACACCTAACTATATTTGGTGATGGGTGGCCAGCCAGATCCCACCCCAGGTATGTTAGTTGAGGGTTTGGAGGCTATGGCTGGATGGTTGAAACAGAGCCGGCTGAGACTGAATCCATGAAAGATGGAGGTTCTGTGGCTGGGTGGGAGAGATTCAAGGTTGGAATACCAACTCCTGGCTCTGGATGGGGTGCCTCTAACACCAGCACCAAGATCCTGGGTGTGGTCTTGGATGCCTCCTTATTGATGGAGGCCCAGATCACAAATATCACTATATTGGTGTTCCTCCAGCTGATCCAGATCAGGCAAGTGACCCCTTTCCTGTCTCATCCTCTCCTAGCTAAAGCAATCAATGTAACAGTCACCTCCAGGTTAGACTACTGTAGCTTGCTGTACACAGGGCTATCCTTGAGACTGACCCAGATCAGGTTTAAGGTCTTGGTTCTAACCTTTAAAGTATCTTTGGGAATGCCTCTCCTGGTATACTGCCCCAAAGAGCGTTGCACTCAGATGAGAAGAACCCCCTGGAGATCCTTGGCCCAAAAGATATCTGGCTATCCTCAACCAGAGACAGGGCTTTTTCGGCCCTGGTGCCAACCTGGTGGAACTCTCTGCCGAATGACATCCACACCCTGCAGGACTTAGTACAGGTCTGCAGTGTCTTTAAGACAGAGTTGTTTCACCAGGCTGAGGTTGAGGACAGCAAACCTGGCTCTCTCTTTCTTTCCCCTCCCCTCATGGGGTGAGGATATAATTGGTTTATTTAAGTACCGCCAGAAATTGAAATTGCTATTGAATTGTTACTGTTTTAATTGTTTTTAATTGACTTGTAAATGTATTTACTGAAATGTTGTCCACCGCCCTGAGCCCTGTGTGCAGGGGAGGGCAGTCCACAAGTCAAATATGTGCAGTTACCATTGTGTGAATAGGGCACCACATGCATTTTCTCTGGAACACATGGTGCCCAGTTCTGGGGAGCGTGTCTGCCAGAAGGATCTGGGGAAGTGAATGCAGCCAGTATATGCAGTTGGACATCCCCACTATAATGACTGAAAAGAGCTCCTCGCATTGTGTGAATCCCTTGCCCGCTTGGCAGAGCAGAAGCTATTGGACTTCCACCCTGTAACAGTAGAAACAAAGAAAACACCCCTCAGAGACAGAGTGACAAGAAAACAATGCAGTGTCTCTCTCCTTGTCAAAAAGCATCTGGAGGTAGAAGGCAACCCTATTCTGTACAAGTTTGCCTATTCATGTTTAGAAGAGGTTTTAATATAGGCCCCAAAGCCACCTGCATCAGGATCCCAGTTATGGGGAAAGGACAAAGGGGTGGTGGTGTCAATCCCTTGTCTCTGCATTCCCATTCTGATAGGGAAAAGGAAATAGGGCATCTTTTCCCTCTCTGTCTACTGTTTGGCAGTGAGGATTCACTGAGTAAAACCTCCAGTCCCTGAGAATTTTGTCCTATGGTCTGAGTTGGATTGGTATAATGCCTTCCATTGCCTCTACAATGGGGAGGCTTTCTCCCATCTGCCAGAAATGTGCTCCACTGGGCAAATGGAACCATCTCAAGAATGTCATCCCGATTGAGGAATGGAAGTTAAAGGTGCAAATGTGTTCTCTATTGAAACCAATGAGGAAAAATTACCAAAATTGAGTAATGACCCATGAATGTGTGGCATAATGTTAAAGACACTGAAATTTCCTAAACAAATTGAGCCAAACCTAAATGACAAAAGTATTTGTACACATTTCTCTTCTGCAGTGCAGTCCTAAACAGAGTTGTACTCTCCTAAGTCCTGTAAAATTAATGGTCCTGGAAGAGGGCAACTCTGCTCGGGATTGCACTCTCAATATATTTCACGCACATATATGCATTATGCTGGTTAAACAGGTTCACTACCAACTTCTACTCAAAAGGTTCTGGCAACCAGACCCAAATTCTGTCTTTTACTTCATTTTTTTTTTAATCCAGCAATATACAGAGTACCACTCCCAGTTTAAACTCTCTTGGGTAAAACATTAATTCTCACCTCTTATAGGTAAACCATGAATTCCCACCACAGGAAAGACAGCAAAAGGTTTAAAGTTAATGACCATGGGTCATTTCAGACCATGTAGAAAGAGTGGGAGATCTGTGACCATTGATCTAGATGAAGTGTATGGTGTAGGCACATCTATGACACTTTGCTTTGAGAATGTATATTGCTACTGGAGCAAGCCAGAATAAATGTTCAGATAACTTAATCAGGCCAAAGGATTATATGAGCATGCCCTCCCTGTTGTCCAAGGCTTACTGAAACATCACTCAGACACAGGGAAATTAAAATAAGAAAGCACTGTTAGACAGTGTACAGAGTCGGACACTGTGTTCAGCAGAAGATAAGGATCTATAAAGTTACTGTTGGCCCATGGGCTGTTAACATTTATTTATGTGTGTTTTAGCAGCCAATGTACTTCCATTCTTCAGACGCATTCCAGTCACCCTTGGAGATTATGTTTCAGTGAACAATAATGACCGCTGCCCCCCCAACACGATGTTTTAAAAATAATCGTCTAGGAGTAATATTTATTTTAATAACTATTTTTCCTGCCTTAAACCGACAAGAAGATAGATTTTATTGGCTAATTTTGGTATTTTCATGAAGTAATAGTTCAGAACTCTCAGGGAGTGTAGAGAGTGGTTTTGCTAGCTGCAGCTGTATCACAAGGGGGGGGGGCGGAATTGGTAGAACACTTTGCCTCATGTTTCCTCTTCAGCACATGGATTTGCCCAAAATATTGGCCCTGTGCAATCCAGGTCACATTCCTCAGACAAACTCAGATGCACAAGGGAAACTTCATAGAAGCACACTGTGTCAGAAGCCCTTTTTAGTTCTCCAGGGAAATTTCCCTTTGCGGTTTAAAAAAATGGTTTGTAATAATTGTGCTGATCTCTCTAATCTAGCTATCTGTAATATACACTGTATGTCTGTCTTCCACAGCCTGAGACCTGTTTCCTTTCTGCCAGTACCTTAGTATCTGCATTGCCCAGGAGTCTGCTGATGAAGACTTCCTGTTTGTTTTGAGTCACTGTTGCCGTGATAAATATATTTTCTCCTCTGAGAGGAAAGAAACCAGCTGCCCTGAACTACAGACAAAATATGCAGAAATTCCACCAAAGAATCCTCTTATCATGGAGCCTTTGTGGAGGCATAAAAAATATGCAATAAAAAGCTGTGACCAAGGGAACTATTTACATGTTGTTGTTGTTGTTTAAAAAACGTCCTCAAACATGCATAGTTTCTTTGCCTTTAATCCTACGGCTGTAATTTAAAATAAGCTGGAGATAAATAAATATACTTGACAGAAAGTCTACGAACTCACGCCACAGTGTAATACTCAACTGGATAAACAAACTATTTTAGTTGTGGTTTCTTGATCTGACCACTAGGTTTAAATCCCGTTCTGATTTTATTTGGTTTTGCATGAACCTCTAATGCTTCTGGATAAACTTGCATTTATGCTGTCAGCAGCATCAAATGCAGCACTCCATAATTCCTGTGCGTAATTTTAATTTCCAGGAGAGGGGAAAGCCCCAAATATTAAGTTATTACATAATGTTTAATAACAGAAAACATACTTAGCAATTGTTCATACCTCATTTCTGAATAATATAGTAGTACCTTTTATGTTTTTCCCATTAACTTTCCATCTTTTAAAATCTCTTTTCCTGGAGATGGATCTTAAACACACTCAATTGCAGGAGCAAGGTTTAGACATGATAACTATTTATTTTAAAATCCAAATTTTATGTTATAGCATATTTCATTCTAAATTTCTTGGCTGTTTCAGATATGCCATCATAAGTTTCCCACAGTGTCTAAGATGCTGTTTCTTTCCTAGAGGATTGGGAGAATTTTGATGCTTGCCTCTCCCTCTAGAAATCTGTTCCATAAAGCAGGAAATCCTCTTCAAACCTATCATGATGCTCATAGCACTTCTATCTTCCAGTCCATTAAGATCAGTATTTGTTGAGAGCTTGTGGGTTCCTGAAGGTTCAGTGCAAACAACAAATGGTTCAAGTCAAGCTTGTCATGGATGGTACTAGACAAAGATTACCAAAAAGTTCTCAGAAGATGTTTCCAATATGAAACAGAACTGGGCCTCATATGTTCTCTTGAATTCTTAAATGGCACTTGATCAATCAGTTAATTGATTAACTACCTTTTGATCAATGAACAAGGTGCATTCATTGAAAATCTGAGACTGATTCAACTTTAGATCCATCTCTGGTTTAACACAAAGAAGACTTAAATTTGTGAGTAGGTGCATAGGAGCATGGAAAGAGATGCACATTCAAATGTAAATCCAAAGCAATAAATAGAACCATGAATTGGATTTGCATCTTGCACATTGCAGATACAAAAGTATGCCCATGAGTCATGTACACACAAGCCTTTTAACACACACGGATCTTCTTAGCTGCATTGTCCTTTGCAAAAAGTGAACATACATGCTGCAGAGTGCCTCAGCTCATACTTTGTCTGTGGTTTACCTCTGCTCTTGCCTAGTAAAAGATAATTTGTATGGCAGCTGATTAAAAAAATCACTTCAGATTTAAAGTGGGAGTTTTAGAAACAACAGAGGCACTGCTAGTTCAGCTATCACTGTTTAGAAGTTACGTCTGAGTCATAGCTGTTGAAACCATCACTTTACAGCATTGACTGGGCAGCTATAAAAGTGTATTCCCCTGTATTATGTTAAAGAGAAGAGAGTGTTTCTATTATTTTTGTATTTATTCATATCTTGCTGTTTCTGATTCAGGCATGTAGTACTATGCAAAACAAGCCATTGCTGGGAAACAGAGAATCTGTACATTGAGTAGGGTGCAGTGATGGGGATAACCCAGGAGAGTTACTTTGGGGAGAGGAAAACCACCTGTAAAGAAGTATATGGGTCTTACCGAATGTTTGCCCATTTCATTATTTTTAATGCTTTAGGGGGACTGCCCAAATGCACCCTCAAACCCCTTTATTTCTACCTTTTTCATGGTAGTTCACAACTGTTGTTTCTCCTTCACCCACCCACCTGCATTTGCCTTTCCCAGCCAATAATGTGGTGATGATGCCATATTGCTACACCAATCAAATCTGGCCCAGTGATGATGTCAGTGAGGACCGAGGGTGATACTTCCTGCTTTGCATTGCCCTTACTTTGCTCCCTTTCGATGCACCCTGCAAAGCCTTCCCAAATGAGACTCCATTTCATGCTGTTCTGTAGCCAACCCGATTCAGGCTATATGATGATGCCATTGAGGGCAAATGAAGCGGACTGAGACAGAGGATGAATGCTTCTTGCATCGCATTGTTCTTGTATTCAGTGAGCAACATGACAGCATCCCTTCTTTTGTTACAATCCCCCAAGTCATTAACAGAGGGACGCTTTTAGCTGCCGATTACAAACTTTGCGGAAAACTCCCTCCTTCTGTTCCAGGCCTAGAATTATACTAATTCTGTACAGAGACACAAAAAAGAAACAAAATGCACAAATACCATTTAAAAGCATGGGGCCTTTGACACAAGATGATCATATTTGTTAGGTGTTTTGTGCTCTGAAGGATGGACAAAGATGAGAACAGCAATGACAAGTCTGGGTCTCTGGGGTTTCCAGCACACATCTATGGAGACCATGGTTACCATTCTGTACACTCGTACTTGAAAGTAAATCCTGCTGACTTGCGTAGGAGCAGATGTGCTCTTGCAGGATGTTTTAGTGCTGTAGTATAACAGGTCATTTTAAAGATATTCTCTTGGTCTCTATAATATATTGATTTAAATATTTACATTATTTATAGTCCACCTTTCTCAAAGGGACTCAAGGCAGGTTACACACAGCGAGTCAGTGCAATCAACAAAACGGAGCATTCAGTAACCAGTGCATTAGGATACTGGAAGAGTGGAACCACCAGAAAGCACTGAAGTACAACACAAATAGTAACATGACACAGTGGGACAGAAATTACATATTAGGATACATTTTCAATAAGTTATATGCAGCAGTGTAGGCCACAATTGCAATCATTTATCCAATTAAGCTGGCTGGCAGAGTGACTTATCTGGAGAAAGAGAAAAGCCCAGACCTCATTGCCAGGATTGCAGAGGAAGTGAAGTCATCGCACCAGCGACATCCAGATGACGCTCTGGTACTTGGGCAAAAACTCTACGGTAGAAGATGGTTTTACTATAGCTTTGCTCAAATACCAGAGTGTCACCTGGATGTTGCAGCATGATGATGTCACTTCCTGCGTGATGCCGGCAGTGAGGCCAGGGCCTTTCTCTTTCTCCATTTAAGTCCCCCCATCCTCCACTGGTTGCCAGGACAGACTTGGCAATCTGATGCAGAAGCCCTTGCTGACATGAGCAAAACTGTTGTGGGAGAACATTGGGAGAGAGGCAAATGAGAGGAGCCAAAGCCATGAAGGGCAGCAGCTCTTTCTTCAGTTCCATACAGTCTCAATCAGTGTAGGATCAGAAGGTCTCTTCACAGGTCAATGTAGCCAGCATGGGAGGACTGAGAAGAAAAAATGGCCCTGGAAACCAGTTCCACCCCCAGCTCTGCTCCCAAAGAAGGGAGAGGAAAAGCACCTGATCAACCAGTCCTGTGCTCTGGACAGCTTGGCCAGGTGCCTCCTTCTTAGTGGGGGGCTCAGCCAGGCTAGACACCTTCTTCCCCACCCTGAGCAGGGCCTGGCTGGGTTGAGTACCTCCCGTGCCCTCTGTAGGGTTTGGGCCACTGGCTTATGGTGGCAATAGCTTGTGACCACCCCATGTGGGGCAAGGGCCCTCACTAAGGGCCAGGATGGATTTAGCAGGGGGCAGCCCCCCAGGCCATCAATTCACCAGGCCTTTTCCTGATTGCCTTAATTGCCAAAGCACATCTGTCAGCCAGAATATGCAAAAATTTTCAGTACTTTTCCAGTGGCTACAGCAGATGCTGGAGGAAACAGCCCGATCTTGTCAGATTTCAGAGACTATGCTGGGTTGGTAGACTACTAAGGAAGGCTCTGCAGAAGAAGGCAATGGCAAACCACCTTTGCTTCTCACTTGCCTTGAAAGCCCCTTGCTGGGGCCACTATAAATCAGCTGTGACTTGATGGGACTTTAGATATACACAAGGAATAAGACCCATAGTGGAAATAAATACAATGGGCTCTAGAAAGAGGCTCTGAGCAGGTACCCTAGCCTTGGGGAGTCAGTGTCAATTTGCTGTGGTGACCTCAGCAGGGTATAATGACACAGAGTCCATCATTTTCTCCAGGGGAACTGAACTCTGCCATCTGATGAGCAGTTGTAATTCTGAGTGATCTCCAGCCCTCACTTGGCGATTGGCAACAATTGTTATCCAGGAGGAAAAGTACAGTCTTTCTCTGCAGTGGGGACCAAATCAGCTCACATCATTCTCCTCTCCCCCTTTGATCTGCGCAACAACCCTGTATGGTAGATTAGGCTGAAAGTCTGAGACTGGTCTGAAATCACCCACTCAGCTTCCACAGCAAGATCCTGGGTCCGGTAGACCCTGCTCTGAAGCACTGCTACGTCACACTGGCTGTCATAGGGTGGCCACCTCAGCAAACTATAATGACACATAGTCCACCATTTTCTCCAGGGGAACTAATCTCTGTCATCTGGAGAGCAGCTGTAATTCTGAGTGATCTCTAGCCCTCACCTGGAGATTAGCAACAATGGTTCCCTGGGAGGAAAAATACAGTCTTTCTCTGCATTGGGGACCAAAGCAGCTCACATAATTCTCCTCTCCCCCTTTTGATCTGCACAACAACGCTGTGAGGTAAGTTAGCTGAAAGTGATCATCCACTCAGCTTCCATATCAAGAACCTGGGTCTGGCAGACCTGCTCTGAAGTGCTAACTGCTACGCCACACTGGCCTGGTATCACAAGTGAACTCCAGACCTCTCTCTACCCCTGGAGAAAATAACTGCTTTGGAGGATGGATGGTATGACATTGTATTCAGCTGAGGCCTCTCCTCTCCCCAAACTCTGGTTTCCAGAGACTCCACCAGAAAATCTCCAGGAAGTTCCCAACCTGAAGCTGGCAACCCTAGTCAGGACTGGCCCCAATGAGTTCCCCACAAAGGCCAAATTAGGCCTGGAAAGGGTTCCACCCTGCTTTTTAACAGACAGAACCAAGTTTGGTTGCCTAGCAACAGCCACTGAGGTGAAAGTGAGCTGCACAGCAGGAGGAGAAGATAATGGTTTGACAGCCACTGGCCCACCTCAGTAGCCAGCCAGCCACAGAGGAGCCAAGCAGGAGAAGTGCTTTCATTAGGAGAGACAGCTGTTTTTGGCAGTTTATTCTGACAAGGAACAGTGGCCAGGCTGCCAGTGGGCGGGAGAGAGGAGTGGACCCAGCACCCAACCAATGGCATGCAAGTATTCTTGAGTGGCGGTTGATGGGCCAATGGCTGATGCAGCATACAGCACAGCCAATGGGAGAGCTGGAAAGTGCCAATACACCAGGGCTTTTATATATATCAGATGTATGGGCTTTGTGTTCAATATGAATAGTGTATAGGTAAGAGCCAGAAACTAGTATGATCGGTGATTTTTCTAAAATCTTTATTAGAAAACTGTGACTTCATTCCAAATTCTGGTTAAAAAAAATGGGACTTGCATCCTAGTGATAGGAATGGCCTAAGCATATTTACCTGGAATGAAGGCTTAATTAAATAAATGGAACCTGGGGATGCAATCAGATGGCAGCATTTGTCCTGACTGGTTGTTCAAGAGCATGTTTAGAAATGCAGCAAATATCCTGAGCAGAGGGGTGATCTTGTCTCCAGGATATCTGCCTTCGTACAGTAATGCAGCTACACAGACTTTGCTTGTTCCTTGCATGTCTGTCAGTCTTGGAAAACAGTACCCAAAAAAAGCACCCTTGTCCTAAAGGCAGAGTCTCATTGGCTGTTTTGCTTACTGTGAAAGTACCTAATGGCCTCTGAGAGCCAGTGGTTAAGAGCACAGACTCTGATCTAGGAGAACCCCACTCCTCCATATGCAGCTGCTGGTGTGACCTTGGGTCAGTCATAAGTTCTTTTAGAGCTGTCTTTAAAGGGCAGTTCTTGTGAGAGCTCTCTCAGCCCCACCTACCTCACAGGGTGTCTATTGTGGGGAGGGGAGGGGAGGGGAAGGGAAAGTGTAAGTCATTCTGAGACTCCTTCGGGTAGTGAAGGGTGGGGTATAAATTCAATCTCCTCCTCCTGCTGCGGAAGGCCAGTGGGGCCTGGAACAAGCTGAGCAAAATGTCCCTATGATGCTGCCAATGCCACGGGAGTCTGTTGGTTTGGATTCAGGCTGCAGCAATGACAAGGGGTGAAGCCTTGTCTGCTGGCTTGGGTCTGCTAGCAGCCCCACAGCCATGTGGTTCATCTTGTTCCAGGTCTGTTTTAACATGCCAGTCCATCTCTGACTACAGGGTTCATAAACGTAAGATCAGGGACTGAGAATAGAGAAGAGTCTGGGAGGTCTATGATTGAATCTTTCTCAGCATCTTTTAACTTGCCTCTGTGTGAAGTTTCATGCAGGGATGGGAGGTGTTAACCCTGTCCCACCTGCACAGTTTTGCAAATCAAATCCGGGCTCTGTGTGAAAGCTGCCAGTTCTGGGTAGGGTTGTCAGGTCCCCCCGGCCACTGGCGAGAGATGGGGGGGGGGTAAGGCTACCAGATCCAGGTTGGGAAGCTCCTGGAGATTTGGGGATGGGCCTGGGGAGAACAGAGACCTCAGTAGGGCATAGTGCCATGGAGTCCACCCTTCGAAGTATCCACTTTCTCCAGTGGAACTGAGCTCTGTATTCTGGAGATGAGCTGCAATTCAAAGCAGTCATTTTCTCCAGGAGAACTGATACCTGTAGTCAGGAGGTCAGTTGTAATTCCAGGAGATCTCCAGGCCCCAGCTGGTGGTTGGCAACCCTCTTGGAGTTCTTTTAGGAGCATGCAGTGATAACCCTTTAAATAAATGGTTGTTAAAAGACAATTTCTTTTTCCTTTGAAAACTACTAACAAACTGTGGTCACACTGGAGGCTTGGTATGTTCTGGCTGCGCCTCTCTTTGTGGCAATTTAAATAGTTGTGGGAAGTTTGATCAGACATCTCACTCTGAACCAGCTTCACCATGCGCTCACCCCATGGTTGATCATTCAGATTGTTGTGGCATCCTGGTGGGGGGGGGGGGTTTGTCTTTCACCCATGCACATAAGCTCTGGCTCCCTTTGCCTCTCTTCCTTGGAATATGGGGGGTGGGGTTTAAAGTGCAGACTTACATGAGAGTAGTCCCATTGACTCCAGTGCATTTACCCTTGTGTCAGTCATGGGATGCTCTCAAAGAGCAACTCTGATGCAGAAACAGGAGGGAGAGAGGGGTTTGAGGGGGTGAATTTTGTTGCTTGAAAACAACTCCATGACTCCCAATCCAGAATGACTGCATGGCTGCAGTGATTGACAACACCAAGGGTGATTATGCACAGATCCATACATAGCTACCTGATCCAAAACAGAAACCAAAGGAGGCAGAAGTGGAAGGGAAAGTTCAGATTTCCCAAACAGCTTGATTTTGCAACTGGGGGGTCCAGATGTCAAGAAATATGGGGTGGAAACACTGGCATATGTAAAGACCAGGCTTGCCCCAGTGTGGGCAAACTTTGCTTCCAGGACGTGATGGACCTGGGTGCTGACAACTGGGGCGTGGAAGGAAGATGTTGACGTCTGATTGTGCTCTTTACATCCTCAAAGGTACCACAATGATAATAGCAGCACGAATGGCTTGTGTGACCACAGCCACAGTGTGCTGTTTGGCTCCTCTGTAAAGTGTACTCACTGTGGAGGTGAATAAATGGTCTGCCCTAAGGCCAGAGAGACGCAGCAGGCAGGATGTCTTCAAAACCTTCTTTAATGTGCAGAACAGCAAGTCAGGTAACAACTTAGACATAACAATTGCTGGAGTCCTAACTACCAACAACCCAATGCTCACTAGTATATCCCAGAAGACACACCCATTCAAGTGAAGATGGGGGTTCCACTTAGGACCTAAGCTTGTGTATTAAAGAGATAGCTTCCATATACTTCATCCCCCCTCTTTACATGGGTATCCCCTAGAGTGACAGGTCCCCAAATCTATTATAAGTTTGGGATCAGAGGTTTAAGCACACACCTCTCCTGTAGAGAGGAGTGATTTTTGCTTCTGCATAACAAAATCTCCATATTTCCATGGTATGTGTGTGGGGTGACTGACCCGCCCTCTCCTGGTCTGGGTGAATGTCTGTTGCAGACTTGTTGACAGTTCTGGAGGTTTTGTGGAATGAATAGAGTCCCTGGGCATGGACTCAATGTGCTGTGCTGGAGTAACCTCTGGCAGCTTCTCCCTAAGAAGGTCAAGTACCATGCAGGCTCATTTTCCAGGCACGGGTGGCTCATCATCTTCTGTGACATAGAACAAATTTTGAGTCCAGTGGCACCTTTAAGACCAACAAAGTATAATTCTGAATATAAACTTTTATGTGCCTGCACAATTTTTGTGTGTGCATGGACACAAACGTTGTTCTATTGCTTCAGATCAACACAGCTACCCACCTGAATCTATTTTTGTGACATAGAAGGTCAACATGGCTGTTTGAGAGCCAACCATACAGGGTGCTGTGATTGTTGCTTTTGGCCTGATTTTGGACTCTACAAAAGTGACCAGAAGGCATTTGCTGGTGCTTTCTGCATGGTAACTGGCAAGGTAGAGACTATCCCTTCAGGTGAGCGCCACTATCCAACCTGTAAGATGCAGGAACACCAGCTATACTAATGGTGGAGAATAGGGTTGCCAAGTCCATCTTTGTCCCCAGTGAGGGACTTTGGGGGGTGTTACCAGAGGGGGCGGGGCATCCCCAATGTGATGACATCATGTTGGGGATGTTCTGGCTCCAAGCCCCGCCCCTACAGGGATGGTCCTGCTGGCTGCGAGCTGCAGCCGGAGGACCCTGCCTGCCTGATCTTCGAGTGGCATCACCACTTGGAGATTGGGAGCATGGGGCCCTTTCCCACTGGCTTCCTGCACTTAAAGGGGCTCCCTTTAAGTGCAATCAGCCGGAGAGCCTTGTGCCCCCGATCAGGTATGTGGGGCCCAATGGCTGCCTGCACTGAAAGGGTTGCCAGACCCTCCAGTTTTGTAGGGTTACCCTCTTTTGGGGGGGTTCAACCTGCTACTGGCCAGCTGGCAATGCTGCCCGGAGATTGTGTGTGTGGCCCACAGTCATCCCTCTCCCTCTGGGAGACGGGTGGCTGTGGGTGTTGGGGCTTGGGGGCGGAATTTCCCCTGCCAGTCAGCTGGCTAGTGGCGGGTTGAACCCACCCCAAAGGAGGGTAACCCCCACCAAACTGGGGGGTCTGGCAATCCTATGGAGAACCATGGCTCAGAACCATTAGGTTCTCTCCTAGGCTGAGGTGCTGTGATCACTCCCACGAACAAGGAGTTCGACCTCGTCCCTCACTGGATGAGGAACTGTTTTGTTCCTGCACTTTTGCAAAATGATTCTGCACTCCACATTTGTAGCCAGAAGTTCCACAAGCAGGGCAGCCTCTGGGCTCATGACTGCAGCCACACCTTTGGAAGAGGATTGCTGTGCAGATGAGCTATCGCTTGAGGCTGGAGTGTTGCTTGGCCGCTTTTGCTTTTGTTCCTGTGCTATTGCATACAAAGTCACTGGAGCCTCTGCAGCCATTGCTAGGGCTTGTGCATGAGCTGAGGTTTGAGCTCTGCAAAATAGCCATTGCTTTTGCAAGAGTGAGATCAGCATGTTCTAGCAACTTCTCCTTTAGTTTATTATCAGTAATGCTGAAGACAATTTTGTCGCTACTCATCATTATCCTCTGCTGCTCCTGATTCACAGTCTTGAGCTTTGCACTTCAGTTGTGGGACAAAACTATCAATGACCTCTGCTTCCTTGAACCTGAGATGCCAGAACTGGTAACATTCAAATTTCTGAGCTCACAATAATGTTTAAAGGCTGTTAGAACTTCTTCCAGGGTTTTCCTGGCTGGATCTGCAAACACATTCTGCATACTATTGTATATTTCCAAAACTTCATCATCAATGCAGTGCAGTAGGACTGCAATCTTATACTCATCTTGTTTATTTATTGCATTGGGTACTGTGAGGTAAAGATGAAGCTTTTGCTCCAGTCTCCTCCAGTTTTCCCCCAAATTGCCAGTCAAGATCAGCTCAGAAGGAGGCTTGAAAGACTGCATTTTTACAGGTCTGAACAGACACCACAGGCCCAGGGAGACTGCATCAGGCTTGATGAAGGAGGAGACCCACTTCTGGCACCATGTGGTGTTTGGCTCCCTTGTAAAGTGTACTCACTGTGGAGGTGAGCAAATGGTCTGCCCTAAGGCCAGGGAGATGCAGCTGGCAGGATGTCTTCAAAACCTTCTTTAATGTGCAGAACAGCACTGAGCAGGGGGTTGGACTAAATGGCCTGTATGGCCTCTTCCAACTCTGTGATTCTATGATTCTAACTTAGACTTAACAGTGTCTGGAGTCCTAACTACCAACAACCCAATGCTAACTAGTATATCCCAGCAGACCTGCCCATTCATGTGAAGAGAGGGAGCTCCACTTAGGATCTAAGCCATTCTCTTAAAGAGATAGCTTCCATATACTACAAATAGTGCAGGGGCCTGGGAGGGTTAAACCTAAGACCCAATTTACACCTCCCCTCTGAAGTAGTTTGACTGCTGTCTTTTCCCAAGCTCATTTCATGCTGGTTTCAAATTTTACTACAGGGGGTCTGAAGAGTACTAAGCAACAGCCTTTGTTTAAAGCAGTATAATGCTAGCTTGACCACAGGAGGGCAATTAACGAATGTAAACAATAATTTATAAACTAGAACAAGTATGGTTTGAAACTAGAAACAGGTATAGACAGGTTTTTTTGAAACTAGAATGATTCTAGTGGGAAAGTCAGATGTAAATTTGACCTAAGGTGCTAGGTCTGGGTAGGGAAATACCTGGAGACTTTGGGGCTGGAGCCAGGAGAAGGTGGAGTGTGGGGAGCGGAGGGGCCTAAGCATGGTACGATGCCATAGAGTCCACCGTTCAAAGTAGCTATTTTCTCCAGGGGAGCTGATCTCTGTCAGCTGGAGATCAGTTGTAAAAGCGGGGAATCTCCAGGCCCCACCTGGAGGCTGGCAACCCTAGTTAAACCATGGGTGGGAGAGTTAAACCATCTGTACCATTCCTGCTCAGCCCTGATCTGAATTGTTGTCCTTTTAATTTTTACTGAGACAGATTGTGGTCAGGATACCAATTTTGTACAATCTCTGCATTTCTCTCAGTAGGCCGAATGTACTTTTCTGAATTTTAAATGTAGGCTCTCATTTCTTTTGCAAAGAAGGAAGGGTTTTGGGTTATGTGTTTCTGTGTGGTATGTACTCTTCAGACTTCTCCAGTGCAGCAAACTGTCACCTCTGGCTAACAAACAAACCAGGCCCTGGGTCACTGGCTGCTGCGTTAGGTTTGCCCTGGTGGTCAGGGGAGGGGGCAGGTTGCTGACACAGCTAAACTGAGACAAAACATTCTGGCTTTGTACTTCTCAAAATGCCTGTTTTAGAAAATTGTTCAAGTCGTTCCTGAGGCCACCACCCACCTTCCCTTTCTGGTTCTGACATTGTGTAATAATAGATAATGTTGACATATGCTCCCTGCTGATCAGAAATACTATACTTCTGTGAAAGGTAACGTTTTCAAGAAATGACAAAATGTGTTTTGCTTGGACCAGACATTAGTTATTTGACTAATCTTGCAGTGTGGGATTTGGGGGTAAAAGGTTTACCACGATAGTTGTGGGAGAAAGTTTGTTAGGACAGTAAAAAGCTGCAGCCTGGGTGTGTTTAGTTTTCGCCATTTCTTGAGGTCCTGGCATGATATCAAAACTTGTGTGTCCTTAGGAATTTAAAAGAAACATTTGCAGTATGTATGAAGAACAGCTGTCTTGGGTACGAGTGAGAGCAGCTTTTCAAAATGACTATTTGAACAGTTTCTTGACAGGGATTAGAGAACTATTTTGTTTTGGGGGTGGGGACTGGCTATTTTTATAGATTAGCTTTATATATTCTTGGTAGCTTTAAGAGAGAGAGAGAGAATTTCCCACTAGATGAAAAGATCCAAAAATACTAAAGAGGAAGAAGGTGCTAAATCTGTTAAGCAAATACAGTCTGAAGAAGAACCCAAATGACTTGAGGAGGCTTGAGTAAATGAAGAACAGCAAGGCCTTCATTCTGGCAGGGATTCAATATGTTTGGGATTTGCAGAGTAGAAGTTACACCCAGTCTAACTTCGCCCTTGCTGCAGCACTGTGATGGGAAAAGCTATACAGAAAGCAAATCCTACTAAAAATAAGAAATGCCTGTCCACCTTTTCTGTTGAGGTGATTTGTAGGTGGGAGAAAAAGGCCCCATTGCTTTGTCAGTGCTAAGCAACAGTCTCAGGCACAGCCCTGGCTCCTGGGTCTTTAATAGGGTTGCTAACCTCCAGGTGGCACCTGGAGATCTCCCGCTACTACAATGGATCTCCAGATGACCAATATCAGTTCCCCTAGAAAAAAATGACTGCTCTGGAGGGTGGGTTGTATGGCATTTACCCTGCTGAGGTCCCTCTTCTCCCCAAACTCCCCCCCCCCGAGGATCTACCCCTAAAATCTCCAGGAATTTCCCAGCCCAGAGCTGGCAACCCTAATTGACTACAGTCTCTGGGCTTCTTTCCTTCAATCTCCAGGTGAGAGCTGGAGATCATTCAGAATTACAACTGCTCTCCAGATGGCAGAGATCAGTTTCCCTGGAGAAAATGGTGATCTCTGTGTCCTTATACCTTGTTGAGATGGCCCCCCTATGACAGCCAGCAGTCAGGGCTTCAGAGTAGGGTAGAGGTTGTGGGGGGCAGGGCGGGGGAGATGGAAAGCTGAAGTCAGAGGGGCAGATTAAGGTAGGTTGATGGTTGGCTGGGAAGGAGATAGGATTGCCAACTCCAGGTTGGGAAATTCCTGGAGATTTGAGGGGTGGAGCCTGGAGTGGGTGGGGTTTGAGGAGGGGTGGGTCCTCGGACAGGTACAATGCCAAAGTCTCCCCTCCAAACCAGCCATTTCCTCCAGGGAAACTTACCAGTCTCCAGGGTGGGCTGGAGATCACTCAGAATTACAACTGCTCTTCAGATGGCAGAGATCAATTCCCCTGGAGAAAACGGTAAGCTCTGTGTCATTATACCCTGCTGAGGTCACAACACCAAATTGATGCTGAGTGCCCAGGGCCAGGGCACCTGCCTATACCCTCTTTCTAGAGCCCATTGTATTTATTTCCACTATGGGCCTTATTCCTAGTCTATACATAAAGCACTGAGTAACCAAAACTGCTCTCTGGATGAGGCCAGCAAGAGTCTCTAAGCCCAAGACAAAGGCTGTGACGTTGGCTATTTATTTATTTATTTATTGGGATTTATATCCTGCCCTCCCCTGCAAGCAGGCTCAGGGCGGGTTATAGGAGCATCACCATGTTGCAACATGGTGTCATCAGAGTTGGATTTTAGGCTGGAAATCCAGGATTGCGGCTCGTGGATCAAGCCGGGGGACCAAAAAAAAAAAAAGATCAAGCTGTAAATTCTAGTAGAAATTTCCACAAAAATGTGGGGCCCCATAAGACCAGCAAAACTGAGATTGTCTAACTGTATCAGTTTGCTTGTTGCAGATTATCTTGTCTCCTAGTTTGATTACTGATGCAGTATTTTTCTGCTAGGACTGCACAAACCTGATTTAGAACTGTACATGTGGGTAGAACTACATGTCAGGAAAGCCCCTGGCACAATGATGTCATGTGCTGACTTTGATTCAATGTTGCTGGGCAGATGGGAGGCAGAGATGCTGACCGGTAGCAACCACACAACCTTTGTGAAGCATAGTTTGGAACCCAGTCCTCAGTGCTTTAAATGTTTGTATATAGTTATAGGGCGATTCTGCATCTAGCATTCGCTCCACATTCAGATACCTTGTTATGTCCTAATGGCAACCGTGCACACGGTCAGAGAAATGCACGTGGCCGGGCTGGCTACCGGAGCTCTGCTTCGGGAGACAACAGTCCGGCCGGATTGTAAATTAGGCCAAGCGGCCACCCAGGTTCCACCAGGGGACCTATGGTTTAAGGTAACTCATGACTAATCCTATCAGGGAGTTTAGACGTAATCCTATCAGGGTGTAATCCTATGAGGGAGTTTGGGCAAGGCCAGGGGTGCAGTTTAGACATGTATTTAAGCAGACCCCCGCGCTCTGTTCAGTAGCCGGGAATTGTACCATCAATAAACTTATGAGCTAATTTCACTGCAACGTGTCTCTGGACCCAGTATGAGGATGGGATCCCGATGTGTGACACCGACACCAACTCCAGCATCACATTGAGCACCGATCCACCAGCAACTGAGCAATGCTAGGTTCCAGTGCCAGACAGCACCACCGACCACCCCCCAAAACATAGTTCACCACACCACTCCAGAGTCATGGCAGCGATTCCGGGAAAACTCGCCGCATTCGACCCGGCTCACCCCGAGCTCTGGGAAGTGTGGGTGGAACAATTAAAGTACCTCTTCTGGTCCAGGAGATGGCCGACGCAGGAAAAAAGAAAGCCTAGCTCATCAGCTCCTGCGGCATCTCCACGATTTGCCTGATGCAGAGCTTAATCACACCCAAGCCCCTGGATGATGCATCCTTTGATGAGCTGATCAACACACTCATGGCCTACTTCGCACCAAAACCATCCCGAATGGCGCTCAGAATGGACTTCTGCACTCGCACCCAGAAGACTGGTGAGTCAGCTGCGGACTTCATGGCCGACCTCCGGCGCCTGGCAGTGGGGTGTGAGTTCCCGTCCATTGAGGACACTCTCCTGACCCAATTCATCTGGGGTGTCTGTGAGCCAAAGCTCCGATGAAAGCTAGTGGCAATTGAGGAACTAAAGCTGGATGCCACTTGCAAAGCAGCCATCCACAATGCACACCTGGCGACCACTGCCAGGCCCTCTACATCGGATGAGGATGAAGAGGTCCTTCAGCTCCGCAGGGTGGACCGGCGAGTACCGCAGTGCCTAGCTGCCACACCAGTGCTAGGCAGCCAGTGGACCAACGCACCCACACCGTGTGCTAGCTGTGGAGATCCACACGACCGCTGGACCTGCTGCTTCCACAATGCCTGCTGATCCTGCGGCAAGATGGGGCACATCGCCTGGCTTTGTAATTCCTGGGCCTCCCAATGCACACAAGCTGCACACCTGGAGTCATCAGAACTGCACTCCACAGCATCCACCCATCACCAGGTAATGAACTTGCTCCGGGACACCCCCAACAAAATTTATGTTCCAGTAGTAATAGAGGGGTCCCCCTGTGACATGGAACTCTGTGACACGGGGTTCGCATTTTCCATAATCTCCGTGAACACCCTTCAGAGACTCTGTCCGCAGGAGGGGCCCCCATTACGGAAGCCCATGGGACTGAAGCTATGGGATTTCCAGAAGAACCTGGTAGCAATCAAGGGATCGGGTAAGTCCAGGGTCCAATTCAAGGACTTTGATGGACTATTGGACCTTTTGGTGGTTGAGGGCAGGTTTTCCAGCTTGCTGGGATTATTGTGGTTTGGGCCCCTGGGACTGGGAGTGATGGGGGTGAATCACCTCCGTGGAACAGACTTCCAGTCAGTCTGTGATGAGTTCCCAGCCATTTTCAACGGTGCACTGGGCAAATATATGGGCCCCCCAGTGTCCCTGGACCTAGACCCAACGATCCGGCCTAGCTGCATGGCGGCCAGATGAACCCCCCCAGCGGTCTGGCCCAAAATTGACAAAAAACTGGACAGGCTGGTTGACCAAGGGGTCCTTGAACTGGTCCCACATGCTCAGTGGGAGACTTCCATTGTAACCCCAATGAAGCCAAACGGGGATGTACGCATTTGTGTGGATTATAAATTCACAATAAACAAGGCTCTCCAAGACCACACTTATCCAGTGCCAGTAATAAGCTAGGTCCTGGCATTGCTGGCCGGGGCAAAGGTATTTGGGAAGCTGGATCTGGCACAGGCCTACCAATAGCTCCAGGGGGATGATGCCACCGCAGAAGCACAGACCATCATAATGCACAGGGGGGCATTCCTTGTATGGTGCTTACAATGTAGGGTCAGCATCGCCCCAGGGATTTTCCAAAATCTCGCGGACTCTTTATCTAAAGGTATCCCTGGGGTCCAACCTTTTTTCAATGATGTTCTGATAGCAGCCCCAGATGTCAAGACCTTCACGGTCCAGCTGCGCTCCGTCCTGCAGCGCTTTAACAATGTGGGCCTAAAGGTGAGAAGAGAAAAATGCCTGCTGGGAGTCCGTTTGGTTGAATTCCTTGATTTCACAGTGGATGGACAGGGCATCCATCCAACCCCTGACAAAATCCACGCTGCCAGTTTGTCATTCCAGTCGCCGGTGTCCTTGCGGTGCAGGGCTTCTTTGGCTGTGCACACCATGTGTTCAGCCTGACCATTTGTGGCTGGGTGGAATGGGGTGGATCGGATGTGCCAGATCCCATAGTAGCCCACAAACTCCTGGAACTCTCCTGACGTGAAGGTTGAGCCATTGTCAGTTACGAGTGTGTCAGGGGTGCCATGGGAGCTGAAGATGCGCCACATGGCACAGGTGGCGGCCTGTGATTAGGTGGAGGATACTGGCACCACTTCCAGCCACTTTGTGTAGCCGTCTACTAAGATAAAAAACAGTTGACCCTGGAATGGTCCCACAAAGTCCAGGTGGAGTTGGGCCCACGGCTTGTGGGATGACTCCCAGGGACTCACTGGTGCCTGGGGCAGGTCTGGCCTCGATTCCTGGCACTTCTGGCACCACTGGACTTGCTCCTCAATCTCCTGATCTAGCCCCAGCCACCAAATGTAGCTCCGGGCCAGGGCTTTCATCCTTACAATGCCTGGATGTGTTTCATGAAGTACTGCAAGCACCTGTTTGCAAAGCGGTTCGGGGACAACCACCTGAGTACCCCAGAGCACACACCCCTTGTGTGCTGAAAGTTCATTTCGCCAGGCTGAAAATGCAGCAAATTCAGACCCCAGGCTGCTGGGCCACCCCCTTCCCACCCAGTCCAAAACACGGGACAAGGTGCAATCATGGGTGGTGAGGCGAGAAACGTCATTTACCTGGATAGGCCAGTCTGGCAGGTCCTCCAGCAGGGCAATGTGATTGGCCAGAGCCGGATCTGGGTCGCAGGAAGAGAGCGCCAGGCGTCTGAGGGCATCCGCGTGGCCCATGGATTTCCCCGGGTGGTGGACCAGCTTGTACTGGTTGCCGGCAATTTCACTGCAACGTGTCTCTGGACCCGGTACTTTATATACCTCAAAACCACATTCAGATACCTCAGGACCAGGGCTCTGTTGGGGCTGGGGCGCACCGGAGTGCCGCTCCGGGAGAGGGGAAGCTGGGGGGCGGGCACATGATAAAGCCCTGCCCCCCAGCTCGCTTTCCCGGCCCACGCTTCGGCGTGGAGCTGGAAAAAAGCCTCCTCCCCGCTCATCCTTTCCGGACCGGCGGCAAGCGCCGCCGGCCTGGGGATAAGGCCCTTCCTTCCCACCCCCCCAGCAGACCCTTCCTGGCCGCGCGGCAAGAGCCGCCAGCTGGGAGAAGCCCCTCCCCTCCCCCCCAACTCACCCTTCCCTCCCCCCCAGCAGACCCTTCCCGGGCGCGCCCTTCGCCCCCCCGAGCTTTCCCGGGCCTGGCGGCAGTCTCAGAGGCGCCAGTCCCAGTGCCGGTGTCGGCCCCATCGGGCTCCTCCATGAAGCGGTTCTCGTCGAACTGGTCGATGTCCAGGCGGCGGAAGCATGAGGAGAGCGAGTTCCGCGCCATGCCCCCGATCTTTCCTGCCCGCCCCCCCTTTCCAGGCCCACCCCCCCTTGATCTTTCCCGGGCCTGGCGGCGTTTGCCACCAGCCCAGGAGAAGCCCCTCGCCCGCCCCCCCTGATCTTTCCCGGGCCTGGCAGCGTTCGTCGCCAGCCCGGAAGAAGCCCCTCGCCCGCCCCCGATCTTTCCCGGGCCTGGCGGCATTCGTCGCCAGCCCGGGAGAAGCCCCTCGCCCGCCCCCGTGTTCTTTCCCGAGCCTGGTGGCAAGCGCCGCCAGCCCGGGAGAAGCCCCTCGCCCGCCCCCCCTGTTCTTTCCTGGGCCTGGCGGCGTTTGTCACCAGCCCGGGAGAAGCCCCTCGCCCGCCCCCCCTGTTCTTTCCTGGGCCTGGCAGCAAGCGCCGCCAGCCCGGGAGAAGCCCCTCGCTCGCCCCCCCTGTTCTTTCCCAGGCCTGGCGGCGTTTGTCGCCAGCCCGGGAGAAGCCCCTCGCCCCCCCCCCCTGTTCTTTCCCGGGCCTGGTGGCGTTTGTCGCCAGCCCGGGAGAAGCCCCTCGCCTGCCCCCCCTTGTTCTTTCCCGGGCCTGGCAGCAAGCGCCGCCAGCCCAGGAGAAGCCCCTCACCCCCCCTCCCTTGATCTTTCCCGGGCCTGGCGGCAAGCGCCACCAGCCCGGGAGAAGCCCCTCGCCCGCCCCCTGTTTTTTCCCGGGCCTGGCGGCAAGCGCCGCCAGCCCGGGAGAAGCCCTTTCCCCCCCACTCACTGAAGCCTCCTCCCTCCCCCACTCACCTGTTCCCCGGGCACAAGGGAGGGAGAAGCAAGGGTGGGTGTGTGGGAGGGAAACCAGCCCCAGTGAGGGGAGAAGCGCCCCCCCTCCCTCCACCTACCTACCTACCTTCCTACCTTCCTGTTCCTTCCTTTCCCCCTTCCTTCCCCTTCCTTCCTTCCTTTCTTCTCTCTCTCCCCCCACCTACCTACCTACCTACCTTCCTTCCTCCCTCTCTCCCCCCTTCCTTCCTTCCTTCCTTCCTTCCTTCCTTCCTTCCTTCTCTCTCTCTCCCCCCAACTACCTACCTACCTTACTGTTCCCTCCTTTCTTCCTTCCCTCCTTCCCTCCTTCCCTCCTTTCTTTCTTTCTTTCTTTCTTTCTTTCTTTCTTTCTTTCTTTCTTTCTTTCTTTCTTTCTTTCTTTCTTTCTTCTCTCTCTCTCCCCCACCTACCTACCTACCTTCCTTCCTGTTCTTTTCCTTCCTTCCTTCTTTCCCCCTCCCTCACTCCCTCCCTTCTTGCCTTCTGACACACTGCCCATGACATCAGGGATGTGTGACCTTTTGACACTTCCGGTGACGTCAGGGGGTGTGGCATATGCAAATAAGTTATGCTAATGAGCTCCTGCACCTCTTTTTTTAGGAAAGGACCCCTGCTCAGGACAACACCATACAGACTGCAAAGTCACCCCTGAATGGACATAAATCTATGCGGAAGGAACCATAAAACTCGATGATCAAAGGAAGCGAAAGCAGCATGCAGTATGGCGGGTATGATAAAATCTGATGGTCAGAGAAAGTGAAAGCAAGATGCAATGCTTTCTGTTCCAAGGTGGGTTCCATAAAATAACGGAGGGAAAAGCCAGTGCAGAATCACTCACAGCCTAAGAGAGTTTGTTAGACATGGAATGTGCATGAAGGAAGACAGAGCAATGTAATGCATCATGAGTACTTAGATGCCCTCGGGTTATGACCAGAGGATTCTGATCAATTTTTGTCTTTAAGTTGCCACACAAACTGGGGAGAGGGTACCTACAGAACAATCTCTGACACCTCCAGTGTGTGTGGGGGGAAATCTCAGGAGTTTATTTGGGACTGCTGTGGTTGAGGTGGGAATGGTTTCCTTTGTATGCAGCTTTACAGCTGACCCTATGCAGCTTTACAGCTGACCCTTTGCTAATGAACAGTTTTTCACGTTGGCAGGCAGGGGACACATTGCAAGAAACGCAGCCCTCCCCTCACTCACTCTCTTTATGATAGTGCCTTCAGCTCTACCTGAACAACCAGGGCTGGTGTTTGGCTTTGTCAGAATGAGATGCAAGGATCTGCATCACTTGGCTGGCACATTACAGTAGGCCGCTAGAAAAGTTGGCAGGGCATTCTGTGTTATGTTTTATGCTAGGCTGCAATGACAGCGTTGCTGTGACTCTTGCCTGAGGGGACAGGCTTGAACAAAATGAGTTTCCTTTGCACATGAAAGGGAAGGGGGTAAAAAATGGCTTAATGGCTCTGAATTTGGAGGAAGAAGCATGGAAGATCTAAGAGCTGTGAAGGTAATTAAAGCTGTATTGAGGTATTATTTGAAATGCTTTGCTGATCCTCAGGCGCAGCTCACTGGTGAGAACAATTTTTGTGGATGGTGAGGTTTAGCCTTCATTTAGGGTCTGCAGGCCCATGATGCAGCAACCTTACCGAGCCGGTCTAGGTCTGATCAGTCGCTAGATGGGAGATCTTCTAAAAACCCAATGTCAGAAGTCCATGGGCACTTCTGGAACTTTGATGATAGGGAGTGAGTGCCACCACAAAATGGCTGCCACAGTGGGCAATCACTGAATGGCTACCATGGGGTTCTGAAGCCAATCACAAAAATGTGGGAAGTTGTAAGCCAACAATTAAAGCATATATGTCTGTGTGAGTGCTCCCTGCACACACAAAAGTAATGCTTCCTAGGTTCTTTTGAAGGAAAGGAAATCCAAGTCAGGCTCTTTGCTTTGTCAAAGAGGCAAATGGATGCCAGGAAACCCAGCAGCAGGTGCTATGGTGCCCATGGAAGCTGTGTTATGGGTCAGTGTTCTATGTATTCTGCTTTATGCAGTGGCATTATTGTAGCCAATGAGGTCAATCCCAGGCACGATTATTGCTAAGTGAAAACTTTCCCTTGAGTTCCATACAGGAAGAAAGACAGGATATAAATGCAATATATGACACCTTGCTCCTGTTCATTCCAAATCACTATCAATAACATAGGGTTGCCAAGTCCGGGTTGGAAAATACCTGTGGACTTTGGGGGTGGAGCCAGGAGAAGGAGGGGTTTGGGGAGGGAAGGGGCCTCAGCATGGTACAATGCCAGAGTCCACCCTTCAAAGCAGCCATTTTCTCCAGGGGAGCTAATCTCTGTCAGCTGGAGATCAGTTGTAAATGTGGGAGATCCCCAGGCCCCACCTGGAGGCTGGCAACCCTACAGTAACAGCAGAATAGAAGCTGACAGCTGAAGTCTTCCAGGTTTGGAAAAGACTGTGGTACCTTCCCAAATCTCTCATCTACTACTACGCATAATCATGCAATTCTAACCCCTTGCATAGAATTTGTTTAACACAAGAGCATGCCAGTATTTTGTGTCCCATTATTTTGCATCATGGTAAAACACATGCAGAAGCACTAGGAAACAATAGACTCTATAGGTGTGGTAAAGAGACCACAAAACTATACCTTCCCCTGCAACTATAGCCAAACCTGCAGGGAATGATTACCATACTGGGTCCTGGTGCAGACAGATTTAAACCAGGGTTATACAAATTCAAAGAGATTAACAGTGCAATCCTAAAAAGAGCTACACCCTTCTAAATTAATTGCAATTAGTGAACACAAGAAGCGGGACCCATGGGATCTGTGGGGGGGGGGGGAGAGAAAGAGCTAATCCTTCTCCCCCCCCCCATTGCCCCGGTGAGGCCTGTGGCTCTGCGCCAGATGGGCCTCGTGATCACTTCTCCCCCTCCAGCCTGCCTCGCATGAGGCCTGTGTGGCATGGAGCCACCAGGCCTCACCGCTCTCCCCCCTTTCGCCCCCTGCTTGGCCCGGCAAGGTCCAGAGCCGCTGGGCCTCACTGCTCTCCCCCCTCCTGTCCCCCGGTTGGCCTGGTGTGTCCCTCCTTCCCACCCCCCGGCCCGCTCTCACTTGGGCCCGAGTGGCATTAAGCTACTTGGGCCCAGCGTTTCCCTCCCTCCCACCCCCCCGGCTCACTCTCGCTCGCCAGCTCCCCCCACCAGCTCCCCCCAGCTCCTTCCCCCGCCCACCCCCCCCAGTGACAGCGAGGCCCAGCAAGGGCCTCTCCAGCTGCCGCCACCAACAGCAGCCATGGAGTCAAGGTAAGTGCATGTGTGCAGGGAACTTTTTACTTTTGGGGGGATTTAACTATCCCCCAATATTTTTTTTTACTTTTTGGATTTTTCTACACACCGGGAGAATCCCCCAAGTGTGTAGGAAAATCTCCCTGCCCCCCAGGTCCCCCCCCCGCATGGATTTAGATATCCGCATGCAAGGGGCACCTTTGCTATTAGTATATAGATAGTAATGATTTATTGCCACGATCTACTGGTTCACAGCTTTCATTTTGTAACCCCCCAAGTCTCTAGCCCTTTTCCTTGTGGAGTTATAAAGGAAAATATGCAGACTGCAGCTTTCCCCTTATAATTTCACAATGAAAAGAACTGTGTTACTTTTTAAAAAGTAAAAGCTTTTTAAAAAGTAAAAGTAGTAGGTAGTATAATTATCGTATGTTTTATGGTGTTAATCAACACTGTAGCATCCCTTGAGTTCCAGGAAAGGAGAAATGGGGACAAAAAAGTCTCCTAAATAAATAAATAAATAAATAAATAAATAAATAAATAAATAAATGGAGGCTGTGTATAACAATTCTAGATGGATTATGTATAATATCAATTAATTCCTTTTTTGGTTATATATATATATTTTTTACAAAAGAGCCAAAAGTAATAACATATAGTGAAAAGACCCCTATCCAGTGTTCTCAAATTAGAACAAGAACTCCACTAACAATAAAGGGTGCCCATTTATCAGACTGTGATACTGAGCATTCGAAATATGTAATATTTAACTGATCCCAGGATTTAAAGCAGCCATTCTTGCATTGAAAGCATTGTGGAAGACCTCCAAAGAAAAGCCAAAGAATAACTGTAACTTTAATCAAAAGATTACATACCAGCATTTTGATTTCTGCATTGAGGATGCCTATCAAGTAATTCACAAAACTTCTAAGAGCTCAAGATTAATTTTTGTACTTGAATTCTGAGATATAGTACCTAAGATTTGGGACCAATCCATACTAATTTCAAGGGATATATGGGAAAATCACCTTGTTATGAAGAGCACATTCAAATATTTTAAACTGTCTTGAATTGTATTCGATCTTGCTGGAACTGTGTACCATAGGGACCAGCATTTTTTTTTTAACTTTGTTTCTCTTATTGTGTAACTCGGAGATTTCAATTCAGCCATAAATACTAGTCCAGATTTTGCGTGTAAAATACAACCTACGTTTGTTTCCCACTTTCTCTGAAATGAAGCTTTATCCTTTATGCTCATTGGAAATTTATATAAAAAGGAAACAGCCCCCTTACTACTTGACCTTATTAAACAGGAGATCCTCCCAAGATGTTACTTGCTTTAATCCAAATTGTGGGACTAGCTTTCTAAAAAAAGAAAGAAAAAAAGGACAAAATGTTTTGCCTGTAAATGCCAATACCAGGAGTGATTCAGGTTAGTTTTCTGTTGTCAATGTTTTTGTTAAAATAACTTTTGGTGAGAGGTCATGGCATTGTTTTTAATGTAAACACATATATAAGCTTGAAAAGAATACACACTTTGACCAACTTTGACTCTAAACTTGAAAAAGTAATAACTTTTTAAAAAGTTGGGGTTTGCATAGAAATGATGGTTTGTTCTTTGGATTTTCTGTTTTGTAGAAAGAACAATGCATGCTATTATGATTAATTTTATTCTCAGAAATCAATTTTGTATACCAGGGCAGTTGAGAAGGTCCTGACAAGTGAATCCATGAGCATTTATGAGACAGTTTTTTGCATGTGGATAATGAAAGTGGTACATTATGCATTCTTCATAGTGAGATGCACTCTTCATGTTTTCATTTTTACGAAAACTACTTAAGTGTTGACTTTGAAGAAAGACTTTGAAAACTGGCCAAAACCTTTTTTGTATTTTGAAAGTCTGTGTCAAGAAAGTAAATAGTCACCGAGAATAGGAAGAAGGAAACTATTAGCATTGTTTTCTTTTAAAGATAAAAAAGAGAAATGTAGTGCAAAACTTCATAATCTATGAAATGTGTATTTGTTATTGGAATTCATTTAAAATAATTGTTATATGTTCATTGTAGCCTGCCTTCTGAATAGTTTAAAATACCTCTGTATCAGCTGGTTTCATATCCATTTTTTTGCATTTCTCAGAATGTCCGTATAAAATATGTTTATTAAATTGCTAAGTTAAAAATTGCACTATAGCTTTGATGGGGGCTGGGAAAATCAACAATTATTCAGCTTAATTTGTTTTTAATGTAAAGACATGATTACCATAGATTTGCATAAGGCCCTGGTTCTTCAAAAATCCTTTTTCCAGAAGTTCTGTTTGTACTTCTCATAATCTGCTCAGATGAGATAGCATGGCCTCTTCCCCTCCCTTCCCCAATTGGTGGAGAAATATAATGAGAGTTTTTCCTGTGGAAATCAATGAGTTGACTTAATATACACCAATTGGAAGGAGAATTAGTATAAAATGTTTTTAAATGATATATTACACCCTAAGAAATTGCAAAAATTAATAAGAGTTATAATGGAAAATGTTGGAAATGTCAAAGTACAGATGCAACATTCCTTTGTATGTGGTAGACATGCAATAAAGCAAGACAATATTGGATAAAGATCCATGAAGAGATACAAAATATATTAAAATTTAAGTTTGCGATGGATCCAAAAACATATATCTCCTTATATATAATTGAGTAGTGGAGTGGCACTTTCTGAGCGTTCCACACGCTCCTAAATCAGTTGGCTCCATGGTGTGACAGTCAGAAGCTGTCCATACCCCCTGGCTGCATTGCCTGAGTCCTGCCCACAGAAGCGGCGCCTGCCAAAACTTTCCTCAGAAGACGGTTGCTTCGTTCTGGTGAACACAGCTACTGTCTTCACTTTCCTCACCAGACGACAATTGATTCCCTCAGAGGACAAAACCCACTGTCTTTAGCCTCCAAGCCAAGTTTGCTGAGGCAACACTTTCCATAATGGGGGGAAAACGGCCAAATAAACATCTGTTAGCGTAGCAGATGTGGGGGGGAGGGGCGAAACCAGCCCAAGTTATTTAAAAAGCCAGTGGATACACACACAAGCAGATATAGATGATGGGACCAGAAACAAAAAACAGGAACAGCTGACTTTCCCCTATGGTTGCCAGGTGGGACCTGGAGATCTCCCACTGTTACAATTGATCTGCAGATGATGATGAAGATGAAGAGATTGGATTTATATCCCACCGTTCACTCATTTGGAGTCTCAGAGCGGCTTACAAACTCCTTTCCCTTCCCCTCCTCTCAACAGACACCCTGTGAGGTAGGTGAGGCTGAGAGAGCTCTGAGACAACTGTCCTTGAGAGAACAGCTGGTACAGAGCTATGGCTTGCCCAAGGTCATCCAGCAGGTGCAAGAGGAGGAATGGGGAATCAAACCAGGGTCTCCCAGATTAGAGTCTGCGCACTTAACCACTACACCAAACTGGCTCTCTCAGATGACAGAGATCAGTTCCCCTGGAGAAAATGGCTGCTTTGGAGGGTAGACTCTATGGCATTATACCCTGCTGAGTCCTTCCGTTCCCCCCCCCCCCCAATGCTGTTCTTCACAGGATCCACCCCCCAAATCTCCAGGTATTTACCTACTCAGAGCTGGCAACTCTACTTTCCCCTCACTGCCTGTTGCCAGGCAACCAAGCTTGGTTCTATCAGTAAAAGGCCCTTTCCACACCTATTTTGGCCTTTGGGAGAAAACTCATTGGGGCCAGTCCTGATAGGGTTGCCAACTCCAGGTGGGATATTCCTGGAGATTTGAGGGATGGAGCCTGGAGAGGATGAGGTTTGAGGAGAGATGGGACCTCAGACAGGTACAATGCCATAAACTTCACCCTCCAAACCAGCCATTTCCTCCTGGGGAACCATTGTTGCCAATCTCCAGGTAAGGATGGGAGATCACTCAGAATTACAACTGCTCTCTAGGAGGCAGGGGGGAGGAGATGAAAAGTCCAAGGGGAAGATAATGGTAGGTTGATGGTTGGCTGGGAAGGAGACAAGGTTGCCAACTCCAGGTTGGGAAATTCCTGGAGATTTGAGAGGTTGAACCTGGAGAGGGTTGGGTTTGAGGAGGGGTGGGACCTCAGACAGGTACAATGCCATAGACTCCACCCTCCAAATCAGCCATTTACTCCTGGGTAATAATTGTTGCCAATCTCCAGGTGAGAGCTGGAGATCACTCAACATTACAACTGCTCTACAGGTAGCAGAGGTCAGTTCCTCTGGAGAAAATGGTGGACTCTGTGTCATTATACCCAGCTGAGGTCACCACAGCAAATTGATGCTGAGTGCCCAAGGCCTTGGCACTCTTCCAGAGCCTCTTTCTAGAGCCCATTATATTTATTTCCACAATGGGCCTTATTCTTACTTATTAAATATTTTACCAAGCAATATCACAAGAATGCACAGTGAACTATTCAAATATATGGTAATGGTGGAAAGGGTTATATGTTCGTCTATAAGGAAGGCTGAAAAATGTCCAGAACTGATGGACTAGAAAAACAAATTAACTGAGTACATGACAATGGTAAAACTAACATCTTATTTGCATAATAGATTGAATTTAGAATTTCAAGAAAAATGGAATGTTTTTTGACTATACAGCTGAAAACTAGGATTGAATTGTTAAAGCTGAAAATAATTGAGAGATAGAATTAGGCAATACATGTTTGTAATAATGAAATGTTAGTTATGAAATAATCAGGCCCATTGCCAGGAATTTCTAAGTCAGGGGGCATTCAAATTTCTCAGGGGGCCCTTTAGATAATTTAATTATTAAATTATTTATCCTGTGCACCCCCCTCCCTCCCCCCAATGGGTAGAAAACCCAGGCACTGTGCAAAGCCTGTGCTCTCCCCTCTGCTGCTGCCACCTCTCCTCCAGCCTCCTCCACTCGCTCTAGTGCCCCCTCGGCTCATTGGCGGCATCAATGCTGTCCCCCCACCCCCTCCCCCAGCAGCAACAGCAGTAGACCAGGCCCAGGAAGCAGCAGCTGCTGCCATACACTCAGTATGCCTCATCCTCCCCCGGCCTGCAGTGGTCTTGGCGGCTCTCCCCGGCCAACTGTCTGCCTGACACAGGCCTTGCATGGCTGCCTCTTCCTCCTCCTTGCCACCAGGCCTGGGAAGCAGCTACTGCCACTACTGCTGCCATGCACTCCTCTTCCTCCCCCAGCCAGCCACCTGCCTGCCATGGCCTTGCAGGGGAAGAAGAAGAGATTGGATTTATACTCAGTCCTTCACTCAGAGTCTCAGAGCAGCTTACAAACTCCTTCCCCCCCCCCCCCCACAACAGACACCCTGTGAGGTAGGTGGAGCTGAGAGAGCTCCTTCGAGAGCTGCTCTTCCAAAGACAGCTCTGACAGAACTATAGCTTGCCCAAGGTCATCCAGCAGATGCAAGTGGAGGAGTGGGGAATCAAACATGGTTCTCCCAGATTAGAGTCTGTGCACTTAACTACTACACCAAACTGGAGATGCCTGCAGGGCTGCTAGCAGGTGTGGAAAGGGAAGGGGCAGCAGTGGGGAGCCCTTCAGGCAGCCCAGAGAGTCAGGAGGCTGGGCTGCCTAGGAAGTTGTGGGGCCTTAACAGGAAGTTAGGGGGCTGGACCCCGGGAGGTCCCACCATAGCTACGGGCCTGGAAATAATGAAGAAAAGATACAATATAGGTTAAAAAAAGAAGTGAAAATTCAGAGTATAAATAAGGAGTTCTTATGTAATAAAGGAAGTTCTGTTTGACAACTGTAATAGAACAAAATGTAGTTAGATATAACAGGTAATGTAGATGACCATGACTGAATGTCTGTTTCTTTATCTATGTTTGTGTTTGTGTTAATGAAAGACCGTCGTCTATGTATAATTGCAATGTACTGTGTATATATACTTATATTTTTATTTAATTAATTACAGTTCTGTCCCACCCACCCCCACAAGCAGGCTCAGGGCAGATTACAACTGAATAAAAACAGGTAAAATACCTTGCAACAATCTAGTTTAAAAACTAATAACATAACTCCCAAGATGGTGATCAATCAACCAAAGCTCCAGGATGAGCCTGTATGTATGCCCAGATGGATCAGAGAGTTGGGCCAGTAGTATATCTATTTGCAGATAGAAAAGAGCAGGATGAAGCAGGGGAGGCTGATGTAAATGGACAGCCGCCGCCTTAACCAAAGGCCTGGTGGAACAACTCCATTTTACAGGCCCTGTGGAAGTGTAATAAAGTTTTCAGGACCCTGATCTCACCTGGAAGAGCGTTTCACCAGGCCAGGGCCAGAGCTGAAAAGTCCCTGGCCCTGGTTGAGGCTAAGCAGATGTCTTTGAGTCCGGGAACCACCAGAAGATGCTTTTGCAAAGAGCGCAAGGCTCTCTAGAGGACATATGGGAAGAGCTGGTCCTGTAGATATGATGGTGCCAGACCACATAGTGGTTTAAAGGTTAATACCATAACCTTAAACCTGATTTGGTACTCAGCTGGAAGTCAATGCAGTGGGCAAAGCACTGGCTGTATGTGCGCCCGCACAGACAACCCTGTCAGGATGTGCACTGCCACATTTTGTACCAGCACAAGTTTCTGAGTCAGGGTCAAGGGCAGCCCTGCATAGAGCAAGTTGCAGTAGTCCAGTCCGGAGGTGACCATTGCATGGATCAATGTGGCTAAGTCGTGGGAAGAAAGATAGGGAACCACTTGCCTGACCAGCCGACTATGGTAGAAAGCTGACCTGGCAACATTTGTGACTTGGGCCTCCACTGAAAGTGAGACATCCAACATCACACCCAAACTCCCCAGCATTTGTGCTGGTATCAGTGGTGCCTCGCCAAGGGTTGGGAGGTGGATTCCTGATCCCATTCCCTCACGGCTCATGCACAAATCCTCCATCTTTGATGGATTTAATTTTAGTTGACTCTGACATAACCAGCCAGCCATGGCTTCTAATGCCCTGGCAAAACATATGGAGTGGAGTTTAGCCAGCTGTCCATCAATAGATATAGCTGGGTGTCATCAGCCCAACTCCCTGGACAAACTGGGCAAGGGGGCACACATAGATGTTAAATAACATTGGGGAAAGGATCGACCCTTGAGGGATGCTGCATACCAATGGGTAACAAGGTGAGATCCTCTCCCCAAGCATCACCCTCTGTCCCTGACTATGGAAAAAAGAGACTAGCCACTGCAAGGCGGTCCCTCTTATCCCTACATTGGTGAGGCAATGGGTCATAATATCAAATGCTGCTGTATTAACAGTAGTGCTGATCCACCCTGATCCGGTTGTCACTGGATGTCATCTGTGAGGGCAACCAGCACGGTCTCCATCCCATAACCAGGGCAGAAGTCGGACTGGAATGGGTTCAGGATGGAGGATTCATCCAGGAAAACCTGAAGCTGCTCTGCTACTGCTCTCTCAACTACCTTACCCAGGAAGAAGAAGAAGAAGAGGAGGAGGAGGAGGAGATTTGGTTTATACACCACCCTTCACTACCCAAAGGAGTCTCAGATGGAAGGTTTGACACTGGGCGGTAGTTGGCTGGATCCGCAGGATCCAAAGATGATTTTTTCAAGAGCGGTCTCACCACTGCCTCCTTCAAAGACTCTGGGAAGGTCCCTGAACTTAGGGACAAGTTAATAATCTTTCCCAGGGGAACCCACATTCCATCACTGCTGGCTTTTACTAGCCATGATGGACACAGGCCAAGAATGCAAGTGGTCGGCTTCACAGCCACCAGGGTCCTGTCAACCTCATCCTGGGAGAGCTGGCTAAACTGGTCCAATATTTGGCCAGAAGACTGGCAAGGGGCCTCCAGTTCACCTACTGGTGGCTGGCAAGTCTTGGCAGAGTGGCAAGATTTTATCTGCAAAATAGCTCACAGCTAATTGCCAATTTGCTATCCTTTTGATTTCCTTGTGGAATCGAACTTAAAGACTGAAGTATTCTAATTAATTGAGCTGGGTGGGAGCTCATGGACACAATGGAAGATGCACAGAATTCCTTCTTAGTGGCTTTCACTACCATCTTATAGGTTTTCATAAACAACCTATTAGATGCTCTTGCAGCTTCATCATGAGTATGCTGCCATAAACGCTCTAGCCATCTTAACTTCAGTTTCATCCTCCATAGCCCTGAGATGTACCAAGGGGATAGTTTGCTGTGGGAGCAAAGAGGGTGTTGGGGAGTGATCTAGTTGATGGCTTCAGAGAGTCAGTTGTGCCAATCCTCTACCAGCTCATCCAACAGGTTGCCAGGGGGCTTTGGATCCTGCAAAGCATTCTGGAAACTAATTAGATCCATTAGTTTTCATGGGCGAGCATAAATCAGCTTTTTGCCTAAATGAGGAGTAGGGATACTCAAATGAGCCTTCAGGACAAAGTGATCTGATCATGTCACTGCTGCAGTAGATTCCATATCCACATTTATTCCCATCCCCAAAATCAAATCCAACATGTGGCCTGCCTGAAGTGTAGGAGCTGATACAAACTGAGTGAGTTCTAGTTCTTTCATGGATGACACTAAGTCCATAGCCTGAGAGAAAGCATCATCATCAGTATGGATGTTGAAGTCACCCAGAACTAAAATTCTAGGGTACTCCAGAGCCCAGCGCGATGCCACCTCTAACAGGCTCGGCAGGGTATCCACTGGTGTGTTAGGTGGTCAGTATACCAGCCAGACAGCCAAACTCCTCTGCATTTCATGCCAGGCCATCACAACCAATGCTGATAATTTTTGGTGTGGGGAGAGGCCTGAAGGAGAAAGATGCTTGGATAAGTATTGCCCCCTCTCCCCTGGCCCTGTGGTCCAGAACTAGTGAAGGACCAAGAAACCTGTGGGAGCCAGTTGTTTCAAGGAGACAGTTTTGCCTTCATGCACCCAGGTCTCGGTCACACATGCCAGGTCCACTTTACAAGCTGCAAAACAATCTTGCAGAATTGAGATCTTATTATTAATGGAACTGGCATTGCACAGCACCAGTGCTAGAGATGGGTACAGCTTCCTAGCTCCACTGCCATGATAGGATGGGGTGCAGGTTGGAAGGAGACTGAACGTAACCATATCTCAATTTTCTTCCTTTATAAGACCTCGCCCCACTGCCATACCTCCCTCACCCCCTAATTACAGGGATCCCTGACTACATGTTGGCCTCCTCTACTAGATCTTATAAACCCTACTTTTCCCAACCTCACATAAACTTACAGTATCACCACAGGGACACTAACTAGCACCCAATTCCTAATTGGCTGCGGTCACACGGCCCTTTAAATCAGGGAGCCCTTTAAATCCGGGATTAACAGGTCGGCAACAAAACAACACAGTACAATGCACACCCTATACAACCTATCCTAGCCTACTAATAAAACCCCAGTGCTATACTAACCCTCCCAACACACTTTATACCAACCCCCACCAGACCCTGCAGTACAAATCTAGTAAACCCTTAATAATTGATTAACTAATTGACTAACTAATGACCCAAGGCCCTCTAAACAACCAGTCAGTCAATGTAAAAACAAACCCCCTCTAATCTACTACTGAGTCTGTAGATTTGTTTTTGTTTGTTAGTAAAAATTATACACATATAAAAACAGAATCGTGCTGAAAGTCTTTTCATGTAAAAATGTTCAAGAGGGCACCCAGCTGACCAGTCAGGTATTCAGAAAGAATGGCAGTGAACTCATCCCTATGTACTGCTAAGGGAGAAGTTTATGTCTGACTCCAGTGCTAGTTATGGGACTTTTTGATACTGTGTAATTATATGTGATCGAGTCGTTAACTTGCTTTTTACTCTTGATAATGCCGGTTGTACTTATGCATATATTAATCACAATGCCATTAAGCTGTCCCATGTGTAGGATAGTAGTATGAGAGAACTGCCTGCTTGCTTTAACTTTAATGAATTCAATACATGTTCAGCTAAAAAGGAATCTATGGCGTGTGCAATGTGAAATATTCAGTGCAATGTTATGTGTCATACAAAATGGCATTTTGGATACCATTGTGAAGTATGGTATTTGAGACATTTAAAAAAATTCCCTGTATCAGGGCTGCTGAGAGTAGGGATGCCAGCCTCCAGGTGGGATCTGGGAATTTTATTCTTGAACTGAACAAAACTGTAATCTCCCAGGATTACAGTTCATCTCCAGACTACAGAGATTAGTTCCTCCTGGAGAAAACGGATGCTTTGGAGTGTGGACTCTATGGCAGTGTATCCCACTGATGCTCCTGTCCTCCCCGGGCTCCACCCTCAAATGTCCAGGAGTTTCCTAACCTGGATCTGGCAACCCTACCCTCCCATCCCCTGCTGGCAGCCAGAGGGAACCTGTAAACCCTAGATCCACCATAGGCCCCCAGAAAAAGAGGCAAGTTTCTAGAGTATGGAGTTAGTAAGTATGCTGCAGTATAAAATAATAGTCCACATTCTTTATGATTTGAACTTATGAAGCTGCTTTATACCAAATCAGACTGTTGGTCCATGTAGCTCAGTATTGTTCAGTTTGAATGGCTTTACCTTTTGGGCTTTCAGATACAGACAGGTTTTTCCCAAACCAGTTAACCAAGATCATTTTGACCAGAGAAGCTGGGGATTCATATGTATAGCAGGTGTTCATACCCCTGAGTCACCAACTCTTCAACTGGAAATGTGAGGTATCTTCTGCATGCAAATCATATGTTCAGCCATTGAGTTATGACTCCTCTCCCCAAACACTGGAAAGTCAGATACAAAGATTATGTAAATCAGATGCCAGATTGTGCAGAGGATGACACACTGATCTTGAAGGCTAGGCACACTGAGACCTTTGCATAAACACAATTGTTAGGTAAACTCACTTTACTTGAACTCCCTCATTCACACATGAGGGAAGATTCCAGTCAGATTGCCTTGATGTTTTCTGGCAAAGTTCATGTCAAGCATTGAGCTGAGCTAAGCAGCTTTGCACCTGCACAATAGCTGTTTGTTTACAGGGCCATGTTATTGCAGCTTGTGGCTGCTTTTGTTCAGTTCAAGAATAAAATTAGATAGCTTGCACTGACTGCCTTTTGTTCTTGCAGTCAGTGGCACCTATCTGAGAAGTGATTGTAAGAAGTGATCATGGGTTCATGGACACACAGAGACATATAAGTAGTAAGTCTCAGCTAAAAACTGCAGGCTGTCTCTCCCCCCCCCCCTTTACCATGTGTCCTTTAAAAACTGAAGGCAGAGGTGGCAGTAGATGGGTGGTGGGGAGTGGCTCTTGCACAAAAACAGTCCAATTATGCCAGAAAACTGTAATTATGCAAATAAGATCCATGCAAAATCACTTGCATTAATCTAAGGAGGATGCCAAACAAGCAGTTTTATGACTGGTAAGCAGCCCATGAACTGAACCAGCAGGGGATCAAGCACAAGTTATTGAAGACATCAGTTGTGGTTTATACCGGTGTTGATGGGAGAATTTGATTTACTAATGCTTCATGCAATACAATCTATTTTGTAAACTTTTCAGATGTGAAGTAATCTTGGCAATCAATCCATACAGTCATAACAGTTGCACAAAGGATTCCAGCTGTACTTTATGTATTGTCTCTGTTTAAGCTCCTAGGCTGTTCCATTTTAATTACCTGATATTAATGTTTGTCTTTATTGCATTGGGTCAGTAAGTGGCTTAGGAGCATCTGATACTAGCACATTGCTGAAACCAAGGAGGTGTGAACCTGATCAGTCCCTTGGTTAGAGACCACTGGGAGCTCTTTATAAGACCAGATTCTACATATTAAAAACAAACATCATGCATTTGCCAGTTCCCTCATAGTTGTATGCAGAGACCAGACCATACATTGGGAAGGAAGAATGCAAACCCCACGTTTTCCCTGAAGCTTGTTGCCTCAGACATAATTCCCAGCTCGATGAAGAGGGCTGCAACCCCAGGGTGTTAAATAGAGGAGTGAGGGCCCAGTGCCTTTACGGATGGCATTTCTTGCTGGCTGCAGGGAAATGGAAAGATCAGGCAGCAATTTGCAAATGCACAGCTATTGAATAGGCCACTGTGCCCCATACAGGTTCAGGCCAATAATGTCATTGACCTTGGCTGAAGGCTGCTAGTACAGATTCAACTGTGTTATACTGGACCTGGAATGTACAATATATGGACCCATGTTGTGTGGCTCATACTAACTCCCAGCTCGAGTCAGTGTTCTGACCCTCCTCCCTGGAAGCTTCTCACTGTATCCCTACAGGATGTAGGTACCATTTTTTCAGGGGGTGAGGAGTGATCAAAATTCTTGGGATCCAACAGGAAAGTGGTTACCTAGGCACCAGCAAACACAACAAATTTCTCTGTTGTATCCCAGGATGCAGTACAGGATTGCCAACCTCCAGGTGGGGCCTGGAGATCCTCAGAAATTACAACTGATTTTCAGACTATGAGGATCAGTTCCTCTGAAGAAAATTGCTGCTTTGGAGGGTGGACTGTATGGCATTAATATTCTGCTGAGGCCCCTCCTCTCCCCAAACCCTGCCCTCTCCAGGCTTCACCCACAAATCACCAGGAATTTCCTAGCTCAGAGTTGGCATCCCTATGCAACTCAGACTTTGGCCATGTTTGTGTGTGGCAGGGGGTCAGAATGCCACCTCTCAGCTCAGAGAACTACTCAGAGGTGATGTTCTGACCCCCCACAAACAACACTTATGTGAGCCACCCACAATAAAGCCAGGGCTCAGCTACACGCCGTCAAAGTGCGGCCCACCTAGCTCCAGTCTGTACCCCTTATAGTCCACCTAACTGTGGGGCACCCCTGCCCTAGAGTAGCACATCTCTCTTCTCTTTTGTCTCCTGTCTTGGTACCAAACAGCTACATGGTTTTAAACATTTTCTTTAATGTACACTGCGACAACAGCCAGTCCCTCCCTTCTTAAACCCATTTTCAAACATAATCCCACTACAGTGGAATGACTCACAGTAGACAACATTCCAGAAAGAAAAGGAATTATGACATAGCTTGAATTGATATAATGGTGTTTTTCAGGAGGCTTTAATAGACATGAGTGATGTTTTGGCAGGCAATTGCAATAGCTCTAGATATCTGATTGCATTACTGACTACTAGCAAAGCTTGTCTCATGGGAAGGAGCATTACTTAAGGTACTTCATATTTTTAACTTGCTGTAGCTATTTTATAACCTAACATAATGATGTTGTCTAAGAGGCCCATATTAGAACTAAAATGTACATAAACTGAACTTGAAGTATCGATGTCTTGAAGGCAGTCCCTGATGGAAGTATCTAAGGTTATATGCCGCTTAAAATAACATGTAACTATCGGTATACATTCCATTCAGTTTAATGGTTGAGGTCACAAATTGCTCTGCATTGTACTTTGAAGAGCAGTTTTGGTCACTGTAAACTAGTTGGGAAGGATGGTGGGAGAGAAAGTCCACGGCATTATGCTTCCTCTTCCCATTTTTTTTTTTGCTTTATATTGCTGTATCATGAAGAAATGAGGATTTATTTGTGATGAGAGAGAGCCTTATTTATGAGCTCACACTCTGCCTGCCCTCCCCTCCTCGCTTTGTGCAATGCCAAGATCAAGGATATCCTGGTTTAGGAAGGCTTCAGTCTAACCACAATTTGTTGTGAGATCTGAGTTCAGGTGCTATAACAAACCAACATTTGTTTCTCACACATAAACGATGGATTCTAAAGAAAATCCTGGTGTCACATCCTGGTTTTCAGGCAAGAAATCTGCCCCAGTGTGTCATAGTGCCCCAATTCAGACATCAAACAAAATTTGGTTGAAGACTTCATGTGTGGCCCCTTTCTCCCTCCTTTGCCCTCCTCCCACAATGGGCAACTCATTTTTCTCACCAACAGTCTCTAGTATGTCTATGATAGCTGAATACAGTCTGAGTTTGATGCTGAACCCTCACTCCTCTCCCATGCAGACAACTATGGGCACCTTTATGAAAAGATCATACAGAGTTTGCATGTCAGTGTAGGGATGCTAGCCTCCAGGTGGGATGTGGGGATCCCCTGGAATTATACCTCATTTCCAGGCAACAGAGATCAGTTCCCCTGGAGATAATCAATGCTTTGAAGTGTGGACACTGTGGCATTGTACCCACTGAGGTCCTTCTCCTCCCCCGGCTCCACTCCCAAATCTCCAGGAGTTCCCAACCTGGAGCTGGAAAACCTACTCTCCCACCCCCTGCTAGTGTCCAGGGGGGACATGGCAACTCTATGACGATGCCTGTGTCCACTTGTAAACCCTCAGAAGCATTAAGTCATCAAATAACTTCTTAATAGATTTTGAATGTTTTCTTGCTGTCTTTTGGTTGCCCCTTAGTGATGTGACTGTAAGAGCTGGAAGTTTATTATTTTATTTTTTTTAAAAATCAATTATCAGTGCTAAAAATTGGAGACCTGTTACTATCAGATTCAACCTCTTTTTTCTATCTCTCTCTGCCCTGTTTTTTTTTTTTTTTGCATATCATCCAACAGATGATATTTCTGCTGCAGATCAGCAGAAGTGCCCTGGGAGACAATCATACTCTGTCCATATGTGGGTGCAACAAAGGGGAAAAGCGCTACATCCTCTATGGATACTTGGTAAATGTTTACTCCTAGTAGGGGAGCAACTCCCTATGAACAACATATTTAAGGGTATATCTATCAGAGGGGTTCCCCAACATTGTTGATCTTGTGGACACTTTTAGGCTTTTGAGGACAGGTAGTGGACAACACCCCAAAATGGTTGACATGGAGAATACAGCTAACCACAAATGGCCAATATTGTTGCCATAAAGTAAAGGTAAAAGTTTCCCTTGCTTGAAAGCTAGTTGAATCTGACTCTAGGGGGCAGTGCTCATCTCTGTTTCCAAGCCGAAGAGCCAGCGCTGTCCAAAGACTTCTGCTGCGGCCATGTTACCGGAAAGCTGGTACTTTCCCATTGAAGCAGTACCTATTTATCTACTTGCAATTTCTTGCTTTTGAACTGCTAGGTTGGCAGGAGCTGGGGCCAGAGATGGGAACTCACTCCATCACATGGCACTAGAGTCTCGAACTACCAAGCTACCGATCTTCTGGTCTGCAGCTCAGCGTCTTAACCTCTGAGCCACCACAACCCTAATTGTTGCCGTACCCAATCACAAAACACTGGGATGTTCCAAGGCAACTGGCCTCCTACGATAAAGGTAGCAGTTTCTGAATGGGTGGTTCCTTTAGATACAGACATTAAGGTCGTTCTGGGCGTTTCTGAAGCACCTTCTGCTTTAGTGAGGTGGATGAAAGCCAAGGATTGACTGTTTTCTTTAGAGAAGAGAGGCTTTGGGAAAGAAGTAGGTGGATTCCATGAAACACATTGGTGGGTGCCACGGCCTTCATGAACAGCATGCTGAGGATCACTGGTTTGTCAGAAGACATGCATATTGACTGAAAATCTCAAGGGCTCTGTAGAAATGAATAATAACTCACTCCAAAGACGCTGCCATTGATTTTTACTGAATTATACTTTTACTACAACCTGGTTCAGAATCTCACTGAATTGCTTGTGGGAGTATACAAGACCATTAGTAGGCTTGCATAGACATACCAATTTTATGAAGCAGTGCCTATATATACAGTTCTCACAGTTTGTAGAATCATAGCAGCTATTTGTTGAGCTACCGCGATTTCACAAATTGGGCTCCATGTAAAAGTGCTTGTTCAGAAATCTCTGCTTCCACATAATCCTTGTCAGGTCATAATTCCATTAACAATTCTACACCTTCCTGTTGGTGAACATGTGGCCTTCTGATCACATGAGCCAGAATCAGAACATAAGAATGTAAGAGCAGCTGTGATGGATCAGACCAATGGTCTGTTTAGTCCAGAATCATCTTTCTCACATGGTGGCCATCCCAGAAGGGCCTAAGGGGTAGAGGTCAAAGCTTCCCATGTTGCTGCTGACTCTCACTCCTCAGTGTGTTTGGACCCTTCAACATACTTTTCCTCAGGCTTGACCAAGCTATTCCTTGATTTAATACTGTTGTGCCTTCCTCTGTTTCATCATACCCACTTTTAAGATCTATTTCAAAGTAAAAACACAAAGGTACAAGGCATTGTCTGTGCCTGGCTTTTGCCGTCTAAAAACCTAGGAGCTTCAGCTCTTTCCCTGGGTTTGGCCTGCTGGTATGCCTTCACACTTGGCTGGGCCTGAGGTGCTTTTGTGCAAAGCCAGATTGTTTTAGTTAATATAATAAGTGAACTCACTGTTCTACCTGCATGTCTGGGAGAATTGCCAGGAGACTTCCCAACATTTCAATCAGAGGCATAGGTTATAAAGCTGTCAGTTTCCTTGCAGGTTAATTTGCCTTTCCCTTGGACCTCTGTTCATTTACAGAGAAATCAGCCAAAGTATTTGTGGGTAATGTTTTATGCTGATGTTGGTGTGAAGACTTTCCCTTTTTTTCACCCTGCAGTGTAACTGAGGGAATAGTGGCTACTCAATCAGTTAGCAAAAAGTTTAATCAAAGCCATAGCCAGCGGGGGGTGCAGAGGGCAGCATCTTATCAAATTGTCAGATCCCCCATCGTTGCCTCCCCCCCCCCCGAAAAGTACTTTGCCTTTTAAAATCTGTGTCAGCCTTGTAATCCTGTTGGCGGGGGAAGGGAGGAGGAAGAAGGAAGCTAGGATTACAAAGGCCAGTGTGGGCCAGCACAGATTAAAAAGCATGGTAGCACTGCACGCCCAAGGCTCCCTCCTCCCTTCCAGAGAAGTACCTGGTCTTGTGGGGCCAGCACAGCTCATCACAGCACAAGCTCTCCCTCTCCTCCCTGATGGGTCACATGATCATGCAGGCACAGTGAGTAAGTAGATACTACTCTCCCTCCTCCCACTCCCTCTTCTTCCCCTGCTCCTTAATTAAATTTAATTAGCACCCTCCCTGGGAACCTGGCACCCCTGACAAATAAATTCCTGGCTACGAGGCTGAGTTGAATCAAACAAGCTCATTCTTTTCTTTGTTCTCAAGATCTTTTAATATATACACATGGGTGGAGCCAATGCTTGTATAACCTGATTGGCTCCTGGTCACGAACAGTTGGACTTGACTGTGCTGTGCAACTGAACAACAACAATAACAACATCCGACCAGGGCAGCTGTATGCCAAAAGCTAACATGCAGGAAGGCCTGAATGTAGCCTTGCTTGCTCCATTTGTTCAGATCTTCCCAAGACACCCTTCTCTAATTCCATTTAAATAGGGTAGGTAAGAACTGCCGTGGAATGGAGCAGGGCCTTGTCTGTGGTTGCCCTAAAGCTACGGAATGTGTGGAAACGTTTTTGAAAAACATTGTAATGCTTATTTCAGCAAATCTTTTAAAGTCTTTAGGAAGCAGCTGCTGTCTAATTATTATGGTTTTATAGCTAGTTTTTATGGCTGTTTATGGCATGCAGCTATAGTGTGCATTTTCTTTTTTTTTGTGGTTTTAGCAATAATGTCAGCATTTTTAGATCATAACATAGACTATGGTCTACAAAGGGGATCTCAAAACTTTCAGATGCCTTTTCTCTCCGACACACGCTGTGAGAAACTACTTCCAACTGCTTCTAACTAATAGTTAAAAGACTCCAGAAGATGGGCAAGAAGACTCAACCCAAAGCAGACTTGAAAACAGTGACTACAAGCTCTCTATCTACTTATTTCACTCAAGGAGGGAGAAAACTAGAAGAAGCCCGGACCGGAGCTGGAATGGCAGACGGGACTTTGCTGGCTGACTTGAAATTAATATGAATAAGGGTACAGATATGAGAGTGGTCTGGGATGCAAGTAAAGCTTTTATCAGAGATCATTTGACACAATATAACACCAAACTTAAGAGAAAGAAACTAGAGAAGGTACAAAAGTTTTTGGATGAGATAAAAAGAAAAGAAGCAGAGTTAAGGAAAGTACCAGGGAATAAACTCGTTTCTCAATAAATTAAGATGCTACAACCACAATTATGTATGTTAATGGTAAGAGAAATGGAAACAAAATTGAACTGTATGAAACAAACAAAAATTTGAATTTGCAAATAAACTGGGGAAATGGTTGGCATATAAATTGTGAAAAGAAAGAGGGAAAAATGATACTGAAAATACAAGGAGATAAAGTGTTAACAGATATTGTGGCCATAATGAAAGTTCCCTATTATCCAAATATTCAGATATTTATATGAGTCATGATATTTCATTGGAAAAAAATGGATATATTAAAAAACAAAATTTGACCTAAGATTACAGAATAACAACAGATTATGAACAGACCTTTTACAACAAGAGAAATGGTGGAAGAAAAATTAAACTGGGTATAAAAAAATTAAACTGGGTAAGGTCCCAGGACCAGATGGCCTTCTGGGTAACTATAACAAGTGTTTCAAGGATGAACTTCTACAACGCTTACAAACAATAATGAATTCTGTTTTACAAGAAGGGAGGATGCTGGAGACATGGAAAGAGGCTAACATAGCATTGATACCTAAAGAAGGACAGGACAATGTTTCCAAGTAATTATAGACTGATTTCCTTGTTGAATAATGGTTATAAGTTGTTTACAATGATACTAGCTGAAAGACTTAAAATATTTCTTCAGGAATTTATACATGAAGATCAGAGTGGCTTTTTACTCAAGAGACAATTGAGAGACAATCTCAGGACTGTAAATATGTTGGAATATCTAGAAAAACATAATGCTGCATTATTTTCTTTAGATGCAGAGAAGCCTTTTGATCATTTGAACTGGAACTTCTTATTTAGAATCTTGGAAGATATGGATTTTGGAGAAAATTTTAGAAAATGGGTTAAGTTAATCTGTACGTCGCAAACTGCAAAAAAAAAAAAAATCAACGGAGATTTGACCAGACCATGTGAGATACAGAGAGGAACAAGACAAGGTTGCCCATTCAAGGTGTACAGATTTAGGGAGAATCATATAAGATGAGAGCCTTTGCTGATGACTTGATGTTGGTCTTAAAAAATCCTTTAGCATGTGTAGTAAAATAAGAAACCAATATCTCTGTTAAGCCTTGGGGGTTCTATTGTCCTGAGTGTTGTAAAAACTTGTAATTCAGGAATCTCCCATTCCAGTCTGTTTTTGCATTCCTTTGCAGTAAAACTGCATTATCCCAACCTTAGCTGTACTTATGCATCTTGATTCTAATGAGTCCTTCCTGGCAACTAACCCCCCCACCTATATGTAACACCTGAACTCTTGCAACAGCAGTAAGTAAATCTCTCTTCAAACAAATAAATGGGATGGCAAAGATATTGGACTTAGTACTAATTATAAATCAGAGATATGGTAAATTACCAGAGAATAATTTATCTCCCTGGAAAAATATATCTACCGGTTCATAGCATGTGGGGTCATTGCCTCCTATCCCGTTTTTACCTTCTATAATAAATTCTGGTAAAAAATCTACTACAAAGAGATGTGAAAATAATCTCAGTGGATATTCCCCATTCCATATCCATGCCAGTTTGTGGGCCTCTGAGATTTTAGTATTTTCTCCCTGAAAAGTTTCAGTTTGCTTCTTTGGATGCTTTTTTCCACTCTCAGTGAATTATCCTATTCAAGAACCGTGCTCGCTTGCGAGTTTTCCTTAAGAAGTGCTCATCTAATAAAAATGGGGGTTGTAGAAATAGCTATTCACATTGTTCAGTGATCTTTTAAATTTCACTGAGCAGATGACAAGAGCGACAGAAATTGAGAGAATGCAGCGTATGCAAGCCTAACGTTCAGCAAGCCTGCAGGAAAGGTAAGCAAAGCTATCAAACGCATTTTGTACGAGCGCTCCTCCAGTTGGAATGATTGTTGAAGTTTTTGAAGCCTGCAGGTTAATGTCCCAGGAACATGTCGATGTGGCTGAGGGGGAAGACCGTGAACCTGGAAGATAGAGATAGACAGGTTCTCTGGAAAGTGGAGATGAAACTAAACAGGTTAAGAGCTTCACCTGTCACTGAGGAACTACCTTCACGAGAAGGGAGATGTTGAAAAAGACAGGATCCACTGGGAAGAACTTCCAGAGGAGATGGGTAGATGGGGGTGGTGGTGAGGAGACAGGAATGCAAAGTCTAGTTGGTAACTCAAATAGAAAATGTTCAATGTAAACAGCAGCTCCCTTGTAGCACGACTGCATTATGGGTCGACAAATCCACCTGTCTAGGGCCTTATGCAGCTGATTTATATGACTAGACAGTGGAAAAGTGCTGAGCCATTTCTGTGAGGAAAGTAGAGTTGTTAGTGGATCGAGGCAGAGTCAATGCTGCCTTAAATGTTGAAACTGAGAACAGAGGCGAGAGTGCTGCAAATTAGTATTCCCAGATGATGAAATTAAAGGTGCTTAATGCAGAAGTCTTGTTCTCTAGCTAATGCACACACAACACAGAACTAGTGAACTGCATTTGTTTAATCTTTCAGCATTATTTTTTACCATGATTTCTTCTCCTTCAACATTTTTGGGGTACCTGTATTATGAAGGTGGCTAAGTGGTTTGTAAATTAGTAATAATACCACTGTCTGAAAGAGTATAGAATCATAGAATCACAGAGTTGGAAGGGGCCATACAGGCCATCTACTCCAACCCCCTGCTCAGTGCAGGATCAGCCTAGAGCGTCCCTGACAAGTGTATAGAATCATAGAAGTATATTGTTTTTTACCCACAGTCAGCAACAAGGGTTCCACTCTGATTGGTAGTGAATATAATATAAATAACAAAAGCTAAAAACAGAGAATGTTCAGTAGTAGCCCAACCTGTGACTCACCAAGTCATATGCAGCCTCCCTGCTATGTACTGTGACTGAAAATGGCAAGAATTTTGACATGGACACAATAGTCAGGCAAACTTACTTTGATCACATTCTCTCATGTTCACATGAGGAGAACTGCTTGGACTGCCGTGATGTTTTGTTGTTGTTCTTGAACTCTATCCTGAGCAGTGTGCCGATCAGCTTTGAGCCTGCATAGTAGCCACTTTTATTACAGGGCCAAGTCTTGGTCATCTGATCCCCAATAGTTGATTGGGATGAGTAATAAACCAAACAGGAAAAAACAGAAAGAAAATAGTTTCATCCCAGAAAATAGCAAGCTGGTATATGAATTTATCATTAAAATTGCTCCACCTGTTGCAAATTTTTACTTTTCATTAATTTTTATTTTATGGTTACATAATAACACCAGGATGCCCTGAGCCAGATAGTCCACGCTAGCCCATCCTCAGAAGCTAAGCCGAGTTGGCCCTTGTTAGTACTTGGATGGGAGACTACCAAGGAATACCAGGGTTGTGATACAGAAACAAGCAATGGCAAGCCACCTCTGAATGTTTCTTGCCTTGAAAGCCGTACAGGGTGGCCATAAGTGGGCTGCGACTTGATGGCAAAAAACACATAAATAAACACCAGGATACAGATTAATGTCTCTTCTGTACAGGCCTGTAGCCAGGATTTTTTAATTCCGGGGTGGGGGGGTGGGGTTAAGTAAGTCAAAGGGTACCCTGCACACACCCCTGCACACAGACCCAAGGGAGCACTGGGCCAGATGGGAAGTCAGGGGCCCCTAGCGGTGAGTGAGGGGGCTGTGCCCAGAGATGCCCCACTGTAGCTATGAGCCTGCTTCCGTATATGATGTTCTATTTTCATATCAAAGGAGAGGTTGGAGCTAAAATCTGTACCCTCTCTTACAGGATGTTCCCATGCGCCATTATTCCAGGGACTTATCACCCAGTCTGTTTTCAGAAGGGTAAAGGAGTTGATATGAGGCATAAGTGCTTGAAGTCATACAGCCCAGACTGATACAGTGGGAGAGGGCTCAGCTCTGCTTATATCTTAATTGTAAAAAACAAACAAGCAGATCCTCAGTTCCTACTTTTTATGTGAGTACCTGCCAGTAAACAAACATGGCAGCAAGTGTCATATCTCTTTTTTGATGACTCTTAAATGGCTTCATAGCAGGTAGTATTAGTGCAATTCCTTAAGGATGTTATCATATTTTTTTCAGAAATAGTGATGGCGTTGACATTCAGAATTAGGAAGGACTTTGGGGGGGGGGGGGGGGGGAGGCGGAATAAGCTCACTTCCCCAGTTTGACAAGCTGTTACTAACATGTACAAACTCCTCTGAAATTTGGGCCTAGCTTGTGGGTTGTTCTTGTCACCAAGCATTCTCTGCCACCAGTCATCAGGCAGGCCTGTATCTGTCCAAAAAAGTTACTATTGCTTGATCCCTTAAGCCAACCCTAGCAACTAAAGGGGATCTCCATATTCAGAGGCAGTTAACCTCAATAGCAGGGAAAGGCCTTGAGATCTGTGCCATGTTGGACCTCCCTGGACTGGATGCTGGACTAGATAGACCACTGGTTGATTCAGCAGGGCTTTTCTTATGTCCTTATGGGAGGGTATAGGGAAACGTCTAAGTGGTACTGCATGCTCTGCAAGTACATAACCCTTAAAAAAGTGGGCCACTATCAAAGCTTTCCACTCACCTCTTCTTGCTCTTAGTACCTCTTCTTAAATTTTGGGAAAGGGGAGGGGATGTGGCAGAAGGGGTACAGGGAGTTCCCCTCAGTTTGGTTTTTCAGAAATTATTTGGAGCAGTCTTGCAAAGATCCAAGCATTTTCTTTAAAAAGTTCAGGAAACCAGAACAAATTATATGGCAGACTGGTGAGGACTTGCTCCTCACTTGTCAAGGTTCCTTTTATGCTGACCGTTTTAGAGGGTAGTTATGTTGGACTGCCAGTAGAGCCAATAGATTCAAGTCCAGTAGCACCTCCAAGACCACCGAGATTGTCAGGGTCAAAGCTTTCAAGAGCCAAAGTTCTGTTTGTCAGACACCGTATCTGATGAAAGGAGCTATGACTCTCGAAAGCCTATACCTCAAAATCTTGCTGGTTTCAAAACTGCTACTAGACTCAAATCTGGCTGTTTTTTTGCTGATGAAATTGATGGCCTCTTCCAATGTTCCCTCCAAGCTGTGGAGTCTTGTGAGCAAAAATTCTACTTTGGGAGCTACTGGCATTAAAGTTGAGAATGAGCAATTTGGCTACTGCATAAATTAGTTTGCTCTGGAACCATCCTTCCTGAGCTAAGACAAAAATGTGTGAGCCGGAGGCTAAAAACTGTGAGCTAGCTCACACTAACTCAGCTTAGAGGGAACACTCCCATCCAGGCCAGGTCAGTCCAAGCCAAGCCAGACTGGTTTCATAATACTTCCTAAAAGTGCTTGTGTTAGACTTTGGTAAATCTGGAGGACTTTCGTAAATCTCTTTGTGTATATATGTACCATCTTTGTACTCTTGTTATCTTACTATCATACCTCAATGAAATGTCTTTGTGATCTTAAAAAATGTCTTTGTGATCTAAAAAAACACAGACAAGGGAATTATTTACAAGATCCTTTCACTTATGGCTGATAGGAGCATGAGGAGGCCTATTGAGATATAAAGTAGCTTTCACCATGATAATTAAGTAGATTTCATCCTGATAATTAATACACACACACACACACACATTTCCCCCCTTAAGACAACTGCAGTGTCTGTCTCTGTGATTTGCATAAGTTTGTCATATTTTTCTGCTGAGGGCATAGCTGTAGCTGAGTGACTTTGTAAAGAATGGTCAGTCACCCATCATCCTATTTAACAGAATCACTCAACAGCGTTTAAAGGCTGAAGGCATTTAACCAGCTATTGTGAAAGCCGTTATGGATATGTTGCTATTCGTGGGCAACCTTTTTGATCCTACTAGCTGCAAGGTGGGTAGCTTACAGGGCCACTTTTGAGGGAAACTTATTTTACAAGGAAAAGGTGTCTGACACAGAGTTACTCTGTTATTCAATAAAAATGTCTTTGCTATGCCATTTTTTCTGTGCCTCATTAGATTATGTTAGTTGGCTCTGCCAAAAAAGAAACAACACTTAAAAAAACACAGTACAATGTCAAATTTCAAGTTTTGAAAGATATGTTTGGTTTTTGAAGTAACCATGACAAAGGATGTCGCAAGAAACTGCAAGAGGGATATTTCGTAGAATTAGACCTTGTTTGTGTCAGTGGGGTAAATGGATTTGTTAGCATGCCAGAAGATCAGGAGATGTACAACCAAGACTATACTGTTAACAATTTACAAGGGATCATTATGTACCTCTGTAGGACACTTTTCTCATCAGTGATGTTATATTAATTGGTTATCTCTGTTATTAACACATAAACCGATTTAAACACCTCTAATGGAACACATGGAGGGATTCCCCCAGTGCTCATAACATGTAACATCTAAGGCTGTTTATGGATGAGTTGGTAAGGAAAAAAAAATACTCTGACTCTTAACACACTGACAGAATCCAGAAGAAGTTAGGCATGCATTAGCACCACTGAAATCTAGATCTGACTTGAGTATTTAGCTATGCCTTCCTAAGGAGAGTTATACTCTTCTTAACCCATTGACTTCAATTGACTTAGGAAGGTATAACTCTGCTTACAGTGGCATTGCAGTGGCCCTTTGTTTAAGTGGATCATAAGCAATGCTCCCTCTAAGCTATGGAGTCTTGTGAGCAAAAATTCTACTTTGTGAGCTACTGGCATTAATGTTGTGAGCAAGTGATTTGGCTACTGCATAAATTAGTTTGCTCTGGAGCCATCCTTCCTGAGCCGAGACAAAAATGTGTGAGCTAGAGGCTAAAAAACTGTGAGCTAGCTCACACTAACTTAGCTTAGAAGGAACACTGATCATAAGTGTGCTAAGGTAGCTTCTTTGGACTGCACTCGCTGGAAAGTAAATCCAGCAAAAATGATCTTAGTAGCCCTCCACACACAGTCTTTTCATGCATTCAATCTGTGTGCATGAATTCGGAGTCCTGTGGGCAGTTGTGGGCTCATGAGCACAGTGCCCATGCATGGAGGAAGTCTGTAATTGGGAACGTTAGAAAAGCAATGCTGGCAATCGTGGGGATGGTTCCTACACATGCACACATCTTCCATGCATATGTGCCATGCTTATGAGCTAACATCACACAGAGGCAATTTCAGTAGACTCTTGCCTGATCCAGCTTTTTGCACACTGACTGAACACATGGATTGTGTGTTGAAAGCTGTCCTCTCAGTCCACCGTGCACATTTGAAAAATTGGAGTTTCAAAGCGGTGGGAAGAAAACTAAAAACTGAACAGACATATGTATCAAGTCTAACCACTTGTTCATCTAGCTCAGCCCTGTTTACTCTGAATGGCTGAGGCTCTCCTAGGATCAGAGCAATGCAAGCCATGGCAGCCAGAGAGCCTTTCTAGTGCTCTCCCCCTCTGTATTTTTATTTATTTCCTTGTTAAAAGAAAATTATATACTGTCCCTCAGGCATAGGCTCCCAGGACAGCTAGCAAGATAAGACATCAAAAACATGGAACACCATACAAATATTAAGTTTAACAATAAACACATGAAGCCGCCTTATACAGCATCAGGCCCTTGGCCTATCAAAGTCAGTATTGTCTACTCCAACTGGCAGAGGCTCTCCAAATCTTTCACATCACCTCCTGCCAGATCTTTTAACTGGAGATGCCAGGGATTGAAGCTGGGACCTTCTGCATGCCAAGCAAATGCTCTACCATTGAGCCATGGCCCCTCCCTAATAAAATACCTAACAGCAGGGCTATTTTTGGGCAGGAACGCACAGGAACGGAGTTCCGGCTGGCTCCTGAGTTGGCCACACCCAGTAGGAACTCATTAGCATAATAGGCCACACCCAACGGCAGAATCTCATTAGGATTGGCTACATTAAGGGTATGTGGCCTAACATGCAAATTAATTCCTGCTACAAAAAAAGCCCTAGGTTTTGACAACAAACAAGGTAAACAGAATAAGAAGCAAAAAGTGGGTGTGGCTGGATGACCACTCTTCTGATAACATGGGGATGTGGCCTAATATGCTAATAAGCTGTGTTGTCATGTTAGCCAGCAAGGCACTTTTCTGTGCTCTTATGGATTTTTATCCATAAGTTTGAACTCTGTGTCGCCAGCAGTGGTAGGGACTTGCGCTTTCTTCTTCACATAGGAGCCAGCTCCAGCCCAAGCCAGGAGGCTGACACCCCAAGCAGTTCACCCAAGGCAAAGACAAAGGATTCCTCTTGCCATGAGGCCTCCTTCTGTCAGACATCCGCTGGTTGACCCCCACTCTCCCACTACCCATCTGAATAGTTATGCTAACGAGACTGCCTAGCAACTAATGTGCCAGCCATCAGATACTTGGCTAAAACCATCAACTGACAATAGGTATGGCCAGGTGAGTCATCGGACCCCAGACTCAGTGTCCGTTTCCTGGTGAAGTCATACTTTTGCAACACTGACCAAACCCCTGGACCTCCTCCCTTTGTTCACCTTTAACCTATAGCAAGGTCCAACAGGGACGGACCGCCTAGTAGGAGTGTTAGTGGGCTGTGGTCTGCAAAGCCCGCTCCAAGACCCCCAATAAAAGTCCAAACCGAGAGTTACTCGCTCTCTTGAGCCATCGCCCTCTATCTTACCTATTGACCCTTCAGTCCAGCTTTCTATCCCCGACCCTTGCCTCCATCTTTAAACCCTTTTTCTCTCTCTGGACTCGCGATCCAGGAGAACCACGTGGTCTTGCCGGTTCAAGCCTCGTGGCCCCATAGCTTTTATACCTTTCTTCCCAAATCCAATCATCTTGACATCGGACAACGCATCTAAGGTAACGTGCTTTCCCCACCAACGAAACCTGCTCATGCAAAAGTGCTATTCTCTCTCTTTATTTTATTAGACCTGTAAGATTGTGTGTGTGATTACGATTTTTGTATGCTTGATTACATGATCCAGTAAACAACATTGAACTTGGAACTCGCCTCACGTGCCTCTTTCCTTGAGATCTCCCGGGAGGGGTGGGACCCTAGTATAGTTGGCAAGAACCCGTGTATTTTGCTGATTGCTAAAGGTAAATTAAAGCAATTCGGCTAACAGTCAGTGGTGTGGCCTAATATGCTAATGAGTTTCTGCTGTTGGGTGTGGCCTATTATGCTAACAAGTTCCTGCTGGAAAAAAGCCCTGCCTAATAGCATTTTTTAAAAATACTTCTTAGCTGGAGACAAAAGCACCACAACAGTTGAATAGTTTAGTACTGCTCAATCAATCATTTATAGAGCCTACACATTATTAGCCCCTCATGCATTACTACGTAGATATAGAACAAAGTTTGAGCCCAGCGGCACCTTTAAGACCAACAAAATTTAAGTCTGGATATAAGCTTTCAAACATACACACAAAAGCTTATACCCAGACTTAAACTTTGTTGGTCTTAAAGGTGCCCCTGGACTCAAATTTAGTTCTGTTGCTTCAGACCAACATACCACCTGAATGGAATGCTCCTATTTACATCCTTTAATAAAAGACAGTAGAGGAGTTTGTATTAACTAAGCAAGAGATACAACATCCACACACATCATAACTGAAATCCCAAACGATCAAGAATTTGACACTAATGAGGCTAGAAATGCTTGGCTTACTGCAGCAACCGCATCTGAGTCATGCAATAGTTCAGACACAGCTGCACAATAAATATATCTCCAAGTGAATTGTATGTATATGTGTATGTACATGTGTAATTTGGGAAGGGAGTGGGGCTGTAGATGTGGACAACTGTCCTTAGTGTGGTTGTTCAGAGCCATGGATCTCATCCACAGAGGTTCGCTGACTTTTCATCAGAGATGACAAAATCTGGCAAACACCAGGTGTGTGAGTGGAATTTTGGAGTGATTCATATATGTGAGTTGGACTGGGATGCTCATGAGGATGCAAAACAGGGCTTTAGGGCTTTTGGGAGATGGGAAGTTAGTAATGCAGAGTGAGGTGGCCCATTGGAAATTATTCCACCAGAGGTTAAGGTAGTAGAAAAAAAATTACCTTTTCTGTAGTGGAGAAAGGTCACAGGAATAGATCAGGAATTGAATCCAACCAGCTTTTCCAGTGATGAAAAGAGGAAAAGGGGTTCCATTTGACAACCACAAAAAAGGCTATGCTGGCGATCATGAGAGGTGCATAGACAAAAGCCATATGGGGCAGGGTATGTAATAAAAAGGCATAATGGGGTCAGATAGAGTGCAAAAGCTGGCTGGATACAACCCCATAGGTGATAAAAAAAAAACAACCTTGCTCCAGCACAGTGCACTTGGCTAATGATAAAGTGCACCCTTCCTTCCATCTCAGAATCAATGGATATGAGTATATTTGTAAGGTTCATTGTGTGTATAAATGTTCTGATTAATTGAAACCCTTGAAAATTATAAGAACAGGCTGATTCAGTTATTCAGGCCCTGATGTCGCACAGTCCTTACCTGTCTGTATCACATCAAAGTTAATATGTGATTCTGAAACATAGACGTTTTTAAACCACAAACCCTCCACGTGAAATCCGAGGACCATGCCGTGCCAAGGACTTTGAACAGCTGAACCCAGTCAACGGCCTGATTTAACCATGATGCTGGTGAGGCAGAAGAATCACCTGTGAGACTTTGTACTCATGCAGTGTCTTATTTAAACTGTGCAGTGACCCATGCAAAGCAGCTAGGAGTGCTTAGTTAGCACACCATCACAATACTCACAAGGACTATGGGTCTCTGGCATGCAAACTAACCACATTTGTATTTGCATGGATTGCAGCATTTCAGTTTTCCTGCCCTTGACAATGCAACTGTGTTCTGCTCTTAACACTGTCTCTTTGCGCACTTCTGGTGCCATGTGCAGAGAAGACATTTGCACATGAGATATATAAGCCCTCCTCACATCTGCGGTGCACTCTCCTCAGTCAGTTGGGGATGGTGGGAGGGATGCCCAATTTCCTCTTTTGGTAATACTCCAGAAGAGAAGTGTCTTTCCTGTGCATATTGCACATAAGTACGCAGTATCACAGTATTTACCTTTATTGATATGCTGCATTCTGATTATTTCAGGAACACAAAAAATATCACAAGAGACCCGTGATAGTCTCATAAAAAGGGAGTTTTGCTCTATCTTGAATAAGAATCGCTTTCTCTTTTGGCACCCATTCAGTTCGGAAAAGCATACTGCAATCTAAAGGACTTCACATATAACTGTAAAGCACATAAGGCAATTGTTCCTTTGCAACATTTAAAGCGGTAACTCCTCTGAATATCTATATATCTTCAGCCTTGTCTAATTTTGCATAAACATGCCAAATATCTGTGGTAAACCACTGAGCTCTAAACCAAGCTGCCAAGAGTCACCACAAGCCCCCAGATGAAGATTCTCTCCATCCCTTCCCATCACTCAAAGCCAACTTGAGCACCATACAAAAGCAAATCACATGATGTTTCTGCTCCATGGGAACACAGGATGACCAGGGCTCCCAGAATTTTGCACCCCTACTTCCCTATCCCCATAGCTACTAAAAAGCACTCCTAGCAGCCTCAGACATCTGCTTCTCTGGTATTCGAAGAACATAACCCTATCTAGAACAATCTGGGCACCTATTCCTTAATGCTGGCATAGTGTTCTCGTTTCATTTAGCCTAACCAGCAACCTATTGGAACAGGTCATGGAACAACTGGTTGCTGAACTTAGTAGGACCACTGAATCATGGAGTAGCCTTAAGGTAACAATTTGCATTGTTTAGTACAAGAGTATCATTGAATACAGAAACTGTATGGAACAGAAACTGTGACTCAGTTCTTCCATCCTTTAAGATGCTGAGCATTACTACATTCCTTGGTCGTTGAAATGCTGGGATGATTACAGTACAGAATCATTTATCCAAATAGCCTGGAGGACAGTCGAGCCATTGGAATAATCAGAAGCTCAGATAAACAGCAATGCTATTTACATGGGTTTACCATGAGTCAGGCACATAGCTTGAGTAGAGGGACATAAGAGGGAACACATACATAACTTTGAGTAAATAAGATGCATCCTAAAGTTTTCTTGCTCATTTTCTTCAGACAAATTGACATTCTACATCCAAACATTGAACAAAGAGTTCACATACTGATACACTGCATTTTTAACAGAGTATGAATGCTAATGAAAACAAGGACACATGCTTTTATTGTTAGGGTGTGGGTCTCCACCCTGGGCCAACCAATGTGCCAGTGTTTGATTCATTCTGTGCCAAACTAAACAGACCTGGTGATGGGCTCACGTCTGCTCATCACAGTCAAACGTGTTCAATGTGACAACTGCAGCATCCCTCATTGTAACGGCTTTTAGGTGCTGTACTATTTCAGGCATTTTTAAAAGCTGAATGACTCAAGCTGTTCTTAACTCAACAACTCTGCACTATGTGTTTTCCCAATGATTTACCCATGAAGCTTTCTGTGCTCCTGCACTTAATGTGTAGGGGTTTTTTTTTGGGGGGGGGGGGGGTACAGAATTATATGTTCCACTCTTTTCTCGCAAAATTGCAGAGTGCATGTGGCAAATCATTTGGCACCCTCATTGAACGCTGCCTACCCCAGGACAAGCACACCGAATACCGTTTTTCTCCACTTGTCATCTATCACTATGTGTGAGCTAACACAACAGACTGAAAATAGCTTCTTTGCAATGTCAAGTGGAGATTATCTGTTGTGTGCCATGCATGTTGGGAAAGAGAGAAGATAAACATATGACCCCCCCCCCCCCTTTCCAAAGGCTTGACAGTTGGGCCACACCATGGCATAGCTTGCAGAGTGACTGGCAGAGATTTTGTCACCTGAGGTTATATCACTCAATTCATAACCATTTGCAATTAATGTAAACAGTGGGAAAATTAACTCATATTATCTGAGTTGTCCCAGCAATGGTATTACCAAGGAAGTGCTGTGACAAAGGTGACCCAATGTCCTGTTCTTATGTACTGGTGACACTCCCTCCTGAGCAGGTTCACTTGAGTGGGAGGAAAGCAAACATACATGCTTTGTATGTGCAAAGCTGCCTATTCTAAAGAAGTAGATGGGAATGCCCTCATAGGTAGGGAGTGATACACGAAATTCGGTAACGAGGTATGTTACTGAGATACACAGTTCAGTTTAGCCGCTTGATCCAAAGCCAGCTGCACACAGTGCAGTCCAAAACAGTTACACCCTTTGAAACTTGAGACCAGTGGCACCTTTAAGACCAACCAAGTTTTTTCCCAGTATAAACTTTCGTGTGCATGAACACTTTGTCAGATAAAGGTGCCACTGGTCTCAAACTTTGTTCTGCTGCTTCAGACTGACAGGACTATCCCACCTGAATCTACCCTCTAAAGCTTAGAAGGTTGTAACTCTGTTTAGGATTGTGCTGAAATACTCCAGCTCAGTTGGTTTCCGGATTAGCTGTCTGTTCAGTTTTTTTTTTTTAAATGTCCATCATCTGGCCAGGAAACATCACCAGCATTTTGGTGTATGGCTTTCAACAATGCAACCTCTGAATCTTCAGCAGGCTGCTGATTCACATGGCAACAATTCAAAAGGGTATACCTTCACCCAACTGTTTCACGAGCAGCATGGGTGTCTCAGCTCTGGAGGAAACAGAATGGTTTGGGTGTGCTTTTGTCTCTGGTGAATTATTTTCTGTTGCATGGCTATTTATAATAAAGGGCATTCATTATCTAGAGAGGGCCCTTTGCTCAGGAGTCATCACGGTGCACACAGTAAATGAATCTTGACACACTTTGCATTTGTGCATTAAGGGCTCATCATGCACATTTATTTGTGTAATGCAGAATGTGCAGTTAACAAAATATCAAAGCATAGATCGTACAGAGCAGATGCTTCTAAAATATCCCATCCTGGCCAATTCGTCTGTATTTTTCCCCTCTTTCTCCCCCCTCCAACTTCTAAATATCTTAGTACATGTTTTAAAGTTATAGCTTACCAGATTTCACGTAATAGTGTCGCCAAGTTTGAAGCTGGGAAAGCACAAAGAGCATTGGAATGCTCTTTTTTTGTAATAGAGAATTCCTGTAACTTTTAAGCATGGTAACAGTTTGCATGGTTTCACTGCTGAAATCAACGAAAAATGTGCTGCCTTGAGATTTAGCCTGGATCACATCTTTCCCGCTTTCATGTGCAATGCAGATTTCATTGTTGATGTTGCATAAATACAAAGCAGATGCATTGAGGGTATTCTGCTAATTCGCCGCTGAAGCCTAGGTGGAGTTGTAAGGATGGCATACTTGGTTATGCCTTTCTCTATGGGATTTAATCATTTTTGTTGAAGTGGACTTTTTGATACTGCTGTGATGGGCGGCGGTATTGCTTGCTCACAATGCTATTCTGCATGTCTCCAAATCGCTCTTAACCTTATGAGTTTAGCAGCTCTCAGAGATGTTTCACACAACAAAGTTCAAAATAACATAAGAGAAGACATCATTTTTCTCTGTAGTAGAGCATTGTGGGATGGAGGGAGCGGTGACAGAGCTTTGCTGGCAGCTGTTAGGCATATGATGTCATTCCGCCAGGTAAATAACATTCACAAGGCCATCTTAGCTGCAGCTGCTTACATGAAAAGACGACCATAGATTTAATTAAGTTTTGTTCTGGTGTGGGTGGGAGGGGGGGAACAGAGCATTTTAATGATGCCTCATAGACTTTAAAATAGTTGCGGCCGTCTTAAAGAAGTAATGCAAGGATTCATTAAAATGAGGTGACAGAAATGGGGGGGCGTCTTTCTTAATGTTTGCGTATCACAGTAACGTTAGAAGTGGAAAGGTAGTTAATTGGATTAGCAAAAAAAAGAGTCGAAACCTTTATGAAATGTATGTTATGTGGAGGATAGAATGACCTGAAAAAGTTCTGTTTGTATTTAATGAGCTGATATCATTTTTATCAGCTCATCATATTTTATCAGTCCCCAAATTTCAAACTGTGACCTTAGAATTTTGAACTGCATATTATCAAATGTATTGAAACATTCTCTCTCTCTTTCCCCCTTTCTTTCCCCCTTTCTTTCCCCCTTTCTTTCCCCCTTTCTTTCCCCCTTTCTTTCCCCCTTTCTTTCTTTCTTTCTTTCTTTCTTTCTTTCTTTCTTTCTTTCTTTCTTTCTTTCTTTCTTTCTTTCTTTCCTGCACTCCAGTGTATTTTATTTATTCAGAGTGCAGCTCTTGGCCTGCTTAGCCAATCAGAGAGGCTTTAAGGACCCAAGACTAGCCATGGTGCTGAGCTCCAAATGTGATTCCAGCCCTGACAGGAGGATTATAGGAAACAGATGACTTACGCTTCTAATTTGTGGCCTTAAATTGCAAACAGAATTTCAGGAGTCGAGCAGAGTAATAAATGGCAATAGAGAAAGCCACACACAGCCAAATCAGTATGTGGTGGTTGTAGGTTAAACTAAATAGGAAGAGACAGGTTATGATGGTTTAGTGTATTACAGAGAAGAAAGTCTTAAATTACTAGTGCTGAGAGGTATTGCACTATGGCAGACAGTATTCCATTGTATAGTCTGCAGATAGCTTGAGCAGAACAATAAAAAAGCAGGTTTAGTAGAAAACCTGTTGCAGGACAAATCTTTTTCTCCCCCAGAAAGGAAAAGCTGTATTTTATGTTTGCTTTGACCTTAACTATACGTTGGCCCCTTAACATCTGTTTTCTACTGTTGCAGTTTTTCACACCAAATTAACTGTCAGGGGGTCAGATAAAATAAGTTTAAAATACTTCCAAATTATTTTCCTGGACTTTCAGAGCTCCAGAAACTGACCCCTTCCCATACTGGGCCAAAATGCCCTCCTCCATCTCAAAGGGGATTTAAAATAAATTGATATACTAGTGGCTTCATCCTAACTATCTACACCTGTTTATGATGGAAGGCATAATGTTACTCTGTCTCTCACTTATCATGTACAGTCTGACATAACATTGCATAGATTCTGGGATGTTCCATACCAAACATTTTCTTTTTGGGTGGAAGCTCCAGGGTACACTAGTTATTGCAAAGTTTGCAAATGAAATAAGAATTTAAAATTGAGCGTTTTTTAAACAAACAAACAAACAAACATACAGCAGTTCAGACTGCTGTTTTTCTTACTTAGATGGCTGATTATTGCTGGAATCCTTGATTGTGAAAAAGTTTTAGTAACTATTTTGAGCTTGCAGTGTAGTACCTCTTAGTTAACAACATGCAATAGACATCCTAGACAAAGAACCGACAGCCATGGAATAAGAAAATAGTAATTTCCCTCTCTCCTTTCTTAAAAAAGCACCTAACATTTGGACGTAGGGAGAGAAGAAATAATTAATTCCTCTGTGTTAATACTGATCTTGCAAAAGCTTTGTGCAATATTAACAGGACACTGAAGCAGCACAACCTTCCTAGGTGGCTTAATTTAGAGGTGTGATAACTCCTCCCCCTCAAAAAAAGTAAGGCTACACACCTGTGGAATCTCTTTGGAGAGGTAAAAAAGATACATGTACCCATGCCAATCACCTGCTGAGTAGCCTGCTAATGATTTCTAATATAGAGATAATGGGCTCTAAAAAGACATTTGTTGAAAATACAATGATAAGGTGAAAAGGGAGGGAACAATCCTTGGCTGCACTGTGATGCATGAACATGTTTTAGTGAACCCAGCTTAGATGCATCTATTTAATTCTTGGTCAGATCATGATGTTAAAAACTCCAATCACTGGAGGCATGGCACTTTATTTCAAGCCTCAAAGCCCACTTGCCTCAGAATGAACAAAAATGTTGTCATTGCCAAATGGTTATTGTTTTAAGCAGGTCTGCTGATTATCATTGGAAATGACTCGCTAAATACATTTTGATTAATCGCTTGCACAAATTATGCTGGTTGGAGCTGTTTTCTCCTCTCCTCTCAACACAGGGTATAGTTGTCTTTTTTTAAAACTGGCCAGCACAAGCTGCCTTCCCTTCCTCCTCCCCCTTTAAAGTTACCTGGTGAGAAAGCAAAACAAGCCTTAGTCTGGAGCTTTTGTCTAAAAACATAGGGTCTCCTTTTTCAGACACGCACACATATTTAATAAAGCTCTGTTATTGTCTGTGCTGTACAAGGAAGAAAGAACACATATCAGACCTGGACATTTCCAGACAGGAGATGACTTTTGTTTTTGCACCCCATCAACACTGATCACCTAATTAAATCAATTTCTCTGGCTGCTGCAAAATTATTTGTTAATAGTTCTTTGGGAATTTACTTAATGAGTTTGGATGTCTTTTCTATGGTACATGTGGGGGTATTTTAGAAAACAGAGCTGGAAGGGAAATGGGGGCAAAGCTAGGAGGAGTTCAAAACAAAACAACCCCCTCCCCTCCAACCCACCATACGGAGACAATCAAGTGAGGCCAGCTAGGTGTAGTCTGAATACGTGTGCTGGTGGACAGTAGTCATTCATTAGCAGAGAACAGAAAGCAGTCTGAACTGTAAAAACAAACAAACAAACAAAGCCCTTCCTTGTCAAATCCAACTGTGGACATCTGTCAGGGATTCAGATGTCACACCTTGATCAGGCCAAGACGGTGGCACCATTTTTCTTTAACAAACACCAGAAGCCTTTCTTGTGCCTTATTTTAACATTTCTCAGGGGTTAGATTCCCTTTCTTCTCCTGCTCTGTGGAGAGTAAAAGGAGCTTGTTAACTTGCTTAGATATTTTGACTGCTGATGCACTCCGGCCACTTGCCTGTGGTAACAGTGTCAAAGCGTTACTTGGGATAATTGCTATATTTGCAGTCTGAGAACTGCTTCGACTTGGTGCACGCGGTCAGCTGAATTAAAAGGGAAAAGAAAGGAGACTTCTGTGAATTGCTCTCTGATGGCTAAATACTTTGTTTTCTTGCAGAAATGTCAAATTAATTCAAACTTTGGGGAAAGAAGGGGACGAGAAAATGTTCAGATAAAAGTATAGCTTTGTCCCTCATTGCTGTGAATTCTGAGAGGTAACCAGAAACTCTTGTTGGCTTGTGACAGTCCTCCATATGCACATCTACCCAGCAAATTTATTAGTTTTATACTAGTTTCACTGACATGGCTTCCTACACAGAATCCTGGGGATTGTAGTTTGCTGAGAATTCTGGGAATTTTGTAGAGCTTCCATGGCTTTGGTTCCCTGGAGAGACGGTATTTGGCTCCTGCACAAGAGGACCAATCCAGTGAACTCTGTAAAAGGAGGCTGAAAGTTTTATGGTCCAGTAGGGTATAAAATGAAGACAAAAGACTTCGACTAGATCTGTATCACATGCAGCTCACCAGCTATGTCTAGAGGCCTATCAGATGCTTAGTAATTCCACTGCCCCCCCCCCTTCCTGTAGTTCCACAGTAGGCTGCCATGACCATGGTGTTGTACTTGTTTTGTGTGTCACAAAATTTACAGGCCTGAGCTTGAAATACTTGCCACCCAAGGATTAGGATTATGGTATGTCTCTGGCCCATTAGGCACGCACATTTTACTGCAGATTGTCAGAGCAGTCAAGCCTTTAATCTTGACTTTGAATTCTGTGCCTGCCTTGTGCTCCATTCTTTTTCCTCTGGTGTATTTATTCTGCAACTACAATTTAAAAAATGCACAAGTGGAATGCCACTTGTGACGTGTGAGGGTATGTGTCCATCTTCAAAAAAAATTTTTTTACACAGTTGACCGATTGCAGTTATGCAGTAGTGTCCAGCAGTGTCTTCCATTTAAAACCTCATGGTTCAGGTTTTACACATGCATGAGACCCAGTTTGGTGTAGTGGTTAGGAGCGTGGACTCTAATCTGGGAGAACCGGGTTTGATGCCCCACTCCTCCACATGCAGCTGCTAATGTGACCTTGGGTCAGTTATAAATTCTTTCAGAGCTGTTCTTTCATGAGCAGTTGTTGAAAGAGCTCTCTCAGCCCCATCTACCTCACAGGGTGTCTGTTATTGGGAAGGGAAGGGAAAGGAGATTGTAAGACGCTCTGAGACTCCTTCGGGTAGTGAAGGGCAGGGTATAAATCCAGTCTTCTCCTCCACCTCCTCCTCCTCCTATGGGTTAGTTCATTGAATGAAAGGGAACAGAAAGGAATGCAGTCAAAGGGGGGAAACCAATGTTGAAATTGATAAGACTTCTTTTGAAACTGAAAAGCAGCTGCAGAGCCCCGCTTTCCATATTGTAGAACACTAGGGGATTCCCTGCTGTGTTATCAGCTACTGCGAAAATTGGGAGTCACGCGATCTCATAATATGGGGAAACATATTGAGAGAGCAGAATGCATGGTAGAACCCACTGACCCTGGCATTGCAAACTGATAGTTGGCAAAGTGTATGCATGTGTGTGTGCATGCCTGTGCAAAGTCAGCTGGAACTCCACTACACTTGGCACAGGGCTGCAATTTGTATGGGGGAGGAGGCCTCTGGCAGACACTCTGGAGAGCTTTTTTAGTCTTGCGCCACTAAACTGAAAAAAATTGGGGGAGTATTTTTGCCAGTGCCCTAGAACAGCTGCATATTAATACTAGTTTCCTACTTTTTTTTTTGTGCAAATTTGTGTAGTTTTTAAGAACATAAGAGAAGCCAATGTTGGATCAGGCCAGTGGCCCATCCAGTCCAACACTCTGTCACACAGTGGCCAAAAACACCAGGTGCCCTCAGGAGGTCCACCAGTGGGGCCAGGACACCAGAAGCCCTCCCACTGTTGCCCCCCATCAAGCACCAAGAATACAGAGCATCACTTGCCCCAGCCTGAGTTCCTATCTATACTTTATGGCTAATATCTAATTTGATCCTGCACACTGGTCATGATCTTGGCAGTTTTTTAAAGCCTGTCCTGTGCAGAGTGTACTCTTCCTCCAAATGGATTGACCCCATACGATTCTTAAATTCAGTGGTTCGCGGAAGGTCCATGTTAGACTTTCAGAGACTACCAAAATGGTCCCCCCGCAACTTTGTTCACTAAAACATTAAAGGAAGAAATATTTTCAAAGCTTTAGGCTTCCCATCCCAGTGTCTCTCTCTCTTTACATCTCATGTCAATTTCATTCTGTGCTGTCAATCCCCCCCTTATTTTTTGCATGCTTATTTTTTGAAATCCTTTTTTTTTTGCACTGAGGATGCTACCATTTGCCACCTCTCCAATCCCCCTTTCAAGTCAATACCAGCAGGGAACTAAACCTCATGCAGCTCCTTTTAAATTTTCACCTGCTGTTTTAATTTAGCTATAGTCTCATATTGCTAGACTTATGCCACTTGTAAAAAAATTTAAAATTAAAAGACTAGAGAAAATACATCTTCTGCACTGATGAAGGGTGGTGGTGAAAAGTGCAGAGTGGGTGGAACAACCTCGTTGTGGGCAGGGAGTGTCCTTGGAGGGGTGGCAAAAGGGCAGCGTAAAATCCGAGGGAATCTGTACGCTTTTGAATTACATTCGGCTTGGAAGTGAAACAAGGGGAAAATCAGCACAAAAACACTTTAAAAAACCCCAGGGAAACAGTGACCAGAAAGCAAACAGAAAGGAAAATCAATGCAGAATGACAAAGGAAACCTGACAGACATACACGGTGAAAGTGAGGGGAAACACCTATACATAATAGGACTCTGTCTCTTCCTTTGCCTCTCTCATCCAGGTTTACTGGGGTGGGAGCTAAGGGGCTAAAACTCCTAGATCTCTGGTCACTCTGGATGCCCACAGAACTAGGTAAGTCATGTGATTAGTTTTCATATGAGTTTTGAGTTGGATCTGGATGGAGTGAGGGAGCTGCAGGGGGAATCTTTTTCTTCATCCCCATGGTAACTCCTGAAAGCTCTGCCCCCAGCTCAATAGAGGAAAAAGAGTAGGAGGATGGGCTGGATTAAGATTTTAGCAACTAGAAGACAAACTTCCTCTATGAACACAGAGTCCTGAAGGTAGAGCTTGAGGGGAACAAGAAGAAAGATGTTAGATGAGGAGGGAAGAAGAATTCGTTGAGGAGATAACACATAGGCTTTCCTCAAGTCCTTATTTCAAATAACTATCCATTACTTAATATTAATAGAACTAGTCATGGAAAAGAAGAGATATACCATAGCTCGAAAAAGCATCTTCACTTTTATTCAGATGGTATCTTCAGATTAAGTACTGTTGGGGATCTGACAAATGTAATATATAATTTCTTTATGGACTCACAATGTGTCCCTTGTTTTGGAGATGTTCAGATAGAAACATCAAGAGTATTGGTTCTGCCACCTTCTGTATCTGCTTCACAGATTATTCCTTAATTTAAGGAAATCTTCCAAACAATGTCTGAGACTGAAATCTTAATTTTCTGGTGAAGGCCTGACAGTAGTTCTAAGGTGCCATGGAGAAATGTTTAAGAATGTACTTGGAATTACTTGTAAATGTTGGCTGTTGTTATACAACTCCAATTCCCTTCAAGTCTTAGTCCACATTGCCTTGACGAAAATAGTTAAAGCCTGGACACCCATTCCCGTAATATTCTATGGTACAGTAAAGAGAGATTTTTTTTGTTTTGTTTCAAGTACTCACTGTTGGAACAACTTTAGAATTGCATGTGTGTCATGTCCTGGCAAAAAATGTTTTCCCTTATCTGACTGAGCTGTATCTCCTACACTTAAAACTAAAACTGAGGACTAGTAGTCTTATGAAGAACAAGAATCAGTCAGTCCCCTACCTGGAATCTGGATATAAGGATCTAAACTTAGAACCCCATGACATATAGAATTTGGACCTGGCAGATTCAGCTCAAAGAAGTTGCAAACTTGTCATGGCTAAATCTTTGGTCTCACTAGTGCATAAGTGATTAGAAAACTGGGACCAAAATTACTAATCAAGCAATATTTTCATTTCAAACTTTGACCAAATGCATTCTGTAAAACATATGAGCTCCCCTAATTAAGGAGTAACCAGAGAGTATTAAAAGTATTAGTTACGTTGTCAATTGTGTCACAAGTCATATATAGTATAGATGGCATATGACAATTTTTGATGGCCTTCCATTTAGTAAAGATGTGAATAATTTATAGATGCTCTTATGACATTCATTTTCCAAATGGAAATTGAGAATATAATGGGATTTAATGTTATTAATATGCAATAATAAATGACAACTTAAAGCAAGATAAAAAAAATACCTTCATGATATGAGTTGCATTCATGGCTTGCTGCATAATTCATTTTTTTCTTTATCTAGAAAGACAGGATACATTTTTAAAAAGTACTCTAGATTAGGTCACTGGAGGCAAAATATAGACCAAATATGGTTTTTAATGAATTTATAGCACAATCCTAAAACCACTTTCCTGGATTGTAAGTCCCACTGGGTAGACCTGGGCAGGATTCTGAGCAGCCTGGTTTAGGATGCCAGTGTTACACATATGATTAAGGAATGCACAGCTGGGAAAGAGCCTTTGTGTTATGCTCCACAAAGGCCTCTCCCACAACCTGAAGTTGGATGAGGCGGTGTGACTGTGTGACAACTGAGATGGCCCTAAGTAATGCATCCAAGTGGTTGACAATTCCCATTTTTGCCTGGTCTGCACTAGGAAATGAAGCTGTAAGAGAGCATCCTAAGCAGGTTTACTCAAAATTGAACTCAGGTTTATTCAATGGGTTTTACTCCTAGAGATGTGTTCTTAGGATTGCACTGTGAGAGTGGGGGAAATGTTAATATCTGCATATGTATAATGTGGTTCACTGTGGTGTCTTCATGCAGAATGTCTTCATGTAGCTCTTTCAGAGCTGTTCTCTCATGAGCAGTTCTGGAAAGAGCTCTCTCAACCCCACCTACCTCACAGGGCGTCAGTTGTAAGGAGGGAAAGGGAAAGGAGATTGTAAGCCACTCTGAGACTCCTTCGGGTAGTGAAGGGTGGGATATAAATCCAGTCTCTTCTTCTTCAGAATGTGAAAGATATGCGAAAGGATTTAACTGGTTCTGGTGAAGGGTGAGGCGTGCAAGTGGCAAAAGCCACAGATGGCATGGTGTATTTATGTGTATGTGTAACTGGGGATAGTTTATCCAATAAACTATACTCATCACTGATGCCATTAGGCAGAAGGTGAAGGAGAATTTTTCTTCCTTTTCTTTTCTGAACGTATCAAGGCTTCATACAGGAGTGTGAAAGTGTGTGAAGTGTGAAAGCTCCCCCTTCCCCAATCCATATGATATTTTTAAAATTGTGACCTTTTGAGGGGGTCAAAAATCTGTGCTGGGTTTGTCCTATTACCCTCTTTTTTCTTCACATAGAAAAATGAAAAGAACCTAGGGAGGGCTCCGGGCAATGACAAGGCATTAAAACATAATGGGCCCGATCTTTTGCTGGTGTAAATCAACCCAGCTCGAATGATGTCAGCTAAGGATCCAACTTAGGAGGTCAAATTGAGCATACGAGACCTCCTGACCTCCCCAAATAAATCTCTCCAGAGGGCTCCTCTCGCCTTCTGTGGGCAGCTGAGAAACCCAGAGCGTTTCCAGTCTGCTGCCCTGTTTACAGTTTACAGTATTCTGCCCTGGAGGCAGTTCCTCATTTTCTTGATGGTAGCCCCATTTTTCTGTCCTCCTGGGAGTAAAGACAACAGCAAAAAAAGACAAAAAAGGTATACAACACAATGACTTGACAGGGCCGGATTTGTAGGCAGGAAGCTTTCAAGGAAATGGATGTATCCTATGTTTTACTACTGCTTGTAGCGCAGGCTTCAGTGCATTCCCTTTCTAATGCAAAGTGAAGTCTACTTTTGTTTCCCCCCCCTCCAGATACCTTGAGAGGATGGCCGAGGAAGCATGATGTGCATTTTACCTGGCAGTCAGGAATGTTTGCTTAATGCAGGACACGATTTTGAATCCTGCAAGATGCTCAGTACTCAATACTCAGCATGCTAATGAGTGCCCTCTGCTCTTACAGAAATCCTTAGGAACTGAGGGCCTTTCAGCACATGGCAGGATGGATCTCGCTGCAATATGTCAGCTGCTACGAGGAGGGGAAACCCCTGCTGGAACTGTGGCTACCTCTATTATTTAACAGCAATTCACCTCAATAACAGTAAGGATCAGAAGAGAACCTGCTATATAGAACCGTGTAAACTCATTGCTATCCCATCTTCCTTGGGGCCCATTCTTATGCTTACTTAGCAGGTGCTGCTTCCTAAGCCACTTTGGTAATGAGTACAATAGGGAGGCCTGAAAAGAAGGGATTATGATGTAATTACTGGTCACATTAGGGGTGTTGGCTCCCAGGGAGAGGGGCACTGCTGGGAGAGAGAGGAACTACATCATCTGCCCTTCCCTAGAGTTGCCAGCTCTGGGTAGGGAAATACCTGGAGATTTGGGGGTGGAGCCTGGGGAGGGTGGGGTTTGGGGAGGGAAGGGACCTCAGCAGGGAGCAATCCCATAGAATCAACCCTCCAAAGCAGCCATTTTCTCCAGGAGTTAAAGCTGTGTAAACAGGGGATACGGCTATGGATTGTTAATTTAAACAAGATTATACCGTACAAAAATGTAATAAATAAACTCATATAATGATGAGCACTATATGTAGTTTGTTATATGTTTATACATAGGAGGCATTCCATTTGTAGAAGGATCATCAGCTTTGAAGAAAAGGATCGTTAGCTCTTGAGAAAGAGAGTTTCAGAACAGCTTTTACCGATAGCTTTTTGGGTGTGGATTTTTGTTTGCTACACAGCTTCATCACCCTAATGAGGTCGGGAGGAAGTGAACTTTCTTACACAGCAGGATAATTTTTTTTCAAAGCATTCCTATATCATATTTTTCGAGCGGTTGGAATGGATATCTTTGAGACTGTATTTTGACTTTTGATTTATATGTAGTTGTACATGTATTATATCTTATTTATACTTACTTTTGGGGACAAAGCACACTTATAACCTTTATAATTATATGAGTGTATTTATTTATTACGTTTTTGCATGGTGTAATCTCGTTTAAGTTAATTTTCTCCAGGGGAGCTGATCTCTGTCATCTGGAGAGCAATTATAATACTAGGAGATCGCCAGTCCCCACCTTGAAGTTGGCAACCCTAGCCTTTCCCATGTTGTGCCCTTTTTAAGTGTTGTGGAAACCAGCCACAATAAAGTGGTAGCCACTCTGCAAAAGTTCACTCTGGCTGAAGGCAGCACCAAACTTTGAACTGCCCCCATTCGTGAGGCTGCTTCCAGAGCAGGCGCCAGCTGGAGCCCAGCCTCAGGACAGCCCCAATGAGGCCTCAGCACCAGCAACCACAAAGGAGGCCAGGCCAGGGCAGTGCCTAGATGGAATTGCTAGGTCCTCCCTGGACGCCAGTGGTGGGTGGGTGGGTGGGTGGGAGGTAGGACTGCCAGATCTAGTTTGGGAAATCCTGAAGATTTGGGAGTGGAACCTGGGGTGGACAGGGACCTCAGAGGGGTACAGTGCCACACAGTGCACCCTCCAAAGCATCCACTTTCTCCAGGGGAACTGATTTCTGTAGTATGAGGATGAGCTGTATTTCTAGGGGATCCCCAGGTCCCACCTGGAGGCTGGCATGGGTTGTTATGACAATAAAATGGAAAAGGGGAGAATGTTGTAAGCCACTCCAGAACCCCATTAGAAAGAATAATATTTACATTTTGCTCTTCCTCTAAGGAGTTCTATGACTGTGAGGTGTGCCCCCATTTGGACCTCACAAGAAGCCTGAAAGTTAGGTGAGACAGGAAGAGAATGAGAGGCCCAAGGTCATCCGAAGAACTTTACAGCTCAGTGGGGCTTGAACTCAGTTTTCTCCAATGTTTTATTTTTCTGCTTCCACATGCTGTTTACTCACAGAAAGAAGAACTACAGCATTCTGCCGAATGACAACTCTTTGAACAAGGGATCACTAGAGACTGGGGAAGGCTGCCATCCCCTGATCCTAAACATGTTTCTTGTTATTTGGAGTAAAGTCTTACAGTGATCCCAATGGATCACCTCAAAAGAGGTGAGGATTGCCAAGATCAAGAATATTCTGGAAAGAGAGACCATGTCCTTTTCCAGGGCGGGTTGATGCATTTCAGCTGTTCAGCTGGAGGCCTGTCCTCTTCTGATCAATGGTTGGTTGGGGGTAGGGTTGCCAGCTCTGGGTTGGGAAATACCTAGAGATTTTGGGGTAGAGCCTGAGGACCATGGAGTTCAGGGAGGGGAGGGGCCTTAGATGGGCATAATGCCATGGAGTCCACCCTCCAAAGCTGCCTTTTTCTCAAGGGGAACTGATCTTGATAATCTAGAGATAAATTGTAATTGCAGGAGATCTCCAGGTGCCACCTGGAGGTTGGCAACCCTAGTTGAAAAGTATGGGTTGAGTTCCAGCCAGCATAGTGCAGTGATTAAATTTGTCAGGCTAGGGTCTGAGAGGCCAAGGTTCAAATCCCCACTCTGCTATTAAGCTTTCTGGGAGACCTTGGGCCAGTCACTGTTTCTCAGCCTAACCTACCTTCCCAGAGTTGTGAAAATGCAGTAGAAGGGAGAGTAACGTCTACTGCTTTGAGCTCCTTGGAGGAAGGGTAGGATAAAAATGTATTAAATAAATGCATACATAAAATAACTACATGGGTTCAGGATCTGAGTGTGCCAGATTGCAGATTGGGAAGAAACCAGCCCTTTTCTTGCACCCCAAGATTGGAGCAACCAATCTTATCCTTTTCCTTTCCTTTCCCCAGATGGCTAAGTCATAATTAAAATGTACCCCACCATCAGTTCCTAAGATAAGTGAGTGTGTAAGAGAACCAGCAGTGATTCTTCTCCCAGATGGGCAGAGGAGGAATTTGGCTTCAATGAGCATGAACGTTGCTACATCTTCACTCAGATGCAAAACCTCCTTTCAGGCCAACTTCTTTGCTAATCTGGAATTCTCAAGAAAGGGATGCACATGTGCATGAACACACACTCTCTCTCTCTCTCTCTCTGTAACACACACACTCACACACACATCCATGTAGTTATCAACACATCTGAAATCAACAAGACAAGGTTTTGTTTCTCCTTCTGGCTTCATTTTATGGTTGATTTATGATGGGAGTAATTTTAAAGGATCAAGTTTATGGCTTCACTTATTAGGCGGAACACCTCTGGCTGAAACCCAGCCTGATGCCTTTTTGGCCAGCCCCCCTTTCTGCCTTTTCTCCCCCACTGTAGCTGGAAAGACCACCCCAGCTGCAAGTTTAGCCCCAGCACTTCCTGATGCCCAGAACAGAGTGGAGACAAATGCTCTGTTACTGGCCCCACCCCATGGTACATCAGCATTCTTTCCATCTTTCATTAAGAATCTTCACACTGGGCATGACTAATGTTTTAGATTCCTTGGTAGCCCCAAAGCAGTGCATAAATGTTTGAACAGGGTCTCAAAGGCATGTGTGAACATTTGCCTCCTTCTTGCTTTGTGCATTGAACTGTTGCAGGGTACCCTGTTTCTCTGCCAGAATGCTGCCATGCAGGTAGGTGGATCCCTTCTCTCTCCACACTCCAACAAAAACAGAGGCTGGCAAGTTGGAAGCCAGGTACTGCTCCCTGCAGCTGCTCCACTGGGAGTTTGGGAAGGGGTTGCTAGGCATGGTGGTACACATGCCACGGCAACCCCCTGGTCATTGATCTGGGTCTGTCCCCATCCTGCTAACCTGACATCTCCTTTGTGGGCTGCTGGGAGTTCAATGGCAGAGGTGGCTGCATTCTGAGTTTGTTCTGAGTTTGCTTGTCTGAATGCTTCTGGTGGAGCCCCGGGCTGAGGGGTGGTGCATGCATGGCAGCAGGCCCATGAAAGAACTCCCTGACTGAGGGGGCAGCCAGCCAATGCAAAGGACAGGAGCACAGTGCTGCCCCTGAGAGGCTTCCTGCTCCCTTTGACCCCTCGCAGGCTTCTTCTGGCAAATGGCTTGCTGCTGGGTGCTGGGCTAGCTGCTGGGGCTGCATTTCAAGGGACAGCATGGAGGTGATGGACGGGTTGGACCTGAGGCTTGCCACTCATCTATAGGATGGTCACCCCCCAGCTCTATCTCTCACCTTCACACCTGTGCAGCTAGACAGCCACTAGTTTCTTGCCTCTGATCCAGAGGTAAACTAGGGCAGCTTGCTGCACAGTGGTTGAGGGTCCTCCAGAGCAGGACCCAGGACATCTGCCCTGGTTGTCCCTGGCTAAGACTGCCCCTAATGGTCATGCAGGAATGTTAATTTACCATCCTGTTCAGTCTCCCTGTGCTTTTACAGAAATATAGAACTGATCAGTGTTCCCTCTAAGCTGAGTTGGTGTGAGCTAGCTCACAGTTTTTTAGCCTCCGGCTCACCCATTTTTGTCTTAGCTCAGGAAGGATGGCTCCAGAGCAAATGAATGTATGCAGCAGCCAAATCACTTGCTCATAACTTTAACGCCAGTCGCTCACAAAGCAGAATTTTTGCTCACAAGACCCCACAGCTTAGAGGGAACATAGGAACTGATTTAGGTTTTAAAATAGCTCGATGGATAAGAAACTGCAGGGGCCATTTTGTAGAAAAAGAGGTGCAGGAGCTCATTAGCATAACACATTAGCATAACTTATTTGCATATGCCACTCCCCCTGACATCACCGAAAGTGTGTCAGAAGGCAATACCCACCGCTCAGGCTCCACCCCAAAAATCTGCAGGTATTTCTCAACTCAGAGTTGGCAAGCCAGCTTTACAATTTGACTAAAGACACTTTAGGTTTCCTTTGCTCTTGCAGGGAAGCTACCCTACAACAAGCATGAAAATGCAGATCAAGTTAGTATGCTTTTGCTTTTTCCCACAGCGCATCACCATATGTAACCACTCCTGGGCTTGTTACTCCTGGAACGGTGTTCCTGCGTGTTCCTGCTTGAAATTACCCCTGAGAAACTGAATGGTCAACTGGGAAGTCCCAGTTCAAAACTCAGTTCCTGTCACAAATGCATGAGGCTTACCAGCATAAGAATATTTTCCTGGGAGAAAATCTCACTGTATAAAATAGGGCAGTTTGAAGTAGACTTTTGTAGGCTTGCTGGCTAGATGGTTAGGGAAGCTACCAATATTTCTTCTTCAGATCTCTTTAGTTAATACAGGGATTACAGTGACCTACTTTGCAGGGCTGCTTCAATAATTACAGAGATAATGCTATCATTATCAACATGTTAATCAGTTCTAATCTTGAGTAAAATATGGTTTTTTCATTGTTCAAGACCTCCTGTATCCATTGTACATGTTCCATTGTGCTCCAAAACATGAGTTCCCTTGATTAATGACTCAGCATGTTATATATGTTGCCACACATGAACAAGCACCAAACATGTTTCTTTCCCTAGAGATGTCCATGGGTTGTCTCAAGAGATGTGTTCTGGAGGTCCTCTTTCCCAGGTGGCCATGGCCCAATTTGGATTTGGACTGTGGTGTGAAGGGAGAGGGAGCTTAGATCCCTTCCCCACACACCATTTTCCTGACCTGAAATGTCTATGTGGCCCATATCTAAAGTTCACAATGGGGCAAATAGCAGCTCCCCAAGGCCATTTCAGTTTCAGAAAACAGCACAGGGAGAAGGTCTAAGCTCCCCTTTCCAAATTGGGCCCCCACATACCTGGGACGCACAGAATTCCAGAGCCTCTCTCTTGAGCCAACCCAGGGTAACCCCTGGGGAAAATGTAATGAGCAGTTAAACACACAGAAGTAGCAAATAAGCAGGAATAGAGGCCATAAACCTTTGTTGTAGAGCCAGTATAAAATGACTTCTCCCATGATGCTCACCTGCAGGGGTTTGTAAACTGTAAAAGCCATTGGGAAGGTGAGATGGAGAATTAGGATTGAGACAGAATAAGAAGGTCGTGGTGGGGTCTTAATCCTGTCCTGTATCTAGTTCTGATTTAAATCCACCCCCCTGCTATCTGTCCCACAATGGTAAAGTTCCAAGATACCTGTATTTGTCTGTGGAGCAAACAACAGCTCTCACTTAGAATGGGAGGATTTGTATTGGGACAATGGCATGCAAGGAAACAGGTCAACTCCTGCTTCCTTGTGTCCCTGAACCAAATCATCCCCCACAGTTGTTTTTATTCTACCTTCATTGGTTTGTGCAGATTTGACTTTTTAAAAGCACTATTGTCTTTAGTGATAGTCTTGTAGTCTGAGAGAGGTTGCAAAACCTAATAAAAGACTGAACCACTGCCAAACCAGAGCTATGTCACAAAGCATGATTTTCCCTGAGATCATTTTGAGGTTATGCAATGTATCCCATTCTGCTTTCAAACTGCAACCTGTGGGCATGATCCATGCCCACCAGGGGACTGTGCAATTTCTCACATGGGCCAATGCATGTCCTCCTTTGTGAGAACACTGTGGTAGCTGAGAAACTTGCTATTCCCTCTGCTGGTGATTTCAGTCTGACTCATTTATATTGCCTTTGCTTCTCTAGAAAGCTGTACTTTTTAAAAAAAAATAGTGCTTCTTTGTAATTTACAACTGATTAGAACAGCTGTAAGTATTGATGTTCAACTGGTGAATTATTAAGGGAAGATATTTGAAGTGTTGTCTGCTGTCTCTCAGGTCAAAGAGGAACACTCTGCCATATTCTGTGAAACTGTCACGAGAGAGTCATTGTGTTTAGAAGGTTTACCATTAGTGTCCTTTCTTTTCAGGTTTTTTAAAAGAATCCTGAGCAGGATGTGAATATCTCTGGTGGATGGAGGTTAGCTAAGTAAGTCATGCATAGATGGAATTTATTAAGTTTGCACGGTAGTGACAGCTGTGAGTGGGAACTGTAACTCTGAGTGTGCCAAGGGCTTGAAGAGAAAGAATTTTCATATGTGTGTCTTAAAGGAAAACGGCAGTGTAATTACGAAAGCTGTTCTAACCACTGCATCCAATTACAGAGGGAATTCACTAAATATGATTTTAAAAGTGTAATAATTTGACAGAAGGCTGCCATTTTGAGTCTCACGAGGCAGATTAGGACAGAGAAGAGTCAAGTTTCATTAAGAACCACTGGAAATCAGACAGTTTAAGGTAAATTCATTTCATTTAGAGGTACATATAACTCTCTCTCCATCGCTAAATATCTGCTTTAAGAACTCTGTTAAATTATCTAATATGGCTTCTTTAGAATGCAGATTATTATGCTTTTGAAACATTGTCTTCCAGCATAAAATATATTCTTTGGCTGTCGTGTACTCTGCCTTGTGAGATGAAGTCACTCTGATGGTTTATAGCATGTTAAAAATCTGTTCTCTTTCAGTTCTGTTCGTGAGATTTGAACCAGCAGATCTCAAATGCATGAGTAACTTTTGTTTCATAATTTGGACCTGGGCAAAATAAGGGACATGGTCTTACTCAGTTTGCCAAGGCTTTTAGCCTAACCCGTGCATTCATATGATGTATCCATATAGAACCCATCCAGAGGCTCATTGCTTCAGTACAGGGAAATGAAGCCCATGGACCTAGGACAGAAGAATCAGGGTTATAAAGGGTGCATAGGTAGGTATCCCTGCACGTGGCACTGCTTCTCCAGTCATGTTAGTATCCTCTGCAACTCTTTTAAAGTGAAAATCAAGAAGTTGGGAGATGTGATCTCCTATGCTTTATCTAGTTTGGCCTTTAGAACAGCTGTCCCTGTTTTGGTTAGGTTCTGTTGCACAGCTGGGAGCACAGGAAATATTCATGGGAAAAGGCAGGAAATCCCAGTATTCACTGTGGAAGCCAGCCAAGTAGGCTACATAACTATTGACAGCCATAAGGTGATCTATGGAATCTGGGTAGACTAGTAAACAACACATGTATGTGTATGTGTGTATATTACACACACACACACACACACACACACACACACACACACACCATACTTAAACATGGATTATACCTAGAGGAAAACCTCTGACAGGCATTCATCTTCCAAACATGTTTGTTCAAGCTCTGAGCAGAAGACTAAAATGGAAAAACATCCATTTTAGCATGCCATTCAAATTTTAGCTTATTGTGCTTGTGCTGTTGTCAATTGCTTACTTTATTTAGGTCTCTGTGTGTTTTTCACAGTCACACGACATCATGTTATCTTGAAACTGGATGCACCAAGGGATAAGATCATGGGGAGTGATGTGTTAAGAGGCAGCAATATTATGAGGCATGACAATATAGAATGCTTTTTCTTAACACTGCAAACTCCCTGGATGGATGGAGAGAGGGAGGGAAAGATAGACAGATGGATAGGACTGCCAGGAACAACTAGGGGCCACAAGAAGATGAAGGTTTCTCTGAAATCTTGCTCACACTATCCAACCCAAACATCATATAAAAAAGTCACATTGCTTGCCCAGCTTCATGGACTCCAGGATGACTTAGTGAGAACTCTTGATTGCCCTGTGGATGAATCAATGAACAAATGAATATGTAGAGGATCTGATGGGAAAACTGCAGATTCTGATAGTTATTTAAGCCACAAATGTTCTGTCTTAAAGTGCTCGTTTTAATGAGATTGGATAGATTTTTTTGCAGAAATTGGTGGTAACACTAATGATGAACAGAAAACTACCTAAGAATTCGATGCAATTCTAGTAAGACAAGCAGAATGTTTTTGTTCGCTGCTGCAGGTACTTTTGCAGTACAGTAACATATATACTAAAACCTTTCTTAGCAATCATTTCTTCTTTCCAAGGAACCCTGGGAACTGGAGTTCTTTTTGTGTGCAAGGGTATGTGTGTATCTGATCTGTAACAGTACCATCTCAGCAAACTACAACTTTTAGGAATTGGGTGTGTGTGAGAGTCCTACAGAGTCAGTCATCAACAAGTGTCCTTAAACAGGGAATGCTTTATTGAGAAAGGTTTACTATGGTCATCTACACTTCTTGTGTTAGTAATGGCTGAAACAGCCCCAAGCAGGACAGTTATACAGAATTCAAAAAGGGGTCTGGTAAGGAATTGCTAGCAATCTCCATGCAAAAGAAAAGGCGCTCAAAATACTGGTTTACGGTTCCCAGGGAAGAAGTGGGAAGAATTAGAGTCAGACAGGAGAAGAGATACATGGTCAGGCACCAGCAGTCTCCCAAGGTCAGAGCAGCTCGAAGAGCGATAAGCATGCCATGAGAAATATAACATAACATTCCACAGACCTGACATCAAGGGTTCACTCATCCCACCTCCTGGGCAGGAGAGGGCAGCATTAGCTGACATTCTGCCTCACCAAAGCTCCCTGTCCTCCCAGGTTTCAGTGGGTACACTTTATGGAAGGCACAAAGCAATGCAGGAGCATTAATATGTTCAGCAGCAACCCATTCATTTTCATCCGGCCCAAAGTCTTTCTAGCACACTAGATAAAATAAGCGACCACGTTTAAGCTTAGAGTCCAGAATGTGCACAATCTCATAATGAGGTTCACCATTCAGAATCAGAGGAGGAGGAATTGGTTGCTGGAGCTGCCAGATATTTGGTCCGGGGTCCTGTTTCAATAAGCTGAAATGGAAAACGGGATGCAAAGATTTCAGTGACTTAGGCAGATCAAGTTCAACAGTCACCTCACTTGATCTTTCGGAGTACTTTAAATAAACCCACATATTTCCAGCCCAATTTGCAACTGGGCTGCAGACCCCTGATGTTCTTGGTTGACAAATACACCAAATCCCCAGGCTGCAAATCCCACCCAGGCACCTGCCCCTTGTCTGCTTGCTTTTTATAGTCCATCTTAGCTTTATCCAATATCTTCACTATCAAGGGCCAAGAGTCCTGTAATGCTTTCCACTAGTCTTGAGAGTCTCTCAACCCTAGTCCAACAGGGGCGAATTGCAGAAGGGGAGGTCCCTTCATATCCACAGGAAGTCATAAAGGGGGAGACACCTGTAGAAGAATGAACCACTTTATTGTAACTATACTCCACAAATGGCAATAAGTCAACCCAATTATCTTGTTGATAGTTTGAGAAACAGCGTAAAAATTGTTTGACAACTTGATTGACTCTTTCAGTCTGGCCATCAGTCTCTGGGTGATAAGCACTGCTGAGTGCTTGTTCCTCCCAATACATGCAATAACTCCCGCCAGAAGTTGGCAACGAACTGCGATCTGCGGTTGGAGATTATCTTGTGCAAGACTGAGTGCAGTTTGATGATATTACTCATAAACATTTTGGCCAATGCCTTTGCTGTGGGTATTTGCTTGAATGGAATTAAATGGGCTTGCTTCGTAAACAAATCTACCACCACCCAAAATACCATTTTCCCCTTACTAGGGGGCAGATCTGTGATAAAGTCCATAGAGATCACCTCCCGAGGTCGGCTAGGGGTTTCTAATGCTTTCAAGAGACCAGGGGTTCCCCCCCAGCATTTACACATCAAACAGGTTTGGCAGGAGCTCACATAAAATGATACATCTCCACACATGCGTGACCACCAGAATTGGCGTTGCAGTAAAATAAGCGTTTTCAAATATCCGAAGTGGCCCGACAGTTTAAACTCATGAGCAGAGTACATAACTTCCCTCTGGAGGGAGAGGGGAACAACCAGTTTATCACCTTTGTACCAACAAGCATCGGAGCCCTGCACCACATCGGGGTCTCCTTGTATGTAAACCTTGTAGAGTCAGACAGGAGAAGAGATACATGGGCAGGCACCAGCAGTCTCCCAAGGTCAGAGCAGCTCGAAGAGCGATAAGCATGCCATGAGAAATATAACATAACATTCCACAGACCTGACGTCAAGGGCTCATTCATCCCACCTCCCGGGCAGGAGATGGCAGCATTAGCTGACAGTGTGTCACTGAAGTCATGATGACAATTAAAGTATTAGAAAGCTTGAATAAGATTGTAGTGCAGGTATATTCATAGTCCTGCCTCTTTCAATCCATCCCTCTTTTAAGCAAGCAGTTATTCAACCATCAAAGGAAATATGTGTAGTGTCTGGTCACCATACCATTCCATTGCACGTTGTTAAAAAGCAGACTGATGGGCAGGAAATATAAATCATGAGTGGAGTTTAGCAAGGCAGGGTTTTCTGTCTCTCTCTTTTTTCCTGATAATTTTGGAAAGACACCTTTCTCTCACTTAGCTGCATCCCGATTTAGAGAGCTCTCCAGAAATAATTAAATTATTTTTGATTTTACTGTGCGCTTTAGGTGGCATCTTTTAATTTTCACCTTTTCTGGGACTTTTGTTGCAACCTAAGATTTAATATGCAGCAGGTTAATTCCACGGTTTTTAATGAAGCACTTCATTCTCTCTTTTTTTCTTTTTTGGTTGTTAGACCACATGGGAGATGTTCTCTTGATGTGTGGGGAGTTTTGATTAGATGAAAACATACCTCTGAGGAAGCTTGCATTATCACACACAAAACATCAGAATCAGAAAAATGATGTGCAGAATCATGTAAAATAATGGTTGTTAATCAAATTTCCCCTTAATCATCCTCCAGCATCGCTGTGGTGGCAAAGGTGGTTGGAAGACTTGCCAAGATATCTAGATTGACAAGAAATGGAATAAAGAATAATATAAAAGAGCTCTTCCACATTTTTCACATAGACAATTCACAATTTGTGTTGCACAACTAGCAACGTGTCATCATGTGATGTATCTGTAAGTTGCCAACACAGATACAATTTGTAAAGAATTACAAAGTCTTGTTGAGCCTCTAGTGTCACCTTTCTCTTTATCAAGCCTCCCTGGTATGGCAGCCCATCTGTGTCCACCCAAGAGTCCATCTGCTCATAGACAGCTAGTCTAGGCCAGAGTCCACTTTCCAAAGAAACCATTTTCTCCAGGGAACTGATCTCTGTAGTCCGGAGATCAATTGTAATTTTGAGAGATCTCTAGACCTCATCTAGAAGCTGGCAACCTGTGGATGATTTAGAGGAAAATGATCTATTAATACTTACTCTTGTCTTTTGCTCTGGTGTGTTATTGACCCAATTTGTGATTGCTGCTATCTTTCTGTCCTGCTTTTTCAAATACTTCAGATCTCTATGCAGACTACAGTATTGCTGGATATAGGGCCCAAACATTATTTTGGGGTGTGTGTGTGGCTTGTACATACTTGTAACATGGTCCTCCCACATACCCCAACACCACTATATCTCATCCCATACCTACAATCGAATGAGCCATAAAAGTTTACTGTTACATAGTCTACATTTCTGAAAAAATGTCCACATTTGCTACTTTTAACAACAACACCAGTGCAAGAGTTAGAGATGCCAGCCTCCAGATGGGACCTGGGGATCCCCTGGAATTACACCTCATCTCCAGACTACAGATAATTCTGCTGGAGAAAATAGATGTTTGGAGGGTGGACTCTATGGCATTGTACCCCACTGAGGTCCCTGTCCTTCCCAGGCTCCATCCCCAAATCTCCAGGAGTTTCCCAATCTGGATCTAGCACCCACCCCTCATCCTTTGCCAGTGGCCGGGGGGACCTGGCAACCCTACCAAGAGTCCTACAAGTTTGCTAAAGATTTTGTTATTTTTTGGTCACTGAAAAACGTTTATTCTGTCAATGTTGTCTTTTTTTTAATTATTCTAACAGACTGGTGTTATTTTTCTGGCTTTTCTCATGACAAAATCATGAATTACTCCCCAAAGTCAATTTCTGTTGCAAATCCACAGTCAACGTACAAGACAGCCAAGTGGTTTGTGCCCCATTGTAGGATACCTGCAATTTCTGTTGAGTGCTAGCTTGCTGGACATTTTTTCAACTTCTGCCGCAGCCATTGGCGGTGTGAAAAAAAATCTATAGGGCTATGTACTCTTCATGGAAATTAATTGTTTCAAACTCAGTCTCTATATTCAAATTATTTTCATCTTGATTTTATTAATCTGCTTCTCTAGTTACTGTATTGTTTCCTAACTTCAGAAAAACTGGAGAATAGACTTGTGTCCTTTAGCTTCTTTTACCCTGTGGTCACAGATACTAAATAATCCACTTTCAATGTACTTTCCATCTGGATTTTACCAGTTCACAAGTCCAGTTGGAAAGTGCACTGAAAGTGGATTGAAAGTGGATTATTTAGTGTGTGACCACATTAGTTTCTTTTCTTTTACCTCCTTACGTTTCTGACTGCCTTATTTGTATTTGTAGCCATCACCAGACATGGCAGTATGAATGTGTGTGTGCGTGAGCTCAAGAGAGTGAATTAGACACTTACATATGTTAGAGCAGGGGTCCCCAACCTTTTTAAGCCTGTAGGCACCTTTAGAATTCTGACACAGGGTGGTGGGTGTTGACAGAGTAGTTAACACAACAAAGGTGCACAACCTTATTAAAGAGTAGATAAAGGTTTATTCAGAAACTAACATACTTGATAGGAAAGAGGACAGACAGAGATAGGTTCCTCTGAGACAGAAAGACTGAGTGTTGCACTTCTGAGAAAAAGGGGGAAATTGCCCTAAGAATAGCAATCTGGAGACATACAAGGTGTGATTCCACAGTAGACCTTAAATCCTGGTTCAACCCTGTCCCCAGACACAACACTCGAGTTCACCTCTGTAGTTATCTTGGGGTATTTTTTTGTTTCCACATTACATTGTGGTCACCCTGTTTTCATCCTACACTTGTCCCTGGATAAATGGATGCTGTTATAACCAAGGATAAATGCAAGGTACTGTGTCATGAGTTGAACTGTGATAAAACCAGGGATGAGATTCAAGAGTGGAAAGGACCATGGAATTAATGTAACTTAACAAGAGAGAGAAGGTGCTGACCTCAGTATCCTATCTAATTGTCTTCTTGCTGCCCCCTTCAGGGTCTTCTTCTCTTCTTTGTACACCAGACATTGCCTTTTGCAACAGTGGGCACAACCGCAAAATTGCTGCCACAGAAGGCAGAAAAACACACAAAAGAAGCCCAAGTGCAGGGGAGATGGAAGTAATTTAAAAAATACACTGGGAAAAAGGGAAAAAACAACACTTCTGTGACAGCTACCACTGAAACAATGTTTTTTTTAATCTGCCTATCCAATCAGGTCTCCAGTAGCAAATCAGAAGCCATGCTGGGCAAGTCCCCCACCTGGCCCCATCCAGTTTCTTAAAACACCTGGCGAACACCAAGAAACATGTGAATGGGCACCATGGTGCCCAAGGGTACCACATTGGGAATCCCTGTATTACATATATTTTGGACCTCCAAATCTTACCAGAAAAGAAGCAGTACTTGCTCCCAGTGTCTTATGATGCTTTACTTTGTAGTTCCCATCAGGTGTCACTCCCTCCTTCCTGTGTACAGAAAACATTGGGATTTTTAGTCCTTGATATGATAAATGATGTCAAATGAAGGAAAACAAATCTCTCTGTCTCTGTCTCACACATAGGGATGCCAGACCACTGCCACTGCCTGGCATCATGGGAAAAATTTGGGGGTAGGGACAGGTGTTCCAGTGTCATGACAGCATGTGACATCACTTTTGGTGAAAAACAACAGAAGTAGTGTCAGGATGTCAGGGGTGATGCCCTTGAGTCACCAAAACCATAGAATTTTTGACCGATCCTAGAGTGTTGGCCCCAGTGTTATAACATCACATCCAGTTTTCATCACAAGTGAAGAAGAAGACTTTTCTGGACTTTTCTTTTTTTGCTGTCAAGTCATAGCCAAAGTATGGCAACCCCATAGGGTTTTCAAGCACAGAAAAATGCTAAATCAAGTGATAGCAATAAAAAAATTAATCATGCTATAAAAAACTCAAAAAAGATAAAGCTTCTGGACCTGATGGCTTGACAGCAACGTATTACAAATGTTTTGAAGACATATTAATAATACCTCTCAAAAAAGCAATGAATGAAATACAGGAGAAAAAGCAAATACCACCAACCCATCAAGAAGCGAATATAACCCTAGTACATAAAGAAGCGAACGATCCATTATTACCACAAACTTATAGACTAATTTAATTACTAAAGCTAGATTATAAAATATTTGCAACAATAATGGCTGAGAGACTAAGAAAGTGTATCCTAGAATTAATTCATTAATCAAAAGATCAAACGGGATTTGTTCCAAAGAGATATATGAAAGATAACATCAGATATCTGCTGAAAATCAATTGAATATTTAAGGAGAAAAGGTGGAAAAACAGCATTTATGTTCCAGACAAAGCCAACATGACAAGATGGAAGGCAGGCGATATACATTAACTCTACAACTTTCCCCATGGTTTTTCTTCAGATCGCGTTTATATTCCTGGACACAGAGAAAGCTTTTGGTAATGTGTCTTGGTTATTTTTGATTAGAGTATTAAAAATATGAATTGCAGAGCTAGATTTTTAAACTGGATGCAAAATATTTATATTGATCAGCATGCCAGAATTTTAGTAAATTGTTCTGTATCAGAAAAAATTGAGATAACAAAAAGAACTCAACAAGGTTGTCCAATATCACTGTTATTATTTATTCTGGCAATGGAAATATTGGCCAATAAAATCAGGCAAGACAATAGGATTATTGGAATAAAAGAAAATTAGGAAGAATATAAGATGAAAATCTACGTAGATGATGTCATAACAGTAATGAAACCAAGTATTTCTTTGAAATATACAATGGAACAAATAACTAGATTTGAAATTTATTCTGGATACAAAGTGAATAAAAAGAAGAACAAAATAATGTTACTAGTGACAACTAATGAAGAACAAGAAAAAATACAGAAATTAACAGAATGCATTGTTACTAAAATAAAAAGCCCCAATAAAATACTATGGTATTTATGTAACAGGACAAAGTAAAAACTTACATAACTACAAAAAAACCTGGACAAGTATCACTGAAGACTCTCAAAGATAGGAAAAATTGAAAAATTAATTGCTAGGCAGAATTTTTGACATTAAGATGAACATATTACCAAAGTTGACCTTTTTATTACAAATGCTACCAATTGATATAGATGAAAGAGTTTTTACGGAATGGAAGAAAAACAAGAATAAGATTCAAAATACTACAGGATGGAAAAAAAGAGGAAGCTTGGTGGTACCAAAATATGAAATCATACTGCCGAGCAGCTGCACTGGTTTGGATCTCAGATTGGATCATAAATCTAAATGGGAGGAATATAAAATTGGAAATAGGTATTACAAAAGAAGGGATCCACAACTATTTATGGATTAAGGTCATCAAAACCTATTCAGAGATGGCATCCATATCCTGAGGGACAGACTATTAAGAATATGGTTTCAATGTAAAAATAGAGTAAGTCTGCCCACTTTGACATTGGCATAGCCAACTGATGCTTATTACAACAGTAGCAGCAGAAAAAAACCCTGATCACATAACCTATGACAATATGATGAGACAAGAGGAAAATAAATCCTGGCAAGAAGCTCAAAATGAAGACAGAACATCCAATGGCTGATATATTATCAAATGGTATCTAAATATAAAGAACAAATAGCAAAAGAATGAGGTCATTTAAGAGAGAAAATGGCTTATGAACAATTAATTACTTACAGGAGACTTGAAATGTGTATTAGGAAAAATCTATAAAATGCTATTGCAATACGAAACAGAAACAGAGCAACTGAAAGACTGTATGATTTAATGGATGAGAGAGAATATTGGAGAGAATATTTCTATGAGTCAGTGGGAAGACTTATGTACTAAAGAAATTAAATTTTCTGAATCTCAAATATTAAGCGAGAATTGGTATAAAATGTTATTCAGATGATACATTACACCCAAAGAAATCGCAAAAACAAATAAGGTTATAAAGGGAAGTGTTGGAAATCTTAGGGCACAGATGCAACATTTTATCGTATGTAAGAAAGCAAGACAATATTGGATTGGAGCAACACATGAAGAAATACAAAAGATATTTAAATTTAGGTTTGTGATGGACCCTAAAAACATGTTATTAAACATTTTACCAAGTAATATTACAAGAATACACAGTGAACTATTCAAATATATGGTAACAGTGGCAAGGGTGACATTTGTGATTAAATGAAAGGTGGAAAAATGTCCAAAGTAGAATAATGTCCCCTGGGAGGAGCAGAAGTATCTGGAGAGTGGAATAACAAGCCATCAGTCCTCTTTGGGAGCTACCATTCTGGTCCCAGAACACTTCTGCTATGACTCACAGGACATCAATCCACTCTCAGGGCTGTCATTCCAGTCCCAGAACATTTCTGCTACTTCCTTGGGCTGTCAGTCCGCTTCAGGGGTTGTTATTCTAGTCTCAGAACTCTCCTGTTCCTGCTCTGCTCCACTGGCTGTCAATCCACTCTGGGGGCTGTCATTCCAGCTTGAGAATAGTTCTGCTACTCCCAAGGGCTGTCTTGCAACTCTGCAACCTATCATTCCAATGCTAGTAGACTTCTCCAACTTTCAGGGGGCCCCATTTCACTCTCAGGGCTTTCATTCTAGTTCTAGGACACTTCTGCTACTCCCTCAGTCTGTCTCAGAAGGCTTTTACTACTACCAGTGGCTGTCATTCCACTCTGGGGGCTGACATTCCAGCCCTGGTACACTTCTTCTAATGTACTGGGTTGTATAATATACTGAGACACGTTATAATGTACTGAGGCACGTTGAAGTGAAATCAGCTCATAAGTTTACGGATGGTACAAAACACGACTGGCGAACAGGGCTCGGGGGTCTGCTTAAATGTCCATCTAAACCTCACCCTAGCCTCGCCCAATCTCCCTGATAGGGTTAATTACAGGTGACCCTATACCACTGATGGCGAACCTTTTAGAGACTGAGTGCCCAAAGTGCAACCCAAAACCCACTTATTTATCGCAAAGTGTCAACATGGCAATTTAACCTGAATACTGAGGTTTTAGTTTAGAAAAAACAACTCATACATTAACATTGACTGATGGACATTGTTCCCATATGCAAGGCCACCTGTATAAAAGACATTCTAACAAATAATTTTTAATTGAGTTCAGTGGATGACAAGAGGAAGAAGAAGGAGAGAGAGAAGAGATTGGATGTAGCTTCAGGCCAGGGCTTTCATTCTCACAATGCTGGGGTGATTCTCATGTAGTGTGGCAAGCAACCATCTGTGTAGCGGTTCGAGGACAACTACCCGACCGACCCAGAGCTCACACCCCTTGTGCACCAATAGTTCATTGTGCCAGGCTGTGAAGGTGGCAAAGTCAGACCCCGGGCTACTGGGCCACCCCCTTCCCACCCAGTCCTGGGATAAGGTGCGAGCTTGTGTGGTGTGGCGAGTGACGTCCTTCACCTGAATAGGCTGGTCTGGTAGCTCTTCCAGCAGGGCAATGTGATAGGCCAGTGCTGGGTCCAGGTCACAGGACGGGAGCAGCAGGTGGCTGAAGGCATCCGTGTGGCATATGGCTTTCCCTGGGTGGTGGCCAGTTCATACTGGTAGCCAGCCATAAAGATCGACCAGTGGAACACTGGTTGGCAGTTGGGCATGAGGAGGCCCAGGAGAGGCTTGTGGTTCATCACAATCATGAAGGGGTGACTGTACAGGTAGTCATGGAATTTCTTTATTTCCACCACAATTGCCAGAGCCTCCTTGTCTATCTGTGCATAGTTGTGCTTCGCTGCAGACAGGGTGCAGGAGTAGTATGTGATGGGGACCTTCCTCCCATCTGCTAGGTGGTGCCCCAGGAGAGCCCCCACCCCATATGGTGAAGCGTCACATGCGAGAACTACTGGGAGTGACTCATCAAAATGTGCCAGGACTGTATTTGATGTTGAGTCCCTTGATGGCCTGGAAAGCCACTGCATGGCGGGGACCCCAGGTCCAAGGGGCATGCTTGTCGAGGAGTCAATGGAGGGGTTCTGCCACAGCCACCTTGTGGGGGAGGAATGTTTGATAGAAGTTGAGGAGTCCTAAGAATGCTTAGAGCTCCGCCTTCGAAGTTGGTGTGGGGGCCTTGGCAATGGTGCAGATCTTGTCAGGGATCAGATGGATGACCTGTGCATCTATGGTGAAACCCAGGAACTCTACGGATGGGACCCCCAGCAGGCATTTCTCCCTTTTAACCTTCAGGCCTGCATTGTTGAAGCGCTGTAAGATGGATTGTAGCCGAGCTGCAAAGGTCTTGACATCTGGGTCTGCTATCAGAATGTCGTCAAAGAATGGCTGGACCCTGGGGATATCTTTGAGCAAACAGTCCATGGGCGTCAACTACGGGGGGGCTCGAGGGCTTGAGCCCCCCCCGAAATTTCCGGGGGGGGGGGGCTCAGCCACCCCCAGCAAAATGGAGCACCCGGTGGCCAGTCGCCGCCTCTCCTTTCCCCCCGGTGTCGCCTCTCCTTTCCCCTCCTTTCCCCCAGGTCGCCCGGTGGCCGTCGCTGCCTCTCCTTTCCCCCCCACCCCCGGCCTGCCCTCCTGCCTCCCTGGGGCGGGGGGTGGAGAGAGGCGGGGAGAGAGCGCGAGGCGGATCGGGAGCCGGGGGCCCGCAAGGGCGACGCGCCGGCCCCCGGCTGCAGGCGGCAGCAACAGCAGTAATCCGCCGGCGCCCGAGGTGAGCGGGGAGAGGGAGGGAGGGGGGCAGGGAGTGCGGCGGGCGGGCACAGCCCGGGGGAGGGAAGCGGCGGCGGCTCCCTGGGGCGGGGGGGAGAGCGGCGGGGACATGGTCCCGAGCGCGCGCGTGCGCTTTGCGTACACGGACGAGAGAGCCCCCGCCCCCCCGGGGATTTTAAAAGTCTACGCTGCTGAAACAGTCCATTAGATTCTGGAAAATCCCCCGGGGTGACACTGATCCTAAATTGCAAATGCTGCACCGTGAATGCCCCTCTCTGTGTTACAATTGTGTGGGCTTTGGCGGTGGCATCGTCTACCAGGAGCTGCTGGTAGGCCTGTGCCAGGTCCAGCTTCCCAAACACCTTGGCCCCCATCAGTGAAGCAAGGACATGGCTAATCACTGGCACTGGATAAGCATGGTCTTGGAGGGCCTTGTTAATAGTGTACTTATAGTCTGCACAAATACAAATGTCCCCATTAGACTTCATCAGGGTCACAAGGGGGTTTCCCCACTGAGTGTGGGGAACCAGCTCTAGGACCCCTTGGTCAACCAGCCAGTCTAGCTCCTTATCTATCTTGGGGTGGACTGTGGGGGGGGGGGAGGTTGCCTGGCCATCATGTGAATTGGACAGACCCTGGGGTCTAGGAACACTGGAGACCCCATATATTTGCCCAGTGCGCCATCAAAAATGGCTGGGAATTCGTCACAGACCAACTGGAAGTCTGTGATGTGGAGGTAATTCACCCTTGTTACCCCCAGTCCCAAGGGCCCAAACCAAGACAGTCCCAGTAAGCTGGAAAGTCCCAGTAAGCTCCACCACTAGGAGGTCCAATTGTCCATCAAAGTCCTTGTATTGGACTCAGAACTTGCCCCACCCCCTGATCGCCCCTGGGTTCTGTTGGAAGTTCTGTAGCTTAAGTCCCCTGGGCTTTCGTAACAGGGGTCCCCCTACAGACAGAGTCTAAGAAGGGTGCCCACAGAAATTGTTGAGAATGCAGACCCCATGTCCAGTTCCATTTCACAGGGGGACCCTTCTACCATTACGGGGACAAGGATTTTGTTGGGGGGTGTCCTGGGGCAAGTTCAGTACCTGGTGGTGGGAGGATGTTGTGGAGTGTAAGTCGGAGGACTCCAGGTGTGTGGATTGGGTGCGCCGGGTGGTTTTGGAACAGCAAACCTGGGCAATGTGCCCTGTCTTGCTGCAGACTCTGCAGGTCGCCTCACAGAAGCAGCAGCTCTGGCACTCATGGGGATCCCTGCAGCTGGCACATGATGTGGTCGCATTTGGGTGTGGGCTGGCCTGTGCAGATGCGGCAGCTGGGCGCAGTGGTCCTCGACAGTCCAGTCTGCAGATCTGCAGGACATTCTCCTCCTCATCCGATGTCACAGGGCTGGAAGTGGTCACGAGTCAGTGCGATGTGGATCCTTGGCAATCCTTTTGCCCCTTCTCGAACTCGATGGCCGCTTTGCAAGCAGAGTTGAGCTTCAGTTCCTTGATGGCCATGAGCTTCCAGAGGAGTTTCAGCTCGTGGACCCCTCAGATGAAATGGGTCAGGAGGGTGTCCTCGATGGATGGGAATTCACATCCTACAGCCAGATGCCGGAGGTTGGCCATGAAGTCCGCTGCAGATTTTCCGGCCTTCTGGGATTGAGCACAGAAGTCCATTCATAGCGCCATTTTCAAAGGTTTTAGCACAAAGTACATTGTCAGCGCTGTGATCAGCTCATCGAAGGAGGACTCATCAAGAGTTTTGGGTGCAATGAGGCTTTGTACCAGGCGGATTGTGGTGACGCCGCACGAACTGAGGAGCCATGCCTTCTTCTTACCCACGTCTGTTGTTTCCTGGACCAGGAAGAAGTACTTCAGTTGTTTGACCCAGGCTTCCCACAGCTCAGGGCAAGAGGGGTCAAATGTGGTGAGTTGTCCCGGAGCAGCAGCCATGATTCCGGAATGATGCGGTGAGCGGTGTCCTGAAGGGCGGTTGGCGGTGCCGGGTGGTGCTGGAACCGGGCGTTGCTCAGTTGTCGGAGGATTGGTGCTCGGTGCAGTCGGAGTCATTGTCTCTCATCAGGATCCCATCCTCATCACCAGTATAAAGTACTGGGTCCAGAGACACGTTGAAGTTAAATCAGCTCATAAAACACAACTGGCAAATGGGACTCAGGGGTCTGCTTAAATGTCTGTCTAGACAGCACACCCAGCCTCACCCAATCTTCCTGATAGGATTAATTACAGGTGACCCTACACCATAGGTCCCCTGGCTGATCTTGGGTGGCTGATTGGTCTGATTTACAATCCGTCCAGGCTATTGCCTCCCGAAGCAAAACTCTGGTAGCTGGCCCAGCCACGTGCGTTTCTCTGACTGTGTGCGCAGTCACCATTAGGACATAACACTTCTGCTACTCCCAGGGGTTGTCTTTCCACTCTGGGAGCTGCCATGCCAGTCCCAGAACACTTTTGATCATCCCAGGAGCTGTCATTCTACTCTGGGGACTGTCCTAGTCCCAGGGACCATCATTCCAGTCTGGGGACTGTCATTCCAGTCCCAGGGCACTTCTACTCCTCCCAGGAGCTCTCATGCCAATCTGGGGGCTGTCATTCCAGCTCCAGAACACTTCTGTTACTTCCAGGGGCTGTCATTCCTGCTCCAGAACACATCTGCTATTCCTAGGGGCTTTCATTCCACTATGCAATCTGTCATTCCAGTCCCAGAATGCTACTACTACTTCCAGGAACAATCATTCCAGTTGGAGAGGATGTAATTTCAGTGCCAGAACACTTCTGCTACTCCCAGGGGCTGTCATTCCAGCTCTAGAGCATTTCTGCTACTCTCAGGGGATGTCATTCCACTCTGTGACCTGTTGTTCTTGTACCAGTAGACTTCTCCTACTCTCAGGGGCCCCCATTCCACTCTGAAGGCTATCATTCAAGCCCATGAACACTTCTGCTACTCCCAGGGGCCATCATTCCCATCTGGAGGCTGTCTCATTCCTCTCCCAGAATACTTCTGTCACTCCAAGGGGCTCTCATTCTTCTTTGGGGGCTGTCATTCCAGTCCCAGAGCACTCATTCTATTTATGGGTACTGTCATTCCACTCTGGGGCTTTTTATTCCAGTCCCACAGCTGTTTATTTGGGCCCAGAGACATTAATTGAAAATCCACTTTGCATTTTCATTGCAAATATTTTGTGCTGTAATGTATTTCAATGGAGCCCATGCAAGTCAATTGGCACTCCTGGCTCCCATTATCTCTTATGGGTCTTCAAGCCTCTCCTACTGTTTCCAATGGGCAATCCTTCCATTCCTTTTAGTACATCTCCCAGCAGAACCAGTGCAATGTACTAGTGTCATACAGAACCCAGTGCCATTGTGGCAGTGCAAGCAAAAGGAGAACAAATGTCAAATTCTGCAGATAATCACTGCAGTTACAATGTTTAGAATGCCCAGCAGGACCTAGTTCCACTAGCATTGCAAGCTTAAAAGGACTACTCTCAAAGCACAGAGTCACAACAAATCCAAGCAAGGGTGGTGTGTGTGTGGGATTTTGCAAGTTCTGTGCAAGAACATGGGAAGGGAACACAGGAACACAGGCAAAGGAAAAAACTTCTTGAAACTGACACAACCAATTTGAAATGGACCAGTGTTTTCAAGGCTGAAGAATTCTGCCCCCCCCCCGCTTTGAAGTTTGGTAAACATTTTGATTGAGCGGAGAGGAGTCAGTCTGGAAATGCATCCATTCGTGAACCACCACGAACCTCCACAAACAGCTTGAAAGTTTGTGAAAAGTTTGTGCTGGTTGACTTGCCACAAACTTCACTTTGCGAACCATGAACTGGCCAAAGTTATCACAGACTTTAGCTCATGAGCCGGTTTGTGCCCATCCCTAATAGTGATATCTCCTAGCAGGAAACTCTTTGACAAAAATATCTAGTGTTACCTGCTGGCACATCAAGATGTAACAAATGTGTGAGACTTTAAATGGTATGAATTTTATGCCATGTGACCATTTGTGAGATGGATTGAAAGCTAGTCCCAAGCAGGAAGGAGGAATGATTGAAGTATGAACATCTCCCACTAATACTGCATACTAAGAGATAATTAAATAGAAATGCTTCAATTCATGTTGTTTTTTCTTTCTGTGAACTAATCCAATCCATCATGCCTTTATTGGAAAGTGTATACTTGTTCCAATTTTTTTTTTCTCCCTCACTAAAAGCTAGTTTTAGGGTATTCTTGTGAAAACACTTAACATGTTCTCTCTTAATTTCTGGGTAATGTGGTACTGACAATCACTGAAGACAATTTGGTGGATTGGGTATCCCCCCTCAAATAATGTTTTTCTAGACTATCCTGGTGACAGTTGTCTCAGATTAATGTCTTTCGCTGAATTTGATTAATGTAATGCAATAAAAGAGATGTGCACTAAAGTGTCTGAACATGTCTTGTTAAGTATGTTTGATTCATTATATGTAGTTTTTAGTTCCCTTCTTTTTTCTTCAGTTCATTTTTTAACATTTCAATAATATATCTATAAATATGAAAAAGTTGGCACTCTCCAAGCCCCTGACACATATGGCTACTAATTCATGGCTCTAAAAAATGGTATCTTTCAACTTGTCGTTTTAAAATGTTGTACGTTTTATTGCCATAAGTAACCTGTGTTAGAAATTAAATGCTGAACTTTAGCAAGGAAATAAATAAAACCATTGTCAGAGTGACAATACCGAAGGTACCTGGATGTAGTGCTGAGATCACAGCATTGCCTTTCTTCCGCCCTGAGACAGTGGCCTGATTTTTGAGGTTTGTCACTTGGTGATGCTCTAAGTGAATGCAAATAAATGAGACAAAGATGGTGAGGCACTTTGTCTCCAGAAGTGTCACAGTTATTATGAATAATGAGCCATAATCTAAGTACAGGATCTATTTCTTCTGGGCAGGCATTTTTTTGCAAGCGAGTGTCTGAATGGCTGTTAATAGAATGCAGGTATTTGAGCAGCATTTACTGGAGTAGGAAGAAGCTCAGTGGCTTGTCCACACAGAAAAATTCAGTTACAAACAATTGCTATACCACAATGATCATGCAATAACCAACAATGTGTGGATGCAGCTTAAGTCACAGGTAGGAGCAGGTAAACAAGGCTGTTTTCAGAAAGCGTTAGGATATGACAGGGCAAAAGCATTGAAAGAATGTGCAGGCAGCTGTGAACCACACTCAAGCAATCCGAATGGCAGCTGGTTGCCAATCTTCCTGCTTCGTTTGACAGTGGGTGCCAGGAGGCTATTCATAGAGAACATGGAAGCCCAAGAAGTCTTGGATAATCTCGCATTTTAATATAAATGGGGAGGAATAAGAACTGAATCCTGACAAACAATTCTCTTCTAAGAGCTGGTTCTCATGTTACAGAAGGGCAGGCTTTGCATGCATAGGTTTTGTCCTGGCTCCTAGGGGTGTGCAATCCACCCTCCTGTTTTTTAGGTTTGGGTCTATTGAACCCCCCCAAATTTCAAAATTTCTGAAAAATTCAAGATCCCAATACAAGCAAAGTGTTTTCAGAAATCCTGAAATTTTTAGGGTCCAATAGACCAGAGATGGAAACAGGACAACAGGAGTGGCAAAGCCACAAAACATAGCTGAGGGGCAGAAGCACATTGCTCTCACCTTTCAGCTGCTTCTCCCCGATGTCTTCTGCAGTCCTGTTAAATCAGCCTGTTTTACAGGGACTGGAGAAGATCCCCCCAGTTTTTTCTGCAGTCCCTTTAAAGCAGCCTGGTTTAAAGGAACTGCAAAAGAAAGCAGGGGAAAACAGCTGAGATGTGGGAGCAGTCTCTCCACCCCTCAGCTGTTTTCCATAATTTTTCTGGTTTAAAGAGACTGGAGAAGAAGGGGGGTTGGGGCGCAGTGTTCCCTCTAAGCTGAGTTAGTGTGAGCTAGCTCACAGTTTTTTAGCCTCCAGCTCACACATTTTTGTTTTAGGTCAGGAAGGATGGCTCCAGAGCAAACTAATTTATGCAGTAGCCAAATCACTTGCTCACAACTTTAATGCCAGTAGGTCACAAGGTAGAATTTTTGCTCACAAGACTCCACAGCTTAGAGGGAGCATTGGTTGGGGGGGCGGGCAGACTGAGACACGGGGAGCAGTCTCCATGACTCTCTCAGCTGTTTTCCTCAATCTTCTCAGTTCCTAAAAATATCCAGGATTTTTTCAGGATATTTCCTGGTTTTCCTGAAAAAATGTGAATACTTCCCCCCCCCCCCCCGCACGGTATTTTTAGGAATTTTTTTTTGGCTTAGAAAGATCCGAATGCACACCCCTACTGGTTTCTAATTTCCACAGGAGGAATGCAACATAAGAAAGCAGAAACTTATTGGACCATAACAAGGTCACAAATGCTGGCCATGGCAGGGGTTTCCATGCTCTGTGAGGCTAGAATGTTCAAGATGTCTGCTGACTAGGGGTGGGCATGAACTAGAAAAATGGAGGTTTGTGCTTTGGGGTTTTTCATGAACTCCAAACCATAAACTTCCACAAATTTCTCAATTGCATGTACCAGTTTGTGCTTCAAAAGTTTGTGCCCCCCCACCCAGAAGCGAGCAAAAAAACCATTTAAATGCCATCTGAGCCCACCACCCTAACCCAAGTGAGCTTTGAAGGCATTTAAATGCCTTCATATCCCACCTCTGGGTTGGGCTGGCCTGATTGAGCTTTGAGAGTAAGGTCTGAAGGCCATTAAAGGGTGGCCCTTCGGAGCCCACTTCCAGGTGGGGCATGCATATATAAGGGCCTGCCCATATAAGGGCTTATAAGGTCTATAAAAGCCTTCAGAGCTCACTCTGGAAGCTCAGTCAAATTGGGCTACCCAACTCAACTGAGCTCCAAGAGTGAGCTCTGAAGGCCAGTAAAGAAGCTCAGTTGGGTTGGGCCATGGGCCAGTGGTGGGCTCTGGTGGCATGAAAATGGAGCTCCATGAAAGAATGAAGGTTTGTGAATGGGTTTGTGGGATGAACTGGTCCCTCAAACCCCTGGTTGGTGGATTGTGAACCAGCTTGGTTCATGCCCAACCAGGGTTCATAAATTGGGTCATGTCCATCCCTACTGCTGACATATAACAAACAGAGCTAATGTAGTTGTAGGGGTGTGCAGTCTGCTGATAGATTCTGAGCTGGGTCATAGTAGATTACCTAAAGTTCTGTATACAAGAGTCACAGGAAGATCCCTTTGCCAGGTCTCCTGGCCAGCCTGCTTTGCTGTTTCCACTGCTACTAGCTACTAGGATGCTTGTGGAGCCAGTGAGTGTGGGGTAAGATCTGCTGGCTCCAAATACCAGTCTAGTTTTCAGCTAGGGTTGCCAACTCCAGAATGGGAAATTCCTGGAGATTTTGAAGGTGGAGCCTGAGGAGGGGTTTGGAGCATGGGGAAAGCAGAGTTTGAGAAAGGGAGGGACCTCAGTGGGGTATAGTGCATAGAGTCCACCTTCTGAAGGTGTGAAAACTGTAAATAAGAAGTGATGATTTTATAGCCTCAGTGTTCCTTACCTTAGGTGAAGAATAGTTGGCTGCCTGTGGCCAAATCTTCACGTACCTCTTTATGTTTCTTTAAAGTAATAAATTTCTGTGAAGTCTTTTTAACATTGATATTGGTATAATTGTTCAGTAGTTTATAGGAACCCAGATATCAATTTGTACTTGGGGAGAACACAACTCACATGTTGCAGTAGGTTAACGTGACACGCTCAGTTCTCTGAGAGGAACCATTTTGCAACTGAGTGCTGCTGGTGCAGCTCAGAGTACTGCTCCCCCGCCTCCAGAGCAGATCCCTAAAGTTTGCAGTTTGCCCATTCCTGGTGTTAGGAATAGAGTATTGAACTTTGAGTAGAGACAGATTCTTGCTAAACTGTGAAGTCTTTCAGCCTAACTCTGTGTCACAGAAATCAAGACAAAATGCCAAGTGTTACTGCCTGAGTACAGTACAAACACGAATATGAATGTTGCTCTGGTGAAAAATGTCAGGCAGGGTAAGCTGAGAGCCCATATCTGATCCCAGATAAATTATTTCACAAGACCCAATGTGGGTCTCAGCTAGGGTTGCCAGCTCTGGGTTGGGAAGTATCTGAAGAATTTGGGGATGGAGCCTGAGGAGGGCAGGGTTTGCAGAGGAAGGGGGCTTCAATGGGGCATAATCCCATAGAGTCCACCTTCCAGAACAGTTGTAATCCCAGGAGGTCTCCAGCCACATCCTGGAGGCTGGCAACACTAGCCTCAGTATTCAAACTGAACCCCCCCAAAAGGGGAGAGGTTTTTTGAAAATACATTAACCTTAATCAGTCTCTGCAAAAGAGAACAACCTTGTCTAGCAGATCTGAATGTGTAGCCCTGAGTAGACTTAGATTCACTCTCAGGTTGATTCCCCACAAACAGCTGTGCTGCCTCATTCTTCTGTTTGCCCCAGTTGCAGCTGTGCTGCCCTCACTCTTCCGTTTACCCCAGTTGCATTGGTCAATTTCACACTGTTCACTGTGTGGCTGCATTTTGACCCGTATCCCGCCCCCCCAATTTTCCCCGTGTCTTCTCGATCTCAAAAAACAAGGATTGAGAAGACGGGGAAATCGAGGGGAGATGCGGGTCAAAATGTGGCCAGTGCAAATGGAAGAGTGAGAGCAGCACAGCTGCTTGTGGGGAATCGGTCTCAGTTTCATGACTGATAAGGCTTACTGAAGGAACATTACCCTAACTTGAAATGAGCTACTTTTACCCTCAGCGATGCCAACATATAACTAAATCTGATTAGTTATGTAGAGTAATTACATTTGCCATGTGATCATATGGGCTTGGATCACTCCCTGAAGAAAAAAGAAGCCCTAACCAAGTCAAAAAGTGGTACTGAAAAGCAGCAGTAAGAGAAATGACATGTGAACAGTTTTTTTTTTGGAGGGGGGGAGCATTCTTAGTTATTAAGGGTTTCCTTCCCCTGAAAATATTTTATCTTCCTGAAAATTATTTTCAGCCTGCAACTCAAAATGGCATAGGATTTTGCAATTCAACATACTTGCAAAAAGACAACTAATAGTAGGGGAAAAGCAGCTGAATGACCTGTCTCAGCTGAGGGGGCAATATAATATCATATACTGGAAGGGTACTGGTTTATTTTTGTCTGATTTTCTGTAATAAAACAGGCACCAGCAATTCAAGAGTTTATATTAAGGGCTTCAGGGTGTATAAGGATTTCCAGGATAAGACTTGCATGGCATCAGAGCTCAGAGTATTTTAGAGGTTTTATGTGCAAATCTGTAATAGTAAGCTGCCTTGAATGCTGTGCGACAGACATGGGCCTGAGCAACGTAAAACCAAACAAACCTGATAATAAGTTTGCCAGCTTCCAGGTAGGGCCTGGAGATGTTCTGGAATTACAATTGATCTCCAGATATCAGTTCCCCTGGAAAAAATGGCTGCTGTCATGTGTAGACTCTATGACATTATACCCTCCTGAGGCCCCTCCCACTACCCTTTCTAGACTACACCGCCAAATCGCCTGGGATTTTCCGACCTGGCACTGGCAACTCTAGGTATATAGCAGCCAAGAGTTATATGTAGACATCTTTAAGTGTGTATAAATATTCAAAGACTATATTTTTAAAAAATCTTGGGTTTTTTTTTTTTTACTATTATTCTAGCTTGGCAAACTTATCAGTTTACAACTAGCCATTCTGTGCCGCTGCCCTGACACAGCAACAAGCCTTCATGGTCGTATCCTGAGAGAAATGTAAAGGTTCCAAGTGAGGAAAACATGAGGCTGGCCACATGAAAAACTGGGCGGTTTGAGGACTTGATTGCAAGGTGCAGTGAGCGATGGGCGGTGGGTTTGTTGGCAGGGGAAAAAAACAGAAGTCATGGTCACTGATCTAGGAGCAATGGGAAACCACACAGTGTAACTGCCAAAGATGTTTTCAAAAGTATCCAGAGCTTGAGACGGTGTTGAAAGCCAGCACAGAATAGAAGACAGAAGTATAAAATCAAAGCATTCAAGTGCAGGCCGAGGAGCTAGTTAGACTAGATAGACAGTATGTGGGCAGGAAGGACCCAGAATGCAAAGCATGGATTCCATGTGCTTGTAATGATAGTGGATTCTCGATGTTCATGTCTGAACTTCTTGTACTCATGATGAAAAACTGTTAGGTTACCTACTGATAAGATGGTGGAAGGTACTCCTTTTAAAAATGCAAGCATTGGATCTAATGTGTTCCATTATGGTGATTTAAGAATATGAGTTAAGAATTCCTTGTTGCAAATTTCTCTTCAGCTGTGCAGTAGCTCAATGGTTTAAGACAAACCAACATCTTTTAGTCCCAACATCTTTCACTTGATTATAAGGCTAATTCTGATCTAATTGGTAAGGCTATTTTATGGAGATAATGCACATTAAGGTATAGCAGATTTACCACATGACCCTTTCATACCATTGTTCCTGGCAGCTCCTGGCACTGGCATGGAAATTTTCCATATGGTTGTCCTTGTCCCACTTCACATAGTAAATGGCTAACAAACATTGTGGCTACCTTCTGTGGAGTATTACTATGACGAGCCATTTTAGACCACATGTGGGCTGTGCTGAGGGCGAGCTCTTATTAGCATGTGTTGCTTGGAAGCTACTGAAGTTTGGGGGGCACTACGATAAAGCTGTATGGTTGTTGAGGGGGTAGAAGCTTAGTGATGGCTTGGTGATGTCTTCAACTCATGTCTGAGCAGGCTACAGCTGGGCATACAACAGCCTTGCACATGGACAGGGCTGCCCCATCTGCCCTTCCTGCTGCTTTTGGTGAGCAACATACACTGGCAATGGTTTGCTTAACCATCTCCTCTGCTGGTCACCATTTGGCAGCAGCACCTTCTTATTTCTGTCCACTCCACTTCATGGTTAGTTGCCACTTATCTATGAAGTGTGAAGCATATATACTGTGGTTTTCATCATTCCAAAAAGGGTAGAGCTGAAGGTCTCAGGTTCAATCCTTGGTATCTCCAGTTTTTAAAAAAAAATTAAGAAAAGGACTAGGAATTAGGTGATGTGAAAAGAGATTCTGGGGAAAACTACCTTCCAGTGGGGTTTCTGACACCTATCAAAAAATAGATTTTTTACAGCTGAAGAGTAGAGAGAGGTTTAGTGGGTTCAGGGCCATGGCTCACTTGTAGAGTATCTGTTTTGAATGCAAAAAGTCCCTGGAATCTCCCAGTTAAAATGGTCACATAGGAGATGATGTGAAAGATCTCTACCTGAGACTCTGGAGGGTTGCTGCAAGTCATCGGAGACAACACTGATTCAATATAAGGCAGCTTCTCATGTTCATATGTGGTCATAACTCCTTCTGTGCTGTAATAGGTGGTGTCTATTCAGAACGTCTCACAGATAAATAGCCAATAAGAGTGCAGAAACCCTCTTCAAGTCCTGGTGTCCTGGCAAACCTAAGCCATTTTCACGCAGGTTATTTGCTCTGGGTTAAATGCTGTTTGGAAGTGGGTGTCCCTCATCCCCCCCAGCATCATGGTGTATAAATATTTCCCAAACTTGTTTTGCTCTGAAGTTTTGGGAAAGATTGCAGCAAAGCCTGGAAGGCTGCTGTGCGGGCAGGAAAATTTGGATTTTCCTGGTCTACCCACATGGCAGCAATTTTCCTCACAGCAACTATTTCCTCACCAGACAATTTTTTGGTTTTTTTTTAAAAAGTGGCAAGTGAATACCATTATATCAGTACAGTGTTATAGCAGTACATGTCCTGGGCTCGCTGAATTTCCAGTACTCATGAAAAAAAAAGTATCTAGTATCTTACACTGCAGAGGTGTGAGGGAAAAGGCACATTATGACAAGAAGGCATGGAGACTTGGCTTTTAAAAAAATGCAAGCTGGGAGTTCAGACAACCAGTTGTATATATTAATATAATGATATTCAATTGATATTAAAAAACCCTGGTGGTACAGGGTGTGTGTGAAGAAATGGCTGTTGCAGGGGGACTGAGAGAGGGAAACCTGCCTTGTGGAAGTCCCATTTCAACTGTATTGGCAGCTGCAGCAGCAATGGGGAACCTACACATGCCTCTCCCTGTGTGGAAAGCACTCTATTGTGTTTTGAATGCAGGTTGTGATTGAATTTGTAGAAAAGGAACAGAAATAAACCTTATTGAGGCAACAGTACCTGAGGGGGAGGAAAGGAGTTGTGAGCCAAAGATGGCTGATGGGGGAAGAGTCCAGCACCTTCCTCTCACCCTTCACTTTAAAATCTCCCCTACCTTGTGCAAATTCGGCACCACCCATATTCTAACACACACTTCATGCCATTGTCTCATGTTACTAACTTTTCAATGGCTGTCTCTTGGATCTAAGCTGCTTGTAGTCTCAGAGTCTTCTCAGTTTTAGACAGGCTCAGTCAATATGTCTGTCACCCTGTAGCCTTAAGAGGAATTCTGCTGAAATTCATGGAGATCCCTGACAGCCCAAGTGGCACTTCAGGGACTAGAAAGCTCAGTGTGCGTGATATGGTCCACAAGTGTGTCATCGAAATCCGTGCCCAACTTCATACCTTCTGGATTAACATCACATAAGTGTAGAGGAAGCTGTTTTTTGGATTCAGCCTTAGATTATCTTCATATGTGAACATTATTTATTTATTTAATTTATATCCTGCCCTCCCCACTGAGGATGAGAACAGCCCTGCTGGATCAGACCAATCATCCATCTTGTCCAGCATCCTGTCTCACACAGTGGCCAACCAGTTCCTCTGGACAGCCAACAACAAGGCATAGAGGCCGAGGCCTTCCCCCTTCTTTTCCTCTCTCAGTCTCAGCAAGTTCAGACCCTATTAGCCTATCAGCTCCTGGTGAAGGATGTTCTGGAGCTGGGAAGCACCTGGGATGCTGCTCCCCTTGAGATGTGGACCTTGCTTGAGACTTGCCAGTGCCAAGTAGCCCACATCTCACTCAACATCAAGTCTGCCTGCCTGCTGCTCGAGAGGCAGTGGGAAGGCAATGAGGAACTCCACATACACCATGATTGCATGTTTGGTGGAGCAGAAGAGCACAATGCAGAATGTAGTCTCTTCCATGATATTAATTGCCAGCAGCCTGATTTCCTTTTGGTTCAAGTGAAACCCATCTCTTTTGTACAGGTTTGGCTTGTCTCAGAAAGTCCCCCAGTGCCTAACAAGTCTAAACCCTTCCTTCCAGAACCACTTTCTCATCCACACATTGAGACCCCTGATCTATCCCTGTCTAGCAGGTCCTGCATCTGGAACCAGCAGCACTTATGAGTTTGCTACCTTTGAGCTCCTGGCCCTTAACTTTCTGCCTGGCCTTTAACTTTGTTGTGATTTAAATAGCCTTTAAGTCTCTCTGGAGCTGTTTATGAGAATGTGTGATCACTGTGAACATAGTACAGCAAATGAAAGAGAGAGAGAGAGAGAGAGAGAGAGAGAGAGAGAGTTGTACTGTGAATGAGCATTCTGGCCAATGTAATTTTTACATTTACAACCTAACTGAAGCAAGAACTGTTTTAAGTCTCACATGCAAAAGCACATCTTTGGTCATCTTTGAAGACAGCCAGGAACACTATTTAGTTGACAAGGAAAGACATGCCATCTTGTCTGAGGAGACATTGCTCTCAAGGTTCCTCAAGATATAAACATTTGCTATGATGTAATATGGGACTCTATTATCAGAGGCATTTTTATTCCCCGACTTTAATAAAAAATGGCAGGAGACAACGGGAGATTATGAAATGCCCTTTGAGGACAAGAGATTAAGTACAGAGCACTTGTGTCCAAGAAACTGTGCGGCTGAGAAAATATGATCAGACTCACTGGAGAAGGAGGGGGGGGGGGAAGGTGTAACAGATTGCAGGGGCCTCCTCTGCAAGGACAGTTGCTGCAGCTGATTGGAGAGAAAATATGGCTGAGTTAATACACTCATTACCGGGGCGGGGGGGGGGGAGGGAAGAAAATTTGTTTGTCTCATGATCTCAAAATGCAAAATTCTAACCAGAAAACAAATGAGGAAGGGATGTTGTCGGGTGCAGATTGCATGCTGGGAGACAGGAGGTGGGGGCACCACCAGATCTCATCCGAGGGGGGAAAAAACCCATGCAATTGACAAAGTAAGCATTTTTGTGGAATAGGCTGTTTCCTTCCCCATTTCTTCTTCAGTGCTGAGATAGGGAATTGTCTTTTTTATCACCAGTTCTCGCAACACGTATGCCATCATCCCAGATTTTACTGCTCTGTTATTTTTAGTGCTTGATCAAAATTTCAGAAGCAGGGCTTGGGGGGAGGGTGGGGGGATGTTGCAGGGGCATTTTGTGCTTTGCAGGCTTTTTAAAAAGAAGAGAGGCTACGTGTGCTCTGGTGGAGCTGTAATTCTGGAATGAACGGCAGAGATGTGCAAGTTTTGTATTTTTGACTCACACAGGCACACAAAAATGCCATCATCTTGCACTGAAGATGATTAAAGTATAAAGCCCTGGACAGACAGGCAACAAGGCATGTACCACTAGGTACTAATACTGTACTTTCTACCTAAATTGGTGGCAGACCTAGGAAAAAGGTTCTTTAGCTCAGTATGGGGATCTCATGAAGCCAATGTCTGAATTAAGATAACCATGATTGTCTGAATGCAGGTTGCTCCATTAATGATGGTTAGCTCTCTGTGTGTTAAGTGCTGTCAAGTCGCTTCTGACTTATGGTGACCCTATGAATTAATGTCCTCCAAAATGTCCTATTATTAACAGCCTTGCTCTGGTCTTGCAAACTGAGAACTGTGGCTTCCTTTGTGGAGTCAAGTCAATCCATCTCATGTTGGGTCTTCCTCTTTTCCTGCTGCCTTCAACTTTTCCTAGCATTATTGTTTTTTCCAGTGACTCTTGTCTTCTTATAATGTGACCATACAATAGCCTCAGTTTAGTCATTTTAGCCTTTAGGGAGAGTTCAGGCTCGATTAGAACTCCCTTAGTGTTTGTCTTTGATGATTAGCTGGGGCCCATCAAACAAAGATAGGGTTGCCAGTACCAGGTTGGAAAATACCTGGAGATTTGGGGGGTGGAACCTGAGAAGGGTGGGGTTTAGGGAGGGGAGGGACTTCAATGGGCTATAATGCCATACAGTCCACATACCAAAGTGACCATTTTCTTCAGGTCTTTATCGTCTAGAGATCAGTTGTAATCCAAGGAGATCTCAAGCTACCACTTGGTAGCTGACAACCCTAAACCAGGATCTGACAGCAGTATCTGAAGCTGGTTTATTAACCACAGTTAGCAAAGTCTGATACTTGGCTTAATACTGGCTTGACCAAGGCATGTTCTCTGGCAATGCCCTCCCAGGCTACAGAGGGAAAGACATTAAACCAGCTTTTGTCATGGCAAACTAGGATTTAATTGATTGTCTATGAGATGAGTCCTGGCTTTACAATGTAACTAGTGGTACATTCTCCTGCCAACCTAGCAGTTCGAAACCAAGAAATTGCAAGTAGATAAACAGGTACCACTTCGGTGGGAAGGTACTGGTGTTCCATGCACCTCGGCGTCTAGTCATGCCGGCTACATGACCACAGAAATGTCTTTGGACAGCGCTGGCTCTTCGGCTTGGAAACAGAGATTAGCACTGCCCCCTAGAGTCAAATTCAACTGGCTTTTGAGCAAGGGAACCTTACCTAGTGGTACATTAAATCATGTTTTTGCCCTGTGTCTGACTTGAATCTTAAGAAAGAGAATCAGTCAACCCTACCTCTGAAAAGGCTGTCCTTTACAAAAAATCAACGGGTCTGGTTTTTGTGATAGGCAACAAATGAAGATTTTACTGATGCCCAGAATTTCTAGCACTAGAATTTATTTAAAATCTGGGATTATTCCAAGCAGTGTTAGAAATGATCAATAAAAAAACCAAAACAAAAATCATATAATTGGGATCAGACTGACCCAGCTGGGATTTGATATGCTTTTTGGTGCTCCTCTTAAAATAACATATTGGAACAGAATAGCACAGGAAGTCAGAGGGATGGAAAATCTGGGGACAAGATACCATTCCTAGGTTTCAAAACAAACAAGGAAATCTTTCCTTCCCATAGAGCAGGGGTGGGCAATTGTTTTGGCTCGGGGGCCGCTTTGTGGGAGCGGAGGTTAGTGGGGGGCCACACCTTTTAAAATGATTCCATTCATTAGTTAACTTTGCATTTCAGAAAAGGTATAAATTGTATCATAAAAATCAATAAATATAAATTAAATAAAATAGTGATAGTTTTATTCAATTTATTTATTGTGCTAATTTCATATCATCTATAGCTGCAAGCACATTTAATTTTAGAATCAGTTTAATGAGACAAATTTCTTTCACAGTGTGATCTGACTGCATGTAAATAAGTTCAAGCTGCAGCTCCTCAGGTGTTGACAGTGGCCAACTGCTTGGCGGGCCGCAAAAAAGTCTGTGGTGGGCCGCATGTGGCCCCCGGGCCGCAATTTGCCCACCCCTGCCATAGAGGTTTTTCTGTAAATGGAACCACTTCCAGAATAAGGGTGTTAATGCTAAGAAAAGGATTTATATATGCCATAACCTCTACCATCAAGAGAGTGAGGAAGAACTTCAGCAACCATGCCTGCCAGCTTCTGATGTATGTATAGCACCAAGAGTGATAGAAACAGCAAGCAGTGGTCCTGCACACTGTTTCTAAATATGTGGTATCATATTCAAGTTTTGCTCCAGCTTTCTATATTGTATGATGCAGTGCTAAAGCACATCCTAAAGGCTCATGCATGACAGTGCGGTTGTGACCCAGCTACCTGAGAAAAATGCTGTGTACTTAACAGATAGTTGATAGTGATTGATTGGTACTGTGTGTTCAAGGCAAAAATTTAGTGTGGTTTATTGATACTTCGAAAGAAGATGAAGATGCCTTTGGCAAGGAGAATGATGCTTGAAGCCATTGCTTTAACTTTTTGGCTATGACACTGGCCAATTCTTATGGTTGGACAATGTCTCTGTCAAGTAATATCTTCTGATGCATTCTCTCCCTTCCTCTCTCTCCCTCACTGCCTCATGAAACAGAAGTATCCCCCAAGTGAGCTAGCAAAGAATATACAGAAGATAAATGACCTTCCTCATTATTTCTGCAAGTTGATAATTTTACTGTTTTGAGCTGTTACGGTGTTTAACAAAGTGGACTTTTTTGAGTCTATTTTAATCCAAATGTCCATGTCTGACAATGGGAGAACGTATAGCTGCTCCAAGCACTCTGGCACATCACCTCCCTTCAATGGCTTTTTAACTTTCCTCATCCAATGGCAATTTACAGGAAATACTAATCTGGAAGCATGCAGGAAATAAGAGAACATTTGCAAATGCTGAAACCTGCTATGATGCTGTTACCACATTGCTTCTGTTCTCAAATCTGTACACTTAATGGGGACCACAGGAACTGGTATGGGATTTAACTATGACCAATTCAGATTTTATCCTGCTGGAATCAACCTCATACAATACAGCATAAGACAACAAAAACTGTATTTCAGAAAATACCTGAATTCATATAATGGAGACATCAAATGAGACAAATGGGGGGGGGGGGTTTACTAGATTGTTTTTTTGTCACTTTCAAGCCAATCTTTTCAGTTCACTTCAATACAGTCACTGAAGTATCAGGGAAAAAAGACTAAATGATATGTTTTGATATGCTAGATCAAGCAATAGAGGTTCTGGCTTTTTTATTTTAAAAAACTCTTTCTTTGTGTATACCATTTATAATGTAAATCTTGTTGGTAGATTTGGGATCAGTTTACAAAACAAAGAAGTATCTAAACAGATGAAGACTGCAATATATAGGGTAATTCCCCAAATAATTATCTTTGATAATTCAATTATAGTTTCAAAAATTTTTTTTTTAAACTATTTCATTTTTCTAAATGTCTTTTGCCTTCTGTGTGGCATATACCGACTTATGTCTCAGAGAGACTGTTGCTATACTCAGGTGGGGTAGCCGTGTTGGTCTGAAGCAGCAGAGCAAAATCTGAGTCCAGTGGCAGCTTTAAGACACGAATAAAACTTTGTTGGTCTTACCAAACTCTCATGCTGTAATGGCAGCAGTTTAGCATCCGTTGAAGTGCACCGCTTTTATGAGCAGGATATCCTTTTTTATTTTCAGAAGGAAACTATAACTGTGTACACTTGGAAAAGTGAACACCTGAACCAGCCTCCTGCTTCACAAATAAATACATTTTAAGTGCCAAGTTCCTGAAACATCTGCTGGGTTTTCAGACCCCCCACCCAATTTCAAGTAAAGGGAAGAGGGAGAAAGTTGGTCCACAGTGATACGCTGAGGAAAGCATTGAGATTTCCTGTGGTTTGGGGTTTAAAATCTCTGGGGGTTTAAGCCATCTGATGCTGAGGCCTCCTCCCGTTTTTAATGCTTAAAATGAAAAGTCTAGGTTAAAAAGAATCTTAACAAAAACAGTCCAGTTAGGGTTGCCAGCTCCGAGATGGGGAATACTTGGAGATTTGGGGGAGTGGGGGGTGGAGTCTGAGGATGGTGAGGTTTGGGGAGGGGAGGGACTCCAATGAGGTATAACACCATAGAGTCCATCTTCCAAAGCACCATTTTCTTCAGGTGAACTGATTTCTGTCACTTGGAGATCACTGCAATAGTGGGAGATCTTCAGCTACCACCTGGAAATTGGCAACCTTAAGTGCAATGCATTTTAAGTTCAATATAATTTCTGCAAATGGGTTCCTAAAATACATTAACACATTTTAAAAAATACATCCTCGTCGTCATTCTTTTTTCACAAGAATTTTGTGGCTCAACTGTTTATTTCAAGCTCTCTCCATAGTTATCTGGAGCTGTAAATGTACATTTGCTCTGTAAGTCATTGTGCATGTGCCTTCCTTCCCAGGAACACCAACAACCAATGCAGAAAACAGATAGGAGACTGCAAAGGAAATGGCCCCACTCTGTGTGTTGCTGTGGGGACTGGCATTTTACCTTATTTAATTATTATTTTCATTTATTCCCTGCCATTCTCACTGGGACCCAGGCAGATGGATTACAAGTGTGATGAAAACTTTTCAGTCAAGTCATAGGAGGATTACCAAATATGATAATATCAGGTAATCTGTGCGTGGATTATAAAACACGATAAAATGTGAATCTAACAGGAGAGATTCTTGGTAAAACAAAATAATGCAGTTGGTCTGAGCTTGTCAGAACAAGAAAAAACAGAACAACACATGCAAGCATACTTGTTTAAGGCAACAAGACAATCACTGCAGGAATGACTTTATCCCTACTAAAAGTCACCTACTTAACCCCCCCCCCCCCCACCTCCCACTGAACCACAGCTTTGCTCCCTCTACAAGAATGCCCCCCTGAACAATTCTGTTTTGTAATTTTGTGAAATGATAGAAGCATAGGGGCATTCCTAATAGCCTTGGGTTCCCCAGTGTAGTCACCACCATGGAGAACGAGCATGAATGGACAATTGCTGATTTTATCTGTTTACAGGGTGACACCTTCAGAAGGCTTTGCTCAGGTAAGTGAAGCTGTCAACAGAACATAGCAGGCCCTGCAGGTATGGGGCTCAGTGTCTTTATGGGCTTTGTAGATGATAGACTGAAGCATAGATTGAAGATCTCTGCAGATCAGGACTGGATCAGCAGACCTGCCTTGTGGCGAGTGAGAGTAATGGCCCATTGAACTATGGATTGTCTACTGACTAGAAGAGGGTTTTTAAAGCCTTATTACCTGATATCCATCTTACTGGAAATGAATGATTGTAAAGCACATGTTCAACCACTGAGCAATGATCCTTCCCATAGTGCAGATCTTCTGATATAGGAGATTAGAGCCACTGTCGAGAGCTAGCTGACAGGACATTGGCTGAGGACAGACTGGCAAAATGAAGCACAAGGGAAGTGGGACAAAAAGACCCAGGCGAAATTGTCACAGGGCTTTCCGTTCGCACTGTGTAGACTGATGTGGGACCATACTGGGGAGATGGCAGAATGGAGCATTCACACTGTGGGCCGGGCTCTGGTGCTGCCGCCGCAGTGGCGCATGGCTTTGGTCCATTTTGCCAACCTGCACATGGGCACATGTGTGCAGCAGCCGGAGCAGTGGGTTCACATTACCGGCACTGCTTGATGTGCGGCTTATTTGCATCCACACTGCCAGGAAGTGGGATGAATGCGCACACAGATGGCTTGACATTGGTTTCTCCATGTACCTTTTTGAAGTGCAATGAAAGCGCTTCAGGACTGGGTGAGTGCAGCATAGCAACACCGGGCAGCTGTGGCTGTCTAAATGGGCTCTCTTCATCTGCTTGAAGAGTGGACCTATATCGGGCCAAACTGCCAGTCTGTCCTCAGCCAGTATCTCATCCTTTATAAAACTGCAACATTAGCTGCCCATTGTTTCCAAGTTCAATTCAATGTGTGCTGGTTTAAAAGTGTGCCTTTAAAACCTTTCTTGGCTTGTGTGTGTGAGTGTGTGGGGTGCTATCAAGTCGCTTTTGGCTTAGGGGAATCCTATGAACTAATGTCTTCCAAAACATCCTATCGTTAACAGCCTTGCTCGGGTCTTGCAAACTGAGGGCTGGAGCTTCCTAGATTGAGTTAATCCAGCTCATGTTGGGGCTTCCTCTTTTTCTGCTGCCTTCAACTTTCCCTAGCATTATTGTCTTTTCAGTGACTCTTGCCTTTTCATAATGTGACCAAAGTACAATCGCCTCCGTTTAGTCATTTAAGCTTCTACAGAGAGTTCAGGCTTGATTTGATCTCCATTTAGGATCCACAAATCCACATGTCTGTCACTTCCCATGCGTCCCTGTGGATCGATCGCTGTCCTCAGGTTGCCATCTGCTAGTTGTCCCCTGCTTAGTTGTCCCCAACCACCTGTCATCAACCAGAGCCCATGCCCATTCCATTGTAGCTCACACTTTATGGTCAGGGCACCCTGAGGAAGGGAGTGGGAGGTGCTGTCTCTAGAGATATTTGGGGCATGCTGCAAGGCAACTTTATTTATCTGGCCTTTAAATAGGATGTAGACTGCAGGCATCACTTCCCTGCAGTTTCACTTTTCAGTTGTGATTTGTACGCTGCCTTGAGTCATAAGGAAAGGTGTGATATAAATAATAAATAAATGTCTGGAAACTCCCTAATCTGCAGCTAAGAATGTCTTTGATATTTGCACCTTGGTTTGTTGCCCGACAGATTCCATTTTGGCTGTTATGTCTCCCCTTCAGTCTGTCTTGATGTGGGACCAGTTTCTCTTCTGTCTGTCAGCATGGGCCAGTAAACAAGCTTTGGCCCATTACCACAACAAAGGGAGCTAGCACAACAAACATAACCACATCTAATTTCATCTCAGTGAGATAAATTGGTTTCAAATAAAAAAAGGTTAAGCCTTGCACAGAATCTGTCTATCCAATCATTAACCAAGGACCTCAGTGTCCGTTCTGTATGCCTTCAGTCACTAAATTCCTGCCATATTAGCATTCCACAAAAGAAAGCACTGTGTGCATACTTACATTCTCGCATACAGGTCAGACTGTCCAAATAATATCACAAAAACAATTTAGAGTTGCTTGCCAGCAGGACTGTCCTAATGCAGCTTCTTCCTTCCTGGAGGTTTCCCCTTGAATCCCTCAGCCAGGCTTCAGGCATACCTGACCACTCACCTTTCCCCCCTCTCCTGTTTCAAATCCTGGAAAGAAAAATCTTCTTTTTAAAATGACTGATTCACATTGTATGGATTACATGTTGTGGATTATTGTTTTGCCAACTGGAGAAAGCCATGTGTACCCTTGTAACTGGCTAAACAGCAACCCCTGGAACATTTTCAGGTCAGGAAAACAGGGCAGTGGAAGAAGGAGGATGCCTCTTTTCCATGGATGCTGCAGTCCCAATGGGCACATGTGGTAATTCAGGATAACCTGCAACTCATGTCTGACTGATACAGAGGGTGGGACTCCAGATCTAACCTGTGTGATCTGTAATGTATTGATTATCCTCAAACCCTCTTGCCCTGTAATTGAAGCCAGAATCTATCCCCAAATAGAACTTTTTCCTGCCCAGGACTAACCCTGCCTTGTGAACTGTGGCACTTCTGTTGACACATGGAACATGTCTTTGTTTTTCTTCCATTTTGGGTTGCTTTAGATCATTTGCTGCTTGGATGCTCAGATTCCATGCCTTGGGAACTGGACCTTTGCCTGGACCTGCACAGTGACAGCCCCCACTTCACCCTTTTGTTGAACTCCTTTGCCCTCTTACCTGTGCCCTGCCCTTCCATGGAGTGCCTTGTACAGTGTTTGGAGCTTGGAGTGACTTGACATGAGGGTTCTGTTACTCTTTGCTTTTACTCAATGTCTGGAATTATTTTAATTGCTTGAGGTTGCTAGTTCTCCATTTCAGATATGGACATTATTACCCTCCGTAAGGTTTGTTTCTGATTTTGCTGTATCAAGATTTTTGGTATCTTGTACAGGTGACTTTCCACTGTGTCAAAGATCCCTTACTGTTGTTGTCCAAAGTGGGGACATTCCTTTGAGCTAGGTGTAAAACCCAGGCCAGAGATGATGGAAGGCAGGTTTTCTTCCTTTTGCTTAGTCTAGTTTAGTGTGAATTTGACCACACTAGTTTAGTGTGGAAACTGACCACACCTTCCTGACTACACATAGTAACAAATTAGGGTGTGCATTTATGTGGAGCTTAGCCCTGTCTTCTTAGCCTTATTGAATCTTCAGCTGTCTGTTGCTATTAAAAAAATCTGTACTCACATTGCAAAATGAAGTTGAGAATGTTTAGAAGCACTTGAGTCTTTGACAACAACGCAATTTACAGATACATTGTCTCTGTACATTGTAATGGAAATGACAACTCTGCTGTGGGACTTTGTGATGATAAAATGCTGCTGTTGAGATTGCTGGTGGAGAAAACTCAGTGAGGATGGGAAGGGGTGTGCTATGGGGGGGTTATATATATATATATATATATATATATATATATATATATATATTGCCCAAGCACTCAAACCACAAACCACTGATCTGTACGTTAAGCCTATTGGCACACACAGGACAATTTCATTGCATGACCTACTGGTTAAAAACATCAAAAATAGAAGTCAAATCACTTGAAGAACTGCTGTTTAGTGAGTTAGAATGAATGAAGTCTTTCGTGAGTTGGTACTCCCAGATTCATCACTGCTTCTGTTCTAGTCAGACCCTTGCAGAGTCTCAAACGGCCCTAGGCAGTCTTTTTGAGGACACTTGACCTGTCAGTCATATTTCAGAAACTACTGATACGGTACTTGCTGATTTAGTTTAGATTCCAAACAGGCTAGCTGCTGGATTTCAGACTAATGACCCATCCAACGCTAAAGGCAAAGGCTTAAAGTGCAGGAGTGAATTAAGCCTCCACATTGTCTGTAGGGGGAGAATTTATTATGTCATTAAATTTGATTCAATAAATTTTCTTTCTTTGAGATGCATTGCACCAAGACCAAAAAAAAAAAAAGAAAAGAAAAAAAGAGGCAAGGAATGAATTCTATCCAGATTTTTTTTTAAATGAAGGTACATTGTTGCTGCGATATGCAGAGAAGCTCAGACCATGTGCAATAGATTTTTGTAGACATATCAGTAGGAAAGATAGGTTGGGAGAATAGCATGGTTGATTAACCAGGGTTAGACGCCTACAACCCAGGCTCATTTGAATACATGCTCCAGTTGATAAATATACAGCAGAGTGAAGCTTGGCTTTATTTGCTTATCCCCTTGGTGTCGTTTCAGGGTGATCTTCTGTCAAATACCAAAGCCTCAGAGGTGCAAAGATATTAGCAATAAGTTATAGATATAACCAGATGAATAACCAGAGGAGTCAAATAAGGATTCTGGGTTGCTTCACAGGAGAAAAAGGAAGCATACGAACACATAGCTTGCTCTGATAATATGAGAATGTTCAACATTTGGTGTTTTATCTGCCTACATATGTCTCATGGTTGTTTTATAGCAACAGATAGAGTGTTTATAAATAATAACAAATAGATCTCTGAAAAAGGAGTCACATGATTTCTGTTTTTGTTGTTGTTGCTTAGCATGCATTACATCCAATAATAAAAAAAATTCTCTGGGGGCCGGGTATGCAGTTGTAAAGCAGAACATGAAATCAGGTGCTGTACAACCTCTTAGCAATGTTCCTTATTTCACATGCAAATTCTTGAGACTTGCCACAAGTCTGCAAAGAGTTATGCGGCCATCATTTTCAGTTGGCTTAATTGTGTGCTGGAATGTGGTGGCTATACTTAAAAAAAAGAATTGAATCAGAGCTCAAAAGCCACATTTAGACTTTTTAACTAATGTATTTTATTTACATCCTACCTTTCACCCCAATGGGCCCCCAAAGCAACTTACATCATTCTCCTCGCCTCCATCCTCGCCAACAATCCTGTGAGGTAGGTTAGGCTGAGAGTAATCTGACTGGCCCAAGGTCACCCATCAAGCTTCCCTGGTGCCAGTGGGGATTCCAGCCTGGATTTCCCAGATCCTAGTCTGACACTTTAACCTCTGCACCATGCTGGTTTCCAGGATTCAAATAAATAGTGAATTAATGCATTGAATCTATTTTCCTTTTGCAATCACTGACCAATATACCGAGCTGAGTGGTTGGTCTGATGGGCAGGCAGAGGCACAAGTGGCCTTGCCTATTCATTTCAATGGATAAGGGAGTGGCATTCATGTATTCCTCTGTGCATGCAAAACTGAACAGTTTGCTGAAGTTAATGGGGAAAACTTTGCAGGCAGAATTCCTACAAGAAACTGCTGGTTGGGACAACTAATTGTGTCCATTGATGACCCATCACTACTCAGACAGCATGTTTGTTTCAGTGGAAGCTAGTGCAGTTTCTTCTCCCAGCCAGTATTTCTTCTAAGCCCCACTCAGCAGCAATCTGGAGCCGTGCAGGGTCTTGCCCTGCCCACTGCCCATTTTAAGATTAAAGCAGTTGTATTCTGCTCAGGATGTGAACTCCTCTGCTCAGGGGGGGGGGGGCAGGGGATTAGAGGGAGCATTGCTCTCAGCTCCACTAGAATATGAAAATTGAACAGTGTGCAGAATGAAGATCTGTCCCACACATTTTTATCCTGCCCTTTCTCCAAGGCATTCAGGGTGGCAGACATGGTATTCCATTTATCTTCACAACAGCCTCGTGAGGTAGGCTGAATGACTGGACCAAGGTTACCTAGGAAGCTTTGTGCCTAACTTCGGACTTGAACCTTGGTCTCGCCATTACACTGCACCCTAGAGAATTTGTATCTTTTTCTGTAAGACTGAAAAGTCATCATTAACAGTCATTCTGATTTATAGCTCTAAACGGCTCAATCCCCCCCACCCCCCGATACTGGGAAAGACAAAGTTCAGTCATACTTTTACACTGAAATAAAGTCTCCATTGTGCTCAAGACTATCAAGAGACTGCCTGACAGTTATGCCTATTTGGGTAGCAGCAGTTTTATAACATTTGTGTGACAGCCACACTTCATTCCAGCCAAACCATCACTGATATCAGCACTGCCATGACGACACACTGCTTTCACAAAACAGTAGTTGGAGAATGTTAAAAAAAATTGGATAGCCTAACAGTGCAATCCTAAACAGAGTAATACCCTTCTAGTCCATTGAAATCAAAGGGTTTAGAAGTGGATAACTCTAGGATAAATTTAGAGTCCAGTGGCGCTTTTAAGACCAACAAAGTTTTATTCAAGGTATGAGCAAGTTATTCCAATACTCAGGGGTCATTTCGTAGAAAAAGAGGTGCAGGAGCTAATTAGCATAGCTCATTTGCATAGCTCATTTGCATATGCCACACCCCCATACTGGAAGTGTGTCAGAAGGCAACACCCATCCCTCAGGCTCCACTCCACAGGTTTGTGAAACTGACCTGCTCTTCCTCCATTCCCTTCCCCATCCAATACTTTGTGCAATAAAAATAAGCATTAAGAACACACCCTCATTCTCTTCCTTCCACCAGGTTTCAAGTATACTTGAGATACCCAGGACATGTGCACCACCCATCCCTTTCCCTTCACCTCCCCACAACAAGACAACCTGTGAGGTAGGTGGGGCTGAGAGAGGTCTTTTGAGAACTGCTCATGAGAGAACAGCTCTGAGAGAACTTGTGACTGGCCCAAGGTCACACCAGCAGCTGCATGTGGAGGAGTGGGGAATCAAACCCAGTTCTCCCAGATTAGAGTTCAACTCCTGACCACTACACCAAACTGATGGGGTGGAAGCTGCTGAAGGGTTGGTGAAATTTCTCCAGTACTTATGTGCCATGTGCCCAGATAAAAAATGGTATACTTAGAAAATGTATATGCCACCTTGAGCAAGTCTCTGGAAAAGCAGCACACAGTCATAAAAGGAACAATGATAAAATTATCAATATTAAAACAAAACATTAAAAATAATAAAGACCCTAGCAGGGCTTTCCCCGGGGCGCTGTGCCTCTGCACTACTCAGGGAAGCTGAGGACGGGGCGGGGCTTGGTCATGTGCCCGCCCCCTGGGCTTCTCATTCCCGGAGCTGTGCTCCTGTGTGCTCCCGCTCCAATGGACCCCTGCCAACACTTGAAACAAAAACATCCCCAGGACTCAACAGGGATATTGGTTTCTTATCTCATTACATATGCTAACTCATTCAGTCTTCACATATGTTGTTCTGCTGCTTCAGACCAACACAGCTGACCACCTGGATCTATCTACTCTAGGATGTAGCTGTTAACTAACCAAGTCTTTATTGATTTCTGCCTCTAATTCCAAATTAACGTATTTACTCAAAAGGAAGGTGACTGTGAATGTAAGATGCCATCCCTGATAAATGCTATACACTTTTTAAAAAACTGGGCATAACTGTATCTTGTATGATGATCCCCCCCTTTATTGATGGCGTACCTGGATAAAAACTAGTCTTGCATTGGAGTAAATACTGTAGATCCTACACTTTATAAACTGGAACGTGCTGTTTAAACGTAGGATCCTCTTCTGTTGATTTTCTTCTCACACTTTTAGAATGGTAGTGTGTCACGCTCAAGAAGAGAATGGTGAACTTCCCATTGGTCAAGAGGCAGAGTTGGGTACTAGGATTCATTATGAGAATTCAGAGGGGCAGGGACATGGGGGGCACCATTGGGTGGTGGTAAAATCATGAAATTTCCAGGGAATTCTGTGACAGAAGTGATGTCACTTCTGGGTTTTCCTCAGAAGTGATGTAATCCCAGTGCCTGATGGTGATTATTTTTTTCTCCTGCTGTTTGCCAGAGTACCAGCAGGCAATAGGAACATCGGAATGCTGTTACCTTCCCACTTAAGTGGTACCTATTTATCTACTTGCAATTTCTTGCTTTCGAACTGCTAGGTTGGCAGGAGCTGGGACCAAAGACGGGAGCTCATTCTGCCACATGGTACCAGGGTCTTGAACTGCTGAACTACAGACCTTCCAATCTGCAGCTCAGCATCTTAACCTCTGAGCCACCATGGCTCAGTGTACACTAACGTAAAACCTATAGTCTCATCAGCCTCAGCAGAATCAGTCATCTGAAAACTGCTTGACACATGCCTGTTAGTTACTTGATGACTGCAAGATTGGAATCTCAAAAATGTCCTGCTGGATCGGACCAGCGGTCCCTCTAGTCCAGCATCCTGCTTCATACAGCAGCCAATCAGTTGTCCTAGAGGGCCAGCAAACAAGGCACAGTGACCAAACTCTTCTCCTGATACTGCCACTTCGTAGCACTGGTATCAGAGTCTTACTGCCACTGGAATTTACGATTCTTTGTAGTTACCATGGATAGTAGCCAGGGCTTTTTTTGTAGAAAAAGCCCAGCAGGAACTCATTAGCATAATAGGCCACACCCAACATCAGAAACTCATTAGCATATTAGGCCACACCCTCGACAGCGCAGCTCCCTCCCAGGATCAGCTTCCCCAGGTGCCCCGTGGCTTGCGGGGCACATAGGGAACCTGAGGGAAGGAAAACAGTTTCTGGATCAGCTTTTCCAGGTGCCCCACAACTGTTGGGTGCCTGGGGAACCCAAGGAGGGTTTAAACTGCCTTCCCTCCCTGGATCAGCGAGGTGCCTGGGGAACCCGAGGAGGGGGGAGGCTAGGCGTGGCCAACTCAGAAGCCAGCCGGAACTCCGTTCCTGTGCATTCCGGCCCAAAAATAGCCCTGCTAGTAGCCATTGATGGACTTGCATGTTTCTCTTCTCTCATTAATGGGCTTTGCCAGATAACAGAACCATAGACTGAACAGAGAGTTCTGTCAGTATAATATTTATTTTTCCCCTATGTATCCCACCTGTCCTTCTAATACAAAGCTTTTCAATGCTCTCAGATCATACAGTCACTTTCCACTCAGGGAATGTAGATGAACTTGATCAAAAGGCGCTTATCTGTATGGGTCATCCTCAAGTCAAGTCCACATATTAATGTGTAGGTGAGCAATTCTGTTCAGGCATGAGAGCTGTGTGATTTCACACAAGACCCTAGACTTTTCTCAAGACTTTTTTTGGGGGTAGGGGGGTGAGCCCAGCGGTATACAGCAGGAAGGAGGAGGTGAAAAAGATCCATCTGGTGAGGAGCTCTGCTTGTGATTCTTAGAAACCATCCCAACTCTTCCTAGCAGTTTACACATTTGCATTCCATCCAGATTGCAGATTAGGTAGTTTTTTCATCGTAATTCCCCTGTGTTGGGATGTCCCATGATACACTTGTTTTTCTGATAAAAAATGGTAATATAGGGCACATCTTTGATATGTTTTAGCACAACGTCTGAATGAAGAGGCACATACTATGTCTTGGATGATCTTTTGGTGTTTTGAAGCATTTTTATTTTTCTAAAAAAGAAGCAAATCACATTTTGAACTCCAACTGTGGCTGATGATGAAATAATGTGTTTAAGGGGATTGTGAAAGGCAAACCGAGCCCGTATCAACCCTTCATTTCCTCAAATTCAGAAATTTGGGAGCCACAAACAAGAGCTTCTCCAATCTCTGTGAATTACTAAATAAACGAAAACTTCCTGAAATTTAAGATTAATTATTGCAATTGAGGCTGTTTGTAGTATATGTTGTTTCTTTAAATTTAAAATGAGGTCCAGAATCAAATATGTCAATCAATTCCATTTCACTGAATTGTGGCCGAAAAGGCTACAGTACTTTAGAAGAGGAGAAGGAGATTGGATTTATATCCCGCCCTTCACTCACTTGGAGTCTCAGAGTGGCTTACAAACTCCTTTTTCTTCCCTTCCCCACAACAGACATCCTGTGGGGTAGGTGGGGCTGAGAGAGCTCTGAGACAATTGTCCTTGAGAGAACAGCTGGGACAGAGCTATGGCTTGCCCAAGGTCATCCAGCAGCTGCAAGTGGAGGAGTGGGGAATCAAACCCGGTTCTCCCAGATTAGAGTCCGCGCACTTAACCACGACACCAAACTGGCTTTATTATGTTTATTTACTTCATTTATACTCTGCCCTTCTCCTCAGCGGGGACCTGAAGCAGTTTACATTGCTCTCCTTTCCTCAGCTGTATCAGTTTTATCCTCTCTACAAGCCAGTGAGGTAGGTTTGGCTGAGAGTGTGTGATTGGCCGAAGGATACACAGAAAGCTTCTATGACAGAGTGGGGATTTCAAACTCAGGTCTTCCAGATCCCAGTCTGACACACTAACTACTACAACACACTGACTCATCTTCCATGATAACCCCCACAAGGTCCTGTACACATCTTACAGGAAACATGCATATCTCCTGCATGTATGCAGGTACATCTCTTTATAAGAAAAAGCCAATGGATGTTCATCTACATATATAAAAGAAAGTCCCCTCACTGTAAAATAAACCCCCAGGCCAAACTGCTGGACCTAGAAGCACCAAATTTGGGGAGAACGCTCCTACCATGGCATAGGTGCTCACTAAGAAGGGATTTTTAGAAATTCGACCCCTAAAGGGTCAAAAGGGGGGAAATGTGCTCCCCCCATTGATTCCTATGTGGCTGCCTCCTTGCACCCTCCACTCTCTGATTGGTCAGCTGCAGAGCTCAGCATTCTGAGGTTAAAAAAAAAAAACAGTTACAGGAGACTGCAGAGAGCTAATGGCAGTTGAGGAAATCAGGAATGGCCAACAACCACCTGTGAGGTTCAGTGATGCTGCTGGCCCAGCCTCTCCAATGGCTTCCAACACACGCTCCCTCACCTCCTACATCTAACAGGTGGGTTATCTGTCAGGTGCAGCAGCAGTTGCAGGGTGCTTAAAGCCACAAGAGAGCCCACCCCAGCAGTAACGCCTTAGTGATCCTGCTGGCCCCACCTCCACAGTAGCTTCTAATACTCCTCCCCTCCCCCTCCTACACTGGACAGACAGCTGCCTGTCAGGTGTAGGAGAAGAGGTGGAATGCTTACAGCCGCCGTGAAGGTTTGCTCAGCAGGATTGTCTTAGCCCTGCTGCTGGCCCAGCCTCCTGGATGCCTTTAAACATAATCCCCCCCCACCAGACAGGCGGGTGTCTGTCAGGTGTCAGAGCAGGGCCAGGGTACTTTAATGCTACAAGGAGGAGGCCACTTAGGAATGCAGCAAATACATTTGCACATAGTACTCCTGTGGGGCACTGAGCTGCGCAGGCCAGCTCAGCAAGATTACCCTGAGGTGCTCAGAACAACACAGTCTCCATACGAGTGAAACAATCCAGGAACACCAGTAGAAAGGCCATCACTTTCGTGGAAGGTGGCAGGCGTTGACAACAGACGACTGCTTCTTAAATGGACAGTTCTATGTTGCCTGCTCCAGAGTGAGCTCACCAAGCAGCCTGGTGATCCTAGCATCTGAGGGCAGAACCACCAATGTGGTCTACAGAGAGGTCCTTCAGTAGAGAGAGAGAAAACAGTATGTATGTCTCACTTTGTTTTTTACACTACAATCTTCTCCATTAGAATTCCTACAACAAATGTTACATTTCAAACTTTACATCATCAGTATTATAACTGGATTCACGGGACTTAAATACTGTAGTGAAGCACTGGTATCAGGCTAGTTTTACAAATAAAACGGGACCAGTTCCTGGACAAAATGAGGTATATGTTGCATGTTAAACTGTACATGCATTGAATGTAACATAATTACACCCATACAAAGAAAAATCATGTCCACATTATATATGTGTTCCCTTTAATGTATGTATAGGACTTTAAACATATACAGACAGATACACATTTTGTTTATTTATTTTATTTATTATTTCACATTTATACCCCGCCCTCCCCACGAACGGGCTCATCACCCTCTCAACTGCAGAGCTCCAGATTTGGTCATTCTTGCACAATGGGTAATTTAATAATATTTGCAGCATTTTGATAAGAAAAGAAAATGTACCAGTGGATTGCCCTGCCTGGTTGACAACCACCATTAAGTAGATGTGACATCGGTACAATAGTGCTATATTCATCAAGTTCACCATGGAGTCAGCCTTGAACATCTGGTTTTACATTTTTCTGCTACTTTGTACTAACCACTGATACCACTTATGTTAGGGCAACAGTATCAGACTGTTTCCTATTTCTGGAGAGGATAGAGAAGCTGCTTGTATTAATAATAAGGGATTTCACAGTGCATTATGGGAGATCACTTGTGTTTAGTTGGAGAACCTTGGTCCAGACCACCAGCTCAAAAAGATATCGCTGTCTGAGGTCTCTTGTTCATTTGTTCCTCCTCCTTTCCACTGCTTACAAGTTATGCCTGTGATTGTGCAATGAGGGAGGAGGTAGAAGGGAGAGGGAAAATGAAGAAACAATTCTCCCTGACATCTTTTACTGTCCCTTTGCAACAGAAAAGTATAAATGTGGTGTTGCGAGTGGAGGCAAAAGTCCAGCTCCTGTGACTTGTTAAACAGTGTTGCATATTTCCTGCTTTGAGATCATTTGCACAACATTCCCTGTCTTTGAGTCTGGGGCTAACGGGGAAAATATAAATAAAAAACAGGTATTTGGTAATACTGGGGAGTAAAATTGGCTGTGAAAACACCCTTCAAAGTTGTACCAGGACAAGCAATAGTTTCATTGCTCTTTCAGGCTGGGCTTTCAAATATGCTTGGATGAAGTTTTCACTGAAATTACAGCTTATCTTGAACTGCACGTTTGGAAATTTGGTACTGGTAGGCAAGTTTCTTGCAACTCTGTGGGTGGCAAGGTTAATCATGTGGGTCTTTCCTACAAAAACATCACGAGTTCTTTAAGGTCAGGACTCAATATAGCCTCCAGAAGAGTGTACTGCATGGAAGAACTGCAAGGGATGGGAGGACACATGGCTGAGATGGGAGTGGAGTAGGGTTGCCAGCCTCCAGATGGGGCCTGGAGATCTCCCTATATCACTACTGATCTCAAGACAATAGAGATCAGTCCCCCTGGACACTATGGTCCAATCTGCATTGGTCTTTCCTGCTGCTGTGCTGGCGGTCCCAAATCGTCTCACAAATCTCTGTCTCCATTGCTTGCTGCAGCCACTCCCGTATTGTATCGACTCAGCACTGGCTATCTGCATCATCTTGTTGCCCTGTAGTGGTGACTCCAAGGTTACTACGGCCTCTCACTGGCTTATGTGGATCTAGTTTTCAGCCGTGGATCTAGTTTTCAGCAATTGCTCCTCCCCACCCCTGAGCTGCTGTGAGCGATAAGCAGACAACTGGAGCCAAATCCCCCCCCCCCCAGTTTTTCTCTGATCATGTTTCTTTGCTGGTGGGTTAGAAGCACGCCCACCCCAGAATGCCCTGCCTGGCAACTGCTGGATGTTTTGTGTTTTTTACCCAGCCTGTTCACTTTCCAGCCCCGGGAGGCTGCTCCCCCCCATGCGCATTCTCCCTCCTGCGCACCCCCCCAGTCGCCATGGTGAGGTCTGATGCAGACAGCAAGCTTTTATCCCAAGCCAGAATGGGAGGGAAAGGGGAACAATGTACAATGGCACCACAACAGACCAAGATTACTTTAGACAGCAGATGCAGAATCAGCCTATGACTGCTTTGGAGAGTGGACTCTATGGCATTATACCCTGATGAGATCTCTCCCCTTTCCAAACCTTTCCCTCTCCAGGCTCCACCCCCAAAATCTATGGGAATTTCCCAACCCAGAATTGGCAACCCTGGTGTGGGGATGGTGGGAGGAAGGTTCCATGCAGCCTTTAGGTCTGCTGGTCAAAGGAACTGATGGAATATGGGCTCCCTCCATTTTCCTGGCCCAAACAAATGGATTGGGAAATGTCAGAGGGGCTCCTCTAAAGAGTCTGGTTGTTCCCTCTTCCCTGCTAACATGATTCCCAGTGGACCAGCCTCAACACTCCAAGAGGGTGGGGAACATACTCATGAACTGTTGCAGGATAGCAACTGGGCTACATAAATCAGAGGACAATTTGTTATGTCAGAACAGCCACTAGCAACTGCCTCTCTTTCCAGCACAACCTTGTTCTACCTTTCTACTTTTAAACTGGGTCAAGAAATCAGACAATGCTTTGGAAGCCAGCATAGTGTAGTGGTTCTAGTATCAGACAAAGATGTGGGAGAGTCAGGTTCAAATTCCTGCTCTTCCATGAAAGTTTACTGGATGACTTCGAGCTAGTCTTTCTCTCTCCCTACCCCCCTCTCTCCTTCCCCTCCACTGTACCTCACAGGATGGTTGTTGTGAGGATTCAATGAAAGAAGGGAGAATGATGCTACAATCTGCTTTGGGGAGAAAGTGGGTTAAAAAAGTTAAATTCTATTAAGTGAAACCACAGATTGGTGCTATGCACACTCTCAACTGGCCTTAAAGGCTGTAAGACCTAATTATTTAAGAGGGCTTCTAAGAAGTCTTGAAGGGGCGGTGGTGCAGAATTTAAAGGGTGCTGTTGGACCTTGGCAGGCTTTTGTGTCTTGGCTTTCTGGTTTGAAATGTATTATTGTTTAAACACTTGTTGTCAGTTGTCTTGGATCCTAAATGTTGGGAGAAAGGCAGTCATATAAATATGTTAAATAGGGAATGTGGCTTGGCTGTTTCCCCCATCTTTGGTGCCTCTGAAGGTATAGCTGACGAGGGAGGCTAGTGCAGTGAATGCTGCCATGGAGAGAGAGACAGCAGAACAGAAGGAAGGTGTATGGGTGGGGGGGGGGGCTGAATGGAATTGCAGCTGGAGTAAAAAAGTGATTGCTCATAGTTTCAGGTGAGTAGCCATGTTGGTCTGAAACAGTACAACAAAGTTTGAGTCCAGTGGCACCTTTAAGACCAACAAAGTTTTATTCAAGTTATAAGCTTTCTTGCACAAGCACACTACTTCAGATACAGTGAAACAGAATTTCCTCAGCCATTACGTATAGATAGTAGGGATTAATTGCCAGGAAGGGCTAGTTAGGGTCAATATGCATAAGTAATTGGATGATTGTAGCTGAGATTGAATTAAGGCAGTTGGTAAGATCTGTGAATAGCAGTAAATTAGCATACAAGTACAAGAGTTAACAAACAGATGTGAGAACCAAGTCTGAGTCCAGTGGTACGTCCAAGACCAACAAAGTTCAATTCTGTGTATAAGCAAGTACTGAGAGAGATTGGCTGTGGTCACACACAGTAAATAATTCACTTTCAATCCACTTTCAGTGTACTTTCCAAATGGATTTTACTGTGTGAACTGGCAAAATCCAGTTGGAAACTGAATTGAAAGTGTGTGTACATATGACTGCAGCCATTGTGTTTCACTCTATCTAAAGAAGTACTTGCACATGAAAGCTTATACCTTGAATAAAACTTTGTTGGTCTTAAAGGTGCCACTGGACTCAAACTTTGTTCTGCTCATAGTTCTGTTACTAGGTAATCCCAGGACATTTGGGAAACTTGGATATGATACTGGGGTGGGGGGAGGGGGTCCACAGACAGGAAAAAGCTGTCAGGTGACAAAGTGAGAAAGCAAAATATTCATCTGTGGACAGCAGTGCTGAAGCGATTTCTCGATAATCAGCCAGGAAGTTTGTGGCAAATCCAAACAGCCTGACTCATTCTAATCATGCAGCCGAAGCAAGATTCTTCTCCCCCCCCCCCCCCCCCCCGCCTCCATGTGTGCTTGTGTGGGAGGGAAGAGGTGGCCAGAGGGATACAGAAATCCTTTCTCCAGTCTGGTTTACTCCCCTGTTAATATCTTCTGTGACATTAACTAAGCTCCCTCTCATTTTACAAGCCCTGGGAGCCTGTGTAAAAACACCGCTCTTAATTGTCAGGTGAGTTATCTCTTCCAACTCCACTGCACAGGCTGATATTTATTACTTGTCAAGTCCTTAGTGATGGGAGGCAAACCAAACACAAAGAGGGAACTAAGCGTCAGCTAGAAATGTGTTTTTCCATACCGGCTGTGTTAAGTTTCAAAGGTGGGTGTCTCTGTTACCTATTCTAGAATGCCTCACTTCACTGCAGGTATTTCAGGTAGATTAATAGCTTACTATACAGTGTGTCCAGTGCAAAGTTGATGATGCAGGAACATTACTGTAGATGCCACAGGTACAAGGTACAAACTTCAGACCCTACCAACTCCCTTATTTTTGCCTCATAACTTAGTCTTTTGCAAATCCAGCTTTGTTCTGAATGTGAGCCTTTGTCTTCCTGATTTTATTAGGTCCTGTAATAGTGAGTAGATCAGGGGGGCAGAGTGGGAATCCAGGTTTGTTGCAGGGTCTGTGCTGTTGATTCTAAACCAATGACATACCAGCATCAATGGTATCATTCAGAGAGACATGAGCCCAGGGACACAGATGCAAACAAACCCAGATACCAATTCTGCCCACTCTGGCAATGCTATTACAAGATTTGCTAAATCAGCCATACTATCAGAAGTTCATTTACCTGCACATTCTCCAGCATGAGATGCATAATCATCTGCCAACAGTGATCTTCTATCTAGATAGAAGAATCTCTTCTCAGAAAGAAATAAATGGAAACAGATTTGATGTAAAAAACGGGAAAACATTTCAATCTGCCATGACACTTTGTTGCTGACCTAATCTCATTGTTCTTCAACAAAAAGGGAAATCTTCAAAGGGAAACTCCAACACAAAACGGGTAACTTAAGAATATGTCAAGAAATTGACTGTTTCCTCAAGAATCGAGTGAAGGCCAGACATTTCTCTTCACTCCAGGTTTTAATCGGCTTTGCAAAACCAGGGAGACTGCATTATAACCATTTAGTGCTGTTCTGAATGGTCACTGTGCCTGTGAATACATAGAAATATCATAGCCTATACCGCTAACATTTTGAGGCCTTATTACTTCCTCCTGACTTCCTTTCTCTAAATCAGGTATATGTATTTCCCTTAACTGAAGATACATTTTGTGCATTGTTGAAATGGACACTGGCCCACAAAAGTATGTCTCAAACTAAACCAGTTAGTCTTTATGGTGCTGTAAGATTCCTTTTGTTGTTATTCTTGCATTAGATCAATGCAGCTAGCTCTCTGAAATATTTAAAATAAGGCTTTTAAAAAGAACTTTATCAAGCAACCAGATGGAGAGCTGGTTGTCAAGAAAATCTGGCCATACGGTGAGATGAAATTTACCTTGTAAATGTATCAAAATAGGATCCACTAGGAGCATGGTCACATTGGCTTCACTGTACGGCCAGATACACTGGCTGAGGACAGACTGGCAAAATGAAGCACAAGGGAAGCGGGGCAAAAAGACCTGGGCCGAGTTGTTGCGGGGCTTTCCATTCACACTAGATAGACTGATGTGGAACCATACCATGGAGGAGGCAGAACGGAGCGTTCGCACTGTGGCGGCACTGCTGCATGGCATGCGGCTTTGGTTCATTTTGCTAACCTGCGGTGGGCACATGGGCACATAGATGCATGGGTGCAGCAGCAGGATCAACAGGTTCACATTACTAGCACCGCTTGATGTGCAGCTTATTTGCGTCCACACTGCCAGGAAGTGGGGTGAACGCGCACCCAGACAGCTTGACAACAGTTTTACCAGGTACCTTTCAAAAGCAGGATGAAAGCGCTTCAGGATGGGGTGAGTGTGGCACGGCAACACCAGGCAGCTGTGGCTGTGTGAACGGGCTCTCTTAATCTGTTTCCAAAGCGGGCCTATATCGGGCCAAACTGCCAGTCGGAACTTGGCCACTGGTTCTCTTGGTGGTTTTATGTGCCCTGTGACAAGCTTTCTGAGCTGCCACACTTTTGTAAGTGATCTTTTTAAGGCATAAGGTTACAAGACTACAAGTACCCAGTACATGGAAAGGCTGATCAACAAGTGTGATTTATGATTCAAGCACAACATCCTTATCACAAAGTGCCCATCAAGACATGTTAGACTGTTTTGTGAGGCAATTAACCCTTTGTGGATAACTATATTATTTTGTTCATTTAGATAAATGCAAGGCTCTAGGTGAGTAATGGGATGGTATCAATATATTAAAACAAACAATCAAATAACTGTCCCAAATGCTGATGGTGTAAACCTGACTAATGAAAGAAACGACAAGAAAGGTACACATTCAGGACAGGAATATATAAATAAAAACTGACTATTCACCCCTCCCCTATTCCAGTTTCCCTGTCTCTCCCCTTGAGGGAATTCATAATTTTCTCTGTGCTCAGTATGTATTTTCCACACATCAGCAAGGCCAGGTCCACCAAATTCAGGATAATGAGGTGGTAATGAGAACATAAGAACATAAGAGAAGCCATATTGGATCAGGCCAGTGGCCCATCCAGTTCAACAATGTGTGTCACATGGTAGCCAAAACCCAGGGGCCATCAGGAGGTCCATCAGTGGGGCCAGAACTCCAGAAGCCCACCTGCTGTTGCCCCCCAAGCACCAAGAATACAGAGCATCACTGCCTCAGACATATTGTTCCATCTATACCTTGTGACTAACAGCCACTCATGGACCTCTGCTCTATATGTTTATCCAGTCCCTTCTTGAAGCTGTCTGTGCTTGTAGCCACCACCTCCTCCTCTGGCAGTGAATTCCATGTGTTAATTTCTCTTTGGGTGAAGAAGTACTTCCTTTTATCTGTTCTAAACTTTCTGCTCATTAATTTCATTGAGTGCCCACAAGTTCTTGTATTGTGACAAAGGGAGAAAAATATTTCTTTCTCTGCCTTTTCTATCCCATGCATAATTTTGTAAACCTCTATTATGTCATCCCTCAGTCATCATTTCTGAAAGCTAAAGAGCCCTAACCCCTTTAACCTTTCTTCATAGTGAAGGTGTTCCATCCCCTTAAATTAATTTTAGTTGCCCTTTTCTGCAACTTTTACAATGCTATAATATTTTTTTGAGGTGTGGTGACCAGAACTGTACACAATATTCCAAATGAAGTTGATTCATAGATTTATATAGGGGCATTATGATATTGGCTGATTTGTTTTTAGTCCCCTTCCTAATAATCTCCAGCATAGCATTTGACTTCTTTATTGCAGTCACACACTGAGCCAACATTTTCAGAGTGTTATCTACTACAACTCCAATATCTCTCTCCTGGTTAGTTACTGCCAGTTTGGACCCCATCAGCATATATTTATAGTTAGGATTTTTGGCTCCTATGAGCATTACTCTGATCTTGCCCACATTGAACCTCATTTGCCACATTGACGCCCACTCGTCCGTCCTCGACAGATCCCTTTGGAGCAGTGTTCCCTCTAAGCTGAGTTAGTATGAGCTAGCTCACAGATTTTTAGCCTCCGGCTCACCCATTTTTGTCTTAGTTCAGGAAGGATGGCTCCAGAGCAAACTAATTTATGCAGTAGCCAAATTGCTTGCTCACAACTTTAATGCCAGTAGCTCACAAAGCAGAATTTTTGCTCACAAGTCTCCACAGATTAGAGGGAGCATTGCTCTGGAGTCCCTCACAGTTGTCTCTGGATCTCACTGCCCTGAACAACTTAGTGTCATCCACATACTTAACCACTTCACTGCTTACTCCCAACTCCAAATCATTAATGAACAAGTTAAAAAGCACTGGACCTAGTACTGACCCCTGCTGTAGCCCACTGCTTACCACCATTCACTGTGAAAGCTGCCCATTTATACTCACTCTCTGTTTCCTGTTAATTAACCAGTTTTTAATCCACAAGAGGACTTGTCCTCTTATCCCACAATTACTGAGTTTACATAGGAGCCTTTGATGAGGAAGTTTATCAAAAGCTTTCTGGAAGTCTAGGTAAACAACATCTACTGGATCACCCTCGTCCACATGTTTGTTCACCCCCTCAAAAGTGCTTGTCATTGGCAGTAGGCTCTGGGAGCACCAAAGAGGAAGTGTGCCCAGACAAGTGGGAGCTGCTGGCTTGTTGGTGAGAAGGGACTGGGCAGGAGGTGCACACACAGGAGTGGGCAGTGGGTGGACTCTGCGAAGCTGAGTTGGGTGGGGAGGAACCAAACAGCCAATTACTTGCCTCCCATCTGCTCCTCCTCCAGCACACCAACAGCAGCCATGTGCACTCATTTTTAAGGCAGTAATATAATCTCCATAGAGACTACAGAGGCAAAAGTAGAGTGTCTTTTTATTATCAAGTAAAGAGACCTATTGGCAGGACAAGGCAACTATAACATGCACCTGCTCGTGCCCCCCCTCCTCCTACCTTCTCTCCCTTGCACCAGTTGCTCGCATGCCTGATAAGAGCCCTGGATGGGCTGCGTTCAGCCCACGGGCCATATGTTTAACACCCCTGTTCTATGGCATTATAACTAATTGAAGTCCCTCCCCTCCTGAAACCCCACCCTCCTCAAGCCCCACCCCCTAAATCTATAGGTATTTCCCAATCCAGAGCTGGCAACACTAGTTGTAGTCCAGGGGGTTGCAGCAGGGGTACCATCTTTAAGGTGGGCCTGGAGTTCTCCTGGAATTACAATATATCTCTAGGCTACAGGCATCAGTTCCTTTGGAGCTCCAGAGGACAGACTTTATGACATTATGTCCCTGCTGAGCTCCTTCCCATCCTGGACACCACCCTCCCCAGATACCACCCCCATAACTCCGGGAATTTCCCATGCCAGAGCTGGCAACCCTGCCTGTCACGTCATTGTTTAATTTAGCACTGCAAGTAAGCAAGTCTCTCCCTATAGAACCAGAAGCCTCCAGAGGAGGAACCCAGGAGATGATGATTCATACAGGTATGTTTTTCACAATAAAATTTTGCTGCAGTAACAACTCCTTCAGTAACTCAGGCACTGAACAGAAAGCTCCAACTTTTGCCACTCCCCCACTATAAACTTCCTTGTAATGCTGTATAGCACTACAGCATTACTGGTAAAATAAAGGCACTCTGCACATGCTCTCAGTTATTTTGTTATCAGGACTTCTGGAAAATGTTAACCCCTGAAAGGAAAGGTACTGAACCTCCTAAGGTCTCTTTTCTGGAACCCGTAGCCATTAACTTGGTTTAGGATGGGTGCATGTAGCTAATTACCCAATTGTGAGGGAAAACATTTGGCCAAAGCTTCCTTGCTTTCTTTTACTTCACAACAGGGGAAATGAGTTGTTGAGCTAGGCATTTGGAGAGATGATCAACATGGAATTTTCTTTTTCTGAGAAACCTTACTTTTCGGACTAGTATGCTGAGTAGTGTTTTTTTTTTTTTTTTTTTAAAGAGGGGGCATGTGGTAAAATTTCTCTCCTTCATTGGTTATGCCTGTGTGTGTGTAATAAGTTACTTCTGACTTATGGTGACTCTATGAATTAATGCCCTCTTATTGTTAACAGCCTTGCTCAGGTCTTGCAAACTGTGGGCCATGGCTTCCTTGACTTGAGTCAACCCATCTCATGTTGGGTCTTCCTCTTTTCCCACTGCCTTTAAATTCTCCTAGCATTATTGTCTTTCCAGTGGCTCTTGTCTTCTCATAACATGACCAAAGCACGATAGCCTCTGTTTAGCTTCTAGGGAGAGTTCAGGCCTCATTGTGGTAAGCACACTTGCAAATGGAGAGGTGGTGTTGGGCTGGCACCAGCATAGGAACTAGTGCGGCATGTTTTCTGGTGTCATTTCAAAGGAGAATGATAGTGACAAATCAAGGATAATTTGGCTCTGCCTACTGCTGGCTCTGGCTCTACTACTATTGACTACCCTGCCCTCCACTTCACCTGCCACCACTGCTTGATGCACTTCATGACAAAGTGTGGGTTTCAGCCTGGGTTGTCCTGGTCCTAGTTTGACAGTCTTAACAGCCACACTACATTGACACTTAATGGATGACTCTTTATAGCACCCCATTTAGCTGCTGTAGCTTTTGATGGGGATTTGGAATGGAGGCTGGAACCCTTCTCATGCATCAGCAATCAGGTTAACCTTGTGCCTAGAGGACAACTGCAATGCAACACAACTCCTTATACTGTATTTGTGTAATCAGGTATTAGCATTTGCATTTAGCCAACTGAATCTGCCTCAAGTGGAGATGAAATAGTATCTAAAGTAACAGAAGAATCTTGTACCTGCTCAGCTCTGCAAAAGTAGGTATAAAGGTACAGATTGGTACTGTGCACAAAACCAGTCTCTCCATACTTTCAGTGAAACACACAAAGGATTGGATCCACAGAGGGCAATTTTTGCCATTTCTCCTTCCTATTGTAGACCTCTGGCTCCTCCTTACAATTCCTTGGTACACACTATCTCCCACAAGCATTATCTCAGGAATGGGGTAATTTTGAGCTGCAGAAGATGGGAGGCAAGGAAGGCCCATTCCCTGGATGGAAATCCCATCTGTGGAAATCTCTGGTGGATCCAAGCCAAAATATATGCAGCCAGTTTCTGAACATGCCTCAATAATGTGTTTACAAAATGAACTGTTACACCGATGAGAGTCTAGGTTTGATATTTATAGCTAGTGACTATGTTATTCTTTCTGTCTTTCTGAATTGTGCTACATATCAATGACCCGGCTTGAAGCAGAAGAAGAAGAGGAGGAGGAGGAGGAGGAGTTGGATTTATACCCCGCCCTTCACTCAGAGTCTTGGAGCAGCTTACAATCGACAGACCCCCTGTAAGGTAGTGAACTACTCTTAAGAGAACAGCTCTGACAGAATTTGTGACTGACCAAAAGTCACCCAGCTGGCTGCATGCAGATGAGTAGGGAATCAAACTTGGTTCTCCAGATCAGAGCCCACCACTCTTAACCAGAGCTGCAGCCTCAAGAATGAAAAAGTGGATTGTGGCAGACATGCTGATCAGGCAAGTTGCAGACCTTGCAACATTAAACCAAAGTGGAGAAGTGAAACTGATTGACTTTCTGCATTTTTTATGTGCTTGTATCGTTCTTCATTTGAAACTGCTAGAGATGCAGTTTGGGCCCTATTATGCAGTTACAAGGAAGACCTAGTCATAGACACACCATTAGCTAATTTGACTGGGAAGGAAAAAAAGACCTGGAACAAGCTGGAAACAATTAATGATATCTGAATCCCCGTTCTGGAACATCTTAAAGAAGATGAAGTAGGCCACAACAAATTTATTAGATCACTGCACTTTTGCTTCACCTAAGTCCTCCTGGCCTCTGTTCCTCTCACCCCTTTCCCTCCAGCACTGTTAGTTGTGGCTCACTGTTTTGTCATTGTTCATAGTCCCAGTTTTATTAAGATTTAGTCTTGGAAAATATAGAACCAGTATGTTAGGTGGGTGGATTACTTATTATCTCACTAGTTGGATCTCAGCAGGCTTTCTGTCATTCTTGGATGGTAATTAATGAACACAATAAAGAGTTAATTTAAAAGAGGAAATACTTGGTTTGAGCAATACTACTAAAGAAGCAGATTTACATTGCTCAGTAGATAGTCAGTAAGTTATTAGTAAACTTATGTATATTGGCTGTGCGTGAAAGTCCAGCATCTTCACTTGTGTTCTCTTGAGAACAGAGTAACTTGCACAATTGTCAGGGCTCACATCCATTGCAGAGGCGTCGACTTTTAAAATCCCTGGGGAAGGGTGGGGGCTTTTGTGTGCACGCGCGAAGCGCGCGCGCGCTGGGACCATGTCCCTGCCGCCCCCCTCTCCAGACTGGCCTAGCCTGGCCACTCCTGCCTCCCCCCCCAGGCGGCGGCTGCGGGGTTCAGTCCCGAGGGGCGGCAGCGGCAGTGCCGGTCCCTCCCCCGACTCTCAGCCGCCGCTCCAGCTGCTCTGGGGGCCGCTGGCTGGAAGGTCCCGCCGGCCGCTCAGTCCATGGCGCGGCGGGCGCAGGCGGGCGGTTGGTCTGCTCTCGGTGCTGGCTGGCTGGCTGTCGGGAGGGGCGGGAGGGCGAAGGCGGCCGGGGCACCTGCGGAGGTGAGCGGGGATGAGCCCAACCCCCCCTTCCTGGGGCACGAGGCGTTCTCAAACCCCGCCGACCCCACCCCCAGCGGTGGCCCAGCAAAGCCGAAGCCAGGCTCCTGGTTCTTGTCGCCTGCCCTGCCGCCTCCCCCCCTCCGTTCCTCCCTCTCTCCGTCCAGGAACCAGCTGGGCAAATGCCCAGCGTGCTGGACGGAGGAACGGAGGCAGGAGCAGGGGGAGAGGTGGCGGCAGCCAGCCAGCCAGCCGGCCTGGGCGCTCCATTTTCCCGGGGGTGGTTGAGCCCCCCCCGGGAAATTTCGGGGGGGGGCTCGAGCCCTCGAGCCCCCCCGTAGTTTACGCCTATGATCCATTGTTACCTGTTGGTGGCTTCAAACTGGATCAGAGCTATGTCATTCTGTTTGTAAGAGCCTGGCACATGAGAAGTTTCAGTAGGTCTAAAATAGCTGGGGCAAGTTTTGAGAATACTGGTGAACTAACACATGAGGAAAAATACTCAAGCCCTCACTTGCTGATTTACTTATACAAACATTACACCATACAAACTACTGTTGTCTGCACCAGATATCCCAAACTTGCACCACAATCCTATGTACACTTTCTGAGGAGTAAGCTGCACTGAATATAATGGTATTTACTGCTGAGTAAACATGTACAGGAGTGCACTATTGCAGTACCATCTTGTATTGTACAGGGAGAGACTGGTTTGATGGAGGAGCATGTGCTTGGCAGAAAAAAGATCTCAGGTTCAATCCCCACCATATCCAACTATAGAAACACATAGTAAGTGATGTGAGAGGCTTCTTCTTGGGATGTTGAAGAATTACTGTCAGCCAGAGTAGAGTAAGCTTGATAGCCCAATGGTATAAGGCAGCTCCATATATTGTCCATTACAATAGTATAGAAACAGGCATATTGTCTTCTACTCCTCAGCATATTTTGGTTTCACAGCATGGCCAGACCCTATGAAGTCAGTATCTCCTTTATGACATTCACATTCAGTATACAATTCAGCATATGCTTCTTATTTCCATTTTTTCTTCCTTCTCATGCTCCCCAACTCCATCCACTGGCCACTGAAGTAACCCTGATCTGATTCACGTAGAAGTTTCAAGATGGTGCAACTGTCTGTCTTATGTATGCTTCAATTTATGTAAAGATTGTGGCTCAGTACCTTCCCTGCAAATCACTGTATTCCATTCTTTACTCTTCATCTTTGAAATAGGAATTGTGGACCTATTCTGGAGGATCATGGTGAGCATGAATGACAGATTGTTACCCAAACTGGGGTTCTCCAAATTTAATTGGGGGAAATTAGCAAAATGGGAGACAGAGCTTGCAAGACAGGGTAACTAGTGAGATCTCCACCAGTGTTTACAGGGGTTTTCCCCTTAGAAAACTCTTGAAATAAACCACTCCAAATTAAAGAGAGAGGATTTTTTGGAAAGAAATAAAAGAGCAAAACATACAGAAGAGCACATAGGGAAACTCATGTACAAGGCTAACAAAAGTAAAAGAGAGTAGTGGCAATAAGGATTGGCGTGGGTAATATTGACATATCTAGATGAATGAAGTTCAAAGAAGAACAAAGATTAAACATTCCGCATCTTGGGTGTGAGCTTTGGATCCAGGAGAACACACATACACTGCATGGGGCAGAATGTGCCATTTTTTATAGGAAAAATTTAGCCTAAGGCAAGGCTGACATGTGTGCCCCTAAAACAATCCCATGATTAGTTTGTCAGGGGATAAAACAATGTGTTGGAAGGACTTTCCCATGGATGGATAAAGACCAAAAAAAAATTCATGACAGTTTTGCATGAATGTTGCTAATGGTGCTCGATGAGATTGTCAGGTGTAGGCTGAAAGTGTTAACGTTCTCCTGATAAATCACAGAATGTAAACTAAATGGGTAAGTGTTCCTCTGCTGACTCTTGAATACAGGATGGAAGAGGCTATCAAGCCAGATGAATAGCCTGTTAATTAGGGTAAATAGGCAGAGGAAGTATGACCAGGTGTGATGGGGTCACGTTAGGGAAGGATATTGTTTCCTAAGATGTATTGATGAGATTAAGTATCTCTGTTTAGGGTGGGGAGAGATCTATTAGGAAGTCCAAAACCCAGAGTCACCTTCCCAAAATAGTTTCTCAGGCTTATCTCTGACCCGTGTCCGTTTTGTTTGTTCCAGTTCCATCTGGCCAAGCTGTGTGGTACACACATATGCTTTGGGGGGTGATAACTAAAGAGAGGTGACTTGAATAAAACTGTCCTTCCACAGGAGGGGGTCTGGGTGCTAACAAGATAGGTATATTGGGCACTGGATCCTACATAAGTTTTGTCTAGGGCAAAATCCACAATAACCAATCCAAGGAAATATGGTTTCCCAGTCTGGTCCTAAGTAGGATAGTCTAGGTGTCCTCAACATGGCACCCATGGGTACTATTGCATCTGCCAATATCTTTCCTGGTGCCCACCATGGATTTTTAGAAATTGGGTGGGGTCAGGTGGGACTATTGCCCAGCTGGGCTTTTGATTGGCCTTTGGAGATTTGCTTGGCTGAGTAGATTCAAAATAACATTGCTTTCAGCAGTAGCTGCCACCACAGCACAAGGACCTTCACTACATGACTGAAGGTATGCTTACTTTAAAAGGCATCCTGTTAAACAGGGCTTCTGCTTGAAATGCTGAAGTGTTACTATTAGAGTTATGCATAACCTCATTTCCTGACATTTTATAATTGGCACCATCTCCTGTATCAGCCATATTGTGCTTGGCTCCACCTCCTGTGGCAGCCATTTTGTGGTTGCATCCACCACCCTGTGTCAGAATTCCAAAGGTGTCCACAGGCTCAAAAAGGTTGGAGACTCCTGGGATAATCTATCATTTTAAATCTGCAATAACTGGAAATAGTTGGAAAAAACAGCATGTATCAAAGATAATAGCTTGGACCCTCTACCATTGCTCCATGTGCTCTTCTCTCTGGGCACTGCAGAGGCAGTCGTCCACTGCAGAGTTCATTTTCTCACACTTCGCATTTTGGGGTTCATGGGGAAAAATGGAATTTGCATAAACGGAAGTGTGCAGTACCAGAAGAAGATAGCTGTGTAGCAAAGGACTGCCTCTGCTGGAGAGAAGAATTTGCAGGGGGATAGGATCCAACCCATTCTGTACACTGGTGGGTATCATCACACCAATGCTGAAAAGCCCCTGATGGGCTGGTCACACATGCATGTGCATCTCTCAATTTGCCTGTGCTCAATCATTCTACACTTATGATGGCTGCCTGTCTGTGCTGACTAAATGCCCTGAAAAGCATTTCATTACAGAGAGTTTTCTACAATACATAATGTCTCTGATACCTCTTTCACACATGCCAATTGTCACTTGCTGTTACAGTCATCCAGTGGTGAGTTTCTGTCCGAACTAGCTCAGAGGAAATACAGCCAGCTGAAACCCATGATGGAGTCATCTGCAGATTCAGTTCTGTACCATTTACCCCTTGCTTACTGTTAAAATACATATTTTGTCCCATGGCAGCCTTCTTCTTGGGCCAAGAAGCCATAGATGTGTGTCTGTCCCAGTAAGATTTTAGATGGGGCTCAGAGGTGGAGCTGGGGTGTGTGGGTGGGTGAGTGGTCGCACTGTTCTGCTTGTAGCACTGGTCCACCCATCCTCCTAATTTTTTTTTGAAAACACAGTTTGGTTTGGTTTGGGACATGAGAGCCTCTACTTCAAAAATGTGAGCTTGTTTTTAGAAAAGGAAACTTCCCGGTTATAAAAACACACCTGTAGGTCGGCTTCTTTCTCGCAAATGGAATAGTTCTCCAAATTCCACTCAGCTTTGCCCACCCAAGGCTGCCCCTGGCTCAAGATGGATTTTTCACAGTCCTCATCACTATTATCCTGCTTAAATCATGGGAACATAACCTCCTGTTTAGTTCTAAGACTGTAAGCTTGGAAGGTTGCTTCAAAGGGAGAAGTGGTGATTTAAAGAAAGCCTTATGCATTGAAAGAGTAAAACAAAAAATCATTTTCAGTTAAACATGTAACAATTTCTTTTCTATGTTTCTGGTAGTGACAGTTCATAGGCCAGATACACAAAGACACGTGGGCTTGGTGACAAGGTTGCCGAAGATTCTGTTGATAATGAGGAACCACTGATTTCTTTCATTCATTTCTGTGAGGTCCAGCCTGGAGATATAGCAGCTCTACCTAGCCAGGAAGGCAGGCTACAGCCCTGACCTGGAAGCTAACCTCGCTCCATGTGCGAACTGCCCTTTTGACTGCATATCTGTGATTCTCTCCCTATACATCTGCAGTACTAAAGAGACAGGGATAAATTAATGGGTAGAGTTTGCCTTGAAATTTCCTTGCTGTCTCGGGTGTGTGTTTGTGTGTCTGTTGAAATAAATGCAACCCTTGCCTTCACTCTTCCACATCTTTTGTGGCATAACTTAAATGATATATTCTTTTTTAAATTATGCAACATGTTCTTTGCCTCCTTGCTCACCTGCCAACCTTCCGCCTAGTCTATGCAACTGAAAGAAGGATCCCCTGTCTCCAAATATTGCTGCAACAGCACCCCGTCTGAAAGATAGTTTACCAACTTTGGTTGGCTATTGAAGAGCTTGTAAACAAATTCATAAATTTGTCATGCTGATTATAGTGTTGGCAAACACAATGGCTGATCATGTTATAAATGTTTATCAACACCCGCACTCACCCACCTGCTAAGAGGTGCTACGCTTTAATGAAATTGTTTGACGATCAAGGCTGGTTGCTAAGATACAATGTTCTCGTTACTAGGGATGTGATGCTTACAGATTTCTGTTATCAAATAATGATTAGAGATGCAGTAACCTCAAGGTGTTCCGTGCAGCGAAAGGTTTGCTGAGCCTCAAATTAGTAAACTGTCTGCCTGAGCAGACACTTAAAGAGGGAGCACACAAGCCGCCAACTTACGCGGCTGACATTTTAAAAGGAGACAATATCGGTCAGGGGGAGCATCCCTGCATATGATGAAAGGCTCTTTGCAGAAATGTTTACATGATTGGTTGCCAAGCACAATGTCTTGATGACATATTTCCAACTTGGGATATTCTCCTCTCCCTTCGTCAAATAATTGCATTTCTTTGCTCCCCAGCCCATTAAAAGCTCCTTATATCCACTTCTTTCTTATAGTCCTGCATCTTGCAAATATCAAATCCCTGTTTTGCTGCAGGAAAGAAGATGAAGGCACCAAAGAGATGAAGCCAAATTAGCAAGAGAAAATGTATATCATATATTTCCAGGGACATGATTATGTATTCCTCAATAATACCCATTTGGGGAGGGGCATCGGGGGCTTTATTGATGTTAAGCCCAGTAAGTAGTATGAAAGAGAAAAATATCAAATATTGATAACGTTTTCCCTTCTACCTTCAGGTTGCACCAATTTGCTTGCAGATGTCTTCAGAAGCCAGCATAAATATTACACCTCATTTTATCGTCTCTTAACAAGTGTGTTTCAGTCTGCTTAATCATCAGCACAATATCGGTGATCACAAGGATTGTGTTCACACTGCCGAAGGAGTAAGTAATCTTTAAGTATAATTGTTGAGCTCATTATTGAATTAAGGGTTCAAGCTGTAGTTACAGTGCCAGCATTAGTGTGAATTTGAGTTGAAAGCTAGCTGTGCTGAATAAATCTAAATCATAAGTGGCTTGTTCCTTTTTGCCTGTTGGGACCACATATAGTAGAGATCTCCCATAATTGTCCATTTCAGCACTGGGTATATTATTGTTCCTTCAGAATCCAACTCCCGCCACTGTACAGAAAGCTCCTGTACACAGAGCTGTGGGCAATTAAATTCAGCATGGTGCTGTCTATTCGATATATAACGGATAGCTTTAGCAGAGTGGACCTGCAAAGTTTACAACACAGGTAGCAGTTTTACACCTATCAGCTTATGAAGATCAGCACAGTGTAATGCTATCACTCAGATAACCATTTTTTTTGCCCCAGTGTGTGATATGGCTCTTTCCCCATAAAGGCTTCAGCCTCAGGGCCCCTTACTCCTGAGACAAACTTCTCTGGAGCAAGTTATCTACACATTGAAACCATGACTGATATGTGGATGTCACACATGAACACCCTAATCATCACACCACCTCTTCTAGGGCACATCCAAACTGTGTTACAATAGCAGTTGCCATGCTCTAGAACTGCATCTACTGCATTTTTGTTGGAGATACATTTCCCCCCCCCCCCCCCAGGTCAAAGAAATCTGGTGCTATAGGTTTACATCTGAAGTTGGGTGAGCACTGCACTGATTGGCTGGCAGCTGTGGCACTACCGCCACCTCCCCAGTCTCAGGAACAGTTTTTTTTTGTTTAAAAAATGACTGTTTTATTTGGTAGAATGCTTATACACATGGTGCTTTAAAAATAATTTTAAAATGTGTGGACAGTCACCCAGAATATAGGGGAGCAAAAAGACTGATAACTGAAACTGCACTGATATTATGGTAAATACTAGGGGTGTGCAGGGGGGGGGGGGGGTTAGTATTTTTCAGATTCAAGTATAATGAAGCTGATTTTTTTCCGGTATTCCTAAAAATACCCAAATACCAATACCGGTAATGTATTGGTATCCAGAAATATTCAAGAATCCCCCCAATATATGGCCCATTATATCATTTGGGGCCATTGTAGTCAATGGCAAAATCTTCTAAGGAGTATTCAGTGGGCTGTGGGGGAAGGGGTTTGAGTTAGAGGCACCAAATTCATATTGTAGATGCTGGAGCCTCTCCCCAAAAGAACCCCCAAGTTTGGAAAAGTTTGGATCAGGGGGTTCAATTCTAGGGGTGCCCCCTATGGGTGCCCCCATTTTTCATTGTTTCCAAAGGCAGGTGAATAAAACAATAGCCCAGCAGTTTCTCCCAAAGAATCTCTACAGTAGAAACAGGACTAAGATCAAATCTGAGATTCTCTGAAGTATAAGAGGCATGTTTGCAAGGCCAGCAACTGAACCAATGCAATGTTCTAGTGCTAGTGCTCAGCAGCAGAACCCAGTGCCAACCTACCTATCAACAGAGGCCAGTACCAACCTACTAGCTGAACCCAGTGCCATTGTGGCAAATGCCAGACCAACATGAGGACTGATGTTAACTTAAGCACAGCATCATCACAACAACAATATACAGAAGAATTTCAAAAAAGAACAAACTTCTGTGATTGGCCAAAGAACGGTGTGCCCACTCTTACCTGTTATCCTATTGGCCAGTGCTCCTCCCCACTCCTGTCCCTGGGAAAGCAAGCTAGTAGTTGGGCTTCAAGTTTGAAGCCAGCAGCAACAACAGCCTTGCAAGCTGCAATGCCATTTGCAAATGCGCTGCAGTGATTGGCTGTATGTAAAGTCCCTCTTCTGGAAAGCAGAGCAATGGGCAGGAAAGAGACATAAATGGTGGGAAAGAGAAGGTAAGTGCAGCCCTTTAAAGCTTAACCCTCCAAGCATGTATTCGACAATGCCAAATAAAAGCTGAATAGTTTCAGTTTTTATTCGGCATTCTTTTTTTTTTTGTAATTTTTTTTTTATTTTTCCAAACATTAAAAATAATACATTTATCTTATACAAATCCATTTTTCCATATTATATAACATTTTGTTCTGTTTGTATAATCTTGTTATTATCTTATATTAACGGCTTCCCACCACATCTGAAGCATAACACATTTTCCACTTTATCCCAAATAGTAATACTTATATCTATGTTTACATTTCTGGTAACGGTCATATTTCTTAAAATACTTATACATTAATTCTTACTTTCTGTATTCTAATATAATTCTAAAATAAAAAACAACTTCTTTGTCTAATTATCCTTAATACATTCATATACTCTAATTCTATTACTTTATATTATTATAACCATGTATAAATGCAATTTTTCATATCCCAATATTTTTCAACATATTCTTTCAAATCCTTCCAATCTTCTAAAAAGGTCTCTGAGTACAGATCATTCAATTTTCTAGTCCATTTATCCATTTCAGCCATATGTAACAGTTTTTTCAACCATTCCCACACCTCTGGTATTTTTTCATTTTTCCAATTTTGTGCATACACCATTCTTGCTGTTGTTATCATATACCATATTATTGTCCTTTTTTTTACATTTATCTCTTCTAATTTAAGTCCAAGCAATAACATTTCAGGCAACTTCTTAAATGTACATTTCAAGATTTTTTCCATTTCTGCATGTATTTTTGACCAATAAATCTTTGCTTTATCACAAGTCCACCACATATGATAAAAAGAACCTTCTTTCTTTTTACACTTCCAACATTTGTTAGACATATTCTGACCAATATTTGCAATTTTTTTTGGTGTCATATACCATCTATACATCATTTTGAAACAATTTTCTTTTAAGTTATAACACGTAGATATACTCATAGCATTTTTCCATAAAAATTCCCAAGATTCCATTTCAATATCTTTGTTATCGCCCATTTTACCATTTGCTCTTTTACCATTTCATCAGCATTAAACCATTTTAGCAAGACTTTATACATTTTAGAGATCATTTTTTCCCACCTTCCTCCCAAACTTGTTCTATTTCATTGTTTTTTTCCCTAAAACCATGTTTTTTATCACTTCTATACATATCATATATTTGTCTATATCTTAGCCAACCATAATCAAAGTCCATCTGATGCTGCTCCTTCAATTTGAAGTCTTTACCATGTCTTGTTAATAAGTCTCTATACTTCAACCAATCTTGTCCTTTGTACCGTGATGTTGGATGCAAAACTTCTGTGGGTACAATCCACATAGGTATCTCTTCTGAAAAAAAGTTTTTATATCTTGTCCACATATCCATTAGTGTTCTTCTCAGATAGTGATGTTTAAACATATTGTCCATTTTTGTTTTACCATAATACAAATATGCATGCCACCCAAATCTACAATCATGCCCTTCCAGGGACAATAACTTTCTATCTTGTAACATAGTCCATGTCCCTACCCAGGTCAAACATATTGCATCATGGTATAACCTTAGGTTTGGTAATTGAAGCCCTCCTCTTTCTTTAGCATCACTTATTCGGCATTCTTATTTGACAGCTGAATCAGATCACAGATTCTTATTTGGCTTTTTATTTATTTTTATTTTATTTATTCATTAGGCTTATATGCCACTCTCCCTGACAAGCCGGCTCAGAGCAGCTCACACATAAATATTCGGCTTGCCGAATATTTGAAAAATGCCCCAAAGGAATTTTTAGGGGTTTCTTCTGGGTTGGCTTTACCGAATCCACACCCCTAGTAAGTACTTCTACCTTTATTAAAGTAAGGATGGGAGACTGTCAGATTCACTCCATGAGAAAACAAGTGCTGACTACAGTGTTAGAATTGTTATGATTCGATTGTCAAGAAAATGGACTTCAGTGTGTGGATGTGAAGAAAGAGAGTCTTTTGCAGATTCCCACAAAGGTATGGAGCATTTGTTTGTTTGTTTATTTATTCACATTTATAGCCCACCCTTCCCAGCGTGGTCTTGATAACCACTGTAGAATCCATTGTGACAGGAGGACTAGCAAGACAACAGAAGAGTCCAATGCCAATTATAGCTTCTTTACCATAAGTGGCTCAGGAACAACATGATGATGTAACTATGTAAAACACTTGCTTCGCGTCATCAATGCTGGGCTGCTCTAAAAATGAAGTCAGGCCACAAGGAACTCTTTCTTATCATTGTGGGAGGTATGTGCTAAAAACTTGTACACAGAGAGGCAGGGGTCTGGCAATCATAGTCTTCTGGTAGGAGAACTGAAAGGCAGTTAGGTCTGCAGAATCCCCATATCAAGAAACATAAGGAGATGACTGACTACCTTCCCTCCAAAGGACTGGGCCTCATCACTAGACATAGGAATCTTGGGGGGGGGGGGGAGGACTTTATACAGCACAAGTTGTATTGGAGGACTCTGTGCTGACATTAGAAAGGAACTTGTGTGCCCAGAGGCAAAGCCAGAAGCTGGGGTTATGTCCTCTCAGGCTTTGATTAAGGGATGTTTTCACATGAAGGTAGAATGAACAGGAGTGAGATGCAGCAATTGCCTTAAAGGACCAGTTATAGTAATCACCTCAAAAGACCTGGGGTCAAGCAGGGTTGTTCCCCAGAGACCTGTGGAACGTATTGGAAAGCCACTCTATCTGAAACTTTCCTAGCTTTCTTTCACTGTAGTGCTGATATTTTTTTCTTATCAAATTTTCCTTACACAAGCATGCCAATATTGCCTCTAGAACAAAACTGCCTTCAAGATTTATATCAAGGTTCTTGGCAAAAAGATGGCTAATACAACCCTTGCCTCAGGTTAACAGCTATGCAGACCTGCTTAGCTTCTAGAGGCATTTCTTAGCCTGAATGGTGCCTAGGCCTAGTATGTGTGTGTGTGTTTGTGAGAGGGAGAGAGAGAGAGAGAGAGAGAGAGAGAAAGATGAATCCTTAATACATTGTATTTATTGTTATTGGGATATTGGAAGAGTTTTTCCCAGTCATAGAAGCATAATACTGAGTGCAGTAAATAAATCTCCCAAGAAGTATATTGCAAAGAAGGCAAACTTACATTTTATTCAAGTAGATCCAGTTTTATTCAAGTAGATCCAGTTCATATTCAGGTTGCAGTCAAAAGGAGAGGAAGAAGCCTAATCTAAAGAGTACTTTCCCTATCATAAGTGGCCAGCTTGTCTGGCATCATGTGTGTGGGAGTACGAGGGCATTGTATCTACAGGAGAGACCTGCAGAGACATGTTTCCCCATGAAAGGTCATGTGCAGAGACTGAGAAGACAAAGGGAGAGAGAAAGAGGGGGGGTCACAGAGCAGCTCCCAGGTTAAGACAAGAGGCATCCCATTCAAGGAGATAACACCTGTACAAACTTAGAGGGTTGTAGTGCCCCCCAATGTTCAGGCATGCTGAGTCACTCACTCTAACAATTGTTACCTACTTGGGTCCTGACTTCGTCAGGAGAAAGGTGGGCATAGACATTTTACTTACATGTCCGGTCAACTTGTAACTGACTTATGGTGACTCCTTGCGGTTTGCCATTGCCTTCCTCTGCAGCGTCTTCCCTGGTGGTCTCCCATCCAAGTACCGACCCTGCTTAGCTTCTGAGATACGATGAGACTGGGTCACACCATGCTGCTTTTCCTCCCGTGGACATATTATAAACAAACAAACAAACAGTCAGATGTGACTGGAGAGTTGCCTGCATTTAGAATACGTCTGGGAGGCACTAAATATACACAAGAACAGAAAATATACTAAACTGCAACTTTCTGACATTCTGAAAACTTTGTCTGGCTTTGCATCATGGTTCTAAAAATGTCCTGGAGATGATACTCCAATCACTTTGGCAGTTTACGGTCTATGGTTGTGTCCTCCCACCACCACCAAGGGTTCAAGTACTATGGAAGTCATATGCAAAAAACTTGTGAGATCTCATCACAATTAGTTTCATCTGGCCATGATGCTCTTCTTTCCAGCAAGTGGTTCTTCCTCTCACAGTGGGAATACTAGTGGGAACACTAGCTGGAGCTTGCCATGGTTGCATACTGACATCACAACGTTGCTGTAAAAGGTTCCACAGTTCTACTCCCCTCTGCCCCTGAATGCCTTTTTCATGGGAATAGATGCTAGAAAACCCCTTTTAGAATTTAGCTCTGTCATGTCATCTCACTGAAAAGCTCCTGTCCAATGGCTTTATGAATTCTGGTCATGAAAGACTAGAAGATTATACCTGAAATGTACTGGACTCGGAAGGCCATGGAGTGATTTCAAACAAGCTCTTTTTATTAGGTGGTTAGTGGAAGCATGAGGGATAGTGGTTGGGGGGGCCTGCTTATATTTACACCTCCCACCTCTCCAGGGAACCCCTTCCACAAGTTGAGAGCCACTATAGAAAAGAAACTGGCTCCAGGAGAAGCCGAATAGGCCATGACGATGATAACCAGAAGAATGGTACATGGGCCTCTATGGAAAGAATCAATCCATGAAGGGGAATCACACCCACTGTCCCCACTCCAAACTTCCATGCACTAACTCAGCCTTTTACACACACCATCAATGTAATCTGATACTAAGTAAAATGAATTTAGGGTTTGTACAGAAGACTAATCAACACCTAGACCCAAGGAGAGGGAAGTAATGTCATATGTGCTGCTTGCTAGTTAACATCTAGACCAGGGCTGTCAAACATGTGGCCCACGGGCTGGATCAGGCCCTCGGAGGGCCCCAATCAGGCCCGCAAGGTCCTGGCTGTTTCTTACTTTCATTTGCAGTTCTGCTGCTGCTGCCATGTTGAAGCTTGCTTTACCAGTCTCTCTCAGTCGCACAGGAGAGATCGATAGGCAAGGCTCTCTTTTGCAATTGAGAGCCTGGTATTGGCTGAAGTTCCTCCCCCTCCCCCTCCACTACCTGGCATTTCATTTTATGGCACACATGGCCCAACCCAACAAGGTCTCATTTATGTCAGATCTGGCCCTCATAACAAATGAGTTTGACACCACTGATCCAGACAATACAGACTAACAACTAACAAGCCTTGCCTGTAGCAACCTATGGATTATTCTCCTGTTCTTCAGGATGTATAACTGTTTCAGGGCAGGGTTTAAACATGATAAATTTTGACTCCTACTGGTGGTGCAAGAGATGATAATTGCTGAGAGGGAAAAGTGTGTTTGCTGGGTAGGGACATATACGTATCATCTATTTGCGTTTGACTCAGATGCAAGAAGTTAAAGGGAAAGACCCACCACTTCATTTTTAATGGGCAGCTTTTGCTCTGGCCTCATTCTCAAACCTGGCAAAAACTGCTAGTTCCTTTTGCCTGACCCTACATCAAGACAAGAGGCGAACCCATGGCATCTGTTTAGCATGCAGATACCCCAGATCCAGTCTCTAGCTAAAAGGACTGGGTTGTAGGTGATGAGAAAGACCTCGATCTGAGACTGGAGAGCAGCGATCAGACTAAGTAATGCTAACTTTAACAGACCAGTCTGACTCAGTATAAGGCAGCTTCATGTCTTCATCCTCTAAACTTGGCAGCAGCCCTCACTCAAATACCAGAATGTTAGATTTCAAGAGCTGGAAAAAGCTTTACATTTTTTGGTGGCTATGCTGCCACAGATATATCTGCAGTGCATTCCTGGAGGCATATTGCTTCTCAAGAAAACATACAAGCCTACTTTTATAATGGCTGATGTAGGTTATACAGTCACATAGTGAGAGACAGTATATTGAAGGAAGGGAGGAAGGAAGGAAGGGAGGAAGGGAGGAAGGAAGGAATTGCCAGTACCCAGGTGGGAGCAGGGCCTCCCCTGATTTTTAGGGCTCCCCTCCAACACCAGCCAGTTGGCTGGCGGGGGGAAGCCCTACCCTCAACAGTTGTCTATGGCCCTACTTGAAAAGAGTGTGTGCCACATGTGCCTACCCTGCAAGTGGCAAATTTGCCTCTTTAAATCTTGCAGGAGGGGAGGGAAAGGGATGCACCCCCTGCTTCTTCTTGAAAGCATTTAAAAGGGGGCTTCAAGGATGGGGCTGGCCCTTTAAGGAAGGGGCAGAGCCCCCAATAGTCCCACCATAGCTACAGGCCAGCTGGACAATATTATATAGAGAATTCTGAAGAGTTTTATTTCAGCCACACTATGAAGAATTTGAAATGGAGAATTCCCCTGAGGAATTTAAAATGGAGAAGGGTTCAAGGGAAAGGAAACAGTTCAGGCACACCAGACAATTTGACTGCTATCCTGCAGAAGTCAATATATTTTATGGTTGCCAGGTCTCCCACAATGGTGGGAAACTTCCTGTTTGCAACCCCTGCTGCCTGCCATCGCTCTGACAGCCAGTGGGAGAAATATGTTATGGTTTCAACATAGAGTCCAGCAATTTCTAGAGAGGAATGATGTCACTTTCAGGTTTTCCCCCAAAGTGACACAACACTACCTTGCTGATGGTGCCCCCCCATGTCCCTGGCCCCCAGACTCCTGGTACTTGCTAGCCACTGGCTAGTAATCCTATTAAATCTGTATTTTTTTTGTTTGCATAGATCTATTGAAAACAAACCTATTAACGGGTGTCAATACAAGTGAAGTAGGAGAGGAAACCTACCATCTCAATCTAGTGTTATTCTTTTCTAGAGGGTCCTAGCAATTTCCTTACCACTGCATTAATTTAGCTCCAACTTCCTCTTGAAATGGCCTCGTCTCTGCAAACTGGGATAGACATGGGATGGTATCTTCTGAAGAACACAGACAGGGTCTGATTCAAGGGATTTTCCCAAAAGCAAGCCGATAAATGATCTTGCAGCAACTGTTGAGTTAATACCTGGCAAGTAACCCTGGGAAGTCCCCTAGTACTGAACAGCCACCCACACTTAGTTACTACAGGAGACAAGAATTGCTGCAAAGAGGAGCTCAGAAGCCTCTTCCTACCACTACCTCTAAAAGGTGAAAACACTGTGAGAGAAAAGTCCAGGATCTCCCTCCTACCCTCCAGTTGCCAGGTCCAATCTTGTCCCAGTTGGGGGATGTGGGGGCATTCACCAGCATTTTTTTTGCCCCACAAGCCACAAAATCCTGGCTATGGGCCTGCTGTCCAGTAGTGCCCTATTATACCTCATCATGCTCCAAGGAGTTATTTCCTGTCCTGCTCCCACTGCTGAGGACTTCAGTTTGCTTCCCCCCCACGCCCAACTACTGCTTGACTCCAGCTTGCTTTTATCCCCCCCCCCCCCCCCCCAGCCACATCTCAGTTCAAAGCCCCTGCCCTGGAGATTCTCAATCCCCATCTCTCTAAAGCTTTATTTTGTCTATCCTTAGTTCCCATGTACTCAGAAGTAGAACAACATGTGCCAAAGCACCACTGGTGAAAAATAAGACATGTGTCAAAGCACCACTGGTGAAAATAGGACATGTGCAACATGTGCCAAAGCACCACTGGTGAAAAATAAGAAGAGTTGGTTTTTATACCCTGCTTTTCTCTACCTTAAGGAGTCTCAAAGCAGCTTACAATCGCCTTCCATTCCTCTCCCCACAAGAGGTACCTAGTGAGGTAGGTGGGGCTGAGAGAGTTTTGACAGAACTGTGACTGGCCCAAGGTCACTGTAAAATACTGGGTTCTAGACACTTTGCAGTGATCAGCTCTAGTTTATTCAGTGATTTCAGCAAACTATAAGACCAGAAACCTGGTCTTGCTGCCCTGTTTATAAAGCATGCAAAGACCACACCCCAGCACACCCCACCACCAGCAATTGGCTATTTACATTACAACTACTACACTATGGGTCCATTCCAGGATCCTGACCTTCTGTTGTTCTGGTGGAACAAACTCAGCCAGTTTACACCCAACACACACCCACTCCGAGTGATAGGCTATTTACATTACACTGCTTATCTTTAGGTTAGTTCCTGGATCCAGGCAAGCTATTGTTTTAGAGAAGCAAGCTCAGCCTGGTCTAGTTACAGCTAGAGGAAGGGCTTAGGTTTAATACATAACACCCACCCAGCAAGTTTCATGTGGAGGAATGGGTAATCAGACCTAGTTTTCCAGATTATAATCTGCTGTTCTCACCCACTACACCACACTGGCCGTAGTCATGTCAGTGACAAAGCTGGTCATGCCAGGTACTCTCATATGAATAATGCTTGGGAGAAGCAGGATAGTCTGCAAAAGTGGAGGAAAATGTCAGAAGTTATGATAGTTCTTACATTTAACCACTGTTAAATCATGCACACCTTGGGTTTCCAGGCTGAAACCTAGAGAAGGACTATTTGCTTATGTTCTGTATGTATTATTTAGTTGCTTCCATGAGGACCCTGAGCTGGGTGGGAGAGTGGCATAAAAATGTTTTAAATTAATAAACATATAGTGGCATGTATTCAATCACCCACAGCTCTCACAGAACAGGTTTCTCCTGCTTTCCCCTCTGAAATCCACTGAGCCCCCAAGAATTTGTTCTTGGGGGCAGCAAGTCCTGAAGTGTTGCATCAGAAGCAAAATGGGGGTCTGCACTGGGAGGGGGAGCATTAATTACTTACCTTTCAGTATACAACTCAAGTGGGAGACAAGTGCTGAGGACAGACTGGCAATGTAAAGTGGGACAGCCCCGCGTTGGAAGTGGAAGAAGGGAGCACGTTCAGACATGCGCATCTGTCTATCGGCTCCGTTTCGCACTTACCCGTCTCCCACTCGCTTTCCATCCACTTTAACAGGACACTGGGAGAAACCGGTGTCCAGGGGCTGTCTTGCACTTGCCTCCCGCTTCCAGGCAGTGTGAACCGGAAGAAGGCGGGAGGCAAGTGGAGGCGGCAGTGTGAACGCGGCGTTTTGCCAGTTTGCGCACGTGCGCACATGCACAAATTGCCAAAACAGCCCTATCACGAGCTGCGGAGGCCAGCCCACGTGGGGCCACTCCACAGCAGTCTGAACGCTCCGTATCGGCACCGTTGTGCAATACACCGGCCAGTGTGAACGGCCAGCCCCGGGGAGTTTTTCCCCCGCAGCAGTTTCCTCCGCATTCATCTCGCTCCAGATTGCCAGTCTGTCCTCAGCCATGGTAGCTTCTTCTGCCCATGCTTCCCCATCCTTTTGTTGACCACCCAGCCTGCTCATTCCTGAAGCTGCAACTTGTTTCCAGCTAGTTTCATAGTGGTGATTTATTAAAGCATCTTTGACAGCTTTTAATTTCTAAAACAATAGCTCAGGATTCCTTGGACTTCATCCATTCTTTTTCCTGAAGTTGCTTCTAATCCCAAATAGTACTCAAGTCTGCTGTATGCACATCCCTGGGATTTCTCAGTTATTTATTTATTTATTAAACTTATATCCCATCCTCCCCACCTCTCGGCAGGCTCAGGGCGGCTAACAACATATGCTATAAACAGTTAAAACCATAAAACACAATTTAAAACAATTTATTGTTTACTGGACACATGCTGTATTGTACAACAGCTGAATTAGTGAATCGACTCTATTGCAAATCATTGTTTTTTAAGAGACATAAAAGTTCTATCCACAATGTTTTGTCTATTTCTCATACATCACTTGATGTTACACTAGTAATTGTGCACATGAGAAACATGCCTCAGTGCTGGAAGAAGGCACTCTATATATGCTTAAAGACACTGGTTTGAAACCAACCATCCGTGCAAAAAAGCCACACCGAATTTCCTTGTATTCCTCTCCATTCCTGCAGCCCCTTCCAACCTTCAGACAGATCTTTCCCAGTGTCATGACTCATGGGATCTGTGCAGAGGAATAGTCATGTAGGCCTGGAGTAAGGAGGGATGAGATGACACTGACCCCTTTCCCCAGCAGAACTGACCCCTTTCCCCAGCAGAACTAAGTTTGCAGAAGAGGAAGCAGGGGCAGTCTTAGGCAATAGAGGCAGCTGCTCTGGGTCTCATGCTTGGGAGCCTCCAACAGCCCATAGCCCCACCCACAATGAAAGGATAAAAAGAAGGAAAAGAGTTGGCTCCCACCACCACCACTCACATCCATCCCATCTGGGGTCAGGCAGCCCAGTCACAAGAAGAGCCATTTACACCCATCCTATCCAGATCTTGGGTAGCTGGCTCAGTAGAGGCCTCTTGTTCCTGTTCCATCTGGGCTTAGGCAGCTGGCTTCCAATGATAGTTCTTACCCAACTCACATAAGATGAGGGCCACCTCTTTCTTGTCTCTGCCAGAGGGGGCTGGAGGAGGGGTCTGGTGGGTGGAGGCTCTGATTCTGGGGCACTGTCCTAGACTTTTGGCTATGGCCCAGAATCACTAACCTTGAGAGGAAGGCATAATGATTGCACCCCCTTATTCTTCCTCACTCTGGCTTCCCCAACCCATGTGGTTGTTGTTCCTCCATGCTAGTCCTATGAACCTGGAAATGATCTTTTGGGGGTCAGAAAAGACTGCAGGAATGGACAGGAATGCATGAAAACTCTGCATTCTATGCACTGAGTAGTTACTGTATTATATATATGTTGTGTGATCAAGCCTTGGCTTGAAAGCAAGTAGTAGGAAGGAGTCCTGGTAAATGGTGACTCAAACAAAGCCCCAAATCTACAGGCAGCATGTGCAATGTCTCTTTAAATTAACACAACAGCTTTTTTTTGCCCCATCAGCAATCACAAAGCTCTGAATGGGTTTACAGTGGGGAGTAAATATAGCCAAAGCAGAACCATCTATCGTTAAGTCAGATAATATCAAGCCACGAATACCTGTCCATGTGGGATAGAATGGACACTTTATCTACAACAGCTGTTGTCTGTTTGAGTTGGGGGGAAGCTTTTCTTTAAATTTATGCTGTAGTGAGTGATTTGCATTGCATCAGATTATACTGGGATATATTGTGTCATATGGCATGACCTGGTATAACCTGACTTAATGTAACACACATGTTTGTATTGTATTACACATTTTTTTAACAAAGAAAAAATCTCTGAAAAGCTGTTGGGAGCAGGTGGCTTCTGTAAATGGAAGATACTTTCCCGTGGTATTTTATACCAGCAAATACCAAAATGTGTCTAAAACGTTCAGCAGAACAATCAGAGAAAATTACAGCCAGAAATGTTTTTCATCTGCATTTTACTATTGTGAGGAGGGAGCAGTATATCTCCTTTAAACTCCGTGAGAGTTCAGTTGTGTGTGCAGAGAATGGAGGGAGTTACTGAGTAGAAATAATGCAGAAATTAAGCAAGTCTCATTGGTAAACATTTAACTACCCACTCTTTGCCTTTTTTTTTTTTAAGGTAATTTGAAAATTTTCCTCCCTTGCCCTACGTGATCCTGGCTAGAAAGGCAGATCACATTGCATGTGCATATCATCATTTTAAAAATCAGAGGATCATGTGAGCAAATGAGCTAATGTTTAAAACCAGGGACTTATAAATTCAAGCTTCTGAAATCTACAGAGCACTGATGTAATGTTGCAGCTAAGGATTCAATATATGAATTAGGAGAGCTCAAGTTCAAATTTTATCTCTGTTAGATTGTTGTCAGAAATCAGATAATGTGCAAGCAAGACTCTGTGCTTGTAATTTGGAATCAGTTGACTCAGTTTCCCATATCTTTCTTTATTGTGCCCAGTATCTCTCCTTATATATAACTGAGTAGTGGGGTGGCACTTTCTGAACATTCCACATGCTCAGAAGCTGTCCCTATCCACTGGCTGCATTGCCTGAGTCCTGCCCATAGAAGTGGTGCCGCCAAAACTTTCCTCAGAAGATGGTTGCTTCACTCCGGTGATCACAGCTACTGTCTTTGCTCACCTCACCAGATGACAATTGATTCCCTCAGTGGACCAAACCCACCATCTTTAGCCTCTGAGCCAAATTTGCTGAGGCAACACTTTCCAGAATGGAAAAAAACCATTGCTAAGTAAACAGCTGTCAGCATAGTGGAGGCCCAAATTATCAAAAACCAGCCCAAGTTATCAAAAAAACAGCCAGTGGATACACACACAAGCAGAGAAAGAGGATGGGGCCAGACACACAGAAAACAGGAAGCCAAAAACCCGAGGCATGCTGCAAAGCACAAATACAGACACAGTCACAGACAGATCTACGTTGGCATGCACAAACAGGAGGAGTGCAGGAACAACTGGCAGAAGTGGAGAATGATGTATACATTAAAAAATACAGAGAGTGTGTGACACTCTGATTAAACCTGCGAGTGGGGGAAAACTTTAACCACACCCAGAGTGTGAAAACTAATTACAAAGAGAGAGACAAACCAACAGAGACAGATACAGACATCCAGATACATATTTAAAGCAAAAAAAGGAAGGAGAAAACCAGGAACCCAGGTCACAACTTGGCTGTTTGCCAAAAGCCATGAAAAGGACACTTGCTGTTTTTAGTAAAGCTGTATTGTATAAAAGAGGTGTCACTCATGGAACTCATATGCCCATAATCCTCTTCATCATTCCAACATAATGTACTGAGACTTTCGTCACAACCATTCAGTTTCAACCCAATTTCCCTTGAGACCTGTTCCATAACAGGGTGGACAGTGCGACCATGACCACATTGAATGACAGGGATGTCCAACATAAAATGACTTTGCAGACTGCCAAGTTGTAGAAATTTCTCCACAGAGCTCTGTGTGCTGCATTTTCTGGCCCATATTGTGTGACCTTGGACACCAGTTATTGTGTAACATAAGGTATGTGAGACTTTACTTCCACATTTGTGCCTTTCTATTACATACTGCTAATATGTACTTAACCTCCTTCCAGCCTATGCATTTGCTACACATCACATCTTTCTAGAGCCCACTGTATTTATTTCCACAACGGGCCTTATTCCTAGTACTGATATATGTTCTAATCTTTTAGACTCAATTTTATTCAATTTGTCAGGCTATTTGGATGCCCTGACAGTGTACCATCTTCTTAATGACTCGTTACCTGAAATAACTGAAAAAGTAGCCCTATTTTTAAGTTTGGTAATCAAGGACCGATTGAAAATTGTTAACCTGCTTATATTTAAATTATCCTTGTTATCTCTATATTTGCTCATTATCTGTATGGATAACTTGATATATGCCAATAAAGGTTTTTTTGTATTGTATTATTATTGTGCAAGCAGGCCACCTGCAAGGACTGGGGGGGAGGGAGATGTCATTTCCCTTCCCACATTATTTCTTTTTTCTCTTCCTTGAAAGCTGCCATATTCTCTCCCCTTTTCCTGTCTTCTTTCTGTTCCATTTACCAGTCAATTTACCTTTATCTTCCCCTGTCTTCAATTCTCCCTCCTTCTCTTCCCCTAGCAGCCTCTCCCCCGGCTTAGTTGCATGATGCCAGCTGCCAGGCCACACTCAGTTGTATGGTGCTGCGGGCTGCCAGTCCAGGCCCAGGTGCACAGTGGGGAACACACAAGAGCCTGTGAGGGGCACATCAATATCCCTGGTACCCCCTCCAAATACTATTTTCTCTTTTCCCCCTTCCTGACAGCCCCCATATCCTCACCTTTCTCTGCCTCCTTCTCTCCTTGCCAATCACCAAAAATTCTACATTTTATCTGCACCGCATATTGTTATATCTATTACATATTTACTACATTTATACCCCACCTTTTTCCATACTGTGATGTCAAAGTAGTTTATACCATTCACTTCCATTTTATCTTCACAACAACCCTGTCAGGTAGATTAGGCTGAGATTAGGCCCAAGGTCACCAAGCAAGGATCCATGGCAAAGTGAGGATTCAAACTGGGGACCTCCAGATCCTAGTCTGATTAATCACTATACCACACTGGCTATTGTGTGGTGGTTGCAGCAAGCCTGGGTGAGTTCACATGGTATCAAGCCATCTGGTAGTTGCTGCTAGGCCTGGCCCCAATGAGTCCTTCCTCAAAGACCAAAACAGCTCTAAAGAGTCCTGCTTTCCCCCCTGTCTTTTACTGACAGAAATCAGTGATTGATGGCTGGCAATATTATTGTGGCTGCCTAGCAATGACCACTAAGGGCATGCATTTCTTAAAGCTACAGTCATTGACTCAATTAATTTGGGGTGTTTTAAACCACAGGTGTTTGTTTTTTTTAGATTTCACATTTTCCTGCAAATCTGTGGCTTTTCTCTGATTTGTAGAAAGATCTGAGTAATTATTGCTGGATTGTGACCTTCATTTATTTATTTAGACTTATGCAAGGCATTTTTCAAAATATCTTTGTTTTCCTTGCACTCAGGAATGAAATGGCACCTTTGAACCATATTACTGTTTTACACCTTGATGACTACAACATAGTTCCTTTGGACCAATGAAATGGAAGCCACCAGGTAGGCATGACTACTGTTCACCAGGGAATTTGGGGACAGTATTGATGAAGAGAGATTCTTAACTTACTGAAGCTGTATCTTTGGCTGCTCTGCCTTCTTCCTCACCCTTGTTTGCCAAGCCTTAGAGCCTTTTTCATACCTTTCAAAGCCTTCCCCTTCCATCCATCTGTTTCCATCTCTTGTGAGGACGCTTGTCAAGCTATGTTACATCACTAACGTCCCTTTGGCCTGCTGCAATTTTTTCCCTTTAAGGAAAAAATATAGCTGCTCACTCAGCACTCACATCTATAAAACTATAGGCAAGAAATACCTAAACATAAAAGTGGATGTCTATAGGCAAGAAATATCTAAACAAGGGCACCTTGACAACATTTTCTCCCTGCCCCCAAACTCTATTAGCTTGTCACACAAGCATGAATACTCTTCATCGTTTCTTTGTATACACCCATTGAATGTTGACAGGATCCAAGTGGAAGGAACTTTGTATTTAGCTATCCCCAGAAGTGACTTTTACCCTTTCCTCCGATAAATTCATGAGCCATGAAGTACACCCAGAGAGCCTAAAGAACACACACAGTATGAAAAAAATAATCACCTTGAAGCAGGGCTCAGGCTGTTACTTCTTTTTGTCAGGCTAGTGCCCAGACTGTAGTCCATTACACACAGGTGGTGTTTTGAGTTTGAGGGTCACTGAACACTGATACTTTCCCCAGTAAATCACTTTTTCTGAAACACATGTGTTTAAATACCTTTGTAGAGTCCTAGCACAACAGAGGTGGGAGAAAGACCTGTAAATCTCTTCAGAGACTCATCTAAACATCTCTCTCTCTCAAACTAAAAAGGTACAAAAAAGGTATAATGTAGTAAAATGGGATTTAGTCTTTGAGGCCCTTTTCAGCCTCACTGAGAATACTGTAAGAGACACATCTAAATTGAAAACAAAGATATATTATGATAATTATTTATTTTTTAGATCTACTTGGATTAAGGGATCAAATTTCTCTTCAGTGTTTCCAGGAAAACTATTAGGAAGTGTAGGAATGAAAGGGGGCTCGGGGCAGGCAAAATTAAGTGTTTTGAAAAGTCACGCTCTTGGAAGATCATGCCCAGGATTGCATCGGGGTTTCCATTCAAAATTAATCTATGGGATTCTTTCGGTACATGAACTGAGGCTGCCAACCTCCAAATGAAGTCCGGAGATCTCCAGAACCATAATTGATCTCCAGAGGACAGAGATCAGTTCCCCTGGAGAAACTGGCAGCTTCAGATGGCAGACTCTGGCATCACATCCCCATTGAGCTCCCTCCCATCCCCAAACTCCACCCTCTCCAGGCACTGCCCACAAAACTTCAGGAATTCCCAATTTAGAGTTGGCAATCTCAGTGTGAACTCATTCATGTGTACTAACCAGCCGTTACAGTTTTACTAGTGAAGACTCAAATGGAAGGTGTTCTCCTCTTAGATCACTCTTGGACCAGTTTTTACAATGTGTAAAATAGTACTATTGTCCTTGTCATCCTTGAAATGTTTCCCACTTTTTCTTGCTATACTGTATATGTTGACTTTCCTGCCCCCCTTACAGATCTTGGTAGAGTTGCATTCCCACATAATTCCACCCAGGATTCCTTCATCTTCAGAATACTGATGATCCTGATGCCACCTTTATGCTAGTGCCATTTTGGGCTAATGACTGGGTCAAAATTGTCTTTCAAACTGGGTATCATAAAGAGTATAAAAATGCCACACTTTCCAGACATAACAGATCCCCTCCCCCAACATACTTGAGCAATCCCTTCTTGTTATACAAGTATTTGAACAAGGATTGAGGTGTGTATTGATGCAGGTGATTTCACTCCTCCTAATGGTAAATGTGAAATAATCTCAGCTAACAGCCGCCATAAAATATTTTTAAAGAGCATGTTTTATGGGGAAAGCAGCTGAGTTGAAATGAGCACACAGTCCAAGCACTGCTTTGTATACTAATTATCTACATGAATGGATGTACAAATGGGCTTGGAGCACCCTACCTGCTGGGTTGAAAACTTGCTTCTGGTCACAGAGTTGTGTGCACTTCCTGTGCACCTGACTGTTCTGTGCAGGCCATCAGATTGAGTTATGTCATGTTATGTCACATCATAGACAAGACATGACCCAATGTAACCTGACACAGTGCATTTGCCTGCATTGTAAAAAATCAGAGAACCATGGCAACTGGGGTGCAATTTCCTTAAGGCCGACACATTCAGTCTCACTACCCAGGAAAGTGCAGGCCCTGATTTTTGTACCATTAGCTTGGATATTTGTAGAAATGGTTGGCCTCTCTCCGGGATATAAAACCATACATTGTGCTTATTTACAGCACTTGAAAAACAAGAAGCTTTTCACTACTTCATCTAAATGAAAACTGCAGCATAGCCAATAAAACACATCACGGAAAACAAAGTCAATTCTCTTTCTATTAATAATAAACTTTTAAAAAGATTTATCAGCTGTTCTCCCTTTCTTTCTTTGTTATGTCTCTGTGATGCTGTCCAAAGCAACATCTGTAAATATAGATGCCTGATAAGATTTAATAAAGAAACCCATTACCTTTGAACTTAGAGCAGGGTGTGTGTGGGGAAACTATACATTCTAAATATTATTTGAAACTAGACTAGGACCATTTCCGTACACTTGCATCGGCGTTCTTAAATCACTGACATTTGTAAAACTTTCTGCACAGTTTTTGGCTGTGCCAGGAGTAGCTCCAAATTTACTGCCCAGATCCACTTTTTCTGCAATTCCCCTCCCCTTTGGATATTAACTCACAGTTTTCAAGTGTGGAATTCTGGAAATCAATTTTTGTTTCCCACTGCCCTTTTGTGGTGTCAGCATCACGTGTATGCCTGCCTAGTCCCCCAAACAACAGACAGATGTTGTTTAAATAATATCACTGTGTTTTAATGCAGGGACAAAATGAGCAATGAGATTTAATGTAGCTTTCTCCATGCAATTACCTGTTTATAAAGTTCCTTTCCTTTCCTTTTTTGGTGTGTGTGTGTGTGTAGGTTTTGTTGCTTGTATAGTTTCTTCATTCATACCAGAAACTCTCCCCTTCCCCTATAGCTCCCATTGTGTTTTCGATGACAATTCAGTGTTTTAAACATCTGCAAATAATGGAATTATATAATTGATTTGATAATCATGGTAACTTAACATGTGCAGTGTTTCCATTTAGCGTGCTTCATAATCATTGAATTAGAGTATCCAGTTTGACAATTGCGGATGGAATAGTATTCATATTCCATTCCAAACAGAATGCTATTCAGATCATAACACTCTTATTGATTGGTGTATCCAGTTCGATGATTGCGAATAGAATACTATTTTCATTAGGATTCGGGGAGAATCTTTGCCAGCCATTTTTTTTCATTGGTGACTAAGAAAGAGCGGGGGACCTTTGAAATGGTGGGAACCATGTTGCTTCCCATGATACATCAAGCCTTTTAAAAACAATGTTATAAATGTTACTGCACATATGCAAAAAAAGGAGGATCTTTCACTGATGAAGTACATGATGACACATTTAGTGTGCTTCATAATTATTAAATAACACTGTTATGAAGGTGAATCATGGGCCATTTTCTTACTTGGTTCCCCACAATACACTCAGCCCCCCCCCTTTTGCGATATTATGATATTATAAGATTGCAAAAAAAAAAAAAGATATGAGATTCTGTTGCTGACAAAGTACATGATGACATGGCCATACAAACCCTTTTCAAAGGAAGTATGGAATACATGGGGAAGGTCAAATCTGAAGTCAAGAAAAAATTTCCCCAAATCAATGTTCTTTTGCCAAAGGGGTGCTGCAAAATTGGAGCATCAGCTGGAGATTCAACTCCCCAGGAAACAGCAGCAATGCTGAGGTGCGGAAAAGGTCTAGATATGAGCTGAATTCAATGCCCCTTTCCTCGAATAATTAGCATTTTGTATGCATTTCTTGCTTTTCAGGTTGCATAGTGAAGAGAGGCATATTCCTATAAGGAGGCAAGACTGAGTCAGGACTGTATCACTTTATATTGCAGGTTAGTATGATCGAAAACTCTTCCATACCAGAAACTCTCCCCACATACAAACTTATATGCCACAGTGATGGGTTAAAGCCTAGCTTTCTCCCTAATATTCTAATTTTATATGGAAGAGCATTATCCCACATGAAGCATTTCACAAGCAGGCTGAAATGGTATAGTTTGGACAAAGGGCTTTTCCCCACTAGGTTAATGTTATAAGTTAGAAATGTAATATACAAGCAATTTAATACAGCCCTAATACTGGATAGCTAAGTTAAACCACTTTATAATATGCTGTCCAGCTTGTCCTTCAAACTTTCTGAAGGAGGAGACCTAGGCTTGGATCTACTGGAAGATTTCTATGTATGCTGCATTGTTGTGCTAAATCCATTTACGTTTCTGCTTGAGGACTGCTGGATTCAAGCCCAAAGTCCTATCTTCCAGAAAACTGATGTACCATTGCATGCTAAACATCAATCAATACACTGACCAAAATTCAGTTGTGCAAATACACAAACATTGGCATAGTTTCTACACTGGCAGAATTCTGGTTGCATGATTTGCTGTTTTGCATAATTTCTTCTGGTTTTGCTAGTCATGGGAGGAGCAAGCTCACTGACTTCTGCTTACTTTTTGAGCATATGATACAAAAGCAGCATAGAAATATTTTAAATAAATGAATACATATCCTATACTGAAAATATTATTCAGCTTCTTCTCTGTTCCCACATTCTGTTTCTGTTCTCCTTTGGTTTCCTAGCATGTACACAGCCCTGGTTATTGTTTGTTCTCTGACACACATTGCAAAATTTGCAAAGTAATCCACAATCCTCCCTCTCCCTCTGCCTCAGATTTTCTTGGCTAAGCACTTGGAATAAAGCTGCACTATGTTGTCCTTGGGAAACAACAGTTGCTAGAGACCTGGTGCACACATCAATCTCTACCCCTTAATTTATCTGCAAAATGACTAGATGATGACTGTATAAGCAGGTTCCATTAGAAAGCACTGCAATGGAGGTGATATCTGGATGACATTAAAATTCTATATGTGGTACTAGATCAATGATGTCTCATTCATGTTGATATATTTTAAAAACATTTTAAGGTACTTTGGGGCATTCAAAGTGGCTTATAAGCCTCATAAAAACAAAGCAACCAATGTTAAGAGCAGTATATTTTTAAACACAAAGGTCCAGCCATCAAGAAGCAATTTTAGAGAATAACCCAAAGTACCAAGAAGCAGCTTGATGCCTAAAAGATGGCCAAGAGGGCTCCCAGCAAACATCCCTTTGAGGAAGTTTCAGTAATGGGGCATAAACCACAGACAAAGCTCTACTTGCCTAACTTTTGAAGGCAGATGCCCCAGAAGGAAGAGTTTCTGATGGTGATCTCAGCTGACACCTGGAAGTAGTCTTTGTATGCTGTAATTACGATGAGATGAAAATATGCATCCAAATCAGCCCTGACTGAGAGGTCATGTTCATTATTCTATCTGCCATTTTTTGTAGCCCAATCAGGGCAGTGTTCATGGTTCATAATTCTTCCATTTTATCTTCACAGCAACCCTGTGAAGTAGGTTAGGCTGAAACAGAGTGACTGGCTCATGGTGTCTATTTGAGCAAACAAACTCTCATAAGCTATTTTAGTTTTCTTTGGCTCTTGGCCATTTTATACTCAAAGGGGGAAGAATCCATCTTGACTCCAAGAGGTGGTCATGAGCACATGGTCTTCTAGATACTGAAACCAATGTAATGGATGACTTCCAAATGCTTGCAGCTCCAGTTATAGTGCCTATATCTCTTATTACCATTTGTAGGGATATGCATGAGTCAGGGTTTAGAGGATCTTCATTTTATGTACAATTCTTTTCATCCTTGCCCACTCTGTTGTGTTTGCAAATGAAGTCTGTGCTTTTTATTTTCCTATTAAACTTCTTTTCATTTTCAGTGTGGCTCATCTGATGTCTGTGATCCACACTAAGCCACTGTTCAGTCCATGCATACCAAGCAGAGAAAGGGGAGGAGCAGCAGTTAAACACTAATCTCCTCATGTACTCAACTAGGCATGTTGGTCCCCTCAGTAGTGAGTGTGAAAGGTGAGGGAGATGCAGACATGGAACCAAGCCTTCAGTCAGTGTAGTGTGGTACTAAGAGTGTTGGACTAGGATCTGGGATACTCAAATTTGAATCCCCACTCTGCCCTGAAAGATTGATGGGTAACCTTAGGCCTGTTGTACACTCTCAGCCCAGCCTACTTCACAGTTGTAACAATAAAATGGAGAATAAGACAACAGTCTAAGCCACTTTGGGTCCCTATTGGGGACAAAGGGGGGTATAAATTAAGTGAGTGCGTAGGTCAGTTTGGGCCATAATTACTGTCAAAGTTCTCAGACCAGTAGTTTAACTATCTATGATGGCCCCTTCCATTTCCCTCCCTCAGAGGCAAGATTTTCCCTCAGATTTTCTTTCCCTTTTGTTACTGAGCCATCTTAGTTGTCTGTTTTCTTCTTTTCTGAAGAATTCTGACTGTCCCACCCTGTCACAGTATAATATTTTGGCTGTTTGCTTAGCCCAAGAACCTGAGGGAAGGAATGGGAGCCTCCTTTAATTTATATGACTTAAATGGCACTCAAGAAGTTTTTATATTCCAAATTAACAAAATATTTTATTCAACATAGAGGGGAAAGGTCAGGTAAAATTAGGGGTAAAATTTCTAAGGTAACTCAATACAGATAACTCTGAGGTGAAATCAGTACATACACAGATTTTAGTTCCTTTGTTTCTGGCTAATGAGAATTTCTTAGCTTTTCACAGTGACTTAAACCTTTATGTTTTATTTATTTATTATTTATTAACTTAGACTTTTAGACTACCCTTCCCTGAGGGCAGAGCTCAGGGCATTTCACAACAGGATAAGAACAACAGATAATTTAGATTAAGTTAAAAACATAATAAAATGGCATACAAATCAACAGATCAAAAGACAGTCTGTTCCAAGACAGCAAAAATGTTGAGGAAGAATTGCAGCTTTCCCATAGCCTCCTAAGGGAGTAGGTGAGGGGAGGTGGGAGATATGAGAGTACCAGATTAATTGCTGTTCTGTCGCTACCCTCAACTATAACCCTGGTGGAACATCTCTGCCTTACAAGCCCTGCAGACAGGTAGTAGATCCCTCAGGTCATGGATGTTCTCTCGCAGAGAGTTTCACCAGGTGGGGGCCAGGGCTGAAAAGCCCCTGGTTGAGGACAGCTGGATCTCTCTCAGACCAGGGACTACCAGGGACCAGGGAGAGGCTTTTGTTCCAGTGTTTTCCCCAAACACTTCAGTATACTTTATTTGAGTATTCTCTAACTCTTTTGGTTTCCAGAAGGCTGGTACACTCTTTCCAGCACCCAAACCCTTTCTTGAAACACCAGTACTCATCTTGAGTTTTTAACTGACTCTTAAGGTCTTTAAAGGCAGTTTCTAATCACACCAGACCAGGGATCTCTGCACTCTTCAGAGCTAACTCCCTGTTTGACTGGGTAGGGAAATTCTCTTTTCTCTCTAAAAGATCTATCCCCTTTCATTGGCCTACTTCCCAACTTCCTTGCCAACTTTCCCCCAGTTTTCCTGTCTGTGTTAAATTGCTCTCAGTCAGGGCTGAATTCTAAATCTGTCAGTACTCAACACTTATAAGCTAGGGCTGAAATCAGATTGTCAGTACTCAACTCAGTCAAGGCAGAAATCTGACTGTCTCTTCTTTCTCTGCTCAGCTGATGCTAACCAATCAGATTGCTTGGAGCAGCCTATCACTCAAGGCTCTCTGTTTCTGTGAAGAATTAACCTTTCACAGTCCTTTACTCTGTTTGTACAGTACTTTGAAGCTTTTAAGAATTGCAGACTGTTACACCACCCATTTTTGTCTTCTCTTTCTTCCTTGTCTTTAGAGCAGCTAAGTAAATATTTCATTTATTTACTACATCTTGCCCTTATTCTAAGTTGCTAAATTGTACATGGTTCATGCTTAGGTAGGCTAGCCTCCAGGTGGGATCTGGGAATCCCTCAGAATTACAGCTCATCTTCAGACTACAGAGATCAGTTCCCCTGGAAAACATGGATGCTTGGGAGGGTGGACTCTATAGTATTGTACCCCATTGAGGTCCCTGTCCTCCCCAGGCTCTATCCCCAAATCTCCAGGAGTTTCCCAACCTGGATCTTGCAACCCATCACCTGCCAGTAGCTAGGGGGGACCTGGCAACCATATTGATGCTATCTTCATCTTATCTTCACAACAACCCTGTGAGGTATGTCAGGCTGAAACAGAGTGACTGGCCCATGGGCATTCAGTGAGTTATGTGGCTGAGAGAGCAATCCTAAGCATGTCTATTGAGGATCCTGCTCAAGTCTATTCAATAGGAACTGTTTCCCAGGAAAATGTTCCTACAGTGAGAATTTGAACCTGGCTCTCCCAAGGTATGATACTTCACTCTGTACCACCTGGTTACCATTTTGGATGGGATTTAGCCATAAATGCCAAACCTGAACATGCATTACAATACAGTTCATAGCACTTCGGTTATTTCTAGATATTTTTGAAGGTATGGAACATTTCTTTCTGATTTCCATTCCTCCATCTTCAGTCAGCACTGGGCCAGTTTACCTGGGAATTAATGGAGAATACCATACTGGTAGACTTCCTTTATAAAATGCACTCTGCATATGTGGTCATATGCAGATACGTACATAGATATACCAGAGCTTTCACCTACAATTTGAGGTTTTTATTACTCATGATATAAAAACTGAGAGTGGGCTTTTCTGTTCCTTCCAGCTCCTTCTCACCTATCCTGTGGATTGTTTTCTTAGGTATTAGTCATTAGTCATGCAAACCAATTAAGCCATGATGAAGTTTCAACCATTATTCATTTTTGACCCCTCCCATGTTGATTACAAATGTTTTGAATTTTAACTTCCTTTACACTGTGAAGATTAAAAATCATTTCTCTCCTTCCTCAGACCAGATGCATGCTATCAACCAGTTGATTCCTTTGTCATTTCCAAAAAAGGAGAGAGCCCAGTAGTTTCTTGAAAATACAAAATAATGACACACATGCAGCTCTTGGAAGACAGAGGAGAATGAAACTAACTATACATCTCTAATTTGCAGCACAGCAATACATTTGCAAAAAGGTAACTGAGGATCCCATTACAAAATGATGATCATTTTAAGCAGATGTGTAAAAACTCAAAAGAAAGCTCAGGATCCTGCCAAAGTTAAGAACTTTTCACATTCATTTCAAGGGAAGCAGTTTAGCACATACTTAACACTGCCATCTTAAGCACAGTTACACCCTTTTAAACCCACTGACTCTAATCTTTCCTATTATATAAAGCCATTTTCAAGATTCCATGGAGCAAGATTCCATGGGGCGCCAAAATCAGTTGGCTAGACGGACTGCCACTCAAAAGGGGGTCCCTGGCCACTGGCTGCATTCTCTCCCTGCTTTGCCTCAGTCCCACCCACAGAGCCACCGGCCAGCATCTCGGCCTCAGTCTGGAGGGAGCCAGCGAAGGGGAAGGACCGACTGGGTGCTGGGTCCACTCTTCTTCTCTGCCCACTGCCAGGTGGGTCTAACTGTCCCCTCAGTGGCCTGCTTCTGTCAGTGAAAAGACAATGGACATTCAGCGTAACCTCTCCCCCGCATACTGCTAGCGTGCCCAGAATAAACTGTCAGAATAAACTGTCAGAAACAGGGGGCATTTCACACAGCACTCCGTAGTGCTTCAGGACCAGTACAAGAACTGAAGAATGCTTGGGAGGAGGTTTCAAGGTAAACTGGCTCAGGAACGCTTCCCCAACGGGAGAGGCACGTTTCTGTGTGAAAGGGCCAATATGTTCCATTAAGGAACCGGTACTAATATGGTTCTGTGTGAAATGCCTGACAGAAACTGTTACTGAAGAGTTCCTGAAACGGAACATATTGGCTGTGTGAAATTCCTCAGGCTTTATCTCCTGCTTAGAGCTCATTGCTAGGCAACCAAGCTTGCTTCTCTGAAAGCCCCTTTCCACACCTATGTTGGGCTCTGGGAGAAAATTCATTGGGGCCAGCTGAACAGAATGCCATAGAGGCCACCCTCCAAAGCAGTAATTTTCTCCAAGGGAGGGGGGAAGATCTGTTGTCTGGAGATCAATTGTAATACCTGGTGATCTTCAGGCTCCACCTGGAGGTTGGCTACCCTAGGTGTAGCAGTCAGTGCTTCAGAGCAGGATCTGCTAGACCCAAATTCTTGCTGCGTGGATGATTTCGGGCCAGTCACAGACTTTAAGCCTAACCTACCTCACAGGGTTGTTGTGCAAGTCAAAAAGGGGGAGAGGAGAATGATGTCAGCTGCTTCGGTCCCCATTGCAGAGAAAGACTACTTTTCCTTCAGGGGAAGTATGGTTGTCAATCTCCAGGCGAGGGCTGGAAATCACTCAGAATTACAAGTGCTGTCCAGATGGCAGAGATCAGTTCCCCTGGAAAAAATGGTGGACTCTGTGTCCTTATACCCTGCTGAGATGGACCCTTTATGACAGCCAATGTGACATAGCAGTCAAGGCTTCAGAGCATGGTGGAGGCTGTGGAGAGGGGAATGGAAACTTGAAGAGTGAGGTTGATGACTGGCTGGGAAGGAGATAGGGTTGCTAACTTCAGGTGGAAAATTCCTGGAGACTTGAGGGATGGAACCTGGAGACAGTGAGGTTTGAGGAGGAGTGGGACCTCAGACAGGCACAATGCCATAGACTCCACCCTCAAAACCAGCGAGTCCTTCATGGGGAACCATTGTTGCCAGTCTCCAGGTGGGGACTGGAGAGCACTGAGAATTACAACTGTTCCCTAGGGGGGAGGGGGGAGGAGATGGAAAGCTGAAGCCAGAGGGCAGATAATGATACATTGACAGTTGGCTGGGATGTAGGGTTGCCAACTCCAGGCTGGGAAATTCCTGGAGATTAAAGGGGTGGACCCTGGAGAGGGTGAGGTTTTAGCAGGGGTGGGACCTCAGAATGGTTCAATGCCATAGACTCCACCCTTCAAACCACCCATTCCCTCACGGGGAACCATTGTTGCCAATCTCCAGGGGAGGGATGGGGATTATGCTGAATTACAACTGCTCTTCAGATGGTAGAGATCTTCTCCTGGAGAAAATGGTGGACTCTGTGTCATTATATCCTGCTGAGGTTGCCACAGCAAATTGACACTGACTGCCCAAGGCCAGGGCACTCTCCCAGAGCCTCTTTCTAGAGCCCGTTGTATTTATTTCCACAATGGGCCTTATTCCTAGTTGACTTATAAGATACAACTTTGCTTAAAACAGCACTGTAACTCTCCTACTGAAATCAATGAAAATTATAGCTCCACTCTATATTAGTTCCACTTCATTATGAGACTCAGGCCTGATTTAAATATGATGCTGGAGAGGCAAAGGGTTCCCATCGCCTCTTTTCATTGCCCTGCACCTTTTTAAAACTGTGCTGCAACCCTAGGTGTGTTTAGTTAGCATGGCACCACAATATCTGCAAGGCACTGGATCCCTGGCATGTAAGCTAAGCACATGTAGCTGCTTTTCAAGGGTTGCAGCACAGTTTAAATGAGAGGGTTAACTTGTGCCAAGTCACACAGGAAAGCTCCTTGCCTTGCCAGTGATTTCCTTCCAAGTGTACACTTTAAATGGCTGGATCATGGCCCATCCTCATATGCAAAATACTGGAATATAATTTCATATAGCTCATTGGGCACACAGGACATATGCAAATATTTCTTTTGTAATTTGCCAGCTAGATTCTGAAATAGGTAACTACAACAGACTCGATCTCCCCTCCCTTTTTGTAGCAAAGTTGATGTTGAACTGCTAGCTTCATTTCCACAAGTTGGTGTCCAATATGCAATCTGATCACACACCTCGAGTTTTGTGAATCATAGTCATGGCGTTAAATTGAATCACAAATCCCACATTAGACTGACATAAATCTGATTTTGGCCTGAACTTGGAGTGTTTGAAATACCAAAACACTACTCACTGATCCCTAATGAGAAGTAATCAAAGAATTTAACCAGAAGTACAAACGCTTACACGTTGCTACAGATGTAGCCAAATTGACTCAAAGTGGTTCTCTTTTCAGTATGAAAGATGTGTGCAAATATACCTTACTGACATGTGCTCTGTGCTAATGGAATCTATGAAAGAGGAAGAAAAACCACGGTGGCTTTGTTCTCCAAAGGGATACTGGTTCTTTCAAAATACCCTATTTCTGACCTCCCACAATAGCTCGCTGAATACCACGCACAATATTGTATAATATAATTTAGAAATTAACCAAGCTACAGGAATACAATTTGGATAGCTCCCAGCCCGGCTGCTTTTGCCACGTTCCAAACACCCATAATTTGTTTGAGGTCCCTTTCTCTCGTCTGTTGCCAAAAAACCAGCTTGGCAACTGGCTGCCCAAAATGATCCCATCTATCTGATCTCGAAGCTTGTGATTATGTTGTCTTTTAAAACCTCCACTTCAAAACACTTGAGAGACAATATGATTTAGCACAGGGGTTGTTAATGACATGCCCTGGGAAATAAAGGAAATAAAGATACCTAGAAGATCAATCCCATTTCTCCAAAGAGGGGGGGAAATAGAACTGAAACCAAGTTTGGCTGTGTTTGGAAAGTGTGTACACAGAGCGCATAGGAACCGAAAGAAGCATGCAGATAGAAATGTTCTAGGTATGTGGAATCTGTGCACACAAAGAAGCCAACCTTTTTCTTAAAAAAAAAATCCAAATGTTATAGATGCTGGCAAGTCAGCTCTTCCCCCCTTAGGATTTTCAAGGTAAGAGATATTCAGAGGTTGTCTCCCATTGGCTGCCTCTGGGTAGTGACCCTGGGCTTCCTTGGTGATTTCCCATCCAAGTATTAACCAGGGCCGACCTTACTTAGCTTCTGAGACTTGATGCAATTGGGCTAGCTTGGGCCACACAGGTCACGGCTTACATTCCCTAATTTTTGGAAGGGGAAAACAGTCCATTTTTTGGGAAAGGGGGAATACTCCATGTGTCTACCATAGCACTAGGTTTTCTGATTTTGCTATTGCATAGACACAGCAATCCTGAGTTATTTGCTGGTTGGGTTTCGGTTTAGGACTTGGTTGTTAACTGACAATGGTCAAAGCTTTTGAGACAGGGTCATACCCTATTTTTAGGTATTTTCCTCTCAACGTGCTTGCAAGAGTGCTGTCTTGATGAATCAATAAATACCGTTAATGGAATCAGCAGAGATTGGCTTGATAAACCATGCTTACAGATAAGATATTTTAAATCCATGGATGAAATTCACAGAATGAAATTTATCCCATTGGTTTTCATGGGATCTAAGTGCACTTGTGTCTACTGAATTGTCCTTCCAGGAATACCAAGAATCTTAGGTTTAATATGGGTAATTTCTCAAATCCAAAAGTGTAATGGTTAGGGCCTAGCTCTGTAGTTGTATACATTTTCTAAAACAGGTAGAATTTTGAGAACAAATTATTACTAGGTTTGGATAGTCATAATGTGTGTGGAGGCATTTAGAAAGAAACAGCCTGGAAACACCCAGAAGATGATTTACATGAACCAATACCCAGACAATCCATCAACTCCTCATTCAACCACAACATGTTGTGAGTCAGGGAACAACCCAAATTCTTAATTTCAGAATTCTGTAAAGGAGTCAAGAAATGCATAAAGGAAGTTCAGGAAGGTAGGACTGGGAAAAACTGGCAATTAAACACTTAGGCTGCTTTCACATGAGGATGATTGCATCCACAGAGGCAATACAAGGAGAGGGATTTGCATTGGCAATGGAACCCCTACACAGACATTTTCTCTGTGCTTTCTCCTCATGCTTACTATTTCTGCCCATACACACCTGAGGCGGGCTTTTTGGAAGTTTTAAAAAATTGGTAGTAGCAATACTGCTGTAGTGTCTTGCAACGTAGCAATATACCCACAAGCCTTTAAAAGAAAATCAAAGCAAAAATCCTGCAGCAGTGGGGGTATGGTGGTTATGAGGGGAAACGCACTGGATGTGGTGTCCGATGTGGGAGGGGAGGTGCAAAAATCAGCACTTCCCACCCACGGTTTCCCCAAACTGGCTCTGAGTGAGATCTTCCCAGAAAGATCATACTAAAGCAGATTTGGGAAATCCCACAGCAGCCCCAAGGAAAACCTGGAAAGTGAGTGAATGAATGTGTGGAAGCCCAAATAAAAACCACTGACTTTTGGGGGGACTACAGAGCAAGAACCCCATGTGAACCTTGGTGTGGTAATAAAAATAATATTACCAAGCAGTGGACCTGCAATTATTTGGAGAAGGCATCTCATTTTCCCTCCCCCACTATTTCCTCTCTCTCTTCCCGGAAACTCCTCATAGCCTCTTAGCTTTTCCTGCTTCCTTTCCTTCCCACCCGTCAGCCACTTACTTTTCCTGCACCCCTGTCTTCAGCTTTCCCTTCTCCCCTCTGCTGGAAGGTTTTTCCCTGGAAAACTCTGGCTAAGTTGCACAGTGCCAGCTGAGCTTGGTCCAGTTGAGTGGACTTGCAGCGGGCCTCTCACTTTCCGCTTTATCCCATCCCCACCCTATTTCCTCTTTCCCTTGTCCTAGTACTACTTCCTTCTATCTTTATTATTTACAAAATTTATATCCCACTTTCTGCCCTTATCTTTCATAACCACTAACCAACCTGCTTTTCATCAGCATGCATGCATGCACGCATGCACACGCACACACACACACACACACACACACACACACAGAGAGAGAGAGGGTTGTCTGGAAATCTCCTGGGATTGCAATTGATCTCAAGACTACAAGATCAGTTTCCCTGAAGAAAAATGGCTGCTATGAAGGGTGGTGTAATGAAGTATGTTCTGTGTAGCAACCAGCCTGCCATGTGCTCCCAGGTAATGGCGCCCGCCGCATGGCCAGAGCACATGGTCAGGCAGAGAGGGGAGCTTGAATCTGGAGGAATAATAGACGTCCAGATTCTAAGCCCCCACCAATGTGGGACCTAGGTTCTCCCTGGGGAGCCAATGTGGTCAAAGGCTCCTCCAGGGAACCTATGACAAACATGCGCATATGTTAAGCCCCTATCAGGTCTTTTGGGTGCGGCCCGTGGTGTGGCTCCGGCTAGCATATAATGAGGGCCCTGGAGCCCTGTATGCATGCTTGATCTGACCATCTACTGGACATGCTGAATCACTCAATAAAGGCTTCATGATTTCACTGTTCCTGGTCTCCCGAGCCCAGTACTCTTCAGGTGGACTCTGTGGTATTATATCCCATTGAGATCCTTCCTCACCCTACCTTCAAATCTCTAAGAATTTTCCAGCCTACCATTGGCAACCCTATTTATATTCCAATTTTCTCCCAAATGGGGACCCAAAGCAGCTTACATCATTCTCCTTTCCTCCATCTTATCCTCATGACAACCCTGTGAGGTAGTTCAGGCAGAGAGTTTGTCACTGGCCCATGGTGAGCTTTGATGGAAGAGCTGGGATTTGAACCTGGGTCTCCCAGATTCTTTTCTGAAACTCTAGCTACTTTGCCACTCTAGCTTTCATGGGGTGGCTGCTGTTGAACAGTAGGAAGAAGTTGGTCCTGGGTGAGTCATGCAAGTCACATAGTAGTAAGTCACCCAGTAGTTGCTGTAGGGCTTGGCCCCAATAAATCTTCCCTAAAAGGCCAAAACAGCCTTGGAAAGGATCCTGCCTCTTCTCTCTGCCTTTTGCTGACAGAAATCAAAGCTTCACTTGGCAATACTCTTGTGGTTGCCTAGCAATGGCTACAAAGGGCATCCATTTCTTAAAGCTACAGGTACTGCTTCTATTTTTTTTGTGTTTGGGGGGGGGGTTAACCCCAAGTGTATTTTTTTAACATTTCACACACACACACACACACACACACACACACACACACACACACACACACACACACACACACACACATATTTACACACATATCTATCTATCTATCTATCTATCTATCTATCTATCTATCTATCTATCTATCTATCTATCTATATCTCTGCAAACCTGGGCCTTTTTGTTTCTTTGTAGAAAGGTTTGTCTTGTCTATCCATAACTCCAGTCTCCAGATTTAAGTATTGACAGATTTAGCTATGTTAAAATTAGATATTGTTTTTTGTATACATGTATTATGCAATTCACCAATTTTTATAACCATCTAGTAAAGCAGGCCAGCTCATGGAAGATAAAGCTACCTTGTGAATTCATGTTTAGACTTTGAGGCTGGGGGAACATTGATCAAGGACAAAGCATATGTTCTGCATGTAGAAGGTCCCTGGCAGCGAAAGGATCTCAGATAATCAGTGGGAAAGATCCTGGATTGCTGCTAGCAATCTGAGTAGCTAACATTGAGCAAGATGAGACCACTGGTCAGATTTAGGATGAAGCTGCTCATCTGCTTGAGGTGAAGCATGAACCGGAGCCAGAATATTTCCAGTTGTGGCCTGTTCTATCAAGTGCTCCATTAGGTTGGTCTCATATTGCAGAACTATCTTGAGTTTTTTAAAAGGTGTCACTGACTCCTGTTTATTGCAGGCAGTAGTTCAGAGGTTAACTGAGAAAGGTTGTAGATATTAGACTTAAAAAGAAAAAGGGAAGTGTGGCACAGACCTGCACAGGTGGTTACAACATGGTGCGAGGAAATGTTGTAACACTCTCAGATAGAAGTTAGACAGCATATTGCTCAGGAGAGGTGATGAAGCAGTGATAATAATATAGTGGTATCACACTGAAAGGGTAAAAATTGCCAGCACTGTCAACAGAACATGGTTTCTGGTCATACCAAGTCATATTCTTGTAATACTGATTTGTGCCACTGTTAGCAATATTTTAGCTGTTACACTAGACTAATATAGCGTCGCTCTGAGGAACAAAATAGTTATGCTGAGACCATAACTACTGTAAATCTGGTCATACCAATAGTTAAACCATACACCTCTTTTTGGTCTGCTCTTTCTTCCTTCATTTCAGGATGGCTAAGAGGATATTTTATTTATGTAGTACATTTTTACCCCACCCTTCCTTCAAGAATCTCAGCACAACATATATGGCCCTCACATATTCCAGTTAATCTTTATAACAACCTCATGTGGTAGATGAGGCTGAAACTGAGTGTCTGGCACAAAGTCACATGGCTCAGTGAGGATTTCAGTTCAGGTCTCCCAAGCCCTAGCCAACCCACTACACCACACAGGTTACCTTTTTGAGTGGGAAATAGCCCTAAATGCCAAACCCGAACATGTGCTGCTATATAGTTCACAGCACTTGGTTATTTCTAGTTCTAATTCCTACTGTAGCTAGAAATTATGAGGCAAACATGGAGTTCCCACAGCATTTTTGTTTTATAATGTTCGTTTAAAGGTGGAAGGACACCTGTAGGTGAAGAGAGAACTTAACCCTTTCTCCCTCACTGATTTGCCTATGCACATGCCCTCACCCATTTTTACGCATTCTTTTCATCTAGCTGGCACTGGAGGGGGAAGGGATGGGTGCAGGGGAGACTTGGCCAGAAAGATTAAGCAGCCCCTTCCACTCTTAAAATGCCCCATTCCTTTCCTGCATTTGTGTGACATGGCAAACAAGGTTTTGGGAACACAAGGTATTTGGCATCACAGTCCTTCATACTGAATACACTTCATTATACACAGGTGATGAAATTATTGCTTAGATAAATAAAAAAACAGAGGGGAAGTGGCATGGTATAGCCTGATATCAAGAGATCTTGGACACTAAGCAGAGTCAACACCTGGAAGGGAGACCTCTAAGGAAGACTTTGCAAGAAAAGGCAATGGCAAATCACCTCTGCTTCTCACTTGCCCTGAAAGCTCCTTACTGGGGTCACTGGAAGTCAGCCATAACTTGATGGCACTTTACACACACAAATAAGAAACCCAAGGTATGTTGAAGTAGGTTATACTGTTTATTGGATGGACTTCTGTCATGATATGATCATGCATATGATAAAGCTCCTGCCTCACTAGAGTGCAGAATAAAAAACTCAGAGTCTGAACATATTAAATGCTGTTCCTTCCCATATGCTTCTGCCCACTTTCTGAGATCATGCAAGTAAGCCCTGCTGAGGGAACCCATAATGGCAACGCGCCACTAGACAGGGATCCACATCCAGGCCTTCTTAGAGAGGCTTCCAAATCTTCAGAACCCGCATTCAACATTCTAGACAGTCTGACTAACCCCCTTCAGGTATACCTATCCACCTGGATTGCAGCTGACTATAGTGGAAGTACAACTGTTTTGTATCATTGGACTCTGAATTACCTGGCTTGTGAACTGGGTTGCATGCTTGCTAAACCTATACAAAAATTCTCAGTTGCATTGCACTGTTGTAGTAATCTTAGACCTTTAAAGTAAGCTTTATTATTAACTGCCACAGCTTTTTACTTCTGCTTCCTGATGTGCCTCAAGGAGGAGAGGTGTTCTCGATCAAGAAGCTTACTTTTCCCCCTTTGAACACCAGGAGTTGATCCAATAACATGTGTCACCTCTACCTACACGGTGTTTGTTAACTAACCACAGGGCAGTTGGGGAGTGATCCACCTCGTGCTGTTTGGCTCCCAGCAACAAATAACCTTTCCTGGTGCCAAGTACTGCTGATCAGTGTATACATGGTTAAGTTTCAGGCTTCATAGACCTGCACTTCAGGTAGTGGAGGCAAAGCAATGAACTTGATTTTTCCGGTGCGTACTTACTCATCTGGCTTGCCCTCAGCAGTCCATCATAACCTTCTGCAGCCTTTCTCTTAACAGAGCAGAAATTACGCAAACACTTAAAACACTCCTTTGGGAGAAGGCAACTCAAAAACAAATCAGTGTTGGTCAGCAAGCAATTGAGGCATTAGCCAGTATGGAGGTAGCAGCACTGGAGCTTGTGTAGCAGTCCCTGGGTCAAACCCTCTTTCTGTCACAAACTCACAAGATAGAATTAGGCACTGCACTGTCTCAGAGTCAGCCCCATATCTGAGGGACTGATACTGGTCTACCTTACACAGTGGTATAGAAAGAAAGCATTACAGTAAGTGCCATTCCGTCCCTTGCATGACACACTGCTATCATTTTACCTTTTCCCTAACTAATGTATTTATTTAGTACTTTTTAAAAATCCCACCTTTTCTCCAAGGACCTCAGGGTGGCCTACATCACTGTCCCTTCCTCCATTTTATGCCTACCTGTGAGCAGTGCTCCCTGTAAGCTGTGCAGTCTTGTGAGCAAAAATTCTACTTTGTGAGCTACTGGCATTAAAGTTGTGAGCAAGTAATTTGGCCACTGCATAAATTAGTTTGCTCTGGAGCCATGCTTCCTGAGCTAAGACAAAAATGTGTCAGCCGGAGGCTAAAAAACTGAGCTAGCTCACACTAGCTCAGCTTAGAGGAAACACTGCCTATGAGGTAGGTTAGGCTGAGAGAGAGAGAGAGAAAGAGAGAGAGAGAGAGAGAGAGAGAGTGACTGGCCCTAAGGTCATCCAGCAAGCTGTCATGGCACCCTGGAGATTTGAATCAGGGTTTCTCAGATCCTAGTCCAACACTTTAACTGCTACATCGCTGGCTTTTTAATATACAGGATCCCTGCTCCCCTCCCCCTTGAACTTGGTCAGCCTGGACAATGTAACAAGACAGCTTCACCTATAAACTGAGAGTGTCATTTGATTTCTAACCTTTAATTATATGCTCCATTTGTATGGACACATTCTCAAAATCACCTACAAGTTATGCAATATGTCTGGGACATCTCACCCCTCTCTAACTACCCTCCTTTACGTGCAGTCAAGGTCACTACAAAACAATCCAAGGCCTTCTCCCAGATTTGCAGAATGTATTTCTGTGCATGTGGTTGGTGTGTGCCTTTTAAAATGCTTTTATACACATTTGGTATGACCTAGGTCCAGCTGACCTGAGTTTCAACATGGAGTTGTAGAAACAAGAGATATCACACCGATTCTCCTGATGAACTCTGGCTGATCTGTTTTATTTCCACATCAGCTGAAGTAATACCATTATGAGTGTTACTGCTGACTGACCTGGAAAAAACTCAAGCAACATGGACCTCATTCAAGAAAAAGAGGATAAGGCCTTTTGAATTATTTTTTTTTTGTTATTGGTGCTGGACATCCTAGCCCTGCGACTCCTTACTTACACAGTCCCCACTCCCACCACCCCTTTCTGGCTTTTCATTTTGCTCTGTGCTTTTGAATAGAACTGAAAATGTGGGAAGTTGTCTCAGGGAAAAGACGTTGGGATGTTGACCCAGGTGGTTCACTGCCCTCATGAGCAGCCTGGGGATTGCTTGGGGACCCATGTTCATTTTCTGGCTAAATCTGTTTTTTGGTTGTGCCTCTGAGGAGAGGGCTGCGAGACAGATGAGCTGAAAGAGTCACTTCCCTGTAACGATTCAGGAGTTAACTACACAGACTGAAAGCCAGTGAATCACGGCCAGGTTCCTTCACTGTACACCCAGCAGACACGTAATTTTCCTGAAATGCTTGCAACATACAAGGTCATGAGATTTCAATAGAAAAGTTTAGAAACACCAAAGTTTCTGTTCCTGCTTCTTAGACATACTGAACTTTGCCATCCAGCATCTCTGGAATAGACGTCCCCCCCCCCCCCCCAAACTATTGCCACATGTGTTGCTTAGGACAATCTGTCTGAAAGGTGTGCAGTTCACATGGTGTTGAATTTATTCCATTCTGATTAGGAGTGCAATGTGTTCCTTGGGGAGGCATGAGCCACTGGATCTTACAACATCTCCTTATTTAAATGCTTCTCATTGAAATGCTCTTTCTCTAAATGTTGCTTGTTTCTGGTGTCAGAAATCCTAACTGACTTGGGGTGAATGCTGATAGCCTTTCTATGATGTCTGTACAGTGTTGTTTCTGTTGCCATGTTTTTAAAATCTCTTGCTCTTGTGAAAGTGTATTTCCTTCTCTTGTTCTACTAGAGCTACCCATTAGCCACTGAAATTCAAAGGCAGGCTTCACACTTTTCTTTGACTGCCTTTGTTCCGTGCAATTGCTCCAGACATCTCCCTGCCAGTGTGCTCTGTATGTGTCTGGACTAACTTGGATCTTTAGCCAGTTCTTGGTCTAACACTTCAAGACAGGCCACTACTAGTTCCAGAAACTGATTTACGAAAGACACAATCTCTGTTCACTTTCTTCCCAATTGCAGTCACTGCTCATAAAACTTTGGCACTAAATTTGTAAGATGGGGTGTTTTTATGTTAGGCCATGTAACCACAAACTGAAGTTGAAAGCAACATGGTACAAAGTGGTCCAAATGGATATGAGCCTTTCACAGTGGAAAAAGGGTTAAAGGAATGACATGGTAATCCACGAACTATATGGACCAAATATTGCACAAATGATAATCTGCAGCTTTCCACAGTACCATTCAAAACACCTTTGCAGTAGTATGCAAAAGCACAGCTTCCTATTCCTGTCTCAAATATAGGGTTGCCAGCCTCCATGTGGTGGCTGGAGATCTCCCACTATTACAACAGATTTCCAAACTACAGAAATCACTTGACCTGGAGAAAATGGCTGCTGTATGGCATCACCCCCCAATTGAAGTCTCTTCCCTCCCTAAACCCTGCCCTCCTCATGCTCCACCCACAAAATCTCCAGATATTTCCCAATTCATACCCAGCAGCCTTAGTCAAAGGGAATCACTATAGACAGAAGGCTATGGCACAGGTCTTTGTGCTTTGACTACCATAAGCAATGTAGTCTTACATAGCAGATCTTAGTGGAATCCATCAAAGGGAAAATTGTGCTGAGCAACAAATAAATGACAGTGAATACCATTGCATTGCAACTGGCCTATCTCCATTTGAAACTCTGTTCTGAAGAAGTGAGCAGTGACTCATACCCTGCCAGCCACATGTTTTGTTATTCTTTAAGGTGCTACTGGACTCTTGCTTATTTCTACTTCCATAAACAAAGACCCACGTTGACCTTCTGAAGAGCAACATGGAATACCTAAAAGGTCTGTCACCAGAGTTTGCAAACATCTAGCAAGTAATATTTTGACCGGGGGGGGGGGGGGGGGAAGCTTCCTTTACATGGCTGAATTTCACAGCATTTGAATATCCTGCATGCTTCCTATTTCTTGAAAGTATGCTAGAGCTAGAGGTGATGAAAAGGTGAAAGGAAGTAAAAATAAATGTGTATACTCAAACCATCTTCCAGCTGAGATCTGGGCCCTGTGGGATCTTCTGCAACTCCGCAGGGCCTGTAAAGCAGAGTTGTTCCACCAGGCTTATGGTTGAGGGCAGCAACAGTTCTCCATCTCTGACTGGCCTCCCCTCTTTCTCCTTCCTCCTGCTTCCCTTCCTTGTCTTCAGGCTAGACAGATATTAAGATATATATACCCCCCACCCCTGGGGGTTTTATGCCATCTTTTAAAGTTGTACGGCTGATTGTATTGTTATGTTATTTATTGTATTTATTATATTTAGATTTAATAATGTTTTAATTGTATTATGTTTTATAAGATGTTACCTACCCTGAGCCTTCTTCTGCAAGGGAGGGAGGGACTATAAGTCTAATGAAATAAAATAAATCATAATTAGAATAAAAGACTTGAATATTTTTTTTATGAATGGCACATCCAATGGTTTCTTTCTGAATACTGCTAATGCACCAAAGTGGAAGAGAGTTATTTACAATTGAATGCATGTTCTTATCAGTGGAGTCCCAAATTTCCCTTTAAGATAGCATTAAAACACCATGACTACCCTTAAGAACTACCATCAAATGTGGGAATAAGCCCCACAGAACCTAACATGATCTTCTTTTAAAGAAACATTTACAGGATTGGGCAGTATGACACTTCTCACATGAAATGGTTTTCTCAGAACTATATATGGCATAAAATTTCCAGCCTCCAGGTAGTAGCAGGAGATCTCCCACTATTACAACTGATCTCCAAGTGACAAATACCAGCTCACTTGGAGAAAATGGCCACTTTGTAAAGTGGACTCTATGACATTATACCCCATTGAAGTCCCTCCAATCCCCAAGACCCCCCTCCTTAGGCTCCACCCCCAAAATCTCCACCCCCAAAATCCCAACTCAGACCTGGCAACCCTAGTTTGGCATAGGATGCAAACATTGTGGGAGGATACTCCTTGTCACATGGAAGAAAACATCAAAGCCTCCCTATTTATATTACCTAATCTCCACTGGAAATCATGAAGTCACATTTTTGCTGCACTGAACCTCTTATCATTCTAGCATCACCCAAGATTAATAGGAAGCAGTGCTACAGGGATCCAAGAAATAGCTAAGCAAGGAAAGGAGGCAGGGGAGGACTTCATTAAAGTGAACTGAGTCCTGGAACCCATTTTTACAGTTCCAGATCTCATCCCTGAAACACTTGAAATAATATTAGAGAATCTCTCTAAACTTTTTAAGAATGTGTATCCCTTTCCGCTGAGAAACCACAGCTGGAATTTAGGGGCATGGTTTCCATGGAGTCCTTACAAGTACTAACTTTCTTGTTAGGAATCAGTTATGGGGCAGGTGAGATATGTGCCAGAATTGCAGAAAGACAGGGAGTTGGAAATCGTAGCATAGTTGACTGTATAGCCCAGCTGTAAGGACAGGTAAAGAAGATCTTGCTGGGGCCTTTACAAAAGACCAGGGCCTAAAAATTCCAAAATGTGCTGCAGAAAGGAGTGTGTGCACACTCTGACTCACCTCTTGGATGTTATTCAAGTATTGTTCTTTCAGATATAGTTTCAACAAAGATCTGTTTACTATATGGTTACCAGTCACCAGGAATCTCCTGAAATGACAACAGCTCTCTGGACTAGAGAGTTCTGGAGAACATGGCTGCTTTGGAGTATGGACTCTATAGCATTATACCCCACTGAGGTTCCTCCCCTCCCCAAACCCTGCCATCCCCAGACTGTACCCCCAAATATCCAGGAATTTCCCAGTCTGGCAGTGACAAGTCTAGATTGATGCATGTTGCAACCCTAATATGAAAACATAACCTCTGAGCTTCATAAAATGGATGCTTGATAAAGGGTTCTATTGAATTAAGAGCCCCGAATACTACAGTTTTTCAAATGCTTCAAAGTGTTTCAAAGATGAAGTTTAAGAGCAGAATTTGTGATTTGCCTTTGAACTGTAGCCTGGCTTGACATGCTCATTTTTATGCATCTGTATAAAACAGTAGATAGGGTTGCTTACAAAGGCAGCTCAAGTGTGGCTGCCAACCTCCAAGTGGGACCTACAGATCTCCCAGTATTGCAACTGATCTTCAGACTACAGAGATCAGTCCCCCTAGAGAAAATAGCAGATTTAGAGGGTGGCCTGAATGGCACTGCATACTTACAGAGCTCCTCCCTGTCCCAAAACTCTGTCATCCACAAGAGTCACCCCAAATTTTCCAAGCTGGAGTTGGCAATGTGACTGTCAAGGAGCTAGAAACAGAAATGAGCACATTTTTGGGGTTCAGTTTGGTTCATGGCCAAACAACGAACTCAGGACTTTTTTTGTAGAAAAAGCCCAGCATAATAAGCCACACACAACAGCAGAAACTCATTAGCATATTAGATCACACCCCTGACAGCGCAGCTCCCTCCCAGGATTGGCTTCCCCAGGTGCCCCGCGGTTTGTGGGGCACCTGGGGAACCTGAGGAGGGGAGGCAGTTTAAACTGCCTTCCCTCCCTGGATCGGCTTGGCTTCCCCAGGTGCCCCGTGGCTTGTGAGGCACCTGGGGAACCCGGGGGGGGGGAGGCTGTAGGCGTGGCCAACTTAGAAGCCAGCCGGAACTTCATTCCTGTGCGTTCCTGCCCCAAAATAGCCCTGCATGAACTGATATGAACCAGGAGGTTGGTTCGTGAACCAAACTGGTTCATAGTGGTTCATGCCCCCTGCTTTTTACTCCCCATGACTTTTCACAGGGAGCAGAAAGCTCTTCCTCATGAACTGCCATGAAAGGCCATGAACTGCCTTAAAATTCATGGAAGTTCATGATAGTTCTTCAGCTCCAGAAACTTTGGTTTGCAAACCATGAACTAGCCAATATTTGTCACAAACTTATGTTTGTGAGCCGGTTCATGCCCATCCCTAGCTAGAAATGCCAGCTACCTGGAGAAAAAAAATGTCCTGTCCCTTTAATTGAAATTTAATGCGGAAATGGGTAGCTGTAGCTTTTCATAGCGTGGATTTAAATAATATTACCTTGTAAATATATTAATAAGCATCTATTAAAGGGACTGGACTTTTTTCAGCAATCCTACATGCAGCTCTTCTTACAGACATACTGATATCTATATTTGTGTAAGAAGTACTACAGAAGGTATAATTTACATTCTTTTATAATTTAGTGTTCAGGAACTGGTAATTGATGAATGGCACCTAAGATCTCATGACTTAGTTTGTTCTACAACAAGGCTTAGAGACTGCTGAACAACGTGTTTTCGTTGCTCTTCTTATTAAAGTTGTTTTAAGCCATTCCTAATTCTGGTAGTCTTATCTGTGTACCCAGCACTGTAAAATACCCAGTTGTGGCTTTCCAGTAATTGAATGGAAATAGACAGGCCTGCTGTAGTGCCTTTAACAGTGATTTGATCTGCAGAAATAAGCGGGTGAAGCTTTTCCAAAACCTCTCCAGCAACATGTATAGAAATGAAGACTGTGATTTTATCACTTTTCTCCTCTATACTTACACTTTTCATAGGATTTCACTGCTAGACACTGGACTAACAGCTTCCACTCCCTTTCATTGTTAGTGGTAGGTGTTCTGAGGACTAAAATTTCCAGAATGCATTGGGTGGATGGGAGAAATAAGTACATTCACCCCTCACCATGCCAGGTGGCTGTGGCTGTAAACTTTTGTCCCTAATGCCTAGTCGCCTGAAGAGCTGCATTTGAATGGATGGTGTAGAGCTGTGGCTCAGTGGTAGAGCATCTGCTTTGCATGCAGAAGGTTCAGTCCCTGGAAACCAACCATTCAAAGGCTCATAGTAGGTGATGGAAAAGATTTCTGCCCTAGAGAGCCACTTTCAGCTAGAGAAGACAGTACTGACCTTGATAGACCAGTGGTTTGACTTGGTACAAGGCAGTTTCATGTGTTTATGCAGACTGATCACAAGTTGGCCTAATTCAGGCCAATACATATCTGTGCTCCAAACCTAGGACTACTGCATTTTTCTCTGTTACCTGTTTCATGGGTAAACTTGGAGAGGATGAGGCATTTGTTCTTGTGACTTTCCTTTCCAGAATCTTTCAAAAAGTTTAGTCCCAAGTGAGAAGAGGGAAATTAAATGCGGAACCTCTCTGTACTGTATCAGCAAAGGAGCATATTAACGATAATTGAAATTCACCTCCACAAGGGGAATGACTCATCAGAAGAAGAAAAAATACCCAGTGGAAAACAAGGTTGTGCAACCTTAACCAGAGTGTGTCACTGGCCAGTGGAATTTTTAGAAAGGCAGCAGTTTGGGTTCATCACTGTGGTTCGTGATTGCACACACCTGTTCAAGCCTGGAGGTTTTGCAACAACAAGAAATAAGGAAGCTGAACTTGTTTCTTTCTACTGCACAATGCAGAAAAAAGCAAAAAACCACAGCTGCTTGAGCTGTTAACAGATACCAGCGGCAACCCCTCCTTCCCCACGAATCCCCCACTCTCAACTACATAATTGAGGATAACGTTTTCAAAGCATATGGGCCGGAGGTATTATCATCTCATTAAAACTTTAGGTAGGGAACAGTCAAGCATATTCTCACACATTTCTGCTTTGGTCTCTAAAACAAATGTTTGTAATTAGGGATGCTATAAACAGTTTATTAAATAATAAATGAAGAGAAAAGCTTGATGAGCTATAGAAAGAAGGTAACGGGCTTTTATGTATGGTGACATATGAGCCATGGGATGAGCAATGAACGATTGCTTCTCATTTGCTTGATAAACTAGTCACTTTGGGCAGTTTAAGCAAGATGCAGGCTGAGCTTCTGCTAATGTGTGTGCCCTCTCAAAGAAATGGGGGATGGAAAGTTGATGATCGTCACAATTGATGCTGAAGTCCCAGACGCTTAACAAAGCTGTTCTTGTATTTTGAAGGTGCTTCTTTGGGATTTTCAGGTGCGGACAGACTTCCTTTTTAACTAGTAGAGCCAGGTTTAACTAGCAGAGCTGGTGTGGTGTGGTGGTTAGAGGGCTGAACTGGAATATCTGAGAAACCTGGGAGTATGTTTTCACTCTGTCAGGAAGCTCAGAGGATCAGTCAGCCTCCCTTAACCTAACTTACCTCACAGAGCCATTGCTGCATAGTGGTTAGAATGTCAGACTAGAATCTAGCAGACTGAGGTTTAAATCCACACTCTGCCATGGAATCTTCCTGGGTTAGCTGGGGCCAGTCAGCCTAACTTACCTCACAGAGTTGTTATGAGGATAAAATGGAGGAGAGGAGAACAATGTGAACCAAATGAGGAAGGGAGAACCATGTCTGCTGTTCTTGGACCATTTTGCTGCAGCATAACATGAAGAAGTTCAGCTACTGAAGCTTTTCCTAGGGTAGGAATAAAGTGAGGAGACAGAAAAGACACCTGCCAGTTTTCTGCACACGAGACTATTATGAAGAAGACTACATGCAGAATCTAAGATGGCAGCCCTGCTCTGGATTCCAACCCTAGCAGATGTTCCAGGACTATAGATTTTGAAGGGCTAGATGATCCGTACAAACCATTGGGTGAGAAGGAATCTCTTGACATCTGGCAAGTCTGCTCTACATCACGAGGTGGGGCCCTGCTGTGTTTACTGGAGTTCAACAGTTGCACATTTTATATACATTGCAAGTTGGCTACTCAGGTAACATTTTGCTTCTACTGTTAGTTCAAATGCTTAACCTTTTTCTTTCTTTCATTGACTTGAGGTCACATCCAGGGCTCTGATCTGAGTCTTGTTTTCAGTGCCAGAAATCACGAAATAAAGCACATTTCTCTGACATATGCTGTGTTACCACAACTGTGCAATTTACATCCAGGGTTAATGAACAGGGCTTTCAAGCTAACAGGTATAACTTCAAGCAGTTTTGACATCTCTTTTGAGAAGTTAATTTATCTCCCACCTATGGGGTTAGCACACTGAAAAACCAGAACGAAAGCATTCTAATACTGCAACAAGTTATACCTTTCTAAGCCAACTGACTTCTGTAGACTTAGAAGGGTGTAACTCTCTTTAGGATTACACTAGCAATTTATTTCTATGGCCGGGATCCAAAGAGCCCCATGCACAAAGGAAAACACAGTCATGCATACCTGATTTTTTTTTTTGGCTGATTTTCCCTGTATCCTTAGAGGTAGCCCCAGAACATCATTGCATACAGCCCTAAAAGTCATATCTCAGGAAGAACACTGTTGTGTGTATGTGTGTGTGTATTTCTGGAGTGCTTTCAGAAGGGATTGGAAAATACTCAGCATATGCATGGAACATTAATATAGCTTTCTGAATCCCAGTCACAGAATTTCAGATGTGTGTTCAGATGGGCAGCTAATCCTGCCATTGGCCTGGCTGTAATTTGAACTAGATCTTTTAAATCCAGTGTTGCATGACCAGACAGCTCCCCCGTGAATTGCTTTACCATGCGTAACTCCGCAGTGGATTGTCTAGATGTCATCCATTGTAAGGAGCCGTGTGGTCGGCTTTTTTTTTTAAAAAAAAATCCTTTGTGCATGCGCATATCTGCATATCTATATATGTGCTTATGTGCATATGTACCTTACCTTCTGTGGACATCACATGTCTAAGCAGTTATGCACACATCACTAAGAGTTTTTTAAAATGGCGGCCATTCGGGATGGTCTGGAGACCATCCCTACAGGCTGATTGCACACTGGTGGAATGACATGATGGTGAAAAGTCTGGCATTGGCCCATCGGCCAGTTTAGAATGAACTTTAAGCACTATCTTTTAAGTATGGATCCCCGACGGGAATCAACGGGCTACTAAAGAAAGTGGCACAATTCCCAGATGTTGAGGTCTGGACATGCACTTTAAATCCACCAGGCACTTGTGCCTGGCACAGCTCAAAAGAGCCATCTGAATGCACCCCAACACACTTATCTAAGGTTCACATTAGAGAAGAGACCTTTCATCATATTCTGGGCTACATCATGAGGACTGGACTAAATATTTGGCTCTATTTTTCAAAGAATAAAGTACTAGGTAAAGTGTTGTGTAATTATTTGTGATTGTGCAGTTGCCTGAGAGTTTAATATCTGGAAGTTCCAGCTCTCACAAAGTGCCAGAGGGGATAGAAACTGAGACTACATTTCTCCAACTTTCAGAACTTCTCTGAAAAATACAAATGGCCCAAAGAAAAGTGCGAGCAGAAACTCTCCATCGCTTTTCTGCATTAGTAGCATTATTGGCATGGACAGTAGGACAGCATTTGCTTCCCAGGTAATCTTAAGCTGTACCTAAACAACAAAACCCAGGCAGCCATATTGGTCCATTGCATGGAAGGCACTCAAAAAAGATCAGTAAGAATAACTCTAGAAAGGCTGACAGAGATTCACAAAGCAATAAAAAAAAACCCAAATTTCACACAGCTCTTTCTCAGGCTCAATATTAATGCAAAAAGCAAGACAGCAAGAAATTAAGCAAGCAAGCAAGAACTGTTTGCAGAGGGCTATGTTAGAAAGTCCATCTGCAGCATACTATGGCCTTAAAACTTTGTTTTAAGGCATGTCAGAGCAAAGAAGCCACGATCAAAGAAGCCACGATCATACTCTTTTTGAAACTGCAGAAAGCCAGCAGTGATTTGAATCTATCTTTAACAGTTTGTCAGACTTGAACTAAGACTGGCCTCCTGGTCCTTACCCATATAAGTTCTGCTACCAAGTCAGGAGCCCTGACCAGGATGGCCCAGGCTAGCCTGATCTTGTCAAATCTCAGAACCTAAGCAGGGTTGATCCTGGTTAAGTATTTGGATGGGAGATCACCAAGAAAGGCCAGGGTCACTATGCAGAGCCAGGCAATAGCAAACCATCTCTGAAGTCTCTTGCCTAGAAAATCCCATGATGCAAGGGCGTAGACTTTCCAATTTCCAGGAGGGGGGGGTAGGGCTGGAATAGAGACATTACAGGCCATTGTCTCCGGGGGAGGCTCAGCATGTCCTGGAAAAGTTCAGGGGAGGCTCCAGCTCCCCAGCCCCCCTGAAGTTGACGCCTATGCCATGAGGGGTTGCCATAAGTCAGCTGTGAGTTGGTGGCACTTTACACTCACCCTTTCAAGTCAGGCTGCAAAAGGAGAGCCCTGGTTTTGGGCTTCAGCTTGTCAGCCCACAAAATGCACACACAACTCTTATTTGTGTGCACATTTTCTCATGTTCTCATGTTGCATCAGGGCCATCATGAACATAATTCTTTATTTTCTTGAATTTTCTTTATGATCTTGAAAGTGCTTGGAGACAGGTAGGATGCATGATTTTGAAAAGGAACACCTTCCCCTCCTTATAGTAGTGTTATTGTAGCCAGGATCATGGTGTGTGAAGAGGGTTGGGCTAAGTCCCCCCCCCCCCCCCCCCCCCGCCGCCAGTTTCTTGACCTTGAGAACTTGATTTGCCCCTTTGGAATAAATATTTTGGTTTACATAAATTTATCCCAATTTTCAAATAGCAACTTCCCAAGGCTGTCTCAGTTTGGGAAAACAGTGAGAAAGGGGAAGCTCAAACCATCCTTTCCTGCACACTGTAGCCCCATTCTGAATAGTGTACCTGTATGCCAGTGCTCCCTGTAAGCTGTGCAATCTTGTGAGCCAAAATTCTACTTTGTGAGCTACTGGCATCAAAGCTGTGAGCGAACAATTTGGCTACTGCATAAATTTGCTCTGGAGCCATCCTTGCTGAGCAAAAATGCGTCAGCTGGAAGCTAAAAAAATGTGAGCTAGCTCACACTAACTCAGCTTAGAGGGAACACTGCTGTATGCCTGAGTTTAGAAAATAGCTGGGAGCTCATGAGACAGAATTTCCTGCACATGGCTGGTTTGGCTTTCAGCCATGGAGCCAACTCGGTTACCTTAGGTCAGTCTCTCTCTCTTCCTACCTACATAGTAGGATAAAATGGAGGAAGAGAGACCTATGTCTGCCACCCTGATCACCTTGGAAGAATGGTGGAATAAAAATTAGATATAAATAAGAAATGATTGTTTGTATTCATATTTTGTTAATTACAAATATTTCCGAATTGTCCAGTAATTTATCATGTGAACTCTGAGGATTTTTGAAGTTGCTTTTCATTACAGTTATAATTTTGCTGAAGTCAGAATGATATAGCAGTGCTGTGGCTGCCTGTACAAAAGTCAGGGAGCCATGTTCAATGCCACCTTCCCTCCTGGATACATCCTGTACTGTTACCGGTGTATGTAAATGCAGGGATGATCAATCCTTTTCTGTGCACTTTTGTAGGTGTGGGAAGGAGTTTTACCCTCTTCCTGCTCTCCCCTTCACAGTAGCCTTCATCTAGACCCATTTTGTTAGGCTCATTGCAACCTGTCTGTTCCTTCCTATGAACAGAATGCTCTTGCAGGTTTTCCTTAGAAGCATCCTTGAGCTGGCTCCTATGATGGACCTTGACGCAGACATCATTCAGTGACTATACACTGCGGGCAAAGGCACAGGCCCAGTGGATATTTCCATGTGAAGGATAGTAATACCTCCCATTCAGAAGAATGGCTAACCCCCCCGCTCCCCGAGCCGTGTGCAGAATACAGTTGCCAGCTCTAGGTTGAGATATTCCTGGAGACTTGGGGGTGGAGCCTAGGAAAGGTAGGGTCTGGGGAGGAGAGGTATCTCAGTGTGATATAATGCCATACAGTACACCCTCCATAGCAGCCATTTTCTCCAGGGGAATTGATTTCTATAGTCTGAAAATAAGCAAAAATTCCACAAAGTCTCCAGGTCCCACCTGGAGGTTGGCAACCCTAATCCAGAATCATATGTCCATCACTTACATGAACAATTTACATATTCTTTGGAATTGAAAGATTGTACTACAAATGTTTTATATGTGGAGAAGCCCTAAAAGCTGTAGAAAGAAAATATATTTTAACCATTCACTTTGGTCATGTTGTGAAATCCTGGAGTTTTTTTCTCCTCACTGATTTCCAGAATCACCTTATTCTTTATACCATTAATTACTGGAGGATTTTTGGTGTTCTTGTAAATGAGGAAATGAAATTTGATGCCTTACATATGTTTGTTTCTCTTCTATTAATATTTCTTTAAATTCTATTTTCCTATTATGTTCCAAAATTCCTGGATTTTATTGTAACAAAGAACTCCTCAGACTCTAAGCCACAGTAAGGATTTTTCTAGAAATTCTGAGAAATGCTCAGCATTTATTCTAGAATGCTGCAAATGTCCATTTCTAATAATAAAAGTAAAACTTGAAGGTAAAACAGAATTGGTAGTTTATCTGATCTCCTTCTGACCTGTGTTGAATCCCCTTCTATGCTTGCCTATGTTTTCTACTTTCTGTGCATCTAGAGTTGCCAAACATGGTTTCCATAGAGTTTCCGGGTGAGTCCTAGAGAGTCACTCGATGCGATGCTGGCACTTCCAGGTCATGGCAACAAACCACCCTTGTTTTTCCAGCCCGCTTCTGCCCACTGACCAGATGGCTTTGGTGGGCATCAGAAAGAATTACTGGGAATTTGCCTGCCAATAGGGGGCACCTGGTAAGCGTATGTGCATCAAGCCTGACATGGTTGTGTTTCCATTCATTTTAACAGAGGAAATGTATTGAAATAAGTGGCAAAGCTGATATATGTACTGATGGGCCTCATGATCTGAGGTAAGAATGTTTCAGTACATTACAAGTCTGGCTGTATTTTTCCCGTTCCTTCACTAAGAAGAAACCAAATATGGTCCTTGCAATCTGCTAAAGAAGTGTCTGCAAATCCACTGCCATCTCTGGCCTTCTCTTTCTCTCTTCTTGTTGAGAACAGGGGAGGATTTTGCTGGCTATAAACCTAATGCTAGAGTAAAGTTTCACTTCTGTACTCATTTCACAACCAAACTTTCTTTCACTTGGAAGCATAACGGGCTAGTTCTTTCTGCAATGTTAAAAACAATAGAGCTAATTAAAAAGAAAGAAAGGAATGAAGAAAAAAGAAGGAAGGAAGGAAGGAAGGAAGGAAGGAAGGGAAGAAAGAAAGAAAGAAAGAAAGAAAGAAAGAAAGAAAGAAAGAAAGAAAGAAAGAAAGAACACATACACCAAAGGCAGGGACTCCAAGAGATGTGAAGCAACAAGATGTTAAGCAATGTGATTTGCTGAAGTTGAAAGATGGGGCCCAATTCATTTAAAGACACAGTTGCCACCCAAAGATGTAAATCACTTAGTAAATCACTTAGGAAGGCAGTTCTGAAAGCAGTTGACAATCTGAGGGGAAAATACAGAGCATTCTATTGAGGTGAGAGCCATGCTGGATTTTTTTTTTTTGTTGGTCAGGGCAGGTAAACTAGATTAATAAGCAAACTCTCATAAGAAGGTTTCATGTCTTTCTGTCAGAGGGTAATAATTAATGATCAAATGTTAATGGAGATGCTGGGCTGTTGATGCCATTAATTCAGCTCACTGGAGCCAGTCCTGTCCAGGACCTGCCACAGCTGTCACTGCATTTGCTTAATTATTCCAGTGCCTCCAGGCTCTTGCTCTCTCCCCCCTTTCCCTGCTAACTGCAGGACATATGTTTTCAGTGAAGCAGAATTATGCAGAATGCCCGGCTTGCTGGGTAGTGCCAGGCCAGCTCTATTAAAAAACCTAAAGGGCACTGCAGAAGTACTGCAGAACTAAGCACACACCATTTTGTATGGAAGCGCTGAGTAAAAGGGCACACTGGGGGAAAGAAAAGTGTGTGCACGCATGAACACGCACTCCGTATGGGTCTCCACTGATTAAGAACTATTTCATTAAAGAATCATTTAAAAGGCAGATGATTAATTGATTACGTTTGTATGAATTTGTATATGGTCAAAACTTCCGTATTGGTTCCTCATGAGACAATGAAGGAAGCATGATACAATTTACAGGGCAGTAAACAAAAGCTCTTGCTCATTATGTAGAACCGTTTTATATTTCTTATTAATCCCCCCTTTCAGCACCAAAATAGCCTCAAACGATAGACAACAATGTCTCTAAATGTCAGCCCCACTGATTAAAATTGGCCCTTCCTGATTACTAGGGATGTTCAGAAAGACATCTTATTAAAGAAGATCCAACCCAAAATGCCCATTTGTAAACATATTAAATGCTCCATATTTAAGCAGAATTGTTTCTGATATTAAGGAGTAGTAAGGAACCTTCTGATCTAACATTAATTCTCTTGACTCATTTCTGTCTTCATTTTCCTGGATAGCAGGATGGGCAATGATGAGGGAGAGACTCAGTCAATATGTACTTGAGAGGCACATTGTCCAACCAGAATTGTTAGTCTGTCTTCCCATAAAACGGGATCATCTTGATTAGGGTATTTTGGCAAAGTGCTGATTTTTCACCAACCACTGCACAATCTCATTGGCTTTATGAGAGCCCTCTATGTTTATATGAGCCACTGAGCCTTATCTGCTAGGCAGGAGAAAAACTTAGCTTGTATTAGCAAGTAGTTAAGGCAGTTTTGGGTGACAGGCAGACCACCTGCTTGCCCTTTATGGGAAAGATGCAAAGGTTTTAATTGTTAAGATCGCCATGTCCCCTTGTTGATCCAGTGGGGGGATGGGGGGCATTCCAGGGGTGGATGCGGACGTCACACAATGCAGTGACATTACCTGGAAGCAGGGGTCATTTTGAGCAGAAGCTTGGGGGAGCTCAGCTCTGGGAGTTGGTGCCAGCCCCCCCCCCCCCCACGGGGGAATGCCTGCTTGTGTCATGGCTGCAGCAAAATGACTCTGTCCCCTGGAAAGGTCCTTATTCCTCCGACCAGCCTTCTGAAGGCTTCAGCCATCGCTGAAGCTATCCTCCCAGAATAGTTGTATTTCTGAGGCTTGGATTAGTAGCTGTCCCCTCTCTGCCAGCTTTCTTTCTTTCTTTCTTTCTTTCTTTCTTTCTTTCTTTCTTTCTTTCTTTCTTTCTTTCTTTCATACTTCCAGTGATGTCGGGTGGTGTAGCATATGCAAATAAGTTATGCTAATGAGTTATGCTAATGAGCTCTTGCACCTCTTTTTCTATGAAATGACCCCTGCCTGGAAGTGATGTCATTGTGCTGGTGACACTGGGGGTGACACTCTGGTTTTTGGGTGAAACTCTATGGTAAATTTGCCCTCAAACTACATCCCAAAATCAGAGCATCCCTGTACAACGCTCCTGACGTGATGACATCATTTCCAAATGATATCATCATATCAGGGACATTGCATGATGGCATCCCTGTTTAGAAGTGGGGTTTCCTCCACTGGCTAGCTGGTCTGCAGTGGGGAGAAATCCCCCCAAAAGGGGATCACCCATTCAGAGCAACTCCAGGCTTTTTTAGATGATGCTTCTATTCTGGACCCCTTTCAGTCTGGCTTCTACCCTGGCAAGGGGTGGAGACTGTGCTGGTTGCCCTCACAGATGACCTCCGGAAGCACCTGGATCAAGGCAGGTTGGTGCTGCTGTTGCTTTTAGATCTGACAGCAGCGTTCAATATGGTTGACCCACCACCTTGCCAATGTTGTGATATGGGGGCTGCTTTACAGTGGCTGTCCTCCTTTCTCCATGGTTGGGATGGCGCTAGGGGAGAGGATGTCCCCACATTACCCACCTGAATGCAGAGCGCCACAGGGGGTGACCCTCTCTCCCAAGTTATTTAACATCTACATGACCCCCCTTGCCCAGTGGTCCAGGGGCTTGGGCTGGGTTGTCACCAATATGCAGATGACACTTAGCTTTATCTGTTAATGGACAGCCAGCCAGATGCCACCCCAGACGTTTTGGACAGGGTGTTAGAGGCTGGATGGTTGCAGCAGAGCTGGCTGAAGCTGAATGCAATGAAGATGGAGGTCCTGTACCAGAGGCCGTGGTCACATGGGACTTTACCATGGGAATTAGTGCTGTTTCCTCTCGCTTTTAAATCTCCTGTTCATATGGATTCCACTCTGAAGCTCGCTCACCTCTCCATCGCCTCCTCGACAAGCACGCCCTGTGGGCCTGGGGTCCCCGCCATGCCACAGCATTTCAAGCCGTCAAGGATTTATTGATTTCACATACTGTCCTGGCACATTTTGATGAGATGCTCTCTGTGGTTCTCGCATGTGATGCATCACCGTATAGGGTGGGGGCAGTCCTGGGGCACCGCCTGGCAGACAGGAGGGAGGTCCCAGTTGCTTACTATTCCTGCACCCTGTCTGCAGCGGAGTGCAATTACATGAAAATTGACAAAGAGGCCCTGGCAGTCATGGCTGGAATGAAGAAATTCCATGATTACCTCTACAGCTGCCCCTTCACTATCGTGACAGACCACAAGCCTCTACTGGGTTTGCTTGCGCCTGACCGCCAAACTCCCCAGATGCTGTCACCCTGGGTACTCCGCTGGTTAATCTTTATGGCTGGCTACCAGTATGAGCTAGTCCACCACCCTGGGAAAGCCATGGACCACGCAAATGCCCTCAGCCACCTGCCGCTTTCATCCTGCGACCTGAACCCGGCTCCTGCTCACCACATCACTGGAGGTAAAGGATGTCTTCTGGCACACTGCACGGGATCGCATCTTGTCCCGGGTTTTGGACTGGGTGGGAAGGGGATGGCCCGGCAGTCTGGGGCCAGAATTTGCTGTCTTTTCATCCCAGCGAGACGAACTATCAGCACACAAGTGGTGTGTGCTCTGGGGCAGCTGAGTGGTGGTGTCCGAGCCACTTCGAAAATGAGTACTGACCGCTCTGCCCGAGACACAACCCAGCATCGTATGGATGAAAGCCCTGGCCTGGAGCTATATATGGTGGCTGGGGCTAGATGGAGACATTGAAGAGCAGGTAAAGCGCTGCCAGAAATGCCAGGAGTCATGCCCAGACCCGCCTCAGGCACCAGTGCGACCCTGGGAGTCATCACACAAGCTGTGGGCCCGGCTACACTTGGACTTTGCGGGTCCATTCCAGGGTTAACTGTTCTTCATCCTGGTGGACGCTTACATGAAATGGCTGGAGATGGTCCCGGTCTCCTCCATATCCTCAAAAGTCGCCATCCAAGCGATGTAGCAGATCTTCGGTTTCCAAGGCATCCTGGACACTCTCATAATGGACAATGGATTGGCCTTCATGTTGGAAGAGTTCCAACAGTTTGTGGAGTACTACGGGATCCAGCATGTACGCTCAGCCCCGTTCCACCCTGCTACAAATGGCCAGGCCGAGCACATGGTGCGCATGACTAAGGAAGCCCTGCACCACATGGATCAGGGTGACTGAAACTATAAACTTGCCATATTTCTGTTTGGCCAACAGACAACACCACACACCACAACCGGGTGCAGTCCAGCAGAACTGTTAATAGGGAGGCGGCTAACAATCTGGTTGGACCGCTTACACCCAGACCGTGCCCCAGAACACAGCACGAACTGGGAGCAACAGGAGGCTCCCCGTGGGTTTTTCCTGGGTGACCCCATCTACACCAAAAACTTTGCGAGGGGTCCCCCCTGGCTCCCAGGCTGGGTAGTTTGGGTAACCGAGCCCCTTTCCTACATGGTCTCCAGAGATGATGGCCAAATGTGGAAGCGGCACATTGACCAGCTGCGCCACCATCTCCTGCCCACTGACCCCAATGCAACAGGGGAGAGCAATGAGGAAGTGCTAGCCCCAGAGCAGCAGGAGAAGAGCAAACAAGATTCCTGTGCACCAGCTACCTCTGGGCCCAACACACCTGCCACCCCCGGGCCCAACACACTGGTCCAGGTAACAGCTGACACCCCACCAGCACTGGTCCCAACAGGCGGTCCAGGCCCTTTCCCTAAACCAGCAGAGGCCATTCCTGCGCAGGCCACTGCAGAGCCAGTACTATGCCGGTCAACCAGGAAACTATGGTGACCCATGTACTTAAGAGACTTTGTGTGCTAGGGAAGGTCCAAACTATGGGGCGAGGGGTGTTGTGTACTAAAACTATGTTTGGTGTAGTGGTTAAGTGCGCGGACTCTAATCTGGGAGAACCGGGTTTGATTCCCCAATCCTCCCCTTGCACCTGGCTGGATGACCTTGGGCAAGCCATAGCTCTGTATCAGCTGTTCTCTCAAGGACAGCTTGGGAAAGAGCTCTCTCACCCCCACCTACCTCACAGGATGTCTGTTGTGGGGAGGGGAAGGGAAAGGAGTTTGTAAGCTGCTCTAAGACTCCCTTGGGGAGTGAAGGGTGGGATATAAATCCAATCTCTTCTCTTCTTCTTCTTCTAACATTCAGAGATCTCGCACATGGTCGGGCTAATACCAGAGCTTCACTTCAGTAGACAATAGCCTATGTGGATCATAATTTGGACCAATCAGCCACCCAGGATTCTTAAAGGGTCCTATGGTCAAAGGTGCAGTGTAAATGATCCTATCATGGAGATTGGGCAAGGCCGGGGGGATCCTATCATGGAGATTGGGCAAGGCCAGTTTAGACTGCCATTTAAGCAGACCCCTGAGCCCTGCTCAGCAGTCTTGTTCTGAACCATCTAATAAACTTATGAGCTGATTTCACAACAACGCGTCTCTGAACCCAGTACTTTATAACAGGCCAGTCAGTCTAATGTTCATACTGGGTAAGTTGGTGGAATCCATTATTAAAGATAGAATTAGTAGACACATTGATGAACAAAAGCTATTGAGGAAGAATCACCATGATTTCTGAAAGGGAAGATCTTGTCTCACTAACTTTTCAGTGTTTTTTGAGGGGGTGAACAAACATGTGGACAAGGGTGACCCAGTAGGTGTTTACCTAGACTGCTAGAACACTTTTGATAAAGTTCTTCATCAAAGGCTCCTAAGTAAATTTAGCAGCCGTGGGATAAGAGGACAAGTCCTCTTGTGGATTAAAAACTGGTTAATTAACAGGAAATAGAGAGTGAGTATAAATGGGCAGTTTTCACAGTGGAGGGTGGTAAGCAGTGTGGTACTGCAGGGCTTTACACTAGGCCTGGTGCTTTTTAATGTGTTTGTTAAAGGTTTGGAGTTGGGAGTAAGCAGTGACGTGGCTATGTTTACAGATGACACTAAGTTATTCAGGGTGGTGAGAACCAGAGAGGACAGTGGGGTGCTCCAGAGGGATCTGTCAAAGATGGGCGAGTGGGCGTCAACATGTCAAATGAGGTTCATCATGGGCAGGTGCAAAGTAATGCTTATTGGAGCCAAAAATCCAAACTATAAGTATACATTGAAAGGTTCAAACTGGCAGTAACTGACTAGGAGAGAGATCTTGGAGTCTGGGTAGATCTCCCTAAAGATGTTGACTCAGTGTGTGACTGCAATAAAGAAGGCAAATGCTATGCTGGGGATTATTAGGAAGAGGACTGAAAACATATCAGCCAGTAGCATAATGCCCCTATATAAATCTATGTTGCAGCTTCATTTAGAATACTGTGTAAAGTTCTGGTCACTGTATCTCAAATAAGATATTATAGCATTGTAAAAGCTGCAGGAAAGGGCCTATTGTATTTTGCTTTCTTGAACCTCATCTAGGCTCCCTACCTGCTCAGTAAACCCTTGCTTCCCCCTCCTTTCCTACTTAGAATATATTCAGACTTTCTCCCTCCCTGAGGCTTCAATCCACAGAATACTTTCTTGGGCATAAATGCAATTGAGATAAGGAAATCTCATTCCATCAGCAGAGATTTACTGTGGGATCTGAACCCATATTTTTTTTACCTACTTGGAGAGCCCCCCCCCCCCCCCCAAGTAAGCAATCCTTACTCTGACTGTGGGTACCTTAACTTTTTGTCAAATAATGGGGGTCTGCCATTTCACTATTAGATATAGTGACTGGGAGAATAAGCATTTTGGAAATCCCATCCTAACATCTCAAGCTTCAGGATTCTCTAAACAATAGTTCATCTCCTTCATCATAGTGTTTTCAACCCTATGCTCATCTGAGGTTTTCCTTATTCCCCCCCCCCCCCTTCAGATAATTTGCAAAATCATATTTCTCTGCATACCTGCGGAGTTCATCAAATAGCTAGCAACCTTTACCATGACTCTGGGTTGTTCCCATTGCGTAGGTTTTATGATCCTCAGAGGGGCCAGCCAGTTTACTATTAGTTGTGGTGGCAATGATAATAATATTAATTCAGAATATTCTATACCCCCAACAATTAATTCCTTGTCTGGTGAGAAGGAATAATTTGGAAATTAGCACAATAACCATTTCAATTATACTTGCTTTATATTTTTGATTTTTAAAACTAAGCTCCTTTTGCTTTTCCTTGTTGGATGAGGGTTGCTTTGTTAATGCAGAGTGCAATCTGTCTTGAGATCCAGTATTCGATAGCTGCTGCTTGACTCGCTTCCAAACTGAAGTGCTTAAAAAAATGTGAGGTATGACAATGATTTCAAATCACTGTAAGCCTACACTTGGTGATTTAAAATAATTGAAGCTCTTCAAATTTTTATATGCCCTTGAATTTGGAAGCATTTTTAGTTTGGAGCATATACCGTACACAGTGATTTAAAATTATTAGAGCCTTTCATATTTATCAGAAAAGTGACAGGGAATCCGGCCCTTGGCAACATAAACTGGTTTAAATGATTAGAGCATTACATATGTTTTACAGGTGGGTCTGAGCTTGGTCTGGGGCTTTAAAAAATGGGCAGCACATTGCTTTAAAAAAGTCATTTAAACAATTTCATATTTTCTGAAGTCAGAGTTTCTTGGAAAGTCAAACATTTTCCATCATTTTAAAAGCCATTATGCTATATGTGGTGCTGTTTTAATAGAAGGAGTTTGCACTTTGAAGTGATACGGGAAATGACTGAAGTGTGGTGGTAATATGCTTTGGTGTCTTTAAGGGATGAACTTCCATGTGCAAGCACTTATGTATTATAACAGGGATGTTTAAACACATACTTTATGTGCAAGCAGATCTTATGTAAGGCCTAAAGCCATGCCCAGTTGCTTCGTCCAAGTCTCTCATTAGGACCAGCAATTGTGTCCTGCAGGGCCAGCCCAAAAGTATGCATTAGGTAATAGCATGTGCAAATGGGTATTAAGGCATGTAATTGCCCAAATTGTGTGTGCCAAATGTCCATCTGCTGGCACTGACTGTATAAGACTGAGAGTGGTTCCTTTCTGAAAATGCTCCAGAAGTGTTTTAAGTCAATTTAAACTTTTGTGAAAATATTGTATAAATTAATGCTGCTGTTTCACACATCAAACCCAGCATATTTCATGTTGACAAACATCAGTCTTCACCCCAACCCCCCCCCCCCCTTTAGTGGCCTGTTGAATGCAGCGACACAGTTTTGTGCAAGGATATTTCAGGATTTATCCAATTTATTCAGATTCTTCTTTGTGCAAACCTTAAACATTACTTATAAAAGTATACTTACATACTTATTCATATGACTAACTGGTAATTTGATGCTTGATAAGGATATCTTGAAAGAAATCTTTGGAAATTTCAGGTGATGCTAAATAAAGTGCCCGTTTTCCTTCCAAGTCAGTGAGAGATTACAGGTAGCACTTTACAACAAGCATCCAAAATCAGGCCATAATTAATGGTGTAATCTTTGTCTATAAAGATCTAAAGGACTTCAACTCAACAGACCTTACCATCATTGGGCTCCATCTTGGTTGCCAATCAGCCAGAAAACAATCCTGTCTGGTTAGGGGCATCTAGCAGCTCTATCCTCCTGTTACATTACTGGAGATAGGAATGGTGGATTTTCTGTCTTGGCTAGTTTCCATCAATATTTATTTATTTATTTATTTATTTTTCTACCCTGCCCTCCCCGCGAACGGGCTCAAAATATATTCACAATGCTGTATGGGCATTGTAAAGAGAAGGGAGATGCAGAAATTACACATGTGGTATTAAGATGACCTAGATGCAATAGCTGCTGTGCCACTTTGGCCAGCTTCTGTTCCCTCCTGGTCCTGGGCATGGCTTTTAATGGTAGTGGTAGTTATCCCAGGCCAGCCATGGAAGCCTGGCCAGCTATGATGATGTTTGCTTGTTCCAGTTATAAATTGCAATGGAAGCCACCTGGGACAAGGAGGCAGCAGTGGGAAAGTCATAGCTGGGCCATCATGGCCCAGGGAACCATTGAGTCTTTCAGTATGAGTGGTGGCACCCTATGCCAGCTGCCTGCCCTGAGTCCATGGCTCTGCCACGTTCAAAGCTTTACTGTTGGTTTTTACCCCACCAGTACATAGGTTCCACTGGACTTCATCTTTCAGGATCTACTCACATACTACATGAAGCTGCCTTATACTGCAGCTTCCAGTGGTTTTTTTTTTTTTTTTGAAATTTTTTATTGAAGGGTTAAAAGGGTACAGAATAAAATTAATGCAGAGAAAAACCACATAGCATGTTAAACATTGCTAACTTGAGTGTCAACATATAAGATAAAATAGTCCCATATTTTGGCATGCCATGTGCTCAATGAAGGCTTAGAGGTTTCTTTCCAATTTACCGCAATTGTATACTTTGCTGCTGTAATGAGTATCTCAATTAGTTCTCTTTGGTCTTTATTAATTTTCGTTAGGGTCTTTGGCCAGAGATTGAGCAAAATTAAAGTAGGGTCATAAGGTACAGAGACTTTTAACATAGAGTTGATTTCTGTTATGATTTGCTTCCAGAATAAGGTGATGACTGGACAGGCCCACCATAAGTGAATGTAAGTCCCAACTTCTGACTGACATTTCCAGCATTTGGGTGACTGAGTGGAATATATGTGGGAGAGTTTAACTGGTGTGAGGTGCCATCTGTAAAGTGTCTTTAGTGCCTGTAATCTAACGGGAGTGGATCTAGATCTGTAGACTTTAGATGACCATATTTTTTCCCACTGGTCCTCTGGAATTATAGTGTTTAAGTCCTTGTGCCATGCTGTTTGGAAGGATAAGGGCCGGTGGTAGGAAGTTTGAAGGAGGAAAGAGTAGAACATTGAGATGAGTCCTCTCTTAATGAGGCTTGATGATGTTAATAGGCGTTCAAAGAAATTGTATTTTCTTGTACAGTTGAGATTGGGTTTCTGAGCTGCAAAAAGATGGGAGACTTGAAGATATTCAAACCATGGTAGCCGTTGTTTCGCTTTAGTTTCTAGCTCTGCTTTTGGGAGGAGTGATCCATTTTTGGAGATATCACAGAATCTTGTTAATTTTGCTTTAAACCAATTGGAAAAAGATGAGGTGGGTTGGCCGGGAGTGAACCAGTGTTGGCGTAGGAAACTTTTAACCGGTGTGTCTGCTGGTATCAGTGTTTTTTTGCAGTTATTCCAAGTTTGAAAAGCTGCTTGGAGGAAGGGATGTGAAGTTCCTGGTTTGAGTCTTTTTGAGGGAGGATTCCATAACGCTTCGCGGAATGACTGTGAGGTAAAGTAAGTATTTTCCATGTCTTTCCAGTCTGCTTCATAGTTTTCGTCGTAGTGTCGTGTTAAATTTGCCATTATAGTTGATTGGTAGTAAATTTTTAAATCAGGGAGGGCCAGTCCCCCTTTGCTTGTTGCCCGTCGTAATGTTTGGAAGCGAACTCTTGGTTTTTTGTTGTTCCACAGAAATTTCATGAGGTTCCGTTGCCATGAGGCAAGTAATGTAGGAGATATGCTTACAGGTAGGGCTCGAAAATAATATAAAAATTTTGGCAGAATAATAGATTTGATGGTTGAGATACGTTCAAGCCACGATAGTATTTTTGTATCCCAGGATTTGAATTGAGATGATATTGTAAGGTTAGCTTTCTTGTGGTTGTACTTAATTAAGTCTTTCAGATTCAGAGGGATATTTACTCCTAAGTATTTCCAGTGTTTTGTAGTCCATTGGAAAGTAAAGTGCTTTCTGATATATGTTTTAGATGATGGGTCTATAGTTATTGGGAAGAAGATCGTTTTTGATTGGTTTATACGGAGGCCTGAGATCTTTCCAAAATCATCCAGTACAGAAAAAAGAGGTGGAAGAGAGGAGATTGGGTCTTTTATATAGATAACCATGTCATCTGCAAAAAGGCTTGTTTTGGTGGGGATTCCATTTATGGTTGGTCCTTTTATTGAGGTGTTGTGTCTAACCAACGCCGCCAATGGTTCGATTGCAAGGGCAAACAGAAAGGGCGATAGTGGGCAGCCCTGTCTGGTGCCCCTGTGTAGGTTAAAATTGGATGAGGTTATCTGGTTGATTGCTAAAAAAGCTGTTGGCTGGGCATAGATTTGTTGGAGAGCAGATTTGAATTTGACACCAAAGTTCATATGTGACAATAAGTTGTGTAAGTATTTGAATTCCAAAGAATCGAATGCTTTTTCGAAGTCAACGGAGATTATGCAGGTTTGATTTATTTTCTTTTGGTGACAGTGATGGATAACGTTGATGGTTTTGCGGATGTTGTCTGTGAAGTCTCGTTGGGTGATGAAGCCTGTTTGATCAAGATGGATGTAAGTTGGAAGAATCTGTGAGAGTCTTGCTGCTAGAACTGAGGTGAAGATTTTGTAGTCGCAGTTGAGGAGTGATATTGGGCGGTATGAGCTGGTTTGAGAAGTGTCCTTGCCCGGTTTGGGAATTACACTTATTCGTGCCTGATTCCAAGAAGGTGGAGTTGGGTGGTTTTCTAAAATTTTGTTAAATAAGTCAGTTAAAAATTGTAATAATTTTGGATGGAAAACTTTGTAATATTCCGTTGGAAACCCGTCAGGTCCTGGTGTCTTGTTACTTTTCATTCTTTTTAAGGCTTCTAAAATCTCTTCTTGTGTTATTTCTTTATCAAGAATTGCTTGATGTGTATGAGGAAGTTTTTTGTTGCTACCTTTTTGCTTTAAGAAGTTATTTATATCTATTTTAGAAGGTGTTGTTGATGTGTAAAGTTGCTTGTAGAAATTCTCAAAGGTTTGTAGTATCTGTTTTGAAGAGGTTTGTAATACTCCTTGCTGGTCTTTTACGCAGTTGATTAGTGTGGAGGTGCATTTCTGTCTTAATTTTGAGGCAAGAAGTTTGATTGATTTGTTATTGCGATATTTGTATTTGTGTTGCATTACAGCTATATTTTTTTGTATTGCAGATGTTTCTATGGCTTCTAACTTCTTCCTGAGGATTTCCAAGGAGTGGTAAGTTGTTTTACATCCAGTTTGCTTATGTTTAATTTCTAATTTTTGTATTTCTGTATGAAGGTCTTTGATCTTTTGCTGTTTAATTTTGTTATAGGCTGCTGTTAGGGCGATGATCTTCCCACGAAGGACTGCTTTGTGAGCATCCCAGATTACCTCCAGCGGAACTTCGTCATTTGTATTCAGTTTGAAGTATTCTTCTATGGCTTCTTCAATTTGTGTCTTAAAAGCAGGGTCTTTCAATAAAGCCTTGTTTAATGTCCATGCTGAGCGTTTTCCTTCACTGTTACTTATATTTAAGACACAATCTACCGGGGCATGATCAGACCATTGGCGGAGTCCTATATTGGAGGTTTGAATGTTGTTGAAAGCTGAGTTTGAGATTAAGAGGTAATCCAGTCTGCTAAAAGAATCAAATTGTGATGAGTAGAAAGTAAAGTCTTTTTCTGTTGGGTTCTTTCTTCGCCAAACATCGCTTAGGTTGAAAGATTGAAAAACTGATTCCAAGTGATTATTGTGTGGAAGCAGGTTTTTTGGGAAGCGGGTTGGATAATAACGGTCGATTTTAGTGTTTGCCACCTGGTTAAGATCACCGCCAATTAAAATTATGCCTGCATTTGGGCTTGTAATTTTTGTTAAGAATTCTTGGATGTATGGTACTTGGCCTTTGTTGGAGGCATAAAGGCTTGCAACGGAGTAAGATGTACCATCTAGAGTGCCTCGTAGAATAAGGTATCTTCCCTCTGAATCTATTTCGGAATGTTGAAGTTGAAATCTGGTGTTTTTTGAAAATAAAATTGCTACTCCTCTTGATTTGTTTGAGCCAGGAGCAAAGTATTGTTGTGGGAACCAAGCCTGAGGGAAAAGCAGGTCGTGGCCTGGTTTTAAGTATGTTTCCTGGAGCATAATAATGTCTGCCTTCTCTCTTTTCATTAAAGATAGAATTCTTTTAATTTTGATTTTGTGATTGATTCCCCTACAGTTGTAAGTTATTACCTTTAGTGTGGATGCCATTCTAAAGGAAAAATGGAAGTTAGTCTAAATATATTTCTTACATCTATTTGTGGCCTTCTGAGAGTAGTCCTTGCATATAAAGAAAGATAAAATTGGGGATATGCCATACTTGGTGGACGGGATAAATTGCCCTTCTTTAACACAAAGTCTCCATATTTCCTATGTTTAAAGAAGTTTTTAGGACAAAAAACTGTTTGCGTTGCTTCACTCCCTGCCCTTAGGTGAAGTTTGATGAGCTTAAAACTTCCTAATAGGAGCCTTTTCAATTCAAAGTAAATGCATGCCACAATGGAGTACTGTTGTGAGTGTGCCATACTTGGGGTTTGGAATAAATTACCCTCTTTTGACCAATGAGCCTTATATTTTAAAAAAATTTTTAACCAAGAAACATTTTGAGTTACTTCACTCCGTGTCCTTAGGTAACATTTAATAAACTTAAAATATCCTAATAGGAACTCTATCATTCCAAGGTACGTGCAAATCATAATGGAATATCCTATGCTTAGCATTTTGGAACATTCTTTTAAAGTTGACTTTAAAATAAAATTCTTTTGAGTTTCTTCACTCTTAACTGAGCATAACCCATATTTATGAGCTTTATGAGTTAAGTGTAGCATATATTCTGTTGCTATCCTAACAAGAAATACATTAAAAGTAACATGCCATAAAACAGAGAAACATTCATTGCATTTTGTTTTAAAGAACTGTACCCTCCATGTTTGTCTAAAACGATCCTTAAGAATCCCTCCCCTCCCCCCTCCCACCCCCCTTGCCATAGCTCTCTTTACCTCAACCACTCCATAGTTATTAAAAGGAAACTTATTTAAAACGTTTAAGTAATAACATCTTATAATAGGATTTGGAAGAGTAGTTTTACCCATTGAGAATGTAAGGTTCGGTAGGAGCACGCGTTCCGTGCTAGGGCTGTAGAGATCAAAAAAGCCCTTCCAGTCTGAACCTTTTGTCAACACTAAAAATAAAACGTAGACTAAAAATCCTGTCCAGCCCATGGCTGGAGAAACCAACAAGGAAGAAAGACAACGAAGGAGAGGGGAAGTAGGAGCCCCTTTCCCTCCCTCCTCCCAGGCAGCATAGTTGCTTATAGTAATGCTTAAAACCATTTGTCTGTCTGGTTATTGCTGTTATGACATTATTTGGCTTTGTGTTGTTATTCACGCTCACAAATTCTGAGATCAGAGGTGCAGTTCTCAGTTGGATTTGTGGATAGGTATTTTACTCCACTGATATGGTGATGCAGGATAGTCCAGCTTCCTTTTGGATGACTTCTTTATTGATGAAGATGGCAGAGGTTGTAGATTCAACGCTGACAGGAGAGCATATCCTGAATCTTCGTCTCGTGCTGTGTATGTAGAGCCTTGAAATCTTACCATAAGGGATCCCGACTTGGTCCAGCTGTATCTGATGCCTGATTCTGTGAGCTTAGAGGAGACTGGCTTCAATAATCTTTGTATTTGAAGGGTTTCAGCTGTGAGGTCCGGGAATACTTGGATCTTCCCTTCTTGAAACGGTAAGCCGCCAGCTGAACGCGCCTCAGCCAGGATTTTTTGTTTAGTGCGCAAATCTATAAGTTCTACCAGCACGTCTCGTGGCAATTGGGTTCGGTTCTGGTTTTGTGTCAGAGTTAGTGCGCCAATTCTATAAGCTTTAAGGATGGTTGGAGCCACCCCCTCCTCTAATTTAAGTGCGTGCGAGAGCCAAGCACCCATGAATGCAGCAATGTCGGTGTTCCCTTATGCCGCTTCAGGGAGACCACGAAATTTGAGGTGGCGGTCTCGGAGAGTGTTCTCCAGGGCCATAATTTTTTCAGTGGCCCATCTTTCATGTTGCTGAAGGTCTCTAATATTCTCCTGATTCGCCATACTGTTCTCCATAATGGTATCTAGGGCCTGAGACATATTTTGAACTGAATTTTGTAAGCTCGCTATCTGATCTGCCACAGGTTTTAAAAGATTATTCATAGTGGCCATCATTTCGGCTTTGAAGTTTGTGAAGGAATCTAGCCAGTCCTGTTTAGAAATGTTGGAGTTAGAAGCAGTAGGGCCTACCGGTTCAGTCGCCATTTTGAGGCCTCGGGAGCCGTTAGTCTTCTCCTTGTTACCGGAACTTTCAGTTGGGAAGTACTGTGAAACAATTTTTTTTGGCGACTCAGTTTTTTTTGTTTTATGTCCGTTTGGTCTGCCCATTACCTTTTATTGCTTTTTAACCAGTTTTTGGGGCTTGAGAGACGCTTGCTGCCCAGGAGGGAGGGAATCAGGTTAGGAGCTTCACTACACAGCGTCCGCCATTACGCCCTCTGACGCCCCGCCCCCCTGCAGCTTCCAGTGTTATTGTTCACTCTGGCAGTGGTTCTCTGGGTTTTTGGGTAGATGTTGGGGTTTGAACCTGGGGACCTTCTGCATTTTATCCCCCAAGAGATGGTAAAAGTAGTACAGTAATGAACTCCAAAATCACATCAGGATGCTTAATGAGCTCATCTTTGTTCCAGGTCCCAAGGCTATGCAGAGCTACATTCAGAGTGACTTTTCTTCTACCCTTTCTTTTCAATGGGACATCTATCGAAACCACAGTGGTCAGGATTATAGCCTTCGGTCGTGATCAGACAGCTCTTTTGATCCGACCCAGGCACGAGTGCCTGGTGGATTTAAAGGGCATGTCCAGACAGCAACATCTGGGAAATGTGCCGCTTCTGTGATCAGCCCATTGATTCCCACCAGGGAGCCGTTCTGAAAAGATAGTGGTGAAAGTCTGGTCTAAAGCTTGCCAATGAGCCAGTGGCAGACTTTCCCCCATTTGGTCATTCCAGCGCACAGTCAGCCCGTTGGGGTGATCTGACTCCAGACCACGCCGAATGGCTGCCATTTAAAAAAATTCTTAGTGGTATGCACGTAAACGAGCAATGGCCGCAGAGCTCTGCTCAAACGTTCCAGACAATTTCATGTTTCTGAAGGGCCCATGAAACTTATGAACTTTAATTCAAATGGTACCTAGAGGAAGGTACCACTGGTGGTGCTTTTAACATTCAAGTCCACGCATGCATGAAAAAACAAGTAAACAGTGAGGCACATATGCACATGCGTAAACAGATGTTTTAAAAACAACTGTGAGGCTCCTTCAGGTGGATGCTGTCTAGACAATCCACCGTGGAGTTCATGCATGGTAAGGCAATTCACAGGGGAGCTGTCTGGCCATGCAACACTGGATTAAAAAGATCAGGATCAAAATATGGTCAGGGGCCTGCCTACTTGAGGGACCGCCTTTCCCCATATGTGCCCCAGAGGGCACTGAGGTCAAGCACCCAGCATCACTTGACTATTCCCGGTCCGAGGGATGCACGGCTGGCCTGTACCAGGGCTAGGGCTTTCTCGGTGGCGGCCCCATACTGGTGGAATGAGCTCCCGGACGACATCAGGGCCCTGCGGGATTTGTTACAGTTCCGCAGGGCCTGCAAGATGGAGCTCTTCTGCCAGGCTTTCGAATAGGAGCCGCCACCGGGGAGATGGCAGGGCAACATCGCCCTAGTTCCACAGGCCAAACCTTCTGTTGCCGCTACTCTCCAGGAGCATGTAGATGCCGCCAGTACGGCTATGTTAGTCATTTTTTAATGTTGTGTATTTATGATTTTAAATTGTAAACCACTTCGGTGTTTATGTTTATGTTGTGAGCCGCCTTGAGCCAGTTCGCTGGAAAGGCGGGATAGAAATGCAATAAATAAATAAATAAATAAATAAATAAAGAAAGAAAGAAAGAAAGAAAGAAAGTAGAACTGGGCCAATGGCAGGATTAGCTGCCCATCTGAATGGGACCTATTTTACTTTCCTTTCACAACAATCCTGCAAAGCAAGTCACTATTGGCCCCAGTGAACTGAGGGTGAGGAATGTGCAGTTTTTATTAATTTGTTTTGGTCCAGATGTTTTCCCCTAAATTAGCAGTTCTGCAGTGGAGAGACAGTTCCCTTCCGTGCAATCAAGGCACACCATTCTGTTGCTTGAAAGATCATAGTAATGTGATGGCTATGTGAAATATATTTCTGCAAATGTAACATCACCATCTGGCTGTTGACAATATCCCTGAGCAGATGGTCAAATGGCTGAAAAGTGCACATGGAGAAGGCCTGATGTCCTTTGAACCCAATCCCCCAAATTTTACATTGGTGCTATACACATGTACTTGGTATGTGCAATGTAGAAATGGAGGGTATAGATTTGGAGTCTTCAGCCCATTGGGATTTATGCACATGGGCCTCTATGCAGAAAATCTGTTTGATGTATTTAAGTCAGGAGGGAAGGCCAGCAGGCGCAATCCTAGTCTCTTCTACATGGACATTTCTTCTGAACTTGTGATTTCTTGCCTGGACAGTTAAAAATAAATGTAAAGTGTGGTGTCAGCACAGGGGTGTTTATCTTAGCTAAGGATAAAGTATAGATTTTCTTATGGTCTGGAAAGGTGTCCACATCTTTGTCTATTTCACTGGGCTACTTGGGCAGGGAAAGGGGATGGTTTCTACAGCTCAGCCTCTCCTGTTTTTTCAAGCCCCCTCTTTTCCTGGCCTAGGAGCTTTGCCTTGGAAGTCATGAGGATCAGCTGGCTCCCTCACCCCCTCCTGTGGATGAGAAATTATAATATCAAAACGTGGGAAACTTGAAAGAATAGAACTCTCCCTCCATCTGGTGGAGTCACAGGTAGGCAGAGGTCATGTTTTATTGGTCCTACCCATGGTCTGAAGACCTGAGGTCATAGGCATCAACTACAGGAAGGCTCAGGGGCTTGGGCCACCCCCAAAATTTTCCAGGGGGGAATGACCCTCCCCCAGGCGAAACGGAGCTCTGAAAAGGCAACCTGCCCTTAAAAAGGGTGGGAAACCCTTGCAAGGCCCCTCAGGGCTATTTTTGGGCCGGAACTGTGTTCCAGCTGGCTTCTGAGCCCACCCTGCCCCTCCCTCACCTGCCCCATCCTCAGTGGAAGAAGAAGCGGCTCTGTGGAAGGGCTCCTGCTGCTGCTGGGAAGTTGTTGCCCCCTACTGGGCTTCGGCAGGTCAGGTGAGTGAGCAAGGGAGGCACTGAGGGGCTCCACTTCTACAGTGAGCCCGGAGGGGAAGAGGAGGGGGCTGGGGGTGCCTCACCAGCTGAAGCCCTTTGCATGTTGCTTGGCTTCCCTTGGAGTGAGGTTCTTCCTCCTCCTGACTGCAGCTCTGAAATTGGAGGGTTTTTAAAACTTTTTAAAAAACTTAAAAAAACGGTTCTTTAGGGCCAGTTCAGCTGGCAGGCAGGTGGACAGCCAGGGCCCTGCACACTGGCAGCTAAGCCCTGCCCCCAGCAGTTCTAAATCAGACTGATAGGATCTGGGGGCCGCAGGTGCTGCATTTTGTTGCCACTGCCACAGCAAGCCACTCTGGGCTGGGTGGGGGCTGATAGCACTCCAGTGTGGGTTGGGGGGAGGCTCTCAAGGTTCCCGTTAAGTTGTGGCAGTTTTTACCTCCCAGCAGAGAGCTTTTCAGCTCAGAACAGAGGGATGACTTTCCCAGGGTGGCCCTGCTCTCCTCATTCGGTAGTGGGAGAATTTGAAGAGCCCTCCTGTCCGTGCCAGTCAGGTGATGCAAGGCTGAGACGGACTCAGGAACCACCACTGCTGCTCCCACCTGCTGGTCTTTTGCTGGGAATGCTGCCCTGGGCAGGGGCCCCAGGCCACACATCCACCCCCCCATGGCTGCTGGGCAGGAGAAGCCTCCCAAGCTGGATCTGAGTGTGAGGAGAAGCAGGGGGATGGGCTGGAGGCTGGTGTAGGCAGCCATGTGCTGGCTCAGCCACCATGGAGGGAAAAAGCCTGGCCGGGGGGTTGCCTGCAGGCACATGCAGGGAAGCTGCTGGATGGCTGCATCCAGAGTGAGGGCATGAGCTCCCCTGGGGAGAATTTAGCTGCGATGGAGCCCTTCTTTGCTGAGGTGACCAGGAGCGGGTGTGTGTGTCAGCTTTATTGGGCATCAAAGGCGTAGACTTTTGCAAATTCGGGGGGGGGGGCTCTGGGGCGATGTCCCCCCACCAGGAAACCTCCGTGCCTCCCTGGGCCCTTCCGAGGCCCACCAGCCGCTGCTGCCAGGGCCTCTCCCCCCCACTCCTTCCCTCTCCCTTCGCTAGGAAAAGAGGGAGGGAGGGAGAGGGAAGGATGGAAGAGTGGCCAGGCCGGGGGGGGGGGGGGAGAGGCACCGGCAGCAGCAGCTGCTGGCCTTGAAAGGGCCCCAGGAGGTGCGGCAGCAGGTGCTATGTTTCCCCGGGGGGGGGGGGCTCAGTCCCCCCAGGAAATTTTGGGGAAGGCTCGAGCCCCCCTGTAGTTTATGCCTATGTTGGGTGTAAGCTCCTGGCAGTTTGTGCAAAAGACTTTCACTCCCTGGTTGGTTTTGTTTCCCCAGATTGGGAGGGAGAAAAAAGTGGAAGTTGGGGGGGGGAGCGAGGAGGAGCCTGGTGCAGGAGAGTTGCTTCCTTTCATGAAAGAATCGCTGCGTCTCACTGGGTGCCCTGGAAGTGTGTGTGAATGTGTGTGCCTGCTTTGAAAGAAACACACACTTTCCCATTGGCCCAGTAATCTGGAGTGGGGGGATAAATACAAGCCTCCAGTTTCAGTGTCCTGTTGGCTGCATCGTGGTGGGTGCTGGGAATGAGAAGGGAGAAAGAGAACAATTTGCGAACCACTTGAACTGCTGCTCTGGTTGGGAAAAGCACTGGTCTCATTCATGGGGTCTGAGTCTCATGTTGGGAGAGTCCAGCCTTCCCCTGTGCCTCTGTGTTGCTGGAGCCCAGCTGAGCAGAGTATGCAGGCTGCTGATTGGCAGGAAGTGGCTGTGCAACCCCAAACAGGCTCCCTCCCCATTCGCCCTCCTCTGCCTTTTTTCTCCCTGGGCAATTCCTGGAAGTGTGGAGGGGACTGTTGGTAAGAGGGAGGGGAAACTGAGCCACTGCCACAGAAGAGGTAAGAGCAGGGGCCCGTTGGGGCCGGAGTGAGGCAGAGCGAAGCTCCGCCAGCTCAGGAGTGGCCACTAGGGCAGCCACAGGCCGAATCAGATTCTCTAATCTGATTCGGCCCGCTGCCGAATTGCCACCGAAATTCAGTGGCAACTTTAAAAGTGACTGGAGGGGAGGGGGTTTGAGGGGGAAATACCCACCAAGTTTCAAGAAGATTGGACCAGGGGGTCCAATTTTACGGGCCCCCAAACAGGTTGCCCCCATTCCCTCCATTGTTCTCTATGGCAGGAAAAAGGTAACACTTTTTCCCACCATAGAGAACAATGGAGGGGATGGGGCAACCTGTTTGGGGGCCCATAGAATTGGATCCTGTGGTCCAATCTTCTTGAAACTTGGTGGGTATTTCAAGGAGAGGCCTCAGCAGCTACCCTGCAAGTTTGGAGCCTCTCCCTCAAACCCCCTTTCCTCCAGCCCCTCATATACCCTATGAGTTTTTGCCATTGATTTCAATGGCCCATAGGGTATAATGGGGCTGAAACTGACATTCCCTTTCTGACACACTTCTGGTGATGTCAAGGGATGTGGCATATGCTAATGAGTTATGCTAATGAGCTCCTGCACCTCTTTTTCTATGAAAGGACCCCTGGGTAAGAGAGAGAGATTGGGTAAGGTGATCTGACTGGGGCTTGCAAGGGAGATCCCTCCTGTCTCAAAGCTCATAACATGTGGTTAACCCTCTTGCAACCTGGCCAAAAAGGGGAGTCCTGGGAAACCAAGGAAAAGGATAATAATAAGATTTTCCATGCCAGCCAATGGGCTTGCCTCCCCTGCTCCCCTTTTCCCTTTTGTGTATGAGCTTGCTTGTACATTCACACCAAAGGCAGGATGCATAAGTGTGGACTTGTGTCTCTCTAATGCAGTATTTGTGCAGAATGGCATGAATTTTGTGTATGTGGTTGCTTCCCTTCAATGAGAAGTCACTGTTTCAGCATGCTTTTTTATTCTCTTTTCCATAATAAAGTTAGTCTGTGCTACAGTCCTTTCTCTGTTCTGTTCAGTCGGTTCTGTAATGATTTCATGTTTTGCTGTGTGTATTCCTTTAAATGTTTAGTATGTCTGCAACAATGTGTGTGTGTGTGTGGGGGTAATAGAGGGAGGCACATGTGATTTGATTGGCTGATGACTGAGAGTGTGGGAGAGGAGAGGTTCTGAGGAATCTGTGTGGGGTTTATCTGGAGATTTTCTGTGTGTGAAATATGAAGAGTGCGCATAGTCTGTGGGACTAAGAGTTTTGTGAGGGTCTATAAGGCAAAGAAACAAGTTGTGTCTAAACTGTGTGGTTAGACAAATGTTTTATCTTGTGGCCAAAAACAAAGAGTTAAGCCTGGGTGGCTACTTATATGAGAGAGAGATAGAAATATAAGCCTGTCAGAGTGGAGTTTGAGAGACTGTTTGTTCAAAATAACCAGAGACCTATTCTGTTCTTTATTAAATAAATCAATTTTTGTTTAAACTTATCCCAGGAATCAGTACAGTATTTCCTCAGGGCCACATAGTCCTCTGAAGTGCCCAGACCCTAGGTCATACTACCAAAAGAGAGAGATTTGGAAATTTTAAATTCCTGATGGCAGCAAGAAACTACCAAGTTTATATACAAAGAGAGTGTTTAAAGGTAAAACTGTTTTCCCCAATAGCAAGAACCTCACAGGTTCATGTGCATAAATGTTCACGGATGTCCCTGTTTTGGTGTTTTCTGCCTTTCTCATAGTTGTGCAGTATGCAACACTGCTGCCTTAATTCCCCTAGCTACCCTGTCAGAAGTTTCTATATTGTGTCCTTTTTTGATGGCATATGTACCCCTTCAAGCGCCGCTGCAGCCCCAGCATCGGGAGGGGTCCTCCATCATCTCAGCCTTCCCTCCTTGCAGATAAAAAAGTTTTTTCACACCCTACTGTTCCTATTTCTGTCTCTCCTCTTTCTCTCCACTCCACCCCCCTCTTCTTTTCCACCCCCTCCCTCCCTCCCTCCCTCCCTCCCTCTCTTTCTTTCTTTCTTTCTTTCTTTCTTTCTTTCTTTCTGCCTGCCTGCCTGCCTGCCTGCCTGCCTGCCTGCCTGCCTGCCTTTGCAGTGTTCCCTCTAATCTGAGTTAGTGTTTATGAAGAAATACTGTTTGCAGTAGACCAATCATCTTGGGGGAAAAAGAGGATTTCTTGTCTGTGCTCTCCTCAAAGGCTGTAATCCTGTGCATGATTATCTGAGAGTAAATTCCTCCAAACTCTGCTCTTGATATTTTACTAGCTCAAGAAATGCATGTTTACTTGGTAATAATTCATGTTAAATGGAGCTCAACTGGAAGAATTGTAGAGACAGCAAAGCACACCCTCTTATATGGCAGTCTTGCCCTCAGATTCCAGATTTCCATTAAACTGATTGTACAGAAGTGGCAGACACTTTGTATGTGCTCACAATCACTTTTTTTTTGTTATTATTTTGCATGTAGTAAGAGTCTTCCTAACTTGGATAGCTCAGGCTAGCCCAATCTTGTCAGATCTCAGAAGCTAAGCAGGGCTGGCTCTGGCTAGTATTTGAATGGGAAACCTCCAAGAAATACCAAGGTCATGATACTGGGGCAGGCAATGGCAAACCACCTCTGGACATCTCTTGCCTTGAAAACCCTACTGGGTCGCTGTAAGTCAGCTGTGACTTGACGGCACTTTCCACTACCAGAACAGAACAAGACCTAGGGATGACCAATATATGGAACACACTGTCCATTTGCTTAAAAATGCTCTTTCAGGGAGGTGACCCTTGGGTATCTTTACCTCTCTCCCTTACCTAATCAAGCATTCATTGCTAATGTACAAGAAGTAGGTACAGCTTGGTTTTATTATGCATAGATTTTTAGGGGTTCCGCTGAGTTAAGTACAGGGTACTTCCAAGTAAGCATATTTGGGATTGCATCTGCATGCCACTAGCCAACTCCCACCTTTTCCTGGGTTTAGCCTAGCCCGGGGCATGGCTAGGGGAGTTCCCAGGCCCCCCTAAATTTCTGGGGAGCCCCTTCCAAAATCCCACATGGCTCCACCTCCATAGATAGTGACAATGGCCTGTGATGTCACTGGCTCCTCCCTATGATGTCACTGGGTTCTTTTAAGGACCTAGCATAGAAATGCCTCTGGCCCAGCCCCAGCCCCCCCTGGGAAACTGGAAAGTCTACGCCCTATGTCTCCTAGTTGCTAGAGCAGGCCCCATAGCACATTTTTCAACTGAATTAGGGATTTTGATGCACCAAAATGAATATCGTCTGCATTTCTCTCTCCTGACTGAAAAAACAAAAAGAGTAAAACCTTCGTAGCAATTACAAAAGAAATAAAACTGAAGACGTTTAAAGGCACCGGGGGGGGGGGGGGGAGAAAGGTAGTAAATGGCTGCTGCTTGAAGTGAAGTGATGCAGACATATTAAAACTATGAATTCTTAATTAGGCTGTTTATTAAAAGTCAACAAACCTTATACATAACAATATGGCATCTATCTGTGTTCAAAGACTGTAAATTACTTTTTTTGCAGTGGCAAGGAAATAGGTTTTACAATAATTCCTGTTCTATTCTTTGCAAAAATAAATAGAGTCTTAAAATAATATGAGGTACATTATTTTTATAGGCAGTGGTAACAGATTTGCACTTTTAATTTGACTGTGTTAAATGTTATGGAAGAAGGAGGTCACATTAGGGTGAACTGTCTTTATTGTTATCCTAATACATTTAAAAGGAGATATTCAAGTCATACTAATTTGTGTGATAATAACACCCTCATCAGGGCGGTCCAGAGCCAAGGAAGCTGCTTCATCTCATTCATCCTTTGACTGAGTTATATTACATGTATTACCAATGCATTAGGACACTATGTAAATGTGCTATCCTTTGAATGTCATTTCATGAGAGTGCTGCTTTTGAATATTATCCAGGTATTCCTCTGCTGGCATTTTTAAGATGACTTTTCAAAGTCAATCTATGGGGGTGCTAAATGGCAGTCCATTTTTACAAGCATTACTGTTTCTTTGTTTTTAGCCCTCGTGGTATAATTCCACCCAAAAAGCAGTTTTGAGTCGAGAATTACTCCAAAGAAGTGTAACAGTTTCCTCCTGCTTCCTAATGCTAGGATTGATCTGATTGTCTTTAATCAGACATGGAAATGTCAGTTATTTTAAATAAAACATGATTTGATTCCACTCATAAGGAGGTACGATCTAACAGAGGATATCCATTCCCTCTGTGCCCACAAAAGACAATGTATATGCGTAGTGGGTGAAACCTACATTTCCTTAGCACTGAGCTCAGTCTCTTGTTCTTATGAAGAGTCATGAGCCCTGTTCTTATGAAGAGTCATGAGTCCTCTACAGGTCGTGGGGGAATGTCAAGCAGAACAAAAAAAGTCTTCATCTGCATGCAGAAGAGAACAATAGTGGGATACAGATGAACCTCCTTGGGGAAGGAGTGCCAAAATTTTGGTGCCATGACCAGGAAGTCATTTTCTTGGATTGCAGCTTTGTAGCCTCAGATGGTGGAAGCCTTCGAAGATGACCAGAGTGGATGGGAAGGTTTGTATGGAAGTAGATGAGGGTGAGTTCAAATGGTCTGAAGGTAGAAAATACAACAGACACAATTAAGCATGGATATTGAAAAAAATCTCACTTTTATACAGCCCTCCAAATGGGATTTTTAAATTCTGCTTTGCACATGGAAATAATAGAAGTGGCCAAATGTGCAGTTCACTCAAAAATTCAAAAATACAGATGTTCTCACCCAAATTACCTATGCCATTTCTTTACAGTTATCCTTTTTTGGGGGGGAAAAAGATCAGTGCTTTTTCTGAAGATTATTTTTGTTTATGTTTTAAATATTCTCTGAACAGAAGATATTAAATTAATTTTTTTAAAGAACAAATGCTTTTTGTGAGAAACGTGTTTGAAAAGAACATTGCCATTCCCAAAACATATTCATTCATTTGGAAATATTTATTCATTTGGTAACTTTATGCCACAAATGGATACATTTCATTTGACATCCTTTCATAAAAATCCCAGTACTTGATAGCTGGGGGGGGGGGGGAGAGAGAGTTCTTTTGAAAGCCTAGCTTCCAATCTTTGCATATTCGTCTTCAGTACTTAGTGCCATATGTGCTGCAGGAACAAGGTGCCGTATCACAAGCTATAGATAGAATGTCAGCTTTGAAATTTTCCACTTCCGTTGATTTCTATCCCATGAATGTTACATAAAAGTACCTTTTGTGCGTTAATATTACATAATCTTGAAATGGCTGCAGTCACTTTACTGCTCCATACTACTTCCATTTAGAAATTAAAGGGAAAGTGAGTTTTACCGTGTTATTGTATTACCTGGTTTAGCATGTTCAGCTGAATTATTAATTTTCTGTCTTGTTAACTACTAGATTCATAGCTTTGCTGGAAGTGAAAATGCATGCAATGTAAAAATATGCTGAGAAACAGTTGTAAGAAACATCATTAAGCTTGGGTACGGCATGGCTTCGCATGCGACAGTGACAAGTTTCTTAACGACAGGATCAGCTGTTATTTTCACATAGTTTATCTTTTAGGATTTACTTCAAGCTACACATTCTAAAATTTAGTAGATAATCAAGAAAGTTGGGTTAAATAATTTATATGTAATAAATGCTATAAAAGCCCAAAAAGTGGTGAACGGACCTGCCTGTAGAATTACTTAACAACTGCACGGTCCATTGGAGGTATGCACAATTACCTTTTCCTAACAGAACAAAGTTTCAGTTACTTACTTAACCACTGCATGGTCCATTGGAGGTATTTACAATTACGGCTGAGGACAGACTGGCAATCTAAAGCGGGGCAGGCACGCTTCGGAGACGGAAGAAAGGAGCACGTTCAGACATGCACATCTGTTCCTCGGCTCCGTTGCGTACTTACCCGTCTCCCAGTCGCTTTCCTTTCGCTTTAACAGGACACCGTTTTTTCCCGGTGTTCAGGGGCCTTCCTCCGCATGCCTCCCGCTTCCAAACAGTGTGAACTGGAAGAAGCGGGAGGCATCCGGAGGAAGTGTGAACGCACCGGCAAAAAGTTATGCGCAAAAAAAAGCAGCGGCAAGCGCAAGCCGCGCGTGCTGGCTACGCGGCAGTCTGAACGCTCCGTGGCAGTCTGAACGCTCCGTATTGCCGCTGATCCGCATTGCTCTGGCCAGTGTGAACGGCCAGCTCCGTGGGTTTTTCCCCCCGCTCCAGTTCCCTCCGCTTTGCCTCCGCTTTAGATTGGCAGTCTGTCCTCGGCCTACCTTTCCCTAACAGAACAAAGTTTGAGTCCAGTGGCACCTTTAAGACCAGGGGATTTTCAACCACAACATTTAATTGAATTGATGGAAGTTGTGTAAGTACACGGTATTTGTGGTGTTATAGAGTGCCTTTGATGGTGCAACATTTTGTTTCAAGATGGAGAACATTCTGGGCAGTTGTGCCCTTGTAGCAGGCTTGAACAATTTATGGCCCACTAAGTCAAAAGCAGACCGCCAGTCAAGCACTGTAATCCACCTTGGGTTTAATCACATATTTCATAGCCACAAGTAGTTCCTTCTGGTTTGGATCAAAAAATCTCTCAGGGCTAATATGTAGGGTTCTAAAATTCTGGAGTAAGCTCCAGGTTTAGCTCCAGGTGTGGTGCAAAATAAAACCCAAAAGTATAAAAACGAGTTCTTATAAGATTACCTCATAAGATCTTAGTGGCCATTTTGGGTTGCCCAGGCAACCTAAAATACTTTGCTGACTTCTAGAGCAAGATGGGATGAAGTAGAAGCTGGGGGGGGGGATTTTTCTCTGCTCCATGGATTTTCAGGGGTGCCACTCTCATAAGGTTCTTTTTAAAATTCCAGTTTAGGCATGAAAAAACTACAGGATTTTCAGTAACCTGGCAGGCTTGCACTAAATGTCTGGTATATCTAGGAAGCAGCCTGTTCTTAAAAATTTGACTAAATTAAAATATGTTCAGTATAGTATATATTAAGAGATTCTTATATTTAATCAAGGAGAGAACACCATTGTGCACTGAAGAAATAGCTATATATAGTTACAAAGGGCAGTTTTGTGTTGACGGCTGCTTCTTTATTATCCTCACCTAGAAAGTGTGGGCCAGATTTCAAAGCCCTGCACAGCTGGTTGATACCTTCAGGGGAGCTGTGAGAGTGCCAGTTTCACCAGCAAGAAGCATATGCTTATGGTACAGGAGGGGACCATCCCCTTTTTTTCTCCCTTCCTCTCTCTCAAGGGCAACTGCTCTCTCTAGAACACTTGTACCTTCCCATGCTAGGTTTGAGATAATTGCTGCAAAGGAAGTGTTATTATTAATCTAGCTTCCAATGTCAATTTAAAGAGAAGCATGCCCTTAAAAGCAAATCAGCCCATGACTCAACTGGCTTGTGATATTTAGTTCCACATTTTAAAAAAATCTCAGCTGAGAGCAATCGCTGTTTCCAGGTTTTTGCCATTTTACATTTTTTAGTTTCTGTATAAAAGTGAACATTAAATTACCTTTAAAAGAAACCTTGGGAATCTACCAAGTTCTCATATTTTTATAAGGTAAATACATTATATAAGCTTTGAGTAGAGGTCATCCTTTCAAAGCTTAAAAAAAATCTTAAAAGATTGACTAAATAAATAAAAATGGTAAAAATAAACTGCTTAAAAACAAGTCGGCTAAAAAGTAAAACAGAGAGAAAGAACAAAAATTAGCATATAGAACCTCCTCTCAAGGCTCATGTTCACAGTTCTTTATTTAAAACATTTCTATGCCGCCTTGGGCATCTCAGGTTCAGGAAAATGCATATGATGGTAATGGTGACTTTAGCAGTTTCCCACAAATCCATTAGGAGCCTTGTCCACAACTCCATGAAATTCAGAGCCAAGCTACAAAGGGCTCCCTGCCAGCCAGTTTTCCCTGTTAATCCCTTTCCAGAGTCGATTTATCCTTGTACCCAACAGCAGGAGACACTTGAATGGACATCCCAGCATATTTTGGAACATATAAGCATGAAGGATGTCATCCTCTCACTGCTTCTGATTCCTTCACATTCACAAAGCTTTCTCCAAGAGTATTCCCAGGAATCCTAGAAAGCTTTCTCTGACAATATTACCAGAAAACTAAGAACAACTGAGCTAATTATGAGGTGGAAAACAACACCATGCTACTTTGGGGGGGACAGGGGATCTAAGGGAAAAGCATGACAAGGGATTCAGTAACCTGCAGTGGGAGAGGGGAAATGACAAAGATTGCCTTACTCTTCTGCCTGTGGAAATCTTCTGTTGCATCCAAGCTACTATAAAAACTGAGCGGGAGAAAGGTTATTAAATAGTAAGGGAAGAATGGGGGGGGTAGTGAATATCTTTTATAGTAGGGGTTTTTATGTTACAGAGCAGCCATAGGAATGCCTCTGCATTGTATGTCTACCAATCCAACTTCCAACATCAAAGGTTCACAGAACAGCATTTCCTTAGATGTGTCATAGAGGAATTCATATGGGGGGGAAAGACACTTTCTAAGATGGAAGGCTAAGACAGTGGTTCCCCAACAAGTTATAGGTTTGGTCCAATATGCTACCCCGGCAGGTGTGGTGGGTAGTGTACCACCCAGCAAAGATCGACAAGGCACGGTGCTGGCTGAATAACATCATTGGCACGTCTGTAGTCTCAGGAGGGGGAAAAGTAATTCCTCACCCCAGGATCCACTTTGCATACTTACATCTCTTGCAGCCTGACGGGGTTCACCTGCCACTCACGGGTGCGGACATGTTTCTGACTGATCTGCAGGGGGGTCTACAAGACCTAGTGGTATCAGGTTGGCAGGAGGGGAGTTAAGCCAAAGCTAACCCCCTCTGGTGGGAAAGCACCATGAGATAACAGTGGTAGGAAGGGGTCCTCAGACTAGGTACTTAGTGGTTTAGCAATCCAGGAGACCCGAGTGGGGGACTCTTTGGGGTTGGGGGAGTGGATGATGTGCTTTAAGGCTTAGCAGTCATGAGCTGGAATCTACTCTCACATCTCCTATACGCATTGGAAGTATGGGCTCTGATGAGTGGGGTACGGAAGGATTCCGGATCTGGCTCAGAGCCAGGGTGGTTTTGCCCTAAGGAAGCCAGCTTGTAAGCCAGCAAGGCATATTATATGCTCTTATGAGCTGTTATAATCATAAGTTTGAACTTTGGGTTGTTATTCTGCAAAAGGCGAAATGCACTCTCTATTGCAGTGAGAGGCTCCAGCCCACAGCAGGAAACACCCTCTATAGTTCACACTGACACGGAGACAAGGACTTCATTTCAAAGGGCCCTCCTGTCTCCTCACGCTGGTCAATTCACACCTTCCCCCAAAGTTCCTGCAGAGATTATGTTAAGTGATGTTACCTGGCAACTAATCGTTGACCATCGAGTGACCTGGCCAGAGCCATCATGAGATAATGGATTGGTGCCATGAATCCTAACAACTTGCCCAGGTGTCAGTTCCTGCTTAGCACCTAGATTTGCAATATTGACCACTCCTTCCTATCTCCTCCTCCTTATTACACTGACCAATGGTAGGGTTAGTGGGGATAGACCAACTAGTAGGTGTGTCAATGGGATGTGGTCAGTGCAGCCCGCCCCAATGCTACCTGATAAAAGATCTTGCACAACAGACAACCATTTGCTAGCCACCTCAACCCCTATCTTCTTTACCATCCCCTCACGTCCAGCTTTCTATCCTATTACCTTGCCTCCATCTTTAATCCTTGGTTTGCGCAGCCAGGAAGAAGCGTGTATCTGCAGGTTTAGATTGCACTCCCCATTTTTCCTTTCTACCTCCCCTCAATCTTCTTTTGGAATTGGACCACCTGTCTCCAGGACAGGTAAAGTATTACCCCTCAACGAAACTCCTGCTCATGCAACAGTGCTATTTTCTATCTAGGTTTCCTAGATCTTGTGTGTATGCGTGTATGATTCAGTTTTTTGTATGCTTGAACAACATTTTATAGTAAACATCATTCAAAGAAACCACTCAGCTTCATTGCCTATTTTCTGGGAACTCCTGGAAGGGGCGGAACCTTGGTATAGCTGGCAAGAACCCGGTATTTCGCCAATTGCTAACCTTAAATTAAGGCAATTCGGCTAACAAGCTTGCAAGAGCTATGTAAGCTGTGCTTAATTGATTTAATAGATGTGGATCAGCTTGTGTGTAAATAAATTCCCAGTTTAACCCACGACTTGTCTTGTGTCTCATTAAGGGGTGGGTGGGCAGGATCTGTGCTTGCCCTTGAGCAAGTGCAGGCTTTTGCGCACCCCCCACATCTTCGAATGTGATCACGGGGGCAGGGGAGCCTATCAAGGGCCAATGTGGGAACACTGGCCCATCAGGAAGGATTGCCAGGATAGAGCCAGGGGCAGCAGCCATTCCTGTGCCATTCCAGCAAAGGACAAGCTCCCCACCTGCCTGCCTTCTGTTGCAGACAGTGTGGGTTTAGCCAGTCACCAGTTTATGGGGGCTGAGCAGGAATTTTTTGGGCCTCACTCAAATCAGCTGGGAGGTGTGCCTTTTTTCACCTGCTTCACACGGTCTGGGTGTGTGTGACATAAATAGGCCTGGTAACCTGGTTAGGCCCTTACTGGGAAGGTGGGAAAGCATGGGCTGAATGGGTTTATTTGTGCTGGCAAGCACCCTGAGATAACAGCAGTAGGAGGTGTCCTCAAACTGGGTACCTAGCAGCTTAGCAGTCCAGGAGATCCAGGGGGGGGGACTCTTCAGGGTTGGGGGAGCAGATGATGAGCTTTAAGGCTTAGCAGTCATGAGCTGGAATCTGCTCTCACATCTCCTATATGCACTGGAAGTATGGGCCATGATGAGTGGGGTATGGAAGTATTCCGGATCCGGCTCAGAGCCAGAGTGGTTTTGCCCTTAGGAAGCCTGCTTGCAGGAGCTATGTAAGCTGTGCTTAATTGATTTAATAGATGTGGATCAGCTTGTGTGTAAATAAATTCCCAGTTTAACCCACAACTTTGAGGGATGGGTGGGCAACAGCATTTCCTTAGATGTCCCATAGAGGAATTCATATGGGAGGAAACACTTTCTAAGAAAGACCTGAACAGCTTGTAACCCACAAATGATGAACTCTGGCTATAGGCGTCCTAGGTGCTTGATTCCTGCTCCATTTTTGAAGTCCCAGATGGATAGAAGAAAATGGTAGGTTTATTATGCCAATGGCTTTTACAGGTATGCCAGCACTAAAATTCTTTTCAGATTCAAAAATAGTATTGGGGTGAAATCTTAAAATACATGCTGAATCTGTTTGTGGAATAGCACTTTTTACACATGCTAAATAATGCAATGCAGTTTCAATCTACTTCAGTGACCGTTTGCAAGTGGATTTTGCCATTTCACACAGTAAAATCCAGTTGCAAAGTGCATTGAAAGTGGATTGAAAGTGGATTATTTAGTGTGTGTGAAAGTGCCCACAATATGCAGTCATCTCTTCTGACTGGGTATCATTAAAGAAAAGTAACTAACCATATATACAGAAGAGAAAAACTAACAACACAGCATAGTCATTCAAAAATGCTCATTTGTACTTGCCTTAGAACTAAATTACTATAAAAGTAGGATTTTTAGTACTTCAGACTGCAGTGTTCTTAAATCCACAGTAGTCAAGCAACAGAAGCATGTTTTTCATACCTATAGCCCAGATACATGTCTTTCACTGCTGAAGTTAGTCTCATGGTGGTGCTACTAGGTTTGTAAAGATATTGACACTTACAGGAATCTATCTGTTCCGGTGGTCTTTATGAGACAGTCTCTTCATTGTCTCACTGCAAACTGGCTATGAAAGAAACATCACTTCTTTACTAGCAAGCTTGATAGTCCTGAATATGTACAGGACTATCCAAGTTCATTATTAGAAAGAATGATTATTTCATATTCAATAGGAAGCAAAGTGGGGTCATCTATAGACAAGGAGGGTCATTTATATATGCATGAGACTCCACTTCTGTGGGGAAAAATACTTGTTAATAAATCTAAAAAGACTTCACCCCCCCCCAGTAATTATCGACCATGTTTGTTGCTATCCAGGTGCCAGAGAATGTTTAGGGTAACAGAATGTCAGGTTAAAAAGACAGGGTGGGAGAAACTGGCTGCTTATAGTTTTATGTTATCCTGAAGAGGGAAATTAACTATGGGGGACAGATGATATGAGATATGCATTCTGTCACCCCTAATTCCTGCCCTTCACCTGGCTTTTAGGATTTTATGAGCTCTGAATACTGTGAAGCTATAAGAGCCCTGGTGAGAGATGAATTCAAGGAAAAGTGCTTCTCTAATCACACCAACTAATGATTCTTCAAATTGTAAAGGGGGCAGAGACTCTAACAGTTTATAATATACTGAAACTGGGGAGGGGGTAAAATTAGGGCTGGGGAGACATGGAGGCACATTCCCTAGCCAGGCTGTCTTGCCACCATATCCTAATATACAAGAGGCATTATCATTTGGTTTGGTTACTTAAACTGTATTGTATAAAATGAATAAAAAACAGATTTGGGGTCAGTTTTACATCACAGAATCACTTATACAGATGCAACTGCATGGATTCTGAGCTCAGAAAACTTAATGAATACTATGCAGTAGTTTTGGGTTCTCTCTTGCAGATCATACAGGGTTATATCAATGTCAGGATTTTATCCCAGAATCTGTTATTCCTGCATCTACAATAAAAATCTTCAAAAATAAAAAAGGAAATGTTTAAGCACACCTCTTCTTAACAGACTTTGTAACCTGTTGAACAACTAGATTAACTAGATCTAATTTCATTTATGCACTGTCTTTCTTCCCAGTGGGGACCCAAAGCAGCTTACATTGCTCTTCTCTCCTCCATTTTACCTTTGCAGCAACCTTGTGAGGTAGGTTTAGGTTAGGCTAAAAACGTGTGAATGGCTCAAGGTCACTGAGCAAACTTCCATGGCAGAGTGAAGATTGGAGACTGGGTCTCCCAGATACTTGTCTGACACTCTTAATCTCTACTCCCCATTGGCTCTCAATTAGAATGCTGCTGGCCATGTGTGTATTCAATAAAGCATTAAGGGCTAAACTGAGATGTTATATTTGTTAAGAGTTGACACAGAGTTCCTTGGACCCAACTCTGTCTACCCACAGCCACACAACAGCTGTGAGGAATGTCAGTTTAAAAATAAAGGAGAACCTGAGCAGGCTCAGAATGCTACCATGGGCTCAAAATGTCACCTCCCCTCAGACATTTTTCCATGCTGCAAAGGCACTGCGGGGAGTTATTTCCTCTTTTTTACTACTCCATGTGGAGTATCCTGTGTACATGGAGCTGCCAAAAAAAAAATTCCCCCAGCTAGGGTTGCTAACTTCCAGGTGGGGTGTGAAGATTTCCAGATTATTTATTTGTCAAATTTCTACCCCGCCCTCCCAGCCATGGCCAGCTCAGAGATACAGAGATAAATTCCTCCTGGAGAAAATGGCAGCTTTGGAGGGTGGACTCTGTTGCATTACATCCCTGTTGAGGTTCCTCCCCTCCCCAAAACCCACTCTCCCCAGGCTCCATACCCAAATCTTCAAGAATTTTCCAACCTAGAATTGGAAACCCTGCCACCAACCATTTTGTTGTGACATTTCCTATGGGAAAATGGTAGGGGAGGGAGGCAGGAGCGCCTTTCCCCCTGCAGTGGTGTTCTGAGCCCAATTATGTGCTCCTGTATTTTTAAACTGACATTCTCTGCAGGTGGTGTGTATCTGCAGGAGACAGTTGGATCTGGGGAGCTCAGACACAGTTGTTTAAAAAAAGTTGTGTCTTAATTTGGCCCTAATTCTGCAACTAATATGAGTAAGTAATAAAGTAGCAACATATTCCATTCTTTTCAAGACTTGTAGTCTGTTTGTATACCTCAGGGAGAGTCTTCAACCCTCTGCCCTATTTCCTGAGAGGGTTTTTTTTGGTTTTATCTTCAAGGGCTTGCTTTATTCACTAGAGTCTGACCTTTCTTTAAGTGTAAGTATATTGCTTAGTGTTTAGTTCATTTACTTAGTCAGCTAAATAAGTGCCAAATATTGTTCTCTTTCAGGATGTTCTTCCTGGAATTCCACAGCACACCAATGAGACATTCAGTGGGAAAATGAAAATAAGGTCAACTTTCCCTCAGGAGTGCAGAGGCCAAGAAATATGCTAACACTGCCTGCGACTTCCTTCCCAGAAACCTCGAAGCCACTAATGCAGTCCAGTTATTCCAACATATCTGAATCAACAGTTATTCCCTCACATTCCGGTTTCTCATGTTGAAGCTGATGCTGAAACCAACAACAAAGCTCCTTTGGATCACAATTCATTTTTTAAAAGCGCTTAAGCTTAATATTAAGCTGGAATGTGTCATGTGATATGAGGCATTACAATTTTTTGATAACTGAAGTAATTACAGTTGTTGAGAAGAGAAGCATTTTTTTTTGTGCTTGGAAATGTATTGTTGACTTAAATGTGCAAAGATTTTTTTGGACAGGAACTTGGTTAATGTCATTTTATCTGGCCAGAGAAATGTGAAGTATATGAAAAGAAATATTGTAAAACTCTGTTTAGCATATACCCATAACAACACTGAGGAGATGCATACTTTTAGAATTTTAGTGAACCTCTTCACCCCATACTGTCTAGGTTTCCACAAATCATGAATCATTTCAGTCCAGATACTCCAAGAAGGAACCAAAATGAAACCGAGAACATTTCCCCAGAAAAGCAACAGGAAATTAATGTCATATTCTCACTTTTGGGTTTTACTTTAAATCTTCTGCATGCATGCTCAGAAGTAAACTGTACTGAGTTCAGTAGACTTACTCCTAAGTGTATGCCAACAATATTTTCACCAGTTTTGCAATGGATCCAACCATAGTTTAGACCTATTATGTCCTGTTGATTTCAGTGTAAGAGGTAAGTGCTTACATTTCCCCTATAAAATTTGATAGTACTTAAAAGTACTTAAATTTTAACAGCTGAGCTGCATTATGTGCTTTGTTGGTAAATATCAGGCAACAAAGAGAAATGAATAGAACATGCTTTCCCTTTCAATACATTGGAAGTCACTCTTATAGCAAGTTATTTTTTGTGCACTTTTAAAATAATTCTTATGCGAAGCTTTCACAAGTATGTTTGCTTCCCAAATACAGAGTTTGGCTGTGTATTCTGATGTATCCAGAAGGCAAACTGGAGACATCTGTATCCTCATTAAGGGCTCACAGTGACAAAATAACTTAAAACAATAGATAATAATACTTAGTACCCAGGGCTTATTTTGTAGCAGGAGCTCCTTTGCATATTAGGCCACACACCCCTAATGTAGCCAATCCTCCAAGAGCTTACAGAGCTCTTCTTACAGGGGCTACTGTAAGCTCTTGGAGGATTGGCGATATCAGGGGTGTGTGGCCTAATATGCAGAGGAGCTCCTGCTATGAAATGAGCCCTGTTAGTACCTATATAAATTTTCAAGTATTTGGTGCACTTCATATATATTACCTTGTATAATCCTTACAACAACCATTTTAAATTATGTTAGTATTATTATCCCTGCATCACGGATGGGGCTGAGAGAGGTAGGGTTGCCACCAGTATGCTTGCAACCAGCAGGAAATCCACCCTCCCTGATGGGGCCTTCTCAGCTCTGTAGTGACATCACCAGTGTCATGATGATCTCACTTCCAGTTGCCCCAGAGTGATGTCATCATGGCTCCTACAGTGCTGATGACTGCGTCACCCCATTCTTCTCCCACCGCCCACCTGAGCTGCAGCAGGAAGGGATAGCAAGGGACTGAAGTAGGAGACCTGGCAAGCCTGGGAAGAGGCCAGGGAAGACAGAGTGACTTGTCTAAAGCTATTCAATATGTTAATGGCATAAGTAAGATTTGAACTTGGGACCGGCCCATATCACAGCTCATTCTCTCAGCTGTCATGATACACTCTCTGATGGCATTAAAAAGGTGGCAAAAGTGTTAGACCAGAGGTGTCAGACTAATTTGTTACAAGGGCTGGATCTGACATAAATGTCAGTTTGTTGGGCTGGGCGATGTGTGCCATAAAATGTAACACAAGGTACTGGAGATATCTATATACTTATAGCCAAGTGTCCCCTGTGCATGTGGATATCTAAATCCGCACACCAGGGGCACTTGGGGTGCAGAGAGATTTTCCTGCACACTTGGGGCAATCCCCAGGTGTGCAGAAAAATCTGAAAACTAAAAAAAATTGATACAGGGGATATTTAAATTCCCCCCAAAGAAAAAGAGTGTTCCCTGCACATGTGCAGAGAATGCTCTGGGAACTCTGTGGTGGGCTGGTGGCTGTGAGCTGCTGAAGCCTCACTGCTGGTGCCGGGGGGGGGGGGTGATTGGAAGGCCCAGTGGATGGAAGCCACTCAGGCCTCACTGCCAGTGCCCAGGGGAAAAAGGCTCGGTGGGTCTGGGTCTTGCCGTGGGTGCCACAGGGGGCAAGGGAGAAGACTCACCTGCAGCTGCTTCCTCCTCCCCATGGAGCTCCTCTTCCCCCCCTGCAAGTATCACAGGTTCCTGCTTCTTGTAAACTTTATAAAGATGATTTCAGATGCAAACTGGCAATAGCAGGCATGATTAGATTAGGTGTGATATGCAGAGGGGTGGTATGATAAAGTGTGGAGATATCAGCATTTGGTCTCAATGTGGTACAGGAAGATTCAGTCCAGGAGGATGCAAAGAATAAAGGGAAATAAGTCCGAAGAAGTGAGAAGTGACTTACAAAATCACATACCCTACCACAATTTTGTTAGTTTTTAAAGGTGCTACTGGACTCTTACTCTTTCTACCACTATTAGAAACAGGGGTCCGTTGGAACGGGAGCACACAGGAGCGCAACTCTGGAAGTGAGAAGCCCAGGGGGCAGGCACATGACCAAGCCCCGCCCCCTCCTCGGCTTCCCCAAACAGTGCAGAGGCGCAGTGCCCCGGGGAAAGCCCTGCTAGGGTCTTTATTGTTTTTAATGTTTTGTTTTAATATTGATAATTTTATAATTGTTCCTTTTATGACTGTGTGCTGCTTTTCCAGAGACTTGCTCAAGGTGGCATATAAATTTTCTAAGTATACCATTTTTTATCTGGGCACATGGCACATAAGTACTGGAGAAATTTCACCACCCCATCAGTTTGGTGTAGTGGTCAGGACTTGGACTCTAATCTGGGAGAACCGGGTTTGATTCCCCACTCCTCCACATGCAGCTGCTGGTGTGATCTTGGGCCATTCACAAGTTCTCTCAGAGCTGTTCTCTCATGAGCAGTTCTCAAAAGACCTCTCTCAGCCCCATCTACCTCACAGGGTGTCTTGTTGTGGGGAAGGGAAGGGAAGGGAAGGGATGGGAAGGGAAAGGAAAGGAAAGGAAAGGAAAGGGATGGGTGGTGCACATGTCCTGGGTATCTCAAGTCTACTTGAAACCTGGTGGTTTCAAGGAAGCAGGAAGAGAATGAGGGTGTGTTCTTTACGCTTATTTTTATTGCACAAAGTATTGGATGGGGAAGGGAATGGAGGAAGAGCAGGTCAGTTTCACTCACCTGTGGAGTTGAGCCTGAGGGGTGGGTGTTGCCTTCTGACACACTTCCGATATGTTAGGGGGTGTGGCATATGCAAATGAGTTATGCTAATGAGCTCCTGCACCTCTTTTTCTACGAAATGACCCCTGATTAGAAACCACAACATTCAAAAACCAGTGGGGGGACATTTTAACCTTCTAGGGCAGGGGTCCTCAAACTACGGCCCGCGGGCCACATGCGGCCCGCCGAGGGCATTTTTCTGGCCCGCCGGGTGGGCCGCTGCCTCGGGTCCGTTGGAGCCCGGGCGCCGCAGAGCGGCGCTCCGGGAGTGAAGATGCATGGGGGCGGGCACATGAAGCCCGCCCCCAGCAGGGCTGCCGCCGCGTTCTCCATGCCCGGCGCCGAACGTCAGACCTGGGAGGAGAAGATCCCTCCCCCCCTTCACCTTTCCCGGGGTGCGGCAGGCCGCCGGCCCCGGGAGAAGATCCCCAACCCCCCCGCTAACCATTCCCGGGGTGCGGCAGGCCGCCGGCCCCGGGAACAGATCCCAACCCCCCCCGCTCACCATTCCCGGGGCGCGGCAGGCCGCCGGCCCCGGGAAAAGATCCTCAACCCCCCCCTGCTCACCATTCCCGGGGCGCGGCAGGCCGCCGGCCCCGGGAAAAGATCCCAAACCCCCCCATGCTTCCTTCCTGTTCCTTTTCTTCCTCTTCCTTTCTTTCTTCCCCCCTTCCTTCCTCCCTCCCTCTCTCCCTCCCTCTCTTTCTTTCTTTTCTCTGTCTCCACCCCACCTACCTACCTTCCTTCCTGTTCCTCTCCTCCGTGTTCCTTTCTTTCTTTCCTTCCTTCCTTCCCTCTCTTTCTTTCTTTCTTTCTTCTCTCTCTCCACCCCACCTAGCTACCTTCCTTCCTTCCTGTTCCTTTTCTTCCTGTTCCTTTCTTTCCCCCTTCCTTCCTTCCTTTCTCCCTCCCTTTCTTTCTTCTCTCTGTCTCCACCCCACCTGCCTACCTACCTACCTTCCTTCCTGTTCCTTTTCTTCCCCCCTTCTTTCCTTTCTCCCTCCTTCTTTCTTTCTTCTCTCTGTCTCCACCCCACCTGCCTAACTACCTACCTTCCTGTTCCTTTTCTTCCAGTTCCTTTCTTTCCCCCTTCCTTCCTTTCTCCCCCCTTTCTTTCTTCTCTCTGTCTCCACCCCACCTGCCTACCTACCTACCTTCCTGTTCCTTTCTTCCCCCTTCCTTTCTTCCCTCCCTCCTTCCTCCCTCCTTCTTTCTTCTCTCTGTCTCCACCCCACCTGCCTACATACCTTCCTTCCTGTTCCTTTCTTTCCCCCTTCCTTCCTTCCCTCCTTCCTCCCTCCCTTTCTTTCTTCTCTCTGTCTCCACCCCACCTGCCTACCTACCTTCCTGTTCCTTTCTTTCCCCCTTCCTTCCTTCCTTCCTCCCTCCCTTTCTTTCTTCTCTCTGACTCCACCCCACCTGCCTACCTTCCTTCCTTCCTGTTTCGTTCCTCCCTGTTCCTTTCCTTCCTCCCTCCCTCTCTTTCTTTCTTCTCTCTCTCTCCACCCCACTTACCTTCCTTCCTTCCTCCCTCTTCCTTTCCCCTTCCTCCCTCCTTCCCTCTTTATTTATTTCTTCCTTCCTTTACTTCTTTCCTTCTTTCTTCCTTTCTTTCCTTCCTTCTTTCTTCCTTTCCTTCTTTTTTTCTTCTTCCTTCCCTTCTTTCTTTTCGTCTTCTTCTTTTCTTCCTTTCTTCCTTCTTTCCTTTCTTTGCCATCAGATAGGCTTGGCGGCTCTGAGTTGGGAAATACCTTGGAGATTTTTGGGGTGTAGCCTGAGCGATGGGTATTGCCTTTTGACACACTTCCGATGACGTCAGGGTGTGTGTGTGTGTGTGTGTGGCCTTCTGACACTTCCGGTGACATCAGAAGGTGTGGCATATGCAAATAAGTTATGCTAATGAGCTCCTGCATAGGAATTTGTTCATTTTTTTTTTTTTTAGCTATAGTCTGGCCCTTCAACAGTCTGAGGGACAGTGAACTGGCCCCCGCTTTAAAAAGTTTAAGGACCCCTGTTCTAGGGCATTCAGTTGCTGACTGAAGAGTAGCAATTCTCTTACAAAGAAATTTCAAAGGGAGATTAAAAAGAGAGGCCTCTGAATTGCAACTGATAATGAAGTTCAAGTCAATGCAAACTCCTGAACTGAAATAAGACCTAAGTTTCATCTCTCATTACCAATGCCTGCTATTGTCTTTTGATGTCTGAAATCACTTCACTCTCCAAGATACAAGGATGGATGGACTCACATTCCACTGTATCTGAAGAAGTGAGCAGTGACTTATGAAAGCTGCCTGCCACAAATTTTATTAGTCATTAGGGTGCTGCTGTACTCTTGCTCCCTTTCACTAATAAGGAATGCAAGCTGTGCTGTTAGGTTTCTACCCCTCCCATCTGTTAGAAATGGAAAGGGGGATCCCTTCAAGTGCCATGGGACTCCCTCATCCCTCTCTGGCTCTTTGTCAGGTTCCCTGTCATTTGTATGTTTTCTCCTGGCTGGGGAATGGCGACCCAGCTCCCTCTGCGTCATAGTGCTCTCTATCGCCCCCTCCCTGTTGCTTTGCTCCATTTGCTATGGCTCTGTGAAGTTTAGCCTTGGGTTGTTTATGTAACGGAGAAACTCCAGGTGGCTGAATGTGTGGGAATAACGGGGAAGGAGTTGTGGGAGGGGGAGGTTAGCTGCCAAGTCTAATCATGACAGGCTATGCACCTTTTTGGTGAGAATGCAACTGCTAGTACCTTTCGCGCCTCTGCTGTAATTGCCCTGATTGGTGACTAGTTTTGATCCTGCTGTTTGAAATGTGTATAATTGCCTCTGGTCACATTCACGGGTATCACTAAAACTGGACGTGCATAGTGAATGACCATTAAGAAATAAAAAGGACTTTGTTTCACAATTAAGGCCTGGCTTATTGGATCTATCAGCTTCTCACACTCTTCCCCTCCCCCCATATACCTGGAATAAAACGTTTTTGGTCTTAACCACAGGAGACTCTCTCTTTCTGATGTGCTCCCTCTGGCTCTTTCCCCCTCTCTCTGTCTCTGAAGAAGAAAAAGTGTGCTTGCGCACAAAAGCTTATACGTGGTTGCTGGTCTTCTTAAAAGTCCCATGAGACACCATTTCCCTCCCTCTCTCTGTCTCTTTCCCTCCCCTTCCCTCCATAGAGGAGGGGGGAGGAGCCCTCAGCCAATTGAGGGAAGGCTTCCCCCCCTCATCTGAAGCAGGAAATAGGAGAGACCGGGGGGGGGGGCGGAGAAGGAGCTGTGACATTAGAAACAGGAAGCAGGAAGCAGCACAGAGTCAGCTGCTTTTGGACCAGATTGGTGGCTTGCAGAGGTTGGATTAGGCCTGGGGGCTGCATGTTTAACACCCCTGTGTTAGATTGTAATTGTAAAGTTTCTAGTGGGTACAGTTATTGCATTATAAAACATTCCTATCACTTTAATATTTATTCAGAAGAGATTTTCAGAAACTTGGGAATTACAGCACAGTAACTTTTGTATAGGCCTGGCTGTCAGTTGACACTGCCACACTCCAGGCGAGAGTTGGGATTCACGGACCAAGATGAGCCAGCTCCCTCCCACCAATGGAATGTACTCCTCTTCCCAGCCTCTGCAGCTTCAGCGCTATGTTATCTCTGTCCTTCACGTATTGTTTCCTACAGGTGCAAACCGATTTTCCTTTCCCGCTTTTAGCCTGGGAATAAAACAAAGTAACTGTTCTAGGCGCCTTTTCCCTAGCCACTGATTGGGGGTTTTATGTATGACAGTATGATTTGATTTTTCTATAATTGCATTAACACAATTCCTCCACTCCATTACTAAATCAACACGTGAACCCCGAAGATAACCCTCCAATAAAGAAGATCTTGTTTAAGAACCCTTTGTTTGGTGTGGTTGCATCCCGGGTAGTCTCACACCGGCCTTTCTTCTCAACTTCCACAGATGTTAAGTGGAATCCCTCACATTTACCCAAAAGCAGAATTTTAGCTTTGGCTCATGCCTTTATTTAAGCAGGATGCAGTGTCAATATATGAATATATATGATCATCTAAGTATCCAGAAGTGGCTGCTTCAATCTCTCAGTAGTGTAGAAGTGTCGAAAGGCAACAGGGGTATGTTATTATTTTTCTTTCTTTCTTGAGATGAGCACATTTTTTGAAGTTTGTATCCTCTCCTCTCCCTGCTCCTCAGTACCCTACTCTCAACTAATATTTTCTATATCTTCTTCACTGAATCAACAAGCACGTAAAGTCACTCTGAAAAAAAAAAGCTCTACAAGATCCCATGTGAGATACAGTTTCAATTTTACGGTAAATTTCCTGTTTTATGGATTCCTTTCTAAAAAAAGCTCCTTGTGGTATTCTTTGGAGAGCACTAACTTTTCTTAAAGCGTACAGACCTTCTGCCCTTTTCTCAGCAGTTTTAGTGTAATTTTTATAGCTTTCTCTGTCTCTTGTTTTTGTCAAAAATAGAGTATATTTATCACTATTTTATTCCATCTATGTTGAAAAGTTTAGATTATGTTCATTTTAATATTTTGTAAAATAGCAGTTTATTAAAAATGAATCTATATTCATCTAATTAGGTGATGCTTTTTTCATAAGGATATCTTGGATCTGGCCCAAAAAAAATGTTATGGGGATGCATGAAGGGTGCCAAACCTATACTTTCTTGATAATATCTAGTTTAAAAAATGCAGAGCAATGACATCACCATGCCCAGAGCTTTGTTGGATGTATTTAAGGCTCAGTTGGTGGGAAAACTTTGACACAACTACATAGACTATTTGCTTCATCAGGTTGTGGACAGGTCCCATTCAGTCACAATGACATGGTGGGATTCAGAACAGGACTACTAATCTGTAGGAGGGGAGCACTGGAGATCTCCCAGAATTACTACAGGGATTGGTTCCCCTGGAGGAAATGACAACTTTGGAGGGTGAACTCCACAGCACTACATCTTCTCCCGAAACTGTACCCTTCCCAGGCTCTAACCCTATTTTCTAAGAATTTCCCAAGCTAGAGTTGGCAACCCTACTTCAGAATCATCTTACACTCTTAATACACCATTTCCTCTCTATAATTAAAGCTTTAAACAAAATACCAAGACTTCTCATGAGCAATGTGGCAGGGCCAGGGTCAATAGTATGCACACAGACCTTAGGCAAATTCCCCCAGTCCCCCCACCCAGGTAGTTCTGTTGGGGCTGATACAGACTAACAAAGGTTAGTGTAGTTTGTTGCATGCATATTGTTATTACAGTTTGGAAAGTGCAAGTCATTGATGTCTTTGATGACATTTTAAAGGAAAAAAGGCATTTCTATGAGTTAGTAACTAGAATTCGTCTTAATCAGGTTGCATAAATGGTGACAAATAGTTACTTGGTTAAAATCACTACATATGTTAAATCTTTTCAGCTTGTGCTATAAATATTAAAGATATGTGGGCATGGAATTACATGAATGCCAACAGCAACAGGAGCTATGGAGCACTGTCTTTGTAGAAATTATTTTTGAAAACAAAAAACAATTGCAGATTCAGACTGTCACAATTCCTTACTACCAAGATATTGCTGCTTATGCCACACTGTGGTGTAACACCATCTACTGGGATACAGGAGAAGTCAGTTTTATAAAGAGAAGAGCTGAGCCAGACTAGATTCTAGGCAGTTGATTACAGAGTTCCAGGAAAATCATAGTATGTAGCATTTGACCTTCATGGACTTGGCTTCCTCGCATGTCTCTTTTGAGAAACCCCTTTTTCATGAATGGCTTTGGGGGATCAATTGATTTCCCCCTGGAATGATTCATGTCATTTACTCCCATGGGGTTTGAACATAGGGAAACTGCTCCTACACCACTGCAGATCTGTGCAAATGGTCCACAGACATGTGATTAACTGTGTATATAGATGGAAGAGTGTTGCAATATGGAATAGGTACAGAAGCTTGCATAGAATTATGGATACGGGGTAAGTTGGAGAAACAACACTGAATTTCCATTCCAGTAGTGATGCTGAATGTACAAAATAACCAGGAGCACAATGTGACCCTAGTGGATGGTGTAGAAACCATGAGTAGAGGAGGGGATGGTAAAACAAACATTCAGGATTTGATGCAGAAGCAGGCCCGTAGCCAGGATTTTATAATTTGGGGGGCCTTTAAATAAGTTGGGGGGCACCAATGTCACAAAAAAATAGAATTTTAAAAAAACTTGTCCCCATCGCCAGCTTGCTCAGCCTTCTGGGGGATCAAGCAACCTGTGATCACCAGGCTGCAGCACACCTCATGCATGCCTTCCAGGGCTTTCCAGATCCTGGGAGGTCCCTCCGCTAGTCACCAGGCAAATCTGCATTCCCCCCACAACCTTCAGATCCCAAGACCTGTCCCCGGTCCACACGCAGAATAATTGTGTATGGGGGGGGGGGGGCTGCTGCAGCTGTGTATCTCCTGGTTCCTTCCAGTGGCTTCCTCATCTGTTTCCGATCAGAGAGCTTTTACCTTGGTCTCCTCAGCTTCTTTTACCCTAGAGTAGGGGTGGGTGGGGCAGAAGGAAGCAGAACTGTGCCTGCCTCCAGGGCACACAGAGCAGTAGGGAGAGTCATTGCTTCCGCACAACTCTCCTTGCAATGGGGTGGAGGTGGAGGCGATCCTTCAGCCATTGCTCTTGAGACATCCCCCCCACCACCACCCAGGCAGCCTTTCCTGTCTTTCTTTCAAAGTCCCAATGTCATTTGCTCTTGGGTTGAGCAGAACTGGCGGCGGCCTCCTTCGCTGGAGAGTCACATTTTGTTTCATAGCTGAGGCAAGAAGAGATACAGAGACCGGGGGGCGGGGGGAGGCTTGCAGGTGGCCAGTGTGAGGAATAAGGCAAGGGGCCTGTCCGGGTAGTAAGTTGAGAGGCCCTGGCAGAAAGTCAGGGGGCCAAGCCCTGAAATGATCCAATGTAGCTATGGGCCTTTGCAGAAGTTCAGGTATGACTATGTGCCTTGTGGTTTCCTACTAGATAGTTGGCTGTGCAGTCCTGGAATGTGAAAGCAGTGATTTTACTGGGTGAGAAGATGGTCTTCTTGATGATATATTGCCCATCTGCCATCTCCAGGTTCCATGATGGGATAGGACAGGATAGTGACTGCAGTACAGCTTGGATTCGTTGAAATGTTTCCACGGACAGAAGAATTTCTGCCTGTGGAATGTGACTTTCTCATCTCTCCCTCCTGCTGCATCTCAAAATGTCCCCTGAAAAGTTGCTTATGGGGGACAAGGGACCACCCCCCCCCCCGACCATTTTAGGGAAGGTATTACAGGCTGCAGTAGGATGAAGGAGACAAATTCATTTTTTATTCATTTCTGCCCCACTTTTCTTTCCATTGGGGACCCAGAGCAGGTTATATAATTCTCCTGTACTCCATTATATCCTCTCAGCAACGCTGTGAGATAGATTAGGCTAAGAATGTGTTACTAGCTCAAGGTCATCCAGCAAGCAGGGGGGGATTCAAATCTGGGTCTCCCAGATCCTAGTGTGATACTCTAATGTGGTTAAGCAACCCCCCTCACACATAATGCCCATCAACTTCTCCCTGGAAATATATGTGAGCCTTCATTGTAGAGATGAATCAACATCAGTGGCAGCACCATCATGTGATAAGTGTGTTGTGTGGCTTTCTATGTAGCATTATCAGGCCCATAGCTACAGTGGGGCTATTTGGGGCTCTGCCCCCTTCCTTAAAGGGCCAGCCCACAAGATTTCCTTCTGAAACCCCCAACATTGTCGGGCCAAGCATTTTCCTTCACTGGAAGCAGCTGGCAACTTGCTGGTCCATCTTCTGCTCCCCCCTTCCTCTTCTTCTCCTGTGGCATTGGTGTGAACACTATGAAGCTTGTAAAGAGGCTCTTTGGGTGCCCCAAGGTCTTTTCGGGTCTCTTTGCTGGAGGACTCCAGCCAACGCAAAGATGCACCCTGTGAAGAACTTTGCTGCTGGATTCTGGTGTTTGGTGGGGAGGGAAGAGAACCGGGGAAGGCTCTGCTCAGGCAAAAGCATCTTCACCTTCTCTCTCTCTTTCTGTGCTTTTCTTCTACCTATGCTGCACAGGAGGTGGCGGGAAGAAAAGCGGTCTTGTTCCCCCCTGAAAGATATCAATGAGGGCAGTGGCTTTGGAAGGCTTGCTGGAGCAAGAGGCAAAGAGAGACATTTCCAATTCCTGGGGAGAGAAACTGAAATGGGCCTGGGGGGGAGGTGTAAAGGAGCTGGGGGCAAATAATGGCAGCCCCACCAGAAAAAAAATTGCCCCATAAGGCACAACATACTGGCTACGGGCCTGAGCATTATACTCTCTGTTGTTGCCTTTGTTTTGGGGGGTGAGTAACCAATGCTTCCAATCAATGACTGTTTCTCTTATTTTTCTTATGCCCACACAGAGAAAGTATGTATCCTTCTCTGCAGCATACAAGGAATGCTGGTTTGTGGCAACTGTGTTTATTTTTAGCTTTGAAGAGAAGCAAAGGAAATGTTGAATGTTGGCTCAGTTGAAAGGGGTAAGTAATAAGACTGTTGCATATATGTACACTGCAATCTTCCAATAAAAATTTATAATAACAAATGGATTTAAGTTTCCAATTAATGCAATGATGCATGAACATATGCTAGGCATACAATGGTTTTCCATGGTCATACTAACAAAGAGCATTAATAAATAAGTTCTTTCCAGCTAAATTATTACATTTTCCTGGATTTTCTGGATGGTATTTGAACAGGGACAGGAAATTACTGTTGAGCTTTGTGTCAGTCAAAGGCCTCAAGAGAAAGTTAGTATCTATTATATGCTTTATGAGGACAAAGGAGATATCTTTATTTGTATACCTAAAGGCTTGTTTAAAGTTCTAATCTGCTGCTTATCGTGAACAGATAGCCATAAAGGTACTACCATAGTGAGGATAAGCTGCATGTTTTGTTTAAAAGGGCAGCCTAAGAAGCTGGAATATATAGTGTCAGCTTGTAGCAATGCAACATTTTTATACAGGGACTAGGGCTGTACTAAACCGGAATTGTTCAGGAGGGCGCTTTCATAAAGGGCTGTAGTTCATGGCACTGTTTAAATGTATACACTATAAACATTCTTACTCTTATTGTTTTCTAAATTCTGTAACCCAGTTTCTGCATTCCTTGTGACATGTCATGCCTCTTACTGGTTTTATTGCATTGTTTTCTAATTTTGTAATCCAGTCTTATTGAATTTTTTTTAACTGTGTGGTTTATACTGCTGCTGTTGTATTGCTTTCCAGTTTTGCAATCCTCCTTGAGTCTCAGCAGTAAAGGAGGACTATAAATCAATAAATCTATCCATCAGTGCTCAACGATCTACTTTGTGAAATGAATAAATGTAATAAATAAATAAATAATGTAACATTAAAAACACATTCAATGTTACTCCGAAAAATGTTGGTTCCCCCCCCCCCCACACACAAATGATTGAGCTGAATATGGAAAAATGGAGAAGGGATCTTGAATTGTTAGAGAAAAATTGAGAGAGAAAGACTTTGGAACTTTGGAACAACTTCTTTGGATACTACTCACAGTTAATGAAGCAAACCATTAAAAAAAGAGTCAGGAATGTAAACATTTGAAACAAGTCACCATCACTTCAAGACATCTAAGAAGGCAGCTTTTGCCACAACTAAAGCCCCAGTGAGGTAGCATGACTACAGCCCTCTTGGTGTGTGAGAGAAGGATAATGGATGGAGGCACCATCATTCAGTAAAACACAGGAACAGCTGAACCTGCCCAAAGAGCTAGCTCCAGGTTTTTAAGAACTCCTGATCAAAAGACGAGCACTAGTGACTAGCACTAGAACTCTGCCAGCTGCCCAGATGGATTGAGTCTTGGTTCATCCCACAAGCCATTCTCCCTGTTGCCATGATATTGAACATAGTTTATAGGAATCCTGCCTTAAATACATTCCTATGAGTCTTTTTCCACATGACAGAAATTATATTGTAGACAGAGTAGTTCAAAGTATCCTGGATATCTTCCTCATACTATGCATGTTTTTCATTGTTTTTCAAATGAGTAAATGATACATTAATGTACACGCGAACATATCAGAAGCACATGGCAGTAAGGAAAACTCGGTGGCAATAGTCCTGATCAAAGTTCTTTCCAATCTGATCCCCCACGTTTTTGCTGAAGAAGATTCACATTGAGACAATTTAGCAAACAAGCCTAGTGCTCAGACCCCAGAGACATTTGAAGGAAATCCAAGGCTCCAGCCAAGCCACATAAAGAATGTCATTAAAGTGGTGGTGGTGGGGAGAGAACTACGGATAAATATCTAGGAAGTGGAGTCCTGAACTTGCTGCTTCTGATTTCATACCTTGACCTAACTTCAGGTTGTGTAACTCTCTGGGTTTCAAAAGACCTCTGGGCTAGAAGTGGTTAATTAGTGCTTTGTGTTACACTGTGTCGCATATGACCCAACCATAGATAAAAAGGTTTAAAGGTCTCTTGTAACTCTGCAATACCATTTGTAACACAAAAATAACCCCCTTTCATTACTGGCATGCTACTGTAGCACACACAGGTTATTTTTTTTCCTTCTCTGCAATGAGAGCAGCTTTCGCATCAGAAGAATTCTTGGCAAATTAATGCGCTACCTCTTGGGCTAATTAAATTAGAAAGGATCAAAAATACAGAGCGGCTTTTGTGGTGGACACAATGTTGTGCTTCATGCATCTTGCTCAGAGAGGAATTTCTGCCATTTGTCCCCCTTTTTGCCTCTAGCAGCGTTCTGGACTCTCTAACACAGTCAAGTTCCTAATTTGCCTCAATGAGAGAGAATTATTAACTGATAATAAGAAAAGGAGCATTCACAGCTCCAGGCTGGGCTATGCAGAAAAGGGTGAAACTACACACAGCACCTGAAGCACATGCAATTTTTATTAATTCTGCCTAAAACAAGGCATTCAGGAGTAAAATTGCTGTGCAAATGACAAAAACAATTATAATATTAGTCTCCTCAGTTCTAGAAATGTGAACTGCGTTATCTCAAATAGGGCTAACTCAAGCTAATAATAAGTTCACCTCTCCCTATGCCTACGATCAAAGAATTTGAGTTCTTGCATTTAACTGACTATCCTATAATTTTAACTATTTGCAAATGCACCCCAGAAGTATGTTTAGCTATCAAAATAAATGTCTGGTTGGTTCCTACCAGGTTTTTTTTGTTCAGTGTTGTCCAATTTCCCTTCCTTAGTGAAACCTCACATGATTTTTGTCCACATGGGTAAAAACAGACCCCTTCTTTCACTCTCACTCATCAAAAACAGGTAGGGTCCAACCCATCGTGTTGTGTTTAGGCCTTTTACCAGTACCAGCAATTCCACAAAGTTAACAATGGGTTTGGATTTTAAATATTTAAATAACTAAATGAGATTAATGACTAGCAAGATGAATTAGACTGCATGGTTTCATTAACAGAATAGACTGGGGGGCAAATGCTGATATTATTTTATTAAAACTAGCATTATTTCAGCCTTAGCAATGTAAGTTCATTTTGGATGCTGATAAAGTGCCATGTCATTTGAACCCAAAGTAATTTGAATTCTCATCAGTTCAGTCTTTTTGGGGTACGTTCTAGAGCTGTTGGTATAGAAAAGGTTGTATATTGGTGTGGCTACTATTACTGTTGCTTAAAATTTATTCAGGGTTAATAAGGCATAGCTGCCATACAAAAATGGCTCAGTCCCTGATGGAGATCCTTCTACAAGGATCCTTCTACAAGGATGGAGTGATCAGGGAACAACAAGAAATTAGCAAAGGTGGGGAGAAAGATCTCAGTGGAGGTGGTTCAGCAAAAGTTCTGTTGAAGAAGCAGATATCAAAGAGTAACAGGAAAAAGGCAAGGATAGTAGTGTCATGAATGGAGAGGAGATGGCACTTTCAGGCACAGGGAGTGGAACAACAGAAGGCACATAGGAGGAGGAATAAAACAGGGGACAAAGGTCATGCTGATTTTTTTGGGGGGGAGAGACATTACAGTGACATAATGATTAGAGTTGATCAATTAAATTCAAATCTAAGCAATATACAGTCACTCACCAATCACTAGTTACTCTAGATTCTAAAAAAATCCCCTGATGGCAAGGCCTCTCAGTGAACCCCAACTGAACAGTTTCATACTGGAGCCTTCTTTTGAAGTATTTTTGTGGAAGATGCCTTTGTTAAAGATTTGTGTGAAGCACTTTGAACTAGGGGTGTGCAAAAAAATTTTTTTGGTTTTTTTCCGGATTTGGGTATATTAAACCTGAATTTTTCGGTATTCCCGAAAAACCCGAATATCTATACCGGTATAGGGTAGATATCTGAAAATTTTCGGGATTCCCGAAAAATTCGGGTCCATTATACCCTATGGGGCCATTGTAATCAATGGCAAAAAAGTCTGAAAAGTTTCCAGTGGGCTGGGGGGGAGGGGGTTTGAGGTAGAGGATCCAAATTTGGACTGTAGCTGCTCAAGCCTCTCCCCAAAGGACCCCCAAAGTTTTGAAAAGGGGCATCCAAAGAGGTTTGGGGGTCCAATTCTAGGGGCATCCAAAGAGGTTGCCCCATTCTCCATTGTTTCCTATGGGAAAAAAGGCAGGCAGGCAGCAGACAGTGTCTCCTGAAAAATCTCTCCAAGAAAGTAAGTGAGGTGGTGAGAGGGGCATGTTTGCCAGGCTAGCAGCAGCAGAACCTGTGCAATCTGCCCCCCAGAAACAGGGCCACCATGCCAGTCAGTGCCCAAAGTTTGACCCAACAGGACTCACTCAGGTCAAATCAAAACTAAAGCCCTATACTGAGATTTATTTCAAGATATTATTGGAAAATAAACCTACAACCTTTTTTTTAAAGCCTATTTAACAGTGGTGAGAGAGCAGGGGCAGCAGACAGCCACACTCTCCAAGCCAAACTCTCTCAACTCTGACCAGTCCAGCAGCAGCACCAACCATTCAGGAACAGCAGGGAGTCAGGGGTACAGGTCTGCTTTTATGCTCTCTGGGCATACACAGAGGTTTTCAAACAAAAACAACCTTCTGTGATTGGCCAGAGAGCGGATACCAAAATCCTATTGGCTGCCAGTGCAAGCTGCCTAGTGCCTAGGAGTTCCACAGTACTTGGAAACTTTGCAAGGCAAGCTGCCCTGATGCAATGCATTTGCAAATGCATTGCAGTGATTGGCCATCCATGGTCCCGACCCCCCGACCCCCTCCTGGGACAATGAGCAAAAGGCGGGAAAGAGGGTACACAATGCCGGAAAACAAAAGAGTAAGTGATGGGCTTCCCTTTGCAGTTAACTCCCCCCCCCCCCCCCGCGGCTGCCATTTTCAGTTTGCCGAAAAGCTGGAAAAAGCCGGATTTTCAGGTTTTTTATTTTCGGAATACCGGGGAGTCTCATCAGAGCCTTTCCAGTATCCCGAAAACCTGAAAAAACCCAAAATGTTTTTTCTCGTTTTTTTCCGGCTTTTTGGAAAGCCAAATGCACAGCCCTACTTTGAACACTATAAATGTTACACAAATGCTAAATCCAAAGTAGTATTAATATCTTATAAAATTAATTGATGGATTGATAAGATGGTTTGATCTACTGCTCCAATGGTCTTTGAGAAGAGCGCACATAATCGTGTTAGATGATGAAAACTAAGCAGGTCTGAGCCAGTTCAGTACCTGGTTTAGAAACTTCTAAGAGCTCCTGAATATTAAGATGCATATATTCAGAAAATAAATGGGCAGCTTTTGGTTTACTAATTTTACATAGGAGTGAAAGAACAATGTTTGAATTTAAAAAGTGCCTAAGCAAATGTCTGATATCCATATAAAATTTTATATGGCTGTGGTTGCATCTTTTATGTTATCTTTCTAAGATAATAAGTACTTATTTAAAGGTAAAAGGGTGGCTTAACAGAATTAGTGAGATTAAGGAGACCAGAGATGATCAAAACCTCATTTTGCTAGAGGACAGAAATCTTTTATGGACTTTTGGACTCAGATGTGCAGTTGAATATAGAACTTTCTAAGTGCATGCTTGCGGGGGGGGGGGATGAATGTGTATACAGGATATTTTCCTTGTAATACTTTGCATTGTAAATCCAAAATAAGTAGAATTTAGTATATAGGTTTATCTCTCTTCTTCTACATGTTAATATACATATATAAGTATCTTTCCCCTCTTTTTCTTCATACATATTGTTGAAAGTTGATAGATTTTTTCTGTTTGAAATTAATAAAAACAATCTAAAATATTCATGTCAAGAGTTGTGTTAAGGGAATTTTTACAATATATATATATATATATGTGAACTTGAGTGCAGGAGAATACAATATATGACACAACTTCTAAAGAGATAATTCAGAACAAAACTCACCCTTCGCAGAAGGAACATTAAAGGGAGGTTGCGCAGCAGTGATTCTTGGTTACTAAGCAATCTAAACATTTCTTTGCCTTTAAAAAAAGCAAATCAAGTCTGTGGTGATTTCATTGTACATATATTCATCCCAATCCAGTGTTCTCTTGTAGATATGGGGCCTGGGACATAGCTGCCCTTTCTTTCTATCTGGGGCTTTAAAATCAGTGATTCTTTCGTAACCAATGGAATCTTCTAGAGTCCTTTCACCAAGCCTGTGTATATATGTATTTTAATGTTTATGAAGGGCTAGTGTCAGAAATGTCCAAAATGCGTTAGAACAGGAATTTTGTTTCAGGTTTGTGCAGTTATAATGAAATACTTTCTGACCTAACTCCTTTATTCTTTTTCCCATCCCTGTTAAGCATCTTGCAATGCTCAGTCACATTAACTAAGGGGAGTTTTTTTAAAGAATGACTTAAGCATAATAAGTGTGATAGTGATCTTGAAAAATCCACCAATAGGAATGTTGGGTGCATGGGGCAGCGGCCCACCACTTTTAAAAAATAAATGTAAGAGCACAGTTTTTTCAAAAGGCACAAAGCTTTCACATCGCAAACGTAAAAAACTATGTTCCAAATTAAAATTTATGCAGGGAGAACCAGAGCCTTGGGTGGTGTGCGTGTGTGCAGTGCACTTTACAGGCCTCACTCCAACTATGGCCTTAAGAGAGGAGTTGCCACCTTCACAGGATATGCTCTTTTGTTTGAACATGCAGGCACACCCGCCAGCAAGAGTGTCTTCATTTGTTTAAATGGTGAGGGCAACTTTTATTATTTTATTTATTTTATTTAAAACATTTCTATGTGGCTTTTCCATACCAATAGGGTCTCCGTAGCTGTGAAAATCAAACCACTAAAACATTTCAACATTAAAATTGCATTTAAAATAATGTAGATCTAAAATAAACAATTCAGTGAAAATGTATAAACACACAGACATACCTAACAGTACAATTTAGCATTTACAGAGCTCTTCACCAGGTTGAAATGAATGGGGAACCCTGCACCCCTCGTTCCAAGGTGTGCCTATAGAGTGAATATCATTAGAGAACCAATAATGAAAAGCCCTCATAGTTGTCTTACTTATCAGATTGGGATCTGCACTATTTTCAAGCACCATCCATATTTGTTTTATTTTCATTGAAACCCTACGTACTTTTTTCATGTGTCTAAAAAGAAAAAAAAATCTTGGAATAAAAAGGAGGGAGTGTGTGTGTGTGTGTCTATATTTATATTTATATAGGGGTGTGTGTGTCTGTTTGTTACTGCTGTCTGGGGGTAACTGTATCTGATGTGTGTGAAGTCTCATTAGATACATTCAAATGTCATTTTGAAAAAGAGATGCTGTCTATCTTACTACCTTTTTTGTAAATAAAAAAATACAGGGGACATAAACTGTAATAATCCATGTAATGTGATGGTTTCTAACAGAGCAACCTAAATTTACACTAATTTTTTCCCCATCACATCCTACCCATTTCAGCCACAATACTTAAAGAAAAAGAAAACAAAAGGCAGAACATATAGGCTGTAAAGCTTCATAATAGCTTTTGCATGTGTGTGTGGTGTGTGTGAGGGAGAAACAGGAGAAAATCATTGTATAGAAGTGTATTCTGCTATTATTGTTTGTGTAATATGAGTCCTTGGAGGCCCCATCTGAAATCTGGATGTCAAACAATGAACAAATGGTAACAGACAGTCTCTATCCAAAGCCGAGTACAGTCTTAACTCTACAAATTCTGGAGACTTACAGATGGGGCATGAGTTTGCTCTTCCCAGCTGTACCCATTTAATCAGTGCAATACATTTATGTTGTTTGTGTGGGATGAATTTGTACCTCACCCTGAAATGTACCTGCCAATGTTATTGCAGTTCCCATCCCTAAAAACAGCCATACATACATTCACTTTGATCTGCTATGCTCCTCATTGTCCTAGGGCTTCCACATCTGTAATGAGTCCTCATGTTTGGTAAAGGATCTGTAGGCATATTTCCATATCCAAACAATAATCCCAATTAAATGGTACCTCAGTAACCTTTTAAGAGAGGCTCACCTTATCTTGTATGTAACCTGGTATGGCAGTCCCACAAAGCTCATTGATTCTGCTTCAAGTGTTAGAAATAACATTTTCATTTTTCTTACAGTTAGGGCTGCCAGTCCCCTGGTGGGGCAGGGGATGCCCTACTCCCAGCTCCTGTTTCCCATGGCTGCTCTGAGCAATGGTGGGAGAAAAATAAAAGTTTTAAAATGGCCATTGGGTCTATAGCATCTTTCAAGAAAAACCTGAAAGTGATATCATGCCTCTCTTGGAATCACTGGGAACTCTGTTCCCATGATTCCTACAGAGGACTGACTACATTTTCAGGATTTTCCCAGGAGTTATGTTACACCACCATCCCAGATAGCCACCTTCATGTCTCCCACTGGTTTCCAGGCTGGTTCCCAGGCCAATCTAGCACATACCTTTGTCCAAACGAAAGACTGAAGGCCTTCAACAAGCGGACAGATTCTGGGAAGTTAGATTCTGTTGGACCAGCTGGGATTAATCCACTGTGTCCTGCAACTAGTAATTCCTCCTTTTATCTTTCATCCTAATTGCTTATCTTGGGGCTGATCTTACATAGAAGGAGGCAAGATGCAATCTGGTTTGCCCCTACAACATTCAGGTTCTCTACAGAAGGGTCCTGGTGCACACCACCTGTAGAGGACTGATCCCATGTGCAAAGGCCTTCAGGAGGTATCCATGAGGCGAAGAACTCTATTATGAGTTGTGTTTCATCCATGGTTACAGACTTTAGCCAGTATATTTCTGCCCTCCTCACTTCCAACAGTATACACTTTCTCATCAGTAGTATTTACTAATTCTTTCTCAGACATATTTTATTATTAGATATAGCTAGTGCAGTGGGGAGGCTGAAGTGTTAGAAGACCCAGTTTTAAATCCCACTCACCATGAAACTTGTTGAAGAGACTGGGAAGCAAATCCACAGTTCTGCCATAAAACTCTTGGACTAGTCATTTTCAGCCAGCCTAATCTGTCTCATAGAGCTGCTGGGTGGAGGAGGAAGACCCATGTGCCCTGCCTTGAGCTCCTTGGAGGGAGAGTAGTATCAAAATGCAACAAAAAAATAAATACATTTTCCCTACCTTTCCCTACATGGTGACCACCAAGACAGCTAATGACAATAAATTCCATAAACAACAAATATAAAACAATGGATATTAATAATAGAATCAAAGAAGACAATGAAAAGACCAGCAACTATAACAGCAGCATGGGCATATCACACAATACACCAAGAAATCAAATTATAGTACCAAGCTACCTCAAGCAGCCTGAAGAGACAGGCAAGGAGGCAGCCAGAGAGATGTTCTGAGGCAAGCTATTCCATAAGTGAGCACCCCAGGTGAGGAATCCCACATGCCATGCTTAAAGTGACAGTGAGTTGTAGAGGAGGACTTCCACTGATCACTTGCATGCATCTGAACATTAATACCGGAGGAGGGAATGCTTAAGATATTCAAGCCCTAAAGCAGTTAGGGCTTTAAAGTTAAGGACCATGGTGTCAGATTTGGCTTGGAAATGAACTAGAAGCCAGTGGATACAATATAGGAGTTAGGTAGCTAGACCAATAAGCCCCAGCTAATATTTTGGCTGCCACATTCGGCATAAACTGGCATTTCTGAACAAGTTTCAAAAGGTAGTCCTGTTACATGTTACAATGGCTTAACCTGGATATGAGCAAGGTTTGTGTGATAGTGGCTAGATCCACTTTCCCCAGGATAAGGCAAAGATGGTGGACAAGTCTAACCAGAAGAATAATACACATAGGCCCCACTGCTATCTCAGCCATCAGGAGCAGTGTCAGTTCTAGAAGCACTTTCCAAGTTATTTACCATATTTCTATGCAGGGCTCATTTCATAGCAGGAGCTCCTTTGCATATTAGGCCACAGCCCCTAATGTAGCTAATCCTCCAAGAGTTTACAGAGCTCTTCTTACAAGGGCTACTGTAAGCTCTTGGAGAATTGGCTACATCAGGGCCTAATATGCAGAGGAGCTCCTGTTACGAAGTGAGCCCTGTTTTTATGAGTGAACAAAACCTAGCCAAAAAAAGTTGTACATCTAATCCTGAGCCAGTGACTTCACTGGCCAAATTTCTCTCCATCTTGCCTGGATTAAATTTTAGATTGTTAGCCTTCATCCAGTCCAGCCCTAACTGCTGACAATGTTTCAGTGTCTCCACCTGATCAAGACAGTGTTGGTCTGTAGCATCTGCATACTGGTGGCACCATACTCCAAACAACCCCTTTAGGTCATTTCATCTATAATGTAAATAGCATGGGAGATAACATAAAATCCTGTGAGTCTGCACAATCCTATTCTATGTTTTCTTTCCTCTCCCACCTTTCACTCTCAGCATAGCAGGCAAGGCCCTGGACAGACAAAACCTTTTGATTTTCAGCTGTTGACAAATACTACACAGTACATGCTCCAACATGGATGGCCCAGACTAGCTCAGTCTTGTCAGTTCTTGGAAGCTAAGGGTTGGGTCTGGTTAGTACTTGGATCAGATGGGATAGAGTAGGATTGTGCAGTCTCACAGGGATTCTATGTTGGATGGGAGACCACCAAGGAAGTCCAGAGGCAGGCAATGGCAAATCACCTCTGTTTGTCTCGTGACTTGAAAAGCCTACAGAGTCACCATAAACTGTCAGCGACTCGATGGCACTTTCCATCACCACATGCCCATCAACTGTGGATCTCCTTAACTCCAACCAATTATGTAGTTGCAGCTGAGCTTCTAGATCAGCTTGACCAATTGATCAAACATGGTTCTCACCTCCTCCACAATTGTTCTAAATTCCTCTGCAGACTGTTGCTGTGATTCCTCTAATCTTCACCGGGACACTCTGATTTCTTCCAGGACTGCTATTATTTGCTTCATATTGGCTCAATCACACCAGCTCACAGTTTCTCTCCAAAGAAACACAATCCCACTTCTGAAATCAGTGTAATGTGTTTGCTCCGGTTCTCCGAGTGGTGAAAAGTTCCAGGCACAGCTCTACAGGGTATAGTTTCCTTTGTACAAAAGAGCACTAGAGATTTATGGTATCTTTTGCAATATTTGCTTTATTTACAGATATACAGATAAAGCATGAAGTGGAAACGAACAGGTATTCCTGTAACAGACAGCAGATCCTGGGAGGGTAAGCTGTGTATCCCCTGCCCAGGATAGCAGAACCTCAGTTTCCAGCTAATTCCAGATTAAAAGTTCTTTTTCCCTTTTTTGCCTCTGTCAATTCAAACTACAAACATCCTGTTTCTCCCCTACATAAATGCTGCAAAACACTGTGGGAGGGGCCATACAAAATCAGTAACTGGATCTCTATAGCATTTTTGAAACAGAAATGGCAGCCATGTGAGAAAAGAATTCACGCAGGGGACACATGGGTGGCAAGCAATATTCCCTCTAAGCTGTGGAGTCTTATGAGCAAAAATTCTACTTTGTGAGCTACTGGCATGAAAGTTGTGAGCAAGCGATTTAGCTGCTGCATAAATTAGTTTGATCTGGAGCCATCCTTCCTGAGCTAAGACAAAAATGTGTGAGCTGGAGGCTAAAAAACTGTGAGCTAGCTCACACTAACTCAGCTTAGAGGGAACATTGGTGGCAAGGGTTTAACTTCTTTCAGTTTTGACTGGTTTCACCAGTTGCAACCACTATTACTATCCCTGTGCTGTTATTGACCTTGGAAGGAAGATGAGCAAAAGACATACATGGACATACATGAAGCTGCCTCAGACCATTGGTCCATCACTGTCAGTATTGTTTACTCAGACTGGCTGCAGCTTCCCAGGGTCTCAGGTGGAGATCTTTCACATTACCTACTGACAGGTACTTTTAAAAAAAACTGGAGATGCCAGGGATTGAACCTGGTACCTTCTGCATGTGGAACAGAGGCTCTTCCACTGAGCCACAGCCCCTCCCTAAAATGCCTGTAATTTTCCCTTTTGTAGCTAGTAACAGTGTAGGTGTAGAAGCCAGTTGGTTTGATTTGCCTGGCAAACCATGCCAGAGTGTAAGATTTCAAACACACACACTTCAATCCAAATTGTAACAAATGAACAAACTGATACAATCTAATAATGGATCTTTTGGTATCTCAGTTAGGTAGACCTCAGACTCCACCCCTGCATCTGAATTGCTTCTACTGAAACTATCTCAATTCCAGGTGAGGCAAAACTGTAGGAGACAAGCCATAAGCTCAGCAATAGCACATTTAATTTATGAGCAGAAGATTCTCAAGTTTTCAGGTTAAAGGATCTCATGTACATATTGAGAAAGACTGCAGTTGAGACCTTGGGGAGTTGGAGAAAGTCTGGACACACAGAAGGACTAGTGGTCTGACCCAGTAAAAGGCTCTGGTTGGCTTAATAATTCAAACAAATAAATGGCATCCTTTTCCCAAGTCACACAAACAGGGGTTGCCAGAATTAAATCCTTCAATTCTTTTTACTTCATAAATTTCCAGTTCCGTCAGCTGAGGAACATAGAAACAGTGATATGTCATCTTATTTTTAAGGACAATATAGTCCACGAGGCATACCATTTTTCCATTTTAATGGAGCTCCAGTCCTCTCCAGAATATGTCAGTCATGTTATTTTGTCAGCAAAAGGGAAAGAAGGAGAGAGTGTATACAGCACTTAGGCTATGTGCTTGGGGAATAATTCTACAATGCATCAGGGAGCAATATGTGAGTCTGAAATGCACTGAAATCTGAGCCATTTAGACTACTGCAGAGCTGAATAGACCAGGAAAAGAAAGTGTTGCTAAAGCTTCCTCTCATTCGGCTAGTATTCTTAACTCAGCAAACTGAGCCTGTTCGCGGGGAGGGTGGGATATAAATCTGAAAAATAAATAAATAAATAAAGCTGGGGACTGACACTCTTTGGTAAGGATCTTCTTTAAATGTGACATGTTCTCTACATAACAACAAATAGTGGGGACTTATGACAGAAGATTCTCCATGCCATCTCCCCAAACACAGGGAGACACCACAACTCTAGAGAGCGCACTGACACAGCAAAGCTATGACATAGCATTGGCAAGCTGTGCAATATTAGCCTGCCATCTCTCACAAGAAATGCACTGTCACGTCAATTCTATTTCATCGTTCATCTTCTCTTCTTTATCTCTCTCTCTCTCTGTGATGTTGAAAATGTGCTTCCCTGATCATTAGGGAACACTGGAGCAAGGTCTTCAGGACAAATGTTTTTAAGCTTGCCATGCTATTCCAATAGGATAGATATAGCCAGGGGTCCTTTCGTAGAAAAAGTGCTGCAGGAGCTCATTAGCATAACTTATTAGCATAACTCATTAGCATATGCCACATCCCTTGACATCACTGGAAGTGTGTCAGAAAGGGAATGTCAGTTTCAGTTCCATTATACCCTATGGGCCATTGAAATCAATGGCAAAAACTCATAGGGCATATGAGGGGCTGGAGGAAAGGGGATTTGAAGGAGAGGCTCCAACCTTGCAGGGTAGCTGCTGGAGCCTCTCCTTGAAATACCCACCAAGTTTCAAGAAGATTGGACAATGGGGTCCAATTCTACGGCCCCCCAAACAGGTTGTCCCATCCCCTCCATTGTTCTCTATGGTGGGAAAAATGTTACCTTTTTTTCTACCATAGAGAACAATGGAGGGAATGGGGGCAATCTGTTTGGGGGCCCGTAGAATTAGACCCCATGGTCCAATCTTCTTGAATCTTGGTGGGTATTTGGGAGAGAGGTCCCAGCAGCTACCCTGCAAGTTTGGAGCCTCTTCCTCAAACCCCCTCCCCTCCAGTTGCTTTTAAAGTTGCCGCCGAATTTCGGCGGCAATTCAGCAGCAGGCTGAATCAGATCAGAGAATCTGATTCGGCCCATGGCTGCCCTAGTGGCCACTCCTGAGCTGGCGGAGCTTCGCTCCGCCTCGCTCCATCCCCAATGGACCCCTGGATATAGCAGATACTTTTTTTAAAAAAAGGTCTTTTAATCATGCTGTAAATGTAAATATCCTAAAAATGTATTTTCAGCAGAGTATTACTGGTAGAATTTCCAAATTTCAGGTGGGGCCTGGAGTTCTCCCAGAATTAGAACTGATCCCCAGACTAATGGATCAGTTCCCTTGTAGAGAATAGCAGCTTTGGAGGGTGGACTCTATGGCAACATAACTCCGCTGAGCTCTGTCCTCTCCTCAAACTCTCCCCTCCCTAGGACGTACCCCTAAATTTCTGATATTTTCCAGTCCAGAGTTGGCAATGCTGGCCCATAGCTATTGTGGGGCTATTGAGGGCTCTGCCCTTTCCTTAAAGGGCCAGCCTTTTCCTTAAAGGTCCCCTGCTTCTTAAAGGCCCCCCACTTCTTCCCCAAAGCATTTAAATGCTTTTTAAATGGGATCCTTTAAATGCTTATGAGAAGAAGCAGGGGGTGGCGCATGCCCCCCCTGCAAGGTTTAACGGGCCTTCCAGCTGATTGGTGGGCCATGTGCTCCTCACAGATCAGCTAAAGGGCCCTTTAAATCTTACACAAGGGAAGGGAGAAGGGTGCATGCCACCCCCTTCATTATGACAAATAACGGCAGTCCCTCCAGCCCCACCAGATTATTTTTTTTAGCCCCACAAGCCACAAAATCCTGGCTAAGGGCCTGGGGCAACCCTAACAAGTGGTGAACAGCAATAAAGCATAACAAATAAATGTTTGAAGCCTAGGGTTTTTTTTAAATAAATTCCACAGTGACTCTTTTTGAAAGTATTCATATTTATACCTAACAAATCTAGTCTTAGGCACTGTATCTATCAATTTTTCACCAGCTTGTTTGAAGACTAGAGAAAGCACTGTTGAGTTGATTCAATCTCAGTTTTACTTGCCAAAGCATCTCCTGCTTTGTTCTGAGCAGAGTAGATCCTACTGAAGCAGTGGCAGACTTTTCTTACTTTTACCTGCAAATATAAGGAGTCTCAAAATTCCTTATCTGAAAGAAGCAAAGAAATTACAGTGTTATTACAGTGGTTATTACAGTGGAGCTGTCACAGTGAACAATTTGATATTTCAGTACCTTCTGAACCTTTTCTGCAAGATCAGATGTTAGCTTAATCAATGCAGAGTTGTCAAGGATTGCCCTGAGGGCCTTTTGGGTGGAAAGGTGAGGTAAGATAGAAAATAAATATATATAAAAATTGCAAGTTGAGATCTATATATCTTTCCCCAAGGAAGCATTTCTGCTGTGTGGAAATTGCACTTTTTAATTACCTAATCTTTAAAATTTATTTAGAAAATATATCCTCTGCCAGTTAAGAGCAGGAGTCTTCATACAGAAATCAGAGGAGGAAAACACCTTACCGTCTTCATGATTCTTTCACCTTTCCCTTCCTACTTTTAGTATTTACTTCTTCTAAAGCTCTGGCAGATCTTCTGATTTCAAAAGTTGCTTGAAAAAGCTGCTATGTGTTGGCAGAGTTCAGGAAATAATCCAATCCACACTTTGGAGTTTGCTTTCAATGAATTCACTGCAAGAGGATTTTGCAAAACGACAATAACTGACTGCAGGCCATTAATGCAACAGAGAGGCCTTCAGAACACAAGCACTAATGCATAGTAACACACAACTTATGCTGCAGTTACACAAGCAGTTGGTGCCAATATAGTTGCATTACCTTTGTGGATTTAAAGAGCATGATGAGACAACAACATCTGCCTTCTGTGGCTTAGTCGTCGGCATTCCGCTTTGCCTTGCTTTGGAAGTGGAGAAATCAGGCACCAGGGAAAGTCTGTTTTTACAGATGCCAGTGCTTCCACTCTGTGTTTCTGGCTGTCTGAACTCCCCTCTTGCAAAGTCAAGCTGTTTGGGAAGTCTGAAGCTTCCTTTCCACTTCCGCCTCCTTTTTTTTTTTGATCAGGTAGTGATGTTCGCATAAGTGCATAACTGCCCTGGTCTTGTCAGTCACTGCGACCAAGTAATCATTCTGGATTAAGAGTCTCTGGGGAAGTTGTTTTCAAGCAACAAATCCCCCCCCCCCCCAAGCCCCTCTCTCCTGTTTCTGCATTAGAGTTTGAGAGCATCCCATGACTGATGCAAGGATAAATGCACTGACATCAATGAGTGTACTCTCATGTAAATCTGCACTTTGACCCCACCCCCATGTATTTCATGGAATAGAGGCAAAGGTAAGGAGGCCGAGAGAGGCCAGAGTATTTGGCAGAGAGATTGTGGAGCTGTCAAAAAGGAGCAGGAGCTTTGGATACATGCTTATGCACGTGGGTGAAAGACACATACACAAAAAGAATGTTGCAACAATCTGAACAATCGACCATAGGGTGAGTACGCAGTTGTGACAGATTCCACAGAAAAGCAGTTTTTAAAAAATGCTGCTTGTATCAGATAGTCAGGGAGTTTGAGAATTAATCTTCCCTGGAGAGAACAGCTTATGTTGGCTGCTGTACTTGCTCTCTGATTGGCCAACATCTGCTGAGAGAGGAAATAAAACAGCTGATCTGGAGGGGAAAGGGGTCTTTTCGCCTTTGGTCTTTTGCCCTTTAGTCTTTGTTTTGAAATCTAATGTCTGGATCAGTAGGCCAAGGGTTGGCTTCTGAGGGAAGAGACATTTGGGAGTCAGTGTTTTCTGACATGCAATAGTCAGTAATACGGTTGCCAACCTCCAGGTGGGACCTGGGGATCCCCTGATTTTACAACTGATTTCCAGCTGACAGAGATCAGTTCCCCTGGAGAAAATGACTGCTTTGAAGGGTGGACTCTATGGCATTGTACGATGCTGAGGCCCCTCCCCTCCCAAACCCTCCCCTCTCCTGACTCCACCCCCAAAGTCCCCAGGTATTTTCCAACCTGGACTTGGCAACCCTGGTCAGTAAAGTATTTCTACAGAGAGAAGAGATACCCCATTATCTTAAAGATATTAAAACTGCTCTGAGGGAGAACTTAGATTCTCAGCCAGGAAAGCTACAAAATGGCCTTATACAGACAAAGGATACTGGAGAAGGATTTGGCAGAAGGTCTGGGTAGTTAGAGTGAACTCCCATACAAGCCAAATAGTAAAAGGAGTTATTGTTTCTTAGGGACAAGGAGAATAACTTCCTGCCAGTGAAAGTGTTGGGAAGAGAATCCTGGCCTGTGAAAAAGGGGAGAGGCTTAGACAGCTCAGGAGTTAGTGAAAAGCTGTAATATTTAAACAAAAAGCTAGAACTCTGAAGGAAGAACTCTAGAAACTTTAAGCAAACACTGTCCTCCAGAAGAAACATTAGTAAGAACTGTGTTAGTGTTGAAATATACTAAACAAAGCACCTCTCAAAGAAAGTATTAGAAAAATCTTGCAACAAAACTACAAATACACTCTCTTGAATGTTCTAAGAATTCAACTCTGTATATAGTAGAAAGTTTTTTACCTCAGCAATATCAAAACCTTGACTATCCCTATTATAGATATTCTCTGCCTGTATAATAAAATCTTTATTCTGTTTTTGAAAGTTAATTTACCTCAAATGCCATTTCACAAGGGTTTATAAAAGGACAGCTTTTGTCTTTCCCTCAAGTTCCTGTCCTGGGTCTAAAGCCTAAACCAGTATCTAAGCAAAGGGTGGGACAGTTTCTAGTTTATATAAAAGGGAAAGAGAAGATATACACACTACTGTAAGGTGACAAGCACTGAGGGGAACTGAAGTTTTTGGTGGTAAAAATCTGCCAGACAATTGGGGAGATTCAGGGGTCTGTCATAGCAGTGAAGCCAGTTCAGGGTGGGATGTCTGATCAAAATTTCCCACAACTATTTAAACCACTGGAAATAGAGGCGCAGCCAGATTGCACCAAGCCTCCACTGTGACTGCAGCCAGAGAGAGAAAACAACAAGAGGCAGGCTGAACTGCAAGAGAAAATTTTCAATAAACCTGAAACACTAGAGAATGCTCCACAGCTCCCTGTAGGGTACAAGTGGGCCAAACTGCTCTTTCAGCAGTATTTATAGTAACTAGACTCTTAGCAGGCTGTCGCTTCGCCAACATTATGATCACATGATTATAAAAAATAATTCAAATTATAAACTTTTTTTTTGCAGGATAAGACTTCTCAAGGACTACATCAGGGTAACCAAAAAGGAAAGATCAATATAAATCAATTAGTCATTTACCACTCAGTTTGCCTTTGATTGTACTTTCTATGACTTTTGCAGCCATCTGTATAATTTAGCTTGAAATAGTGATCCTTTGACTACAAAATTCAAATTACCTTGAAGAAGTTTATTTTGGGCTTACAGGCATTATATTCTGTGTGATTTGAGTTTAAGTATGCGGTTTAATTTCTATCTCAACTGGCACGTACACATTACTCAAAATGCAAACCCAATGCAAACCCTGGCATCTTTTTTCAATTTAAAGATGATAAATAGGTTAGCGTTAAAACCAGTCTTGGAAATTACTTCATTGTCTAAATTATTATTTTTTCTTAACATGCTTTAATTTTGTATTTTTTTCTCTAATCATGTGAGAATGTTTTCCTATTAATTCTAGTGGTAAATGACATCATAATAACTTGGAGATATATCATGTTTTTTCAGCTTCAAAATGGCTACACTACAACTAATTCAAAGTGCTGTGACTTTTATGAAGTGGCACAACTAATAATCAAGAATTTTAATTGGTACCAAGAATGCTCTTTTCTTAAGTCATAAAGATTTGGGAATAGCAATAGCGAGAAATGAAAGAATAACACCCAGAAGTAATGTCAAACTAAGTGTACGTAACTAGCAACTGCAGGTACAAACAAATGTCTGCACCATAATTAAGAAAAGATTTCGGGAAGCATGGGAAATTCAAAGCACTGCAGGCTCAGTGGCCTATCATACTGGAAAATATGAAAGTGAGTAGAAAAATAGTCACAAATTACAATGTAGTCAAGCAGTTGGGGAACTGCTTCATAACATGGTCTGAATCTCAATATCAGTATTTTCTAATATAGCAGAAATTACTAGGCTTGCCAGCCCTCAGGTCTGGGTGGGGTATCCCCCCATTTTGCAGGTTCCACCCCACTGACAGCCAGCTGGCTGGTGGGGGGAGACCCCACCCCAACAACTATGATGTTTCTTTAAATTTTGGCATGATATTTTACAAGAAGCTTGAAAACTGTGTTTGGGAATATGTGTGCGCACGCCTTTAAATCTCAGCAGGATGAAAGCTGCATGGGGTGGGGGGCAAGCAGGCATGAGCGTGCTTCCTGGTGAGCGTGGAAAGTGTGTGAGAGAGGAAGAGAACCCTTTGAAGACAAAAAGGAGGATGAGGAAATGAAGGCTATCTTCAAGGGAATGGCCCTTTTTTTAGAGAATGGGAAAGTCTCCAGGCTCCACCCCCAAGTCTCCAGGTATTTCCTGAGTTGGACCTGGCAACCCTAGATATTACTTAGGGCATACAGAGCAATTCCTTTAATATCCATACACTCAACACAGACATTAAACTGTATGGTGGAGGTCAAGAGCAGAAGCAGGGTATGCAAGCTATGCCCCCCCCCCCAGCAATCAAAGTAACCTTTTCATAGGCTTTGGGCCTTGCCTAGAGTTTCAAGGTAAGATCTATAATATAAAAAATCTCATCACTTGCCACTTATGTTTACCTACTGCTTGCTACATAAACCCTATTACATCATACATACAGGGACTTAGGTGGGGAAGGGGGCAAATCACAGCTCTTTCCAGCTAGTCCTCCTCCCCATATCTCTGCTTTCCTTCCTTCTCTCCATCTTATAGCCTTTGCAACTTCTCCACTATTCCTGCTTCCTTCCCTCTCTGCTGCCTCCTCCCCACTTAGGGTTGCCAAGTCTGGGTTGGAAAATACCTGGAGACTTTGGGGGTGGAGGCAGGAGAGGGCGGGGTTTGGGGATGGGAGGGGTCTCAGCATGGTACAATGCCATAGAGTCCACCCTCCAAAGCAGCCATTTTCTCCAGGGGAGCTGATCTCTGTCAGCTGGAGGTAAGTTGTAAAAGCGGGGGATCCCCAGGCCCCACCTGGGGGCTGGCAGCCCTATCCCCACTCCATTTTTCTTTCTTTCCTCCCCCCTCCCTCCCCTCTGATCTGGCTTTGCTTCCACCCTCCTCCTTGTCTCTGCTGTCTGTCCACTCCCCTGGTGCCCACCAATGGCAGGTAAGCTCCTGGTAATCAGGGGTCATTTCATAGAAAAAGAGGTGCAGGAGCTCATTAGCATACCTATTAGCATAACTCAGCATATGCCACACCTCCTGACATCACCGGAAGTGTGTCAGAAAGGGAAGCAAAGGGGGGGATCTTCAAAAGCCTCTCCTCTCCTCTCCTTCCCCACCTGGCTGTCCGAATGTCAGTTTCAGCCCCATTATACCCTATGGGCCATTGAAGTCAATGGCAAAAACTCATAGGGTATATGAGAGGCTGAAGGAGAGGGGATTGGAGGGAGAGGCTCCAAACTTGCAGGGTAACTGCTGGGGCCTCTCCCTGAAATACCCACCACGTTTCAAGAAGATTGGACCATGGGGTCCAATTCTACAGGCCCCCAAACAGGTTGCCCCATTCCCTCCATTGTTCTCTATGGTGGGAAAAAAGCTCCAGCCCCAAATGACCCCTGCTGGTAATTATTGCCAGTGCTCACTGTGGCTCATCTGGTTGGTGGGTAGACAGAGGCCAGTAAAACGTGTGTGTGTGCAATCTTCATCACCCCATAATGATGTTACTTCCAATGTGCACTGGCATTGCACCAGTCAACACTCTAGTACTTGCCCAAAAACTCCATAGAGTTTTGCAGTGAATGCTAGAGCACTGCCCAGGTATCCTTCTGGGTTGTGCTGGAAGTGATTGTCATCGCATGGCAATGAAGATTGCCATCCCCCCACAGTTAGTAGCTGCCTCCTCCTTATCTCCCTCTGGTTGCCATGCCTGGCAACCGTTTTCTCTCCCCCCCCTCTCAAGTTTCAAAATGATACTGCAGCAGCCATTTTGGATTTCCTAGACTGTTATCTGTGGTTGCCTAGGTAATTCACAATTGCTGCCAAGATCTTGTGACATAGTCTGGTGAAATCTTGACATTTAAAAAAAAATAAAAGGAGGGGAATAAAAGGAAATGAAAAAGTTTTAAGATTTTTATACAAATACAGGGGATTCCACAGACTGTAAAAATACCTTCTCTTTCTTCACCAGGCCCTGTTGTCCATGTTTTCTGATCTGCACTCTGGATCCAGGTTTAGGATGACAGAGAAAATGAGGTAGAATATAAATAAGTCTGAGTTTTTCTTTTTTTTAGCTTCCAAGATCTCCCCCCACCCAAGTTTATTTCTTAGTTTCCATAGAAAAAGTTTTAGTTTTTCAATGTGCAACTACATGTCTATTGCACAGTTGCAAAAATTTCCCTTGCCATATATACAAGACTTCACTTTCATTCATTTTTGTCCTGAGGTTCTTTTTTGTTTGCTTTTTTTTTAGAGAGTGCACCAGTGCAACAATTGACTCTCTCACATATTCTGGATTTTGTTCCATCAAGATAATGATACTGTTTAAAAAAATATCATTCTGGAAGCATTGTCGCTTGGTCAGAAAGGGCCATGAAATTGTTTTGTAAATGGCAGAGTCAGTGGGGACGAGACAAAAAAGTGCTATGAAACAGCATCCAAATGAAAGCCGCCAAATGAGCGCCAGGTAACTCACAGGACTTCCATATCTTTCACTGCCAAATTAATTTTAGTTTTTGAAATTAATTTCCTTGTGTTTTGGGGAAGTAAGAGGTGAATTAATTATTGCCAGCATCATGACACCATCAAAAATGTGCAAGTCTCTGATTTCAGATTAGTATGAAAGCAATAATGATTGTGCTCCCCTCCTTTATCACTGGAGGATTCTTTTAGATGCTAAGACAATATACAACATCTCCAAGGGATACCTGGCTCTTACAGCATTCTTGTTTTGCAAATGCTTATCCATTGTTGAATACAGCAACAACAGAAGCATAGCATGTGGCGGTTTATCCCTCTGCTATATTTTTTTTTACCTAAACAACCTTTAAGTTTGTTCTGTTTGCAGACACACAAAAATGTTTACTCAAGCTGGTTAAAGTGTAATTGCTCTTCCTCATTGGGGATACAAATCTTGGCTTGGAATTTAAATCAGATTCATGATGCAGAAGAAAATGGGAGACTTCCGGACCAAGCATTGGTGGTGGATCTGTTCATGTCTGGTTTCTGGCAAAAAATTACCATTGTGATGGGATTTGCTTTATATTTAGTTACTGTGTGGCTCTTTATGGTTCCACATGATTAAAACTGTGCAGGGAACAGAATGAAGTAGCTCAAAGTATACAAAGTGAAATAAACCCTGAACATTGTCAAATAGATGCAAAATTACCATTGGAATAGGAGTCCTTAAAGGCTATGCAAGTAAAGAAAATAAAGTATTGAATCTGTAACAAACAATTATATGAATGGAGAATTCAGCTCAACAAATGGTGCCTCTTCTAGATGCATCTTGATGTCACTGCCCTAAGTTAACATGTTTTACTCTAACATTTTGTTCTTTTTATCTGTCTTGACAGAGAGAGCTAGTGAATGCTACACGAACAAGTAGACTCTAAAAAACCTTTAATTGATAGCTGATTTCATATCAGATTATAATTATTCTGTATCAAAGCTCTGTAGGCTAAGAAAACCCCAGTGAGTACATTAAGGATATATTTTTAAAGCAATGAAAAAGTTCATTTTTGTCAAGGACATTATCCATATAGGGACTTAATTAACAATTAACAGAAAATTCATGGTAGGGGAAAATCAGTAATTCTATATAATGATTAGGGACCACACATTTCTTTTCAGATGTCCTCAGTTTTTTCTTGATCTCCTACAAAGATGCTTTACTCACTAATATAGTGAAAACATATTTGTTGTTGTTGTTTTTTACTGTTGCTCTTTCACCACTTGATGGCTTGGATCCATTGGAAATTTCTGCTGACCAAAAGGATTTTCATCAGCAGACCATTTCTTTCTGCCCACCCTCCTGCAGCCCAAAATGTTGGTTTTATGTGTGGAGACCCCAGGAACAGCATAAGGGGGAGTTGAAAGTCTGAAATCAGCAAAAACCCATGACTTCTCTGTCCGCAGAAGTCCTTGAGAGCCAAGCCATATCGTTATAGCAGCTGGTATTTAAAAGATGATACAGTGCAATACACTATAAACCCCAAACTTCCAAAAAATAGTACCATTTAGGGATGTACATTTAAATATTTCTGGTCTGAATATATGTCTGAAAAATAGCTTATCAATAATTTTCAGGTATATTTGGCTATCCAGAGTGATATTCAGGTTTACTGATAACTGGTTACCAAAAATTCCAGAAATATTTGGGAATATCTGGGTCTGGTATTTTTAGGCTCCCGGGTCTGCTTTCCTTTCATTTCACTGCATTTCTGGGCAATGGGAGGGTGCAGGGAGAGAGGCAGCTGTCTCAGGCAATGATATCAGACATCAGAGGAAGCACTAGAACTGTCTGTCCAACCATGACAATTGGATGCTCTGGTTTCCTATTTGTTCTTTTGGGCTTGCCACATTGGCCCTGGGTTCTGCTTGGCTTCTGTGGATTGACACTGGTTCTTTGAGGCTTGCAACAGTGTCCCTTGCTTAAGTTGGCTTGGCTTGGCTTCTCTGGCAAGACACTGGTTCTGTTGGGCTTGTTGGTTCTGTTTGCATTTGGAGTTTTTTGGTCAGTGTGTTTGGCTCTTGGCTTCTTTGCCCCAGAGGAAGCACTATAACGAGCCTTTTGGGCCCTGAACCCGGGGTGGTCCTTCCCAAGTGACACCTCAAAACAACCTCTGAACCTCCACAAGCAGTGCCCTCACGAAGCCAGGTTTGGCTTAAACAGTGGCGTTTACTGGGAGGCTAGAAGAACCTCATCTTGGCTGGGAAAACTCAGGCCAAGTGATGATTCTCCAGGCAGGCTGTACTGCCAAACATCCTCCATGCAAGCACCCCCCCCCCCCCACTCTTCTCTCCTGTCAGCTCAGTCCAAAAGGACTAGAATGGGCAAGTTTCTGCTCTCACCTCAGGCATCTTCTACTGACCAACTAGCTAGTTTTTTGTCTGTCAAATGTACAGACAGGCAGGGACAAAAAGCCTCTGGTCTGTGCTATTGTCATGAATGAAATATGGTGCATTTTTCCAGCCCCAACTTCTATCTAACTCGTATGTCAAAAAATACCTTTGGAATAATCCCCTAATTCCTGTCTCCATATATTTGACTAAAAAAATCTGCATTCTTATGCCTAAGCGAGACCTATCAAGGTAAACATTAACTCTCCATGTCTAGTGAATGGTCTCCCACTCCAGTTCATCTTGCTGCACATTAAGAAACATCACCTCTTTTGTCTGGCACCAGGGAAACACCAGAGTACCCTATAGTTCCACAATGGACACTCTCAGCCCCACCATCCAAATCCCACCATAGCTATTGTGAATCCAGACTCTGCCCCTTTGGGACCTTATTGGTCACACCTAGGCTGTGCTCCTCCTAACAACCGCACCCCATGGGACACCTGAATTATCCAGGTGATCTTTTGTCTTCACCTAGCCCCTCAAGACCTCCCATTTGTCAGCATTGTCCTCTAATGTCTATATCTGTCCACGCACATGACCTCAGAGGGTGTGCCGCTGCACTGATGCCAATTGGCAGTCCACCCCCAAACCTATGTTTGGGCCACAATCCCTTCTCCATGGGTTCTGTACATCTGGACAGGTTGTATTACCCCATAACTGATTATGGGGTAATACACCTCTATTCCAGTGATGGTGAACCTTTTAGAGATAAAGTGCCCAAACTGCAACCCACAACCCATTTATTTATCGCAAAGTGCCAACACAGCAATTTGACCTGAATACTGAGGTTTTAGTTTAGAAAAAACAATTAACATCTTTTGTCTTAAAAGAAAAAAAACACAATAACAGAGCTTTCAATGATACAAACAACTTCTTATTGAAAGGCAAAAGTTTGCATTTGGCATACTTTTGAACAATTAATGTCATCTTTGCTGTTGTATGCATGCTGATAATTTGTCTAACCTTGGCTTATACTTTGTAAGTTTGAGAGGAACACATGCAGCACTCAGGTCATTTGTTAGTCTATTTCTGGTGTCAAATTTGATATAATTCAAAGCTGAAAACAGCTGCTCACAAGCATAAGATGATCTGAACAAAGTAAGGAAAGCAATCCCAAGTGTTTTCATTGACTTAAAATTATTTGGCAGAGAATTCCACACCTTAAGGATTTCATTTTCAGAACTAACTGTGCTGCCCTTTGTCATCCCTTCTATCTTCTCAAGTGTTTCACGCAGGTCCTAGAATTTATTTTTCCAGATAGAGCTTTCTTGAAATTCCAATAGCTCCATTTCCAGATTTCCTAAATCTAACCAGTGTAAGCAGGAAATATCAAGTTCTTCAAATTTGGCTTTATCTGGAGAAGTAAGAAAACACAGGGTTGTCTCCATCTTGCTAAAGTATAATTTAACAACACTGGAACTGCATAGAAAAGGTGAATAGTTCAATAGCATGTCTTAATTTTGCATTTTGCATTTTATTTCATGTAATAATAGATCTTTAACATAATTTTGCTTACAAAGGCATAATTTATATCATGTGTTTGAACAAGTCCAGTGTTCAAATGCAGACTGCATTGAAACCTTACCATCCCTCAGCAGGCATACGGCAACTGCAGACACCTTTTCCCCTAGCGCAGAACATCCTTTGGAATTCACCTTGCTTAATTGCTGTGTTAAAATTCAACACTGCTTGTGTATACTTGGCATTTTGGGGGGAAAGGAAAGTTAGCTCAGCTTCTCTCACACAAACACTGACGGAATATCACGTGAACAGCAAAAACTGGGAACGACAGTCATTTATGTTGTGTTAATCTAAAATGGAGATGCTTGGGCAGAGGAACATTGTTGCTCGTTAGAAAACATTAGCTTGTTTTCAGGCTGCTGAAGGTCTTTTACACTAGAGTTCAAGCCTGGCTCATACATATAGGAGAGGTCAAAAAGTGCCTTCAAATGTGCTGGATGGCAGTTAGTGCGGCAGGCGAAGCTCTGGGAGGCCCAGGCTGGGATTTCTCCTCTGCCCTGGAAGCTTGCATGGATGATCCTGGGCCAGTCACCTGTGCTGAGCCTAACCTACTCCACAGGGTTGCTTTGAGGAGAAAATGAGAAAGAGACAAGCTTCTCCAGGTCCCCCACTGGAGAGGAGAATGTGTCACTGGGATATAAATGAAGTAAATCCATGTTCAAAGTGGGCATTACCAGTGGCAAGGGGAGTCACTCAGCTGGTTTCACCCTCCCAGCAGGCACCTTCCCGCCTGTATGTCCTGGGTGTTGGAGGCGCTGCGCAGCCAACCGCGCTTACGCACAGTTGCTGCTTCGCCAGTCGTCCTGTTGCCTTCCAGGGAGGTTTGCTCCCGAGAAAGCATGCCCTGAAGGGCGAGATAAAAAGTGCCCACCACAGCCAAAGCCTCTGGCAAGAGGCAGAAAGGCAAGAAGTGCCCCAGTGAGCCAGCATCCCTGGCCCGAGCCAATGAATGCGGTAGAAAAGGGAAACTGAGGTGTGGGTGGCCTGGAAGCCTCCGCCTGTGGGGGGGCATGAGGGGCCACCACAGAGGTACTTTACTCAGTGGCCGCAGCAGCTGCTTCTCCTTGGCAGGAGGGCAGGTGGCAGCCTCAGCTGGAGTTCTCACTGCCTCTCCTGGCAGGACTTTCCCTTTTCTTCCCTCGGCTCTCTTCCCCGCCCGTTCTATGTGCGGGCTTCTCCTCCTGTTTTTCTCTCCTCTCCGCACCTGGGTCTCTCTCTCACACACACACCTTTGCTCGGTTCTCCTCCCCTCCTCCCCGCATTTTTCATTCTCCTCCAGCCCCCCATCCAGTTCCCTAAAGGGAGAAGCCCCCTTCCTCTCCCTTCGCTGCCTCCCCTCATTGTCTGGTGGAGCCTGTTACCCAATTTCAGGGCAGCGGGGAAACAATGGGCAAGGGGAAGCCTGCGCTGGCTTCTGCTCCTCCAAGGACCACATAGAGGCGGCGCCCCTGCTCTGGTGGAGTAGCCCAAAGTGGGAGCGTGCAGAGCCTGTCCCTGGACTTTGGCCAACCGTGTGTGTGTGTTGGGGCAACGGCACATGTGCCCACAGAAAGGGCTCTGAGTACCACCTCTGGCACCCATGCCATAGGTTTGCCACCACTGCTCTATTCACTATCAATCACCTCTACTTTCTTAGTTCTGTATTGCTTGCTCTTTTTGAATGCTTAGTGTGCTTGTAATTAGGGAAATTTTTCAATAAAACCTATTTAATTTACTCTTCAAATCTGGAGTTTTTCCTACTGTGCCAGACCTTAGTATACAATTGGTGTGTTGTCCCTGCACCCCTCTGGTCTCCCCTGCTGTATAGCTAATTTCCCCAAACAACGAGGCAGACCACTGGTGGTAACAGCATGGTGTAGGGAACAATGGAGAAAAGTAGGGTGGCTGGGGGCACCTTTTTCAGAGGCTTGTAGAATTAGACCCCATGATCCAATTCACCTGAAACTTAGAAAGGCCTTTAGTGGACAGGCAGGACTAGGTTCCATCAAATTTTGATATAATTTGCTTGAAAAACAGCCACACACTCCCCCCTGAAAGAGTCGCCCAAGGGAAAAACAGATTCCAAAAAATTCAGAATGCCAAGAACAAAAGCACTTACCCTTGAATACAGATTCTAAAATGGCACTACAGATCCAAATAATCCAGAATACCAGTGTGGATACCCTTCCCAAAATCCAAGTCCAAAAAATACCAATTTTTGTTCAAGGACACATCCCTAGTACCATTTACATCATACAGAAACCTCTCCATTTAATTTATTGGTGTTGTTGGCATTGTAGTTGTTGACCTGATTTCTATGGCATGGTCTACACATGCAGAAACATATTCCATACAAAAATACATACATATATATATTCCATGTAAAAATACAAGCACGAACACTGGAAGAAAATGCTAGCCCAACCCACTCCCTGCATTGCTAGTTTTCTTCTTGCAGGGAGTTTACTTAAAGGTGCAAAATGTGACCCTCCTACCTGCAGACTATTGTGGTATAAGCATTCTAACAAATGCTTAAGAACAGAATTTGTTCAAATTAAATCCAAATGGAGATTATATACCTTGAAACATCAGAATTTAGAAGATCTATACTACCAAAAGTTTGGGTTGGTTATACAAAAATGGGTACACAAGGAGAGTACAGCTCTGATCTCCTCCTGTGATGACTTGGAGAAAGAATATACTATATCAGAATGTTATAATTGCCTAAGTGAAATACCTGTGCTCAGTTTAGTAACTATATGGGAGAGGGGAGCCAGGAGCAAGTTGCAGCATCTCTTGGAGGGTTCCAGTGAACAAGCGCTCTGATTGGATTCCAAAGACCACCTGATGCCAGAGAGCAAGAAACTAGGGCTGAGGACAGACTGGCAATCTAAAGCGGGGCAGGCACGCTTCGCAAACGGAGGAAAGGAGCATGTTCAGACATGCGCATCTGTCCGTCGGCTCCGTTGCGTACTTACCCGTCTCCCAGTCGCTTTCCTTCCGCTTTACCCGGACACCGGTTTTTCCCGGTGTTCAGGGGCCTTCCTCCGCATGCCTCCCGCTTCCAAACAGTGTGAACTGGAAGAAGCGGGAGGCATCCGGAGGAAGTGTGAACGCACCGGCAAAAAGTTTTGCGCATATGCGCATATGCAAATATGCGCATGTGCGAAAAACATCAAAGGAAAACAAAAAAAAGTGCAGCGGCACGCGCGAGCCGCGCGCGCTGGCTATGCGGCAGTCTGAACTCTCCGTGGCAGTCTGAATGCTCCGTATCGCCGCTGATCCGCATTGCTCTGGCCAGTGTGAACGGCCAGCTCCGTGGGTTTTTTCCCCCGCTCCAGTTCCCTCCGCTTTGCCTCCGCTTCAGATTGCCAGTCTGTCCTCAGCCTATAATTGGGTCTTAGGTAAGGGTGATGCTATACAAACTTAGGATCCCATGGGACAGGCACATTAGTTTCTAGCCTGGACTCTGCAATTTTGAATGGAGCACCAGTTAATGCCGGGTACTAAAGTGTCAGAAAGAAAAAAAAAAGCTTTTGTTGTGTTCTTTGCTAATTAACTCTAGAGACTGTGTTGCTGTGACAGACTGCACTTTTAAAGAGGCTTAGAAGTACTGTACATACAACTACAGGACTGTGAAGGGTTAATTCTCCACAGAGCCAAAGAGCCTTGAGTGACAGGCTGCTCTGGGCAATCTGATTGGTCAGCACTAGCTGAGCAGAAAAAGTCTTGCAAAAGCCGTATGCTGAGGAGAGTTCAGTCAGATTCCTGCCTTAACTGAGAAGAGACATGTACTGGGACCGCGTGGAAATAGCCCTGTCAGAAAAAGGTTTAATGCTGACAAAGACAGATTTCAGCCATGACTGAACACAGTCTGAATTCAGGATTAGCTGAGAAGAGTTTGAACACAGAGAACTGGGGGAAAGTTTGACAAGCAGATTCGGATAGTAGAATAAGACTCCCATTCAGGCCAAAGGAAAGGGTATAGATCTTCTAGAGAGAGAAGAAGAATCCCTACCCAGTCAAACAGGGAGAGTTATCTCTGAGGAGTACAGAATTCCCTGGTCTGATACAAATAGAAACTGCCTGTAGAGACCTTAAAAGTCAGTGAACCACTCAAGACATGCACTGGTGTTCCAAGAAAAGGGGTTTGGGTACTGAGAAGAGGGGTACCAGGCTTCCGGGCACCAAAGGAGTCAGCAATTTTACAAAGAAAGTGTATTGGAGTGTTTGGGGAAATACTGGAACAAAAACCTCTCAATATAAAGAGCTAAGTAATGGTGAATAATTTATGAACCATTTGTTATGTTTGACTTTTAAAAGCATCTCAAGTGCCATTTTCAAGGATTTAAGTTAAAGGGCAATCCTATCCCTTCCCTCAGGTTCCTGGGCTGAGCAAATAGCCAATTTTTATTACTGACACAGGGTGGGACAGCTGAAGTTTCTCCAGGGGAGAAGAAAACATGTTACCAGGGCTGCTCAGTCAGTGAAGGGACAGAAAAATGGAGGGAAAATCTAGCCTCTGAGGAGGGAAGTGGACAGGGTCCATCATAGTTTCCTAGCAGTATTTTTAATTTTATTTGCTCAGTGAACCTGGGTGCATTTTTCTAAAGGTTTTGGTCTTGTTGTGTGCATTTAACCTCAGGGACCGATGAGTCTGAGCCCTGCTTACTACTCTGGGAGGCAGTGGCTCAGAGGGACCCAGGCTTGAGTTTCCTGACAGATGGAATTAACAAACATACTCAAGATGAAGATATCAGTACTTATCACCATCTACTTTAGAATGGAATAAAGCAAAACAATGATGGGAACTGAAATACTTTTGCAAGATAGTTTTGCCGTATGCAAATTTTGCAGAATGAAATTTCCTAGATAAATAAATATGCATCATTTTTAGCAGAACTATTCACAATTCCTCTGTATTGCAAAATAGTTCCCAATTACCTACAAATTTAAACAAATATATAACAAACTAATAAAAAAGAAACAGGAAAAAAAAGAAAAGTAATTCTTTCAATATGTAGAAGGAATAGTGCATAGTTTTCTTGTATATTCAATGATGGCAGGAACCATTTTTAAGAATACTCAGGTAGGATGTGATTATGTACAGTGCCAAAATAATTCTTGGTTTAACTGTTGGGAATTTCATTATGGCCAGGCCATCCATCAAACAAGTGGTAAATCTGTCCGGATGCCAAATAATTTTACAGCCAAGCTACACAACTCCTTCTATATGTGTGTGCTTGGCTGTGTTGTACCTCTGAAAATGGGGAAGAATGCTGGACTGAAACCTTCCCCAGGCAATGTATTTGCATGGAGGTTTTTGGTTTTTTTTAAATTGTGGGAGCATCAAAACTGTAACTTGAAATGGTACAGTCCAGCAACAAATATATCACATGTGTCTACAAATCATAGCTCTGGCCTTTTCAGCACTGCTTGCTTAAAATTGTGGTGGAATCTCAGTAATTCTACTAATGTCACTAATATTAATTTCAAGCTCAGGAAAATATGGATGATATAAAGAATTTTTCTTCCTTGTTCATTTTCTTTACACAGAGTAAGAGCAAACGTAAGTGCCAGTAGGAGTACTAGTTGCACTGGACTTTGTTTGAAATCTTTTGGGAGATTAGATTGCACAAATATCCAAACGTCATGGAAGTCATGAGGATAGAATACAGGAACCCCCTCACAACTGGCTTTAGCACTAAGGCTTGACTCCAAAAACATCAAAGTGTGAAGAAGCCAACAGAACTAGACAGATGCACAATTGTTTGAAATGCATGCAGGTGAGAGGCACTAGAGGATGTCAAGCAGGTGCTGCCGTGGTCAAACAGGGACAAATGGCTAATGCAAATTGTCATCTATACTATACAAAATGAAAGTCTGTGAGAGTGTTATCAGAGTGCCACATATAATTACATTCAACTGCTTCCTTTCCTTTCTTTTTCAGAGCTCCTATGATCAGATGATCTTCAGCAATGACTAAAAGAATAATACATTATTTACTAAAAGAAAATATGTTAGATAGAAATTTGGCAACCATGTAGGTTATATTCAGGTCACTGTCTAGCATCAGATAGGGAATATTATCCCTTTGGAGTGTATTAAACAGAGAGTGTGTTAAAAGCAGTGAGATCCAGCAGTTCCTAAAAGCAGTAAACCCCCCCAATATTCCAATGTTTTGGGAGGCAGAGTATCAATGTTACCCTGACCACAAGTGCAAAGACTATCTGAGCATGAAATACAATGAAATCTTCCCTGTAATACTTCAGATGTCATGGCGTTAAGGTGAGCTAAAGGGAATGCCCTAACAAGGTAGGAGGCTGTTAGGTGTCTCATGTATAATGGCAGAGTCCAAGGAGGTAAGATACCAAAGAATTGACTTGAGCAGACTCGGCAAGAGCAATCACTGCACTGTTGTAATCCAGCTCCATAAGGTAATGCTGGACAAGTGAAAGGACCTTTGTCTTACCTAGCAAAAAGATGTCTTCATTCATAAGCCCTAGCTGCCTTAATCTAGCATCTACTGTCCTCATCCATCAAGAATGGTAAGCATCTTGTTTAAGAAAGAACAGCAGACCTGCAGCTTCTGAAGCAAAATAATCTTTAGTTTTATCTTGAAAGCACTGAGTCATGTTCTAGCTTCCAAAGACTTTTGGCCAAGTTCAGCTCTGAGATATACATCTGAGATGCATTGAGGGACTCCCATTATTCATTGTATAAACTGACACAGGGGATGGTCAAAAAATTCTGTGATCACCGAAATCCAGATAGCGACCCCATATAGTAACTGAAGTCACCTGCTAAAATAGCCATTGTATCTGGGAAAGACTCCATCGATTGATCATATATAAACCATCTCTTCTTATGATAATCCTGTTTTGGGGTGGCAAGATTCAATGTGTGCCAAAATCAGTTGGCTGCCTGAACTGCCACTCAGTAGCTGTCCCGTTTTACACTGGCTGCATTCATGGAGTCCTGCCCACACATGCACCACCCAGCCTCTTGGCTTCAGTGTGCTGGGTGGTGACAGAACTTTGCCTTGTGTTGATCCTATGTGGCAATCCAGGCTCAACAGAACCCCTCCTATCTCTCCCTTTGCTGGTGTGGAATTTGGAGTTTTGTCTTATTGCCTTGATAGTTAAAGTTGTCAGGGTATCTAACTGAACATAATTCTTCTGCATTGTCTCAGCAATCAAGAATGTCTGAGATGCTAATATATTTAAAATAAATGTATCCTCACCAGCATCCAGGAGAAGTTGGCCAGGTTCTTGGGGTCCTTCTAGGGAGGGTGTGGTAGACTTTAAAAGTTATTTAGTCCTAGTATTTGGTTTTAAGGAATCATCGATTGCCCTGTTTGGAAAATGGCTGGGGGTGGTCCTCAAAAGAATAACCTCTTTGCCTAGCCATACAAACCAACAAACAGAATGACTAATATTCAGACTAATAGCAACTTGAGATAGATTGGTTAATAGCTACTGGACAGTAGAACCGAGATAAAGGGAACAAACCAACCCAAAAACAAGAACAGGGGTAAACTAAACCTTCTTCCTTTCCTGGTAAAACCCTGGCCCCCAAAGGTGAGGTAGGGTAATGTAAACTAGAATAAAAATGGACTATAAACAGGGATTTAAAAAAGGTAAACCAGCATCTTTGTGTGACTCCCCAACTTGCCCATTTAGCAAGGGAGGGGAACAAAAAACAAGAAAAGAGAGTGAAAAGATAAAAGATAACAACTTTGGACAGAGAAGAGCAGAGAAGCAAAGCAAAGAAAATATAACCCCCCCCCCCCCCCCGGATAGGAGTTTGAGAGAGACAGTATAAAAATAAGTTAGAAATAAGTTTAAACAGAAGCTCCAAGAGCACTGAGTCTGCTATCTCATGCTGAAAACCTGAACTCTCCCCAGTATTGGAATGGTAGATAAAATCCTTTAAGATTCACTGGTAATCAATTAAAAGGATAAAATAAAAAAGAAATAGAATAAAAATGGGATATAAATAGCGATTAAAAGAGGTAAACCAGTGTCTTTGTGCAATCCCCCCCCCCCCCCCCCAGTTAGTAGAGGAGGGAAACAAGAAAAAGGAGCAGTTGCCAAGGCTAAAAAGACACAGATAAGATAAAAACTTCAAAACATCAGTATATGTAAAAATAAAACAGCAAGCAATAGAGAAACAACGCAAAGAAAGAAAATACACCTCCCAACTCTCAATGAGTTCTCACCCATTAAAACCCTTACTTCTTCCCACCTTCTAAAACAGAGAAGGGAGAGTCAGAAGCAAAATAAATATAAATATAAAAGTACTGAAACTAACACTAAAGTAAAACTAAAGTAAAACAAAATGAAACTACTCCTTCAACTGCTTCCTGACACATTTTTGTTAATGAACAATGATTCCAATCTTAGACTCATATTCTGTAGTAAGTGCTCTTAGGACTGCAGCCAATGTGTTTTAAGTAGTCTTCATCAGCAATTATAAAATGGAAATTGCCAAGGAAAACTATGGAAGCAGAGCCCATACTCAAATAAATACGTATGCAGAGAAGCCAAACATAGAAAATTCAGTGGATAGCCATGAAATTCTATGCAAAAGCACCTCCAAAAAAATTCCTTGTGTATATTTTTGAGAACATGCCTAAAGGCTGTCTTTATCCTGTCTCCTACCACTTCTATAGTTGAAAAAAATACCTTTGTGCTAATAAATCTAATTATAAACATGGCCCCATCAGTGGATACAAATCTGGAAAACTGAGCCATGAACAGACAAGACAGGTATTTCTACAAACATGAAATAAGCCTCAAGTTTGCAGAAAAACCTGAAACCTTTTACATACATATACACATATATGTGTATATATATATATGTATGTATATGTATAAAAATATGGGCTTTTTAATACACATGCACACACACACACACACACACAACAAGGCAACCACAATAGTATTGTCAGACTTCCAGGCTTTGTTTCTGTTAGTAAAAGGGAGGGGGTGGGGGCAGGGGTCTTTCCAGGGCTGCTTTGGCCATTGAGGAGGGACTCACTGGCAGAAAAACTAGGTGACTGCTAGAAAAACTAGGTGACTTGGTACCATGTGACTTGCACAACTCACACAGGCCTGGCTGCTTGATGCTGTTCAACAGCAGCCACCTCACAAAAGCCAGTGCTGTGTAGTGATTAGAGCAGAGGTGTCAAACTCATTTGTTATGAGGACCAGATCTGACATAAATGCTACTTTGTTGGGCTGGGCCATGTGTGCCATAAAATGTAATGCCAGGTACTGGAGATACAAACTTTATAAATGACACAGTCAGACTCAATTAACAATATTATTTTTTACTCAAAATACAAAAAAAAGCAATTGATTACTAGGAATGAAAGCAATCCATCTACTTGGGAATCCACTAAAGCCTCAATAAATGTATTTGATCATATGCAAGACTAGGTTTCTTCCAAGGGATACCATATAAATTAGTCACTTTTTGTATATATAGCTCTTTTTGGAGACAAACCATCTTCCTTGCAAGTAAATAAGGTAGTTTTTCAGCATCCCCCCATATGACCAGCCATAGCAGCCAAGCACAGCTATGATCCGTCTCTCACTCTTTGTTTCCTCTCTTCCCTCATCCCACCTCTGAGGATCTTGAGGAGGCACACCGGACTTCCCTCTCCACCACCCACCACCACCACCAATCCCGTGAGGTGGGCAAGGCTGAGAGACCAGCCCCAAGTGGCCCAGATGACAGGTTCCTAGCTCAGGAGGGGGAGATATGAACCTGGCTCTCCCAGATTCTCCCACCCCCAGTTCTCATCTCTCCTGTGTTTCCCACAGAAACAACAGGATTGAGAGGAAAGCCTTTATGGAGAGGATGTTTCTGAAACCTCCAAGGGGTGCTTTTTGTCCTTCTGCAACACCTTTTCCCTCATGGACTGAGAACAGGTGAGTGGAGAAGGGAAAGGAGATTACCATCCCCCACCTGTTCCAGCACTCACTATGCCACTATGCTCTGTGGCTGTTCATATGTGCAATGGTGACAGCGGCACCCTTTCCCCCTTTGCTTCTCCACTTGCTTCTGAGGCCAGGACATAAGGTTGCCAGGTCCCCTCAAAGTCCCCAGTGGGGGACTGTGGGGGACATTACTGGAGGGGGTGGGGAGTTCCTAATGTGACGATGTCACACAGAAGTGATGTCATCACATTGGGGAGTGGCGCCCCTGCCTCTCCCCATGTGTGTTGCATTCCAAGCCTTGAATTTGGGGCTTAGAGTGCAGGCATGTGGCCCTCACCGCTTCCCAGCAGCCTTTAAAACAATCCTTCCCAGCAGCCTTTCCCTCAGAGCTGGGATGTCTTTTCCCTCAGAGCAGCATACACAAGACAGCCCAGCTGCCTCCCAATCCATGTGCTGGCCATTCTCCTTCTCTCTCCTCAGCTGGCCCTATCTCTTTGTCAGCAGACTGCCACTTCACATGCCCACTCTTGCCAATCCACCTCACAGTCGCCATTTGGTATGATGGTGGCTGTGCCAGCTGCTTGGCTCCACCCCCCCGCCCCCAAGTAGTGGCTTCACCAATCTTCTCTGAGCTGTAGTCAGAGGAAACAGGAGGGGACAAACCATGCCTCCTCTTTCTCCAACATTGCTGCCAATCCCACCACACTATTTTACCTCAGGTACATAGTCCTGCCCTCTTGCATTTTCTATTCTCTGGACAGCTTTGACCACATACACCTCACCATGTGTGCCCACTCCCCCCAACACAGCCTCTTGCATTCCCTCCCTTGCACGATTTGCTTGCAGGCTGGATAAAAGCCCTGGACAAGCTGTTTTCACCCCCCATATTACCCCTACCAGCGTCGATTTAAGAAGCTGAATTGCTGCCTTCAATTTTAGCTAAATGGCAGGCCTCAGTGAGAGTTGGGGTATTAGTGGGGACCTCCTACCTATGTGTACAGGGATCTTTTCCTTTAAGAGAGCTCTTAGTAACTAGTCTGATGGTAAAATAAAGGATGTTTTATCGGTATTTAGGGAATTTAACACAGAAGGAGCACACATGGAACATACACGCATTCAGGGGATTTCCGGTTTTGGTGGCTTAATGGTGGGTGCGCTCCAGCAGAGCGCCACATGGAGCAGCCCACAACCTCAGCAAATGGGAGGGGTACTGGCCAGATTCCAGTCCCTCCAAGCCCTTGTAGGGGGCTCACAGCCTGGGGCACGAGAGGCACCTCTCCCAAGATGATGGCCAAAGGATTGAGGTGCCTCTTTGCCCCGAAAGGTCCCATCACCCCGGAGCCTCTGGCACCCAAAGCGGCACACCGGACTGGCAAGCAAAGAATATAGTGAAGAAATTAAACAACCCCTACCTGGGGTGCATCCTTGAATGAAATGTGAGTCAGCGGGTCCACTCAATCGGATTAACAGGCTGGCAGAGGGGAAAAATGGTGCCCAGAGAGAATCCCTCTCCAAAAGCTACATCCTTTTCTCTTCTGATTCCTAGACCGGAAGCTACCATAGACTTTCTAAACATGTTGTCTGTAGCATTGCACCCTCTGCTGGATCAGATGACCACATTGAACCAAAGTATTGATGCACTCCAGAAAGAGATTAAAGAATCTAATACCAAAGTAGAAGAGGTGGCCAAATCAGAAAATCAGCTGAAACCAAAACAAAACTAATGAATCAAAGACTGCAAGAGGTGGAGAAAGAAAGAGCAACTGACAGAGATCAACTTTTGAGACTGCAAATGGAGAAAGTGTCTTATGTTCTACAATTTCAAGGTGTCCCAGAACAAAAGCCTGAGAACTTGAAAGAAATTCTAAGTGAAGCATTGGCTCCAAAAACAGGTTTACAAGCACATTATTTGCAAAGTGAAATGGATACTGTCTACAGGACATATCCTGATTTTGTGAAGAAGAAAAACCTGCCAGGAGAAATTGTGGTGAAACTCTCAAAGACAACAACAAGGGATGTGGTGCTCAAGGCCACAAATGGGATAACCCTAAAAATCAAAGACATGGAAATCAAGGTCCTGAAAGACATTCCATTTGAGATAAGAAAAAGAAGGAAGCAATATAAAAATTTGACAAATTTTCTGCAAAAGAACTCTACCCCTTATAGATGGATTTTTCCTGAGGGCTTGGTATTCAACTATAAGGAGAAAAAAAAAAGATCTCCTCTCCCAAAAGTGCAGAGACTTTTCTGGATCTGCAACAAAGACTTACAAAAGAAAAGAAGACAGCAGAGGAGGAGGAGGAAGAAGAAGAAGGCATCATACATGACTTGGAAAGTTCTGAGAGTTCATCGAGTAGCTCTTCAGAGGACTCTGACTCGGCAAAGGGGGCGGCTGCCTCTAAATAACTGACAGTCCGAAGGGATTCTGTTAAACCAAAAAGAAGAGGGTGGAGGGGGAAATAGCTATGTATACAACTTGAAAGTTTAAGAAATTTATTTTGTCACGTGCTTGAATCTACATATTCATAGCCAGTATTATTTGAAACATATTATCACACTTCAGTATATTGTATTTCGTTATATGGGAAATTTCATTCATCTATATTTTAAAAATGATATATATTCTTTGCTTTAAATAGGGATAGTTTTGTAGTTGTAGGGATAGTTTTTAGACTCTGTAGAAAAGCAATATTTTTTTTTTAAAAAAGAACATACATGCATTCAAGATCTATGAAAATTAGAGAGAGGAGAGGGAGAATAGCAAGGGTTGAGGCAATAGCTACCTTTCCTGGAGACATCCATGGAGAAGGAGAGATGGTAAAATGACCAGCGTTTCACTGAGAGGAAGGATTCAAAATACTGGGGGTGCATGTCAATAGGCACCTGAGACAACATGAACAATGCAATGGAGTTGCACTGACCTATATATCCAAAAACATGTCCAGAGGATGTCCTAATGTGAGGGATCATTCAGATAAAAGAACTGATGAGATTAATCAGGGCTAGAACAATGTAGTTTGGGAACTTTGTAATGAGTTCCCAGGAGTGGACAAAAGAGACCGGAGATTCTCATCTAGATGCAAAGTACAATTTGGGTTGGGTTCCTGATTGCTTCTCCAGTGGTTGAAGGACTAATGGATCGCTAATTTAAACAAATCAAAACAGAAACAATACTGCTTGATGAGCCACCTGGGCTTGGGGTGTGTGAAAGTAGTAGAAGTCAGGACTTTTCATTATGAAGGAAATGTGAGGAGGAAAGATGAGATTGGATTGATAGGATTAGCAATTGAAATTGAAAGAAAAAGGTTCATGGCAAAGCTAGCAATAGAGGATCAGTGAATGCAGAAGTGCGGGTAGAAGATAGTCCTTAATTTTACAGATGGCCCCGTGGACCATGGCTTTTCTCATGCACTATTTCATAGTGGAGGAAATAATAATTGGAGGACAGATTCTACGCTGGAATAAACTGGCAAAACTCCTTTGGCTTCAGTGACACTACACTACTGGCACAAATTTCCACAACAGCTAACCAAAACAATGTCTAACTCATGTAGCAGAGAAAACACGAAATGCTTGGAAACAACAATGCCTGAACAAAGTCTGATAAGAAGATTATGAAGAGCTCAACAAAAGGAACACACAGGGAATGTTTTAATTTAGAAAGTACTTATTGATTATGTCTTGCTTGCAGGGAATGATACTTGGATATAAATCCCCCCCTTCTGCCTTTTGAGAAAGAAAACATTAATGCTTACCCATCTGCAGTAGCAACATAGTTTCAGTTTGGAACAATGCAAACCAAGCATATGGTATTCATCATTAATAGTAATAGCAAAAGTAGCCTCACTCTGCCACTGTTGGATGATTCCATTTCAGCAACTAAACTAAACTAAACTAAACTAAACTAAACTAAACTAAACTAAACTAAACTAAACTAAACTAAACTAAACTAAACTAAACTAAAGTTATTACTGGTAGCAAACAGTGTCCCATTCCCCATTTAAAGGAGATATAATGTTTTTGGAGTACTGGGGAGTGGGTCAGGGGAATGAATTCTTTGTATTAGCTGTGCTTCCTTTAACTCTTTAATTTGACCTTATTCTCATATATGAACTTCTTGCTGAAGATCTAGTGTAAGATTGGGCAACCAGTGAAGCAAAGACATGCAGGAGGTGTGTTGCATGGTTGTGACATCATTTCCAACCAAAAAAGTGTTTTATTGTATGTTTTTATATTGTGGTAGGAACCATGTTGGTAGCCGCCCTGAGCCTGCTGAGAGGCGGGGAGGGTGGGATAGGAATTAAATAAAGAAATAAAGAAAAAAAGAAAAAAATCATGGGATACTCAAAGGTCTCATTGAAACTATGGTTTAAAACCGTAGAATTTCAGTGGATTCCTAGAGCACTGAGTGATGCAAGGAAGATGACTCATAGTCCTGCACCCTAGCAATTTCCTTTCTATTTCTTGACAGCTTCGACCACACACTCATCGTTGCTTGCACCCACTAGCCCGCCCCCCAGCAGCTTCCTGCCTTCCCTCCCTCGCACCAGTTGCTTGCAGGTGAGATAAGAGCCCTGGACAGGCTGGTTTCAGCCCCTGAGGTGTATGTTTGACACCCCTGGACTAGACCCTTAGTCTCAACACAACCCTTGCACTGTAACCTATTTTCTCTGTCCTGATGAATTTCTTCACTCAATGCACAATTAATTTAATCTACCGAACAGAGTTGTGAAGATACAAAAGTGGAAAATGCTATAGCCTTGTTCAGATACTAGAATTTGAATGCCTGTAGGAACATCATGCATAGTCCCAGCAAACCCTGCCCTTTTTATCCACATGTATTACTTTGTATCAAACACAGCCTTTTAACACTTATTATTCTGGAAACTATCCAAGAAAGTCATATTTTGAGAATGATGCAAGTACATGTCTATTTGTGAGAACCCTTCTAAAGGACCCTGCCATACTTACTGTCATCCACTTAAAAACAACCCCCCCTTCTTCCTTCTCCAAAATCAGATTCCCTTTCTTTAAATAGAAATGTACATAACATAAATTAAAATCTGAATTTTGGACTAATTTGTATATACAGCAATGCACCCACTGGTCTAAGCACTCCTCTTTTAGCTCCTGATTCCTGGAACTGGGAAGGGGTGATAATTCCTCACCCTCCCTTATGAGCTTTCCAAAATCACTTTTCCCTATAACCTTTCAGTGTTTCTTAGACAATGGCAAGTATGAGATTTCTTTTTACTACTTTAGAAATGATACTTTTGTATAATGCCAAATCAAGAGAATCATTAAGATTAATCTCAGAAATTTTTGGCTGATTCTCCCCCCCCCCCCCCAATCTATTTTAAATTTCTCATGATCTCAGTACTAGGAAAAACCTGTTAGCCTTAGTTTTTCACATGCAGTACCTTATTTGGTGCTGTACTTTTGAAAACATTAGATTTTTCTGTATTGAATGGATCATGTTCTCATTTATAAAGCATAAAGCTAGCTACTTTAAGAGAAAATACTTGGTACATTCAAGTACTTGAATTGAGGACGGTGCCCCAATTACAAAGCCTGCTACTTTGAAGGGAGGGGGGATAGTTTATCTCCCTGTCTGAGGCAAGGTGGACCAAAGACAGCTCACCTGGATTAGGTAAACAGAGATATTACCCTTTATCTGGTAACTGATTGGTAGCCCATGGAGTGCCTGCAAGATGGGTGTGACATGCATAGTCTGCTTTGCGCCTGATAGTATCCAGGCCACAGTGTTCTGTACCAAGTGGAGTTTCTAAGCTATTTTTAAGTGGCAGACCCAAGTGGCAGACATTACAATAGTCTAGCCTTGAGGAATTCATAACATGAATTCATGGGGCCAGATTAGTTAAATCAAGATAGGAAGCCATCTTCCAAGCTAACTGAAGTTGAAAGAATGTCTCCCCCCCCCCCATAGCTAGGATAACTTGCTTCTCCTTCAAACTCTCTGCCTTCCCATTGGTTTTGTCAGGATTCAATTTGTTCACCATTAGCCATTTAATTACAGCAGTTAGATACCAGTTCAGGACCTCAATAGCATCACCAATGTATAAACAGATATAGAGCTGAGTGTCCGAAGCATATATGTAACAACCACCTCCAAAACTATGAATGATTTCTTCTAAGGACTTAGAAATTGAATAGCATGGGTGATCAGACTGAGCCTTGTGGAACCTCACAAGGCAGGTCCCAAACTGATGACAAATGGTCTCCAACAGCTACCCTCAGAGTCCCACCGATAAGGAATGATTTAAATCTGAATCACATGAGCTCTCCTCTTCCCATTTTTGGCTGCCATGATAGCTAGTTCTCCTTTCACTCAACTCCAAGCAAAGATAAACTGATGGGTCCAAAATTTTCACTTATTTCAAGTATCTGTATACCTAAGGGTACTGCTTTAGGTAGATCAACACATAGTTGGGTATGGACCAGACAATTCAGGAGGTGAATAATTATGATGGCACAATTATGTGTGGATCCAGAGACATGGGTATACTACAGTACTTCCCAGTCAAACAAATTAAAGCTGAGTAAAAGCAGAAAAGAAGTAGGTACCATGAGCAGCCCCAGAAATAAGCATATGTATTTCCTTATTTATTGTTCCTGAATACCCTGAAATGCTTCTTACACATTTTATGGATTTCAAGCGTTCTTTAAGTCTGGTAACGGGAGGAAAGCACAAACAACACAGAGTAGTTTAGTGGCTAGACTATACAACACAGGTTCATATCCTCACTTTGCCCTGACACTCACTGGGTAACTATGGGCCAGTTTCTCTCTCTCTCTCCCCCCTCCAACCCTAAGCAAACTCATGTTGTGAGGACAAAATGAGAGAGGGAACAATGTATGCAGTACTGAAACTCCATGGAGAGTGAGAGAGAATAAATCAAAGAAATAATAAAATGAGACCTCCAAAAGGTTCTAAAAGTAACATGTGACATTAGGAATTAAAATATCACAAGTGTATGCCTGCATCCTGAACAATGCAGGCTCATTTCTAGGTACCAATATAACTGCTGCTGCATTCAAATCTCAGTTGTAAAAGAATACTGAAGAAAAAAAATTATCAAAAAACCTTACCAAACTAAGCCAGTAGACCAAGGAACAATATCTAAAATAAATCAGGCTGAGTAAAAGAGCTTTGAGATCAGGCCTGTTGCATGCAGTGGAGCACTGAGGGCAGCACCCTCTATCAAATTTGCACACCCCACACTCTCTCTTCACCATGCTTGTTTTCGTCCTCCCCCTCGGGGAGGAAAAGTTGCCTGGCCACACAACAGGAGGAAGTGACAGAACTGAGGGGGAGGGCAGCAGCAGCTGGAGAAAAAGGCAGCGAGTGTGGGACCAGTGATGAGAGAGCAGTGATGAGGAAGAGCTGAGCACGCTCTATGCTGCTGTCGCCACTACTCCACACTCAGGAGTGAATAGCTGCCTGCCTCCTCCCTCTGGAGATGAACCTGTTCCCCAGAGTTTCCTGGCCAGCATTTTTGTTTCTGAGTTGGGTGTTCTGAAGGAAGGGGGGAGGGAATTAAAAGAATGGAGTGGCTGATGGATAATGAGTTCTGGTGGAGGAGGAAGCCCCCTGATCCCCCTGCTCATGCGTAGCCTCAGAGTTCCTTTAAACCCCTGCTTTCTGTGCTATCCAGGAACTGCTTCAAAAGTTCATGGAAGTTCATAACGGTAAACTCATCATGAACTTTAGTTCAGTTCCCCCACTAGGGGGAGGGCGTTTTCGGTAGTGGCCCCTCGCTGGTGGAACGAGCTCCCAGAGGAGATCAGGGCCCTGCGGGACCTGATGCAGTTCCGCAGGGCCTGTAAGACGGAGCTCTTCCACCAGGCATATGAATAGGGGCCGCTGCCTTTGTGTACCCCCCCACCAACTACCCACTACCATCAAGAACCATCAATGTGCACCAGGTGTCACTATCTGATCACCAATGACCCCAGCGCACACTCAATATTAGGCAGCACGCCATCGATACTGTGAGCACTTTATACAATACTTGAGTATTGTACTGTACTGTATTTTAATCATGTAAGTTTTAATGTTTGTTGTTTATTGCGGACTTGGTCCCTAAAATGTGTAAGCCGCTCTGAGCCTGCTGTGCGGGGAGAGCGGCCTATAAATTAAATAAATAAATAAATAAATAAAATAAATGAAAAGGGCAAAATTCATCACGAATTTTGTTTGTGGTTCAATTCATGCCCATCTCTAATCAAGGCTGCTGCTTTGGTTTCTGACAGAATCTCCTGTATTTTAAATAGATGCATGAGAGTGTGAAATTTAGCAGGTGTAGATTTTCTTGTCATGGAGCTGCTGTATTTATTTATTTATTTGGACTTGTATCCCACCTAGCTAGTACAGGCCGGCTTTAGGTGGCTAACAACATATAAAATCAGAACATACAAAAGTAAAATCACGTTCATATATATAGCAAAACAGTAAAACTTAAAACATAAAAGATGGCAGCAAAATCGGACAGCAGAACAAAATCCAGCACCAGGAATGGCATCCTGCATATTCCCAGCCAGGAGGTTTCCACCATGGATATATCAGGCCAGTGAGATGTGCCAGGCCATGTTAATGGCCATTTCCCCCCTGTGGCAGCTCCAAAGGCCTGGCGGAAGAGCTCTGCTTTGCAGGCCCTGTGGAACTGCAGAAGGTCCCGTAGGGCCCTGATGTTCTCCGGGAGCTCATTCCACCAGTAGGGAGCTGCCACTGAGAAGGCCCTGTTCCTGGTGGTTGCCAACCTGGCCTCCCTAGGGCCAGGGAGGATCAGGCTACATTGGGTGCCTGACCGCAGTGCTCTCTGGGGTGTATATTGGGAAAGGCGGTCCCTTAGGTAGGCAGGCCCCTGACCATATAGGGCTTTAGAGGTTAAAACCAGTACCTTGAACTGGATCCAGTATATTATAGGCAGCCAGTGCAGCATCCTCAGCACAGGCTGGATGTGGTCTCTCATCGAGAGGCTTGTCAACAACCTGTTTGCGGCATTTTGCTCTAGCTGCAGCCTCCGGAGCTGAGACAAGGGCAGCCCCATGTAGAGAGCATTACAGTAGTCTAACCTCGAGGTGACCATTGCGTGGTTCACTGTCGCCAGGTCATTGTGTTCAAGGAAAAGAACCAACTGCCTAATCAGCCGTAGGTGATAAAAGGCTGCCCTAGCAGTTGCTGCTACCTGGGCCTCCATAATTAAGGAGGCATCCAGGAGCACTCCCAAACTCTGGACCCTCAGCACTGGCACCAATGGTATCCCCCCAAAGGCTGGTAATGGGATCCCTACCCCTGGTCCGCTCCGACTCAGGCACAGGACCTCCGTTCAATTTCAATCGGCTCAGCCTAAGCCAGCCTGCCACATCCTGAAGCGTCCGCTCCAGATCATCTGGGGTGGCTCTGGACTGGCTGCCCAACAACAGAAACAGCTGGGTGTCATCAGCGTACTGGTGACAGCCCAGCCTGTGCCTCCAGGCAATCTGGGCGAGAGGGCGCATATAGATGTTAAACAACACTGGGGATAGCATTGTCCCTTGTGGCACACCACATACCAGTGGGTGCCTCTCGGACATCTGCTCCCCCAGCACCACTCTCTGTACCTGACCTTGGAGGAAGAAGACAAGCCATTGCAAGGCAAGCCCCTGAACCCCCATGTCGGTAAGGTGGTGGATCAGTAACTGGTGGTCAACCATGTCGAATGCAGCTGACAGATCTAACAACACCAGCACCGCCGTGCCACCACGATCTAGATGCCATCGGATGCCAGCAGCGTCTCCATCCCATGATCTGGTCGGAGGCCGGACTAAAATGGGTCAAGCACGGAAGTGTCATCCAGAAAACTGTGCAACTGAATCACCACCTCCCTCTCCAAAATCTTGCCCAAATAGGGCAAGTTGGAGACCGGCCGATAGTTGGCCAATTTGGCTGGGTCCAATGATGGTTTTTTCAGGAGAGGGTTGACCATCGCTTCCTTGAGTGCCCCTGGGAACAGTCCCTCATTGAAGGACTTGTTGACAATCTCCCTGAGGGCACCTCGTAGCCCCTCATGGCCAGCTTTTATCAGCCATGATCAAGGCTGCATGAGGTTGGGTGTACAGTTGAAAGTAGACTGTCAACTTCCTCAAGGCTGAGTGGACTGAAATAATCCAGAATGGAACTAGAAGACGTGCATGGAGCCTTGAGTTCGCTCACTGTTTCAACTGTGGCTGGGAGGTCACGGCGGAGCAGCAGGATTTTATCTGCAAAATAGCTCGCAAAAGCCTCACAGCCAATATCTGATTCCCTATTATTTGGTCTGCCATGTGGCAATTCTGTTAGTGACCGAATAGTTCTAAATAATTGTGTCAGGCGTGAGTTTGCAGATGCAATCGTAGCCGCATAGAACTGTCTCTTCCCGGCCTTGACTGCCACCACACAGGATCTCATAAACATCCTGTAAGATGCTCTTGATGCTTCATCGTGGGCACGCTGCCACCATCTCTCTTGTTGTCTGAGCCCTCGTTTCATCTGCTGCAGCTCCCTGGGCTGCGATCACACACACTAAATAATGCACTTTCAATCCACTTTCAGTGCACTTTCCAATTGGATTTTGCCAGTTCACACAGTAAAATCCAGTTGTAAAGTGCACTGAAAGTGGATTGAAAGTGCATTATCTAGTGTGTGTGATCACAGCCCTGGTGTACCAGGGAGCCCGCTTAGAATGAGGGCACAGAGGGCGCCTGGGGGCGATCTCATCAATGGTCACCGAGAGCCGGCTATGCCAGTCCACAACCAGCTCATCCAATGAGCTGCCAGGGGGCTGTGATACAAAAACATTACCAGCTGAATTTCTTGCAACAATGTAGATGAAAAATACAGGAAGGCCCATGAGGGGGAAGGCCCATGAAAAAAAATGGCACCACCAGTTTGGGGCAGTGTGTGTGTTCTCAATTTATAAATGAAACAGTTAATCAGTGAAATGCTTGTAGCTTTACATTTCCCTTCTTATCTACTGAAGCTTAAAATCCTGTCTCCAAGTTATAGCGAAGGCCCTTTATGACACATGAAGATGTGACAAATTCCAATAAGGAGTGTGAAAACAGAAGTAAATAATAAAAAGAGCAGACTTAAAATAACATGGAGGAAAATTCACTATATATGCTCGCATTTATCAAACATGAACTCTTAAAGTACATTTAAAGTAAATTAAGGGTGATTTGAGTTGGCTGTTTTTCCACACAGGTGTATATGTTTTTAAAGAAAAAGGGAATGATATATGACTTTACTGACAAAGTTCTAATGCATATATATGTACTGTATATCATCTTTCTAAATGTAGGGTGCTTGCATAAAAAAGAGGCAGCCTACTTTTGTTTTCAGACAAAGGACTCAGGAAAGGGGCAATGTTTTTCTCCCTCACAGGTGATGGAGTATGTACAAAGAATTTACCAGAGAATGGCAGCTCTGTCCTCCTAACAGATGGTGATGGCCCTGTTGCTAGGATAAGGCCTGAAGAATTTAGTTTTTAATTCCACATTATTTGCCTCAGTGCCATGAATATCCCTGGGTTTCCTGAGGCAAAAATAGAAAAAAAATACACAGAAAGAGAAAGAAAAGCGACACACAGATAGAGCGACAGAGGAAGGCAAAAAGATTGGAGCCAGGTCAATAGAAGCTTTGGGGATAATGTCTGCTCAGCTGTCTGCAATTCACCTGGATTTGAAAGGCAGGCAGGAAGGAAGATTGGTTTGGCATGAGAACTAGGCCTTTGATGCTTTAGATACCACAGAGAAAAATACCAATTTCTTCCCATTAGGAGTTTGTTGACTCTCTTAATTAAGATAAACATGTTTCTGAAGAAGGTAGCTCTCAAAGTACTACATTCGTAAAAACAACTATGTGCTTTTAAAATAAACACAAAAAAGACATGTGCCTGAACTAGTGCTTGGAGGTCTTACAAATACTTTAGAGGAATATTTTGTTTTAGGAAGAAAAAAATCCCTGCTTTCTTAAAAAATTGAATTTTTTTTATTCCCTCTGGTGAATTAAAGATCTAATTTCAACTCAAGTAAATAACTATAATTCTATATATGTAAACTATATCTCTCTGTCCACACAGACACACACATGTGTATATGTGTGTATGTGTGTGTGTCATTGTTGTTGCTTTTGTTGTTAATCTGCTGCCAAAACATTGCATGTTTCAGTTTGAACCCTTTCATTTGGGTATGAAATCATCAGAGAACCTTTTCCTACCACTGATAGGTGCTGGGTTGGTGTGTGCATTAATGTCTTGCTCTGAGAATCAATCATTACTGTGGAACCTCTAGGTTCAAGTTTTTTCCTGACTCTGAGAAATTAAAAGAAATTACCCATTTTAAAGTAATTGAGATATTTCAGTTTGATTTATCAGGTCCCCCATGTTTAGAAATCCCCATTTTTAAAAAAAGGTTCAAAATTGAGACCCTTTTAAGTCAAACCAGTATTTTACCATGACAGAATATGAACACACATATGAAGCTGCCTTATACTAAATCAGGCCATTGGTTTATCCAGGTCAGTATTGTCTTCTCAGACTGGCAGTGGTTCTCCAGGGTGGGTAGAAGTCTTTTACATCACTTACTGCCTGGACTTTTTCACTGGAGATGCCGGGATTGAACTGGGGACCTTCCTGCATGCCAAGTAGATGCTCTTCTACTGAGCTACAGCCACTCCCCACTATGATGCATGATATATTTTCAAAGTCACTAAAGAATACTTATTGCAGTGTCAGATTTATTAGGTGGTTTACTATATCTTCTTTGGGATTTTTCCAAAATATTTACATTTTCTTGTCTAGTTCTACCATATGTGCAAATACTATGTTCTGCACATCTGTGCTGGACTGCACTTTAAAACCTTGTAAGTGCTGTATAATCATGTGATGGTCTATGAAGGGTTAATGTGTTCATAGAGCCAGAGAGCCCTGAGTAACAGGCTGCTCAAAGAAATGTGATTGGTTAGAATCAGTTGAGCAGAAAGACTTCAGAACTGAATGCTGAACAGAACTCATTCTGAGTCTAGCCCTGACTGAGAAGAATTGGGTGCTGATGGGGTTTGTGTTTAGCCCTGACTGAGAGCAGTTTAACACAGATGGAGAACCGGGAAGGTTGGCAGGAGGAGTGGGTAGATTGGTGAAGACTCCCATTTATGCCAGAAAAAGGGATATATCTTCTAGTGAGAGAAGAAATTATCTACCCAGTTAAAAAGGGGAGATAGCTCAAAGAGTGGAGTGATCCCTGGTCTGATGTGTTTAGAAACTGTCTTCTGAAACCTGACAAGTCAGTAAAATTCAAAAAAGTATACTGGTGTGTTTAGTGAAGAAATTTGGGAACTGGATAGTATATCCCTGTCTTCTGGAGACCAAAAGAGACAGTTAAGCTCAAGAAAGTATACTGGATTGTCTAGGAAACACTGAAACAAAATCATCTCATATTAAAGATTCTAAGACTGTGTGGAAACCTTAAGAAACTCTCAGTTGCTTGAAACATATGAACCGTAGTCTGTGTCTATACTGATTTACCTCAGATATTTTACCCCTGATTTCACCTGACCTTTCCCCTCTATGTTGAATAAAATATTTTGTTATTTTTGAACTTTAAAAAACCTCTTGTGTGCCATTTCAGTAGTATAAGTTAAAGGGGTGATCTTGTCTCTTCCACTCAGGTACCTAAACTGAGTCAGCAGCAAAATATCATACTGTGACATGGTGAGGCAGCCATAAATCTTCAGCAAATAAGAAACTAGATAAAAGGGCTGCTCAGTCAGAAAGGGAGAGAAAAATGGAGGGAAAATTCTGCCTCTGAGGGAGGGAAGTGGGTGAGGTCATCATAACATCCATGTCAGCAAGTACTTGTTTAACAGAGCGCACAGCGTTGTTGATGCAGTTGCAGAGTCACAGTTTTATAATTATATTCTGCATCATTTTAATTAGTTATTTATTTTAAGAGCTAAAGTAGACATGATGGTAGAATCTCTTTTTAAGCACAGTTCTATCTTAATCAGGTATAAAACAGGACTCAGTTTAATGAATATGAGGTGAGGGGTATGGAATCTCTCTCATATCTGTTGGTGAGCTTTCTGAAGCACCAACATGCAGGCATGGTTTTTCTCCCAGCCAGGCTTATCTAGTATTGCCAAGCAAAAGTGATATAAGAGGACAGATGGCAGGAAGGCATGCCCTGAGGAAGGGAAAAGTATCAGGGTCCTTCACCCATGCATTCCTTTTTGTTGTATGCATACAGGAACAGCGGTAGTCAACCCAGCTTTTCATCTGTTCCAATACTGGCTGAGGACAGACTGGCAATCTAAAGCGGGGCAGGCACGCTTTGCAAACGGAGGAAAGGAGCACGTTCAGACATGCGCATCTGTCCGTCGGCTCCGTTGTGTACTTACCCGTCTTCCAGTCGCTTTCCTTCTGCTTTACCCGGACACCAGTTTTTCCCGGTGTTCAGGGGCCTTCCTCCGCATGCCTCCCGCTTCCAAACAGTGTGAACTGGAAGAAGCGGGAGGCATCTGGAGGAAGTGTGAACGCACCGGCAAAAAGTTTTGCGCATGTGCGCATGTGCGCATGTGCGCACATGTGAAAAACATCAAAGGAAAACACAAAAAAAGTGCAGCGGCGCGCGCGAGCTGCGCGCGCTGGCTATGCGGCAGTCTGAACGCTCCATATCGCCGCTGATCCGCATTGCTCTGGCCAGTGTGAACGGCCAGCTCCGTGGGTTTTTTCCCCCGCTCCAGTTCCCTCCACTTTGCCTCCGCTTCAGATTGCCAGTCTGTCCTCAGCCACTGTCTCTCCATTGTGCTTGAGCCAGCTGTAAATCCTCTACCTCCAGCTTCCACCTGTCACCACTGAGGCCATCAGAAGGAAGAGAGGTAGCAGCTAGGAAACCCGCCCCCATTTCTCAAACTTAATGCATGAAGATTTCTCTTACATGTTGTTTACTTTTACATGTTTAAATTGCTTTACCTTTTCATTTCAGTCACACTGAGGAGAGCCCTCTATTGCTGCATTCCCATGAACTGGAAGCCTGCCAATGGTAAATATTGGGAGTGCATGGTCCTTGTGGTGCACCATTTCTTGTGGATTGTGCAGTGAGTAGATTTTCTAGGACAGTAGAGCTTCTATAGACATAAATTACTACTACTGATATACTATTATAAAACATAAGTCTACATTGCACCACAGTAAAAAAAAAAGATCCCCCATTAATATTAACACAGGAGGAGGGAGAGTGAGGAGGCAACTGATAAATTTAATTGCTGTTAAAACTGTTAAAAACCATTGCTGTCCTCAACTGTATGCTTGGTAGAACATCTCTGCTTTGCAGGCCTTGTGGAACTGTAACATGTCCCGCAGGGCCCTGATGTTATTTGGCAGAGCGTTCCACCAAGTAGGAGCCAGGACCAAGAAAGCCTTGGCTCTGGTTGAAGATAGCTGGATGCTCCTTGAGTCGGGGACTTCCAGTAGATGTTGTTCTCCTGAGCATAACTCTCTTCGGGGGACATACCATGAGCAGCGGTCCCACAAGTACGTTGGTCCCTGACAATTTGGTGGACTGTATAATAAATACAGGATCTATGTCACTGAATTTTGTCTGAGGGGGTCTGACATGCAAGTTAAATGAAGACAATCTTGCAAATTGTACTTATTTAGGAATGTAGTCTCTGCTCATGGGATCATTGAGGAGAAAATAGGTCGAACCATTCATTTGGCAGCCAGATCTATGGACTATTTTGAATCCCTTCAAGAGGCATTTTTGTGAATACGAAATGTTACATTGGAACTAGTTCTTAAGCTATGAATTTTTTTCTTTTCTTTTTTTAAAAAAATCAATTTTGTAATAGTTCTTCACTATATTATTAATCTTCTGATCCACTTATTTTCAAAGGAAAGTACACTGTTATAGAGCACTGTCAAAGCAGAAGCCAACATTAATAATTCTATTTCCCCCTACATTTCTGCAAACTAATTTCCTAAGTATTTTCCTTAAAGATACCTCAATCTTCATTTCTTTCATAATGTTTGATCAGCTTAGGCTGGGCTTTTTTCACATTAAAGCAAAGGTTGCCAGTGGCACTGCTACCTCCTATGTAATGAAACATGCATGTTTGTCTTTTACTTATTTTATTCCTTAAACTTATCATTCATATTTAATACTACACACACTTGACTTTTTAATTCCTTGTATTGAATGACAGGCACACACAGCACACACTTGTTGTGGATTTATTCTAAAGGCTCATTATCACTGTTCTTCATTGATGGAATAATTCCTGATTTACGACCCTTTCAAACAACTCGGAACAAAATTCTTCTGTCAGGTATGAAAGTCAATGCTAAACTACACTTAAGAAGCCTAGAGAGCCTAGCAGTGCAATGCTAAGTAGAGTTACCCTTCTAAGTCCATTGAAGTCAATTCTTCTTAGGACTGTACTGTAGACTGGGTAGGTGGAATTAGGAACAGCCTGAGGAACTGTAAGATGGAGAGAACACTGGCAGTGGAAACATGGACACAGATCCATCGTGCATAATTGTCCTATACATAAGCTATTTTTCATATAATGGCTTTCTCTTTGACATATACTTATCATTTTCTGTGGCTGTTGTTCTCCTCATACATTGTCCCCCTTCTTTCTCTTGCACATTTTCCTTCCATGATACATGGTCCCTCTTATTTCTCTTGCACATTTCCCCTTACACATCCATGTTCTGCTTCTTAGGCTGAATCATAAATACACCCTTACTAGGAAACAAGACCCACTGTAGACAGAAGGTTATCTCCTATTTTATTGCTCTCTATTTTTTTTATCCTTTCATTCCATTCCACTTCTGTTGTTATAACATACTCCAGGGCTTGTTCTGTGGCACATGCAGTGTAAAAATGGCAGGTTAAACTATGCCTGGGTGTGTGTGTGTGTACGTATGCATGTTCTAAAGAGAAGATGTGTCCTGAGAAGATATATCCACTACTGCTGTACTCAGAGATCTATGTTCTACAAAACTAGGGGAAGGTGAAACTGTAGCATCTCACATTAAGAAGATTTATAAACAGCTAGCATTTAATGCACTGAATTGCTTCTGATGAAGCTGGTAGACTAGCAGTGCAATCTGAAACAGAGCTACACCTTTCAGGGGGGGAAAGGGAGTGTCCATGATAAACAGGGGCAATTGAAACATGTATTATCACTGTACAATCAGTAGAGGTAGGCTTCGGTTTTAAATTCTAAGAAACCAAGCCCAACAAAAAGAGAACACGAAAGAAATCTGATGAAACTCTAACAACTTTTGCCATACATTTCCTTCTCTCTGAAGGGAAGATCTTAATATATTTAGTGTTCTGGTTTCTCTTCAGTAGTTAGAAATGTTGCAAAAAGTGGTTATTAATAAATCATTAAAGACTCTCATCTTATGTAGCAGCCTAGCTATGGTGTTATTTTGTGTTTTCTTCTGCACAGAAAGTCCTTAAACCACTGTCAAGAAGAAGGAACTGTTATAACAGAGAGCTTTTTAAAATGATGAAAAAGTAAATTGATTTTCCAGTAATAGTCTTTTACTTATTATTTTTGAAATGGTTATCTCCCCTTCTTTACTGGTCAGAATATTGTATTAATAGCTGTTTATCTTACATTAAGATTTGATTTACATTCTATTGAAATCCTTTGCAGTGTTCCCATAGTTACAATTTGAGATGTCAATCAATTAAAAACTATAAGAAAACTTCTTCATTGGCTTCATATTATTCATTCCAGTTATGTTCATATTGTTGGAGTGAGCAACTCAGCACGCCTGGACACTGGGAGGTATTACATCACTTTAAGTGTGTATAGGTGTTATCTCCTTGAATGGGATGCCTGTCCTTGTCTTAACCTGGGAGCTGCCCTCTGACCCCTCCTCTCTCTCTTGCTTTGTCCTCTCACTATCATGACATGGCCTTCAATGGAGACATATATCTTTGCAGGTCTCTTCTGTAGATACAATGCCCTCATACTCCCACACATGATGCTGGACAAGCTAATAATTTGTGATAAGGAAAGTACTCTTTAGATAAGCTTCTTTCTGTTCTTTTGACTGCAACCTGAATGTGAACTGCATCTACTTGAATAAATGTAGGTTTACCTTTTTTGCAATATACTTCTTGAAAGATTTATTTACTGCACTCAGTATCACTGGGCAAAACTCTGCTATATTAACCCAATATCCCAATAGGGTTATGGGTGCCCAGAGCAAATTTTAAAGTTAAAAGGATTTTTTCATATTAGTTTGTGTTTTCTTGTTTGAGCAATTACAAGGCTTCACTGCCTGCTGGCAAGAACAAAAGACACTGGGAATTTGCTTAACATCTGGTCCCAAGGTCTGAGTGCAGGAAAAAAAACTTTTTCTCTCTCTTCCTTCCTTTTAAATTGCTAAACTATGACCCAATGATATGCAATCCTAGAGAAACTTAGAGGAGACCATTTCAATGTGTGGCTTTTTAGGACTGAGCATCAGCTCAAGGAGGAAAAGGCTAATTTTTCATTGCTTTACAACCTTTGGGATCTGAAAATGAGATGGTAAAGTACAAAATTTAATTATTAGTACACTGGTGAATTCCCATTTGGTGCACATAAAAGGACAAGAAAATGCAAAAGGGATGATAGAAGCCTTAAAAAAAGGTCTATGGAGAGTAAGACCAGGCTAGCAAGATTTCTTTGTTTAGAGAATTTTTCCCCAATTAGGCTACAAAAAAGTGGAAACACAGAAATATTGTTAAATCTAACTGATAAACTTGCAACTGCTGGTAAAGTGCTAGACCCAACCCAAATCTTATTTTGCATTCATTTCAACATTTAATAAGAAAGATTCTAAGTTGGAAGACATTCTGGGGCTGATAAGAGCTAAACAAAAGGGTTATCATGAGCAGCCATTAAAAAAAGGGTTATCATGAGCAGCACAAAAGCAAGACTGACTCAAGTCCATGGTCCGACAGGCCAGGTCAAGGGGAGCAGGAACTAAGCCAATTGAGCACAGAAAGCTGAACGTCAAAGACAAAAGTAATGTCCCTCACTGCTTTAATTGTAACAAGCCATTTCATTTCCAGAACGAGTTCTATTGAGCAACAGAAATGCAAATATCAGCACCAGCAAGCAGCCTCATACTCAAACACAGAGACAGAAGGATTTCACCCAAAGAAAGCAATTTAACTTGCATATCTCATGTAGCACAAATGAATGAAAATCACAAGCCTTGGCTAATTGATAGTGGTGCTTCCATACATATGAAATCAGATATCAGTTTGTTTGATGAACTGGACACAAATGCTTAGGAAATAGTGTGCCTAGCCAATGGAGATCAAGTAGACATACAAGGAAAAGGAAAAATCACACCAAATTGCCGAAAAGGTGATGGTGGACCTGAAATTAATGAAAATGATATTTTATACATTCTTGATTTAAAGGCAAATTTGCTAAGCATGCCCACTCTCTCAGAAAAAGGATTTGCCATACACTTTGAGAATAATATATGTACTGTTTCATGCAAAGGTGAGCTATATTCCATAGGTACTCTCAGTAATGGAGTCTTTGAGTTACATAGCCAGGGACCAAAGGCCTGTACAGCCAAAACAACTGCTGACCAGAAGTTCCTGGAGTTTTGGCACAGGAGATTTGTTCATTGTGACCTAGAAGCCATATTGAAACTACAAACAAAGCATTTGGTAATAGATATTGATATAAATGAGTGTGCCAATGATAATCAATTGTGCGTAAGTTGTATAAAGGGAAAGGCAACTTGGCCTTCTATTCTCAAACAAAGTCAGAAATTCTCTAAGCAACCACTTGGGCTAATTCACACTGGCTTTGTTGGCCTATCAAACCAGCGTCAACTGGAAATAACACTTATGTTATCTTTTATTGATGATTTTTCAATATATTCCATGTGTTATTTACTGAAGAAAAAAATCACAAACTGAGCAGAAACTGGTTTCTATGGTTTCTAAAGTTCAATTTCAACAGGAAACTCCAAGCCTTCCAGTCTGACTGTGGTGGTGAATACATGTCTAGATTGGTGCAGAAAGTTTAAGGGAACATGGAATCTAGCGCAGACTTACTGTACCTCTGTCCTCTCTTAGCCATTTTTGGATTAGCTCTGGCTCTGGCCTCTATGCTCTGGTTTAGCTTCCCTTTTCATATTTAGCTATAGGCTTTTTGTAATTAGCTATGGTCATATGCCTCTTTCAAGCCTGACAATACACTCTGCTCTAAAAGAATTGTTTATATTTTTTGGAGTTCATGATACTAGTCTTTAATCCTAAACATAGTTTACTCAGTTCCCAAGGTACCCTTGACTGCCCAGCGCCACATTGACCCACTGATAACATACAGACTGTCATTTGGAGAAGCACCATAGTAGCCTGGGGCTTCTTGCCCTTACAGATATTATATCAATAACAGGCAAAGTTCATACCTGCTGTATAGGAGGGGTGGGGGTTGTTCAAGTACATCAGATGTCCATCACAGGTATGATTGACAGCCACATTAGCTTCAATTAATGTCAAGAGGTATTTAATGTTTGGATTTTCATTTAGTCAGCGTTATTCTGGGCAGCCAGCCTTTATTTTGGGTCTTGATAGAGTAACCAGAATATATCCTCTATAGAACAACAGTGCACTCTATTTCGGACTCTTGATTAAATTATTTCTGTATGCTGCATACCAAAATATTATGTTTAAAAGTCTCTGTATTATGGTTTTCAAAATTCAGTAAATAGTTTCTAAGGTAAAGCCACTGTCTGAGTTGTCTCTCTCTGTGAAATCTCTTTTGCCAGTCTTTATCCATCCCATTGAACGTAATTTCAGGGAATTTTCTGGACAGTGAAATTCCCCATCAGAAGGGATACAGAATTCTAGACCCAAGCACTAACCAAATTACTACAAGCAGAGAGGTGCAGTTCGATGAGTGATCAAGGTACAACCAGACTGCTGTGACAGATGACCATCCAGAGGGAGATGGAAACAATAACTGGCTGTATCACCCAGAGCCAATGGATGCAGTCACTACACAGACACAACCAAATGCTCAACCAGAAGAGAAGGTGAAGGTGGAAGTTTCTGTAACAGCAGGTGAGGCAGAGGAGCCAGAGACCACTGTGGAGGCAGACAAGCCCCTGGACCTCAAATGCTTATTGAGGGCCAACAAGGGAGTTCCAGCTGAGAAACTAACCTACTTTGCAAGGACATTGCTACCATATGAACCAACATAATGGGCTGAATTATGGCACAGAAGCAGAAGCAAGCAAATAGAGGAAAGCAGTACAAGAAGAAATGGATGCACTACGTAAGAACAAGACATGGACTCTCAGTAAGCTACCTAAGGATAAGAATGCCATTTGGTGTAAGTGGGTCTTTTAAGGCTAGCAGGATACAGAAGGTGGCATTGAGATATACAGTTAAGTTAGGCTTCTTTCTTTTATTTTGATTGCAACCTGAATATGAACTGGATCTACTTGAATAAATGTAAGTTTACTTCTTCTTCTTCTTCTTTTTGCAATGTAGTTCTTGGGAGATTTATTTACTGCACTCAGTAGCATGCTTCTATGATTGAGCAAAACTTTCCCATGTGCTGCCAGTATTGGTTTGCTCTCCCTTTCACCTACTGTTCTAATGTGTTCAAAGTGGCCTCTACCACTCATTGGATTGGATCCCACCAGCTTACCTCTGGTGATAAAGGGAGAAGGGGTGCCCTTTGACCACTAAGAAGGTAATTCTGATAAATATGGGACCTCCATAGATAAAAGATGTAGAACAGGGCTCTCATAAAGAGGGAAAAGTGGTAGATGAAGTAAAAGCTTGGCTGGATCCAACCCAATATATTTCCAAGGCTACTTAATAAAGGGGCTTCCCTTTGTTCCTTTGCTTCCCTTCCATCATCTTTGCAGATGCTATTACATTTTCTACTCTCTCTCCACATAGCTGTTGGAATAGGTCAAAGAACTGTTTATTAGACTCCACCTTCAGAGAAAATAAATAAATAAAGCACAATGCAAGCTTGTTGCTTGCTCTTTTATCATCACTCTCCACCAGGCTAAAGATACAGGAGAAGCAAATATCAGTGTAAGAGCTGGTTGGGTTCAGAGTAATAATCGGAGAACTACAGGTAGCTGGCTCATGCAGATCAGCAGTACTCTGAAGAAAATAACATACTTTGGCAGTCAGTTTTAAGGGGAAATTCCTTCCTTGTCTTAAATATGCAGTCAGCTGGATCTTGATCTTGTCTTTATTGTGTCAGGGGATTACTGTACTTCTCCTTAATAATGTTAACATCCAAAAATATTTCCAAGACACGAATTATAGAGAAAGACAATAAGAGCTATCCTATTCGTCCACTCTACCTCTGGTGTTCTTAAAGTGAGGAATACTATTCTTAATAAAATTGCAGTAGTTTATAAAGTTTCATACATTTACACACTCAGTTATTAAAGCACCATAAAATAATAGAAAATTAACACAACAGCACTGATGAAATCAATAATTGAGAGATGTGATCCACATGGATTTGGAAGTTCAGCCCATTAGATGGATGAGGAGGCCTTCCTTGTGTCTGAAATTGATTAGATATAGAACCCTAGGACAAAAACTTTTGTGCCCTGTATATAGCCTGAGCCATGATCTGGATGGCCCAGGCCAGCCTGATCTCATCAGATCTCAGAAGCTAAACAGGGTCAGCACTGGTTAGTACTTAGATGGGAGACCACCAAGGAAGTCCAGCGTTAGCACACAGCAGCAGGCAAATGGCAAACTACCTCTGTTTGTCTCTTGCCTTTGAACATCTACAGGGTCACCATAAGTTGGCTGTAACTTGATAGTGCTTTACACAAATGCACATATATGCCTGAATTGCAGTTCTGTGCCCATTGTCGAACACATTTTGTAGTAAACTAGACGCTAAATGACATCAGCATGTGCCATCAGGTAACAAGTAGTAAAGATATTAATTAATTAATTAATTAATAATTTGGATTTATGAACCGACCTGTCCCTGAGTACACAGGGCTCTGGGTGATGAACAACAATAAAATAAAATACATCATAAAGATTATTAAAATATAATAAATACATAATTACATTCTTAAAAACAATCCCCAGATGGCGTTAATGAATCAATCTTTAACCAGTTCCAGACTGGGTTGCCACCTCACAACCAAGATAAGGAGGAGGCAGAGAGAGAAAAGAAGAGAGAGGAGAGGAGGGTACCAGCCATGATATTATCTGTTGCTGTCCTCAACCAAAAGCCTGGCAGAACATCTCTTGCAGGCCCTGTGGAATTGTATTAAGCAGAGAGTTCCATCGGCGAGAGTTCCGTCAGGTCAGAGCCAGGGCTGAGAAAGCCCTGGATCTGGTCAAGGACAGCTGGATGTCTTTAGGGCCAGGGATCACCAGTAGATTGTTCTCAGCATAGCGTAATGCTCTTCAGGGAACATACCAGAGGAGGTGGTCCTGAAGATATGTGGGTTCCAGACCACTCAAGGCCTTAAAGATCAATACCAGACCTTAAACCTAACTTGGTATTCCACTGGGAGCCAGTGTAGCTGGCACAGCACAGGTTGAATATGTGCCATCCGTGAAGTTCCCATCAGGAGTACTTGTGCTGCCACATTCTGGATCAGTTAGAGTTTCCAGGCCAGTCTCAAGGGTAGGCCAGCACAGAGCGAGTTACAGTAGTCTAGCCTGGAGGTGACCGTTGCATGGACTACTGTAGCTAGGTTGGGGTGCAAAAAGAAAGGGGCCAGTTGCCACACTTGGCATAGGTGGAAGAATGCCAGCCTGGCAACATTCATGACCTGGGCCTCCATAGATAAGGAGGTATCTCAGACCACACCCTAACTCCTGATGGTTTGTGCCAGTGTCAGTGGCATCCATCAAGAATGGGAAGTTTGTGCCCCAACCCTGAAGCTTCCCCCACCCAGACACAGAACCTCAGTTTTTGTTGGATTCAGTCTCAGGTGTCTCTTTTTTAGCCATCCCACCTTGGCCTCCAAACTCGCACCCAAATTATGTGGTGTGGTATCTGGGCAGCCATCCATTAATAGATATAGCTGGGTGTCATCAGTGTCCTGATGGCACCCCAGTGGGAAGCTCCACACTAACTGGGCAAAGGGATGCATATAAATGTTCAACAACATCAGGGAGAGGATTGCTCCCTGAGGAATCCCACATGTTAAGGGGTACCTGGTTGATACCCTCTCTTCTAGCACCACCCTTTGTCCCTGACCAAGCAGAAATAAAGAAAGCCATTTCAGGGCTGCCCCATGAACTCCCACACCAGCAAGGCAGTGGGTCAAGATACTGTAACTGACCATGTCAAACACTGCTGTGAGATCAAGTAACAACAGCAGCACTGACCTGCCTTGATCCAGCTGCCTGCAAAGATTGTCAGGGTGACCAGCACTGTCTCCATCCCATGGCCAAGGCAAAAAACTGGACTAGAATGAGTCCAATGCCAACGTGTCATCCAGGAAACTCTGGAGCTGCTCAGCTACCACTCTCTCCATTACCTTACCCAGAAACAGCAAGTTCAAACCTGGGCAGTAATTGGAAGAATCAGTAAGATCCAAAGTTGTTTTTTTCAAGAGCAGTACCACCACAGCCTCCTTCAGACCCTCTGGATAGACTCCGGTCTCCAGGGACAGATTGATAATGTCCATCAGTGGGCCTCATATCTTCTCATTGTCGGCTTTTACCAGCCATGAGGGAGACAGATCTAAGAGGCATGTGGTTGGCCTAATGGCACCCAAAATCCTGTCTACACAAGCATGGGAGAGTCAGCTGAAGTTGTCAAGTACTGAATCCATAGGTGGCCAAGGGGTCTCCAGTTCACATAGTGTATCAGCATTGGTGGGTAGGTCGTGGCAGAATGATAAGACTTTGTCCACGAATAAGCTCATAAATGTCTCACAGCTAATGGCCAAATTACTATTTCCTTCCTATGAGGAATATCAAAGTTGTAATCACCCTAAAGAATTGTGCTCAGTGAGAACTAGTGGATGTGATGGAGGCTGAATAGAATTCCCTCTTTGCAGCCTTCACCGCCACCTCATACGATTTCATAAGCATCCTATAAGATGCTCTTGCAGTTTTGTTGCGGGCGCTCCACCAAACTCGCTCAAGATGAGTTCCCACTTCATCTATCTGAGTTCCATAGGGTACATAACTGCAGTTCAACACATTTGGGAATTTTCCACTTCTTTCCTTATTGTCTAGTAGTCTTTATTTATCAGAACAGCCCCATGGACACTTGTTATAGTGCAGAAAAGCGTGAGTACAACTCCTGGTAAATCATCTTTTGTCCCTTTACTTGGGTAAGTGTGTGGAGATTAAGGGATGGATTCTTAAAACAACTGTTAATGTTACAGTTACCACACTTGATATTTGAAGCTGTTCCCCCTTGTCGCTGTAAGTTAAATATCCGGTGTGTGTGTGTGTGTTTGTGTGTGTGTATTCTAGTATACATATACGTACACATGCATGAACACTAAGGGCCAAACTAGATGTGGTGTTTGTCACATGTTCTTAGGAGTAAATTCCATGTAATTAAATGAGGCTTACTCCCAGGAAAGTCCATTTAAGATTGTAGACAGTGGGTTTAGAAGAATGTAATTCTGTTTCAAGATTGCTCTTCCACAATCTCTTTCTCTCAAACCCAAAATGCTCTCTTTGTTTTTAAATCACCAAACGACAAGCTTTTGCAGGATAAATAAGTACAACATGTAAGTAAGTCAGAAAGAGCTCTCAGAAAGTGTGAAGAAGACAGAAACAAGCCTGAGTATTGCATTTTGGGGACAAAACAGGGAAGCAATATTTAGTAGAATAAGAAAGGGTTGCACCCAGATCCTTACCTGACTAGCTTTCCCACTTTGCTGCCCTCTACAGTAGATACTACATATTCCAGCAGCATAGATCTGAGTAGCATTCTCACTGGACCTGCTTAGGAATGCTCTAGCATCCTGTTTTACACAACTGGTTCTCAAAGATCAACAATCAAGTTATACATGGAAAGGACCTCCCCTGATCTTTCCTCTTAGCACTGGTATTCAGAGGTCTACTCTTTCAGTATATGGAGGATTCCCTTTAGTCATCTTGGCTAATACCCTACCTTTCTGTGGTTGCGTGGGCTAAAGCAAGTCAGAGAAAGGTGCTGCTCCACTTTCTTCAGTTTGTCTTTGACTAGGGAACAGAGGCCACTGTAGCATGTAGGCCATTCTCCCATTTCCTGAAGGGAGGGGGTTGCTGGAGAGCTTGGCTGCCTGACTTGTTTGCACCTCTTTTAACTCTATCAGCAATGGTGGGACTTGAAGGATTCTTAAAGAGTAATGATCTGTTGCCACCCCCAGATAGTCCTTCCATGAGGGAATGGATTGCCCCAAAGATTTCCCTCATTTTCTGGTGGGAATGAGGTCTGGAAGGAACAACATACAATTCTTGCTTTGGTCTGTTGTCTTTGCTAAGCATGTCTCTTATCTGGAATGGGCCTTAGGGTTTATCTTCGATTTCCTAGTAAGAGCTGATGAGCCAAACATTTGGTCACCACTGGGACCCATGCCAGGCCATGGGCTTCAGCAGATGCTTGACCATGATGGAAACTAGGAATGAATGGTAACCAGGAACCCTTAAGTTGTAAGTCTGAAAGGTGCCAAATCAAGGACTGGGTATCTTCTTGATATAGCTGTGGGAACAAAGACCTTATCGGGGCATGACAACCCAAGGCAAGGAGAACAAGTAAGGAAAAGCCTTTGCTTGAAAGTGTTCCAGATTGGTTACAAAAGAAGAGAGGACACTGTAATAGTTCACCTCTTCCTTGCTTCTTGTACTTTCCAGTGAGTCTTGCAAAAGAGAAATTCCTACTGGAATGTTTCCATTATTTGCAACATATCCTAGTACATGATTCTGTTCTCCCCAAAGAACTATTGGAAGACATATTTCACATTTGGCTACCTTTCACTCTCTATTCTGAGTTCCCGAGAGTTAATTTCATCATTAGGAAACACTTCCTGATTTTTAGTTCTGTATTTCAGTTGTTGTTATTCTTTTTTATCTTTCTATCACATCAGCAGTTTCCTGCCAGGAGAGTGGTTAGCTCACTGCCTCCAAAGATTAGATTTTGAGGAATAGGCAAACACTGCTTTCAATTCTCCCCAAGTCATTTTACTGTGTAATCGTAGCTACCTGATACATCACTGGCACATGCATAGTTGTTAAAAATCTGTCTTAGCAGTAGGTAGAAGTTTAAAACAGACTACCCACATTTTCCAGTCTCTAATTAAGACCAATTCAGCAAGTAAAACCTCCAGAAACAAGGCCAAGAAATGAACAGTATGTGCCTCCACTAGTTTCCCCCCTTTTTCTGAGGCGGATTCTTATTTTTGTTCCAGAGTATCCATAAATAAAGGCCTGCAGAGTCTTGTCCTTTTTTCTCCAGTTTTGGTTTTAAACTGAGTATGTACTGTTGAATTTGGTCGAGATCCTATTTTAATCACTTTGGGGTTTCCAACCGGTATATTCAGGTTTCATAATCCATCTCTGAGGAAATAACAGAAGACCAACAACTGATGTTACGAGGTTTTTGAGCCCATAGCCAGCATTATAGGGGAAATTAATATGGTGTTCCTCCTTTCCCCCCAATTATGAAGCAGAGGTATCAGTTGCTAAGGTCATTTATTGTGAGAGGGCACTGTATGGACATACAATTGATAACAGCAATGTAAATTGATTTATTCATTATTGTAATGTATCTGGGAGAATTATGACCATAAATAGAAGTTTGGAACAGTAACCTTTGGTTTTTAATGTTTCTTTTAAAGCGTCTACAGAAAGCTGTTCCAAGCATACCACCAACAAATGGAACAAAATAAAAGTGGTGAGCGGTGTGCATTTACTTGCTTTTCTTTTGTCTTTCTCAGGTAATTTTGAGCTCCCAAGTTTGGATGGGGTTTGTTGATTCACATCTTTGCAGTCCTTTCTTTCTGTATACAGGATCCTGTCTGCCTGTTTCCTCTATTGCACTATTTTGTTTGTACTACTGTAATCATTTTGCTGGCCCAGATCTGTGTGGGTGTGCTGGCAGCTTTACAATAAAGTTACATGGGAACTGAGTTAAGGTTGAATATTTATTAGAAGAAGCCATCTGGCGTCAGGCAGTCTATGGGGGGGGGGGGGCTCATTTCTTTAGTAGTCTCTCCTCTTTTTTCCCCCTCTAGTTCTTCCTCAGCCTCTCCACCTCCTCCCTTTTTCTTTCTCGTTTTCACATTTCACATATGTGAAAAGTAGGACACACATCTTTCCACATTTTTTTATCCTTCCCGTTTAGAGGAATGACGCCCCCACCCCCTGCATATTCCTGTCTTGATTCCATCGCTTTGCTTTCTCTCCCAGCTACCTCCTTAGCCCTCACTCTGACAGTGGCATTTGCAGCTGATGGCAGCCAGCAACATGCTGCAGGATTCCCACAGTTGATCCCTGCCTGTGCGGTGGCAGCTCTGAATAGTCCCTGAGCAGCTACAGTTTGCTTAAACATCCATCTCTTGTCCCCCTTCCTTGCTTCCCCTCCTCCAGCTGGCAGCCTCATAAAAGAGCCCCGTTCCCGAGTGGAGTGTTCAGAAAGCTTACTACTCTCCTTGTTAAACAAACTGGCTAGCGGAAGGGTGTTGGTGTTATTTCATCCTTTTGAATTGCACAGCCAGGCTTCAAAATGGAGAATTAAATTGCCAAAAGATGTTTACTTGTTAAGCAGCTCTTCGTAATTCAATTGTTCTCTCTCTCTCTCTCTCTCTCTCTCTCTCACACACACACACACACACACAAACACACAAAGTATGTAGATGTTGAAGTACAGTATCACAAGTGCTGAGCAGACAATTGTTGATCTTTCATTAATAAATAGCATACTTCATTTACAGCATCAGGCCACAATTTTACAAATATATCAAGTAGTTTCTTTCCCTGTCTCCTTGGCAAGTTAGCACATTATGATCATTTGGCAATGTCCTGCATTTGAAAACTGAATCTGCGTCGTGTCTGGGAAATTTCCAGGTAGGATCCTTAAATAACGCATCCTATTAAATATTAGGATGTTGGTTGGGGTCACACTACAGAGGAATAGAAACCACAGACAGTCTACATTCAGGAATTATGTGTCCTGTATGTATTGTCACAGTCAGAATTTCTATTGTCTTTTTCATACGCTAACTGAAGAAATATTCTAGTTTGGTTTCCAGGGCCGCATCTACATTTTGTATAGTTATCCCTTCCTTTCTTAGGAACAGTATTAATTTTAGGTCTGCAGCCTGCCTGATCCAATACCAAAAGAGTCTGCGAAAGGAAAAATAAATGCACTCATTACCACAACTGTGTGTCTCCTTATGGGAAAAAAAGAAAGCTTGAAGAGGAATAGATCGCTAGCCATCAAAAATTAACAACCCTAATCATAAACTGCAATTCTGCTCCTAAACACAGTAGTCCCGTTCACAAATTACAGTGAACTTATGTACAATTTGTGTACTGTGTACACTTGATTCATCTTTATACATACATTGAGTAATTCTCATGTTTCATTCAACACATGTAGAGCTTAACGTGTGATTGAAACTCCTCATTTATCCAGATACTGGTCTCTGATTTCATTTGTAAAGTGAATGCTCATTAGCTCTTTCTTACAAACAGGTGTACACATGTTCATGCAAGTTGTACATGCGTTCACTGTAATGTGAACAGGGCTAATGAATTTCAGCATTAGGAATTCGGTTTACTCTTAATCCAAGAGCTTGGTTCAGCATCAAAAGTGATAAATGGTGCCAATATGGCTCATCTTGTTTTGGAAGAGCCTCTTCAGCATGTGATTAGATCATTCAGTTTCTCTACCCACACAGATCTCATGATCTGAGATTCTCCAAGATGCCAGTTTTGAAGCCTTTTAAGTAGCTATGAGCTACATGTGGAGGATAGAAGAAGAAGGAGAAGAGATTGGATTTATACCCTGCCCTTCACTACCCAAGGGAGTCTCAGAGCAGCTTACAAACTCCTTTCCCTCCCCGTCCCCACAACAGACACCCTGTGAGGTAGGTGGGGCTGAGAGAACTCTGACAGAAACTGCTCTTTTTCAAGAACAGCTTTGCCAGAACTATGGCTTGCCCAAGGTCATCCAGCAGGTGCAAGTGGAAGAGTGGTTCCCAGTTCTCCCAGATTAGAGTCCGTGCACTTATCACTACACCAAACTGGTCTGCTTGTACCTACTTGTGCCTAATTGTACTGCGATGTCTGGAGGCATCAGAGTTGTTTCCTACTCAACAGCATAGTATCAATTTTGTCAGAATCAGTACTGGGCTCTGTTGTCTTCAGACTATTGACCTGGACAGGGAAGTAATGTCTATGCTAATCCCAAGTGAGGTAATAAAATGAGGTAAAATAATAAAATGAGGCTGGATTATATGACTGAATATTCTTTCATAAGAAAAATGTCCTCTAGTTTTGTATATGACAGGATTTTTAAAAAGCTGTATGGAACAACATGATAGTTTCCATCTGTAGTCTAAAGTGTTAAAACCAAGACACATATTTTCCAACTCAGTGTGGATTATGGAAGGATAAGTAGTGTTTACCTAAATTATGACTCAGAGCTGATGCACACATATATGCACTTCATTGTCTTATCACTACATGATGGTGTGAACTAGGTCCCTTGAAATGTTTTGTCTCTGAGGTGACATGATGGGATATGTCTATATATGGCCATTTTAGAATCCAGCTAGCTACCTACCTACCTCATTACAGGATATGAAACTAATCACTTGATGTTGTAGTTAGCAGTTGATGAACAAACATGTATGAACCTGTCTTTATGTTATATCTGACACTAAATAAAATTTCTAGTAGCAGTGGCAGCAGCAGTAGAACCAGTGCACTGGAAAAATGCATTCCCTTTTCACTAACCCAAGAATACTGCTCTGGAAATATAAAGGTTACACCACTACGCAGTGTATGTAACAATCTGTCCAAACATTATGGTCCTAGCTATTTCCAAGTGCTCCTATAGACAAATATGTGTGACTCAAAGTTGCAGCTGCAGCTACTATGATTGTCTGAGTCTTTCATTGGTGTTGGAAAGTGCCATAAGGTCACAGACGACCTATGGCAACCTAAAAGGTTTTCTAGGCAAGAGATGTTCAGAGGTGGTTTGCTATTGCCTGCCTCTGTGTAGCAAGCCTGGACTTCCTTGGTGGTGTCCCACCCACATACTAACCAGGGCTGACCACCTGGTTAGCTTCTGAAATCTGACACGATTGGGGTAGCCTTGTCCATCCAGGTAATGGCAAGTCTCTCATTACTTTTGTATATAAAAACAGATATTTATCTATGGCTGGGACTGTTTGCTTGAATCTGATCCATTGTTCATAATATGGAGCAAATTTGTAAAATGAGAAGCCTGGAACTGGCCATACTGAACTTCAATCTACATTAACATTGTTTACTATTAATTTATTCATATGTGTTATTGATTGAAAAAAATACAAATTACAAAAGCCGATGGTCTCTGTATTTAAAGCATGTAAGGACTGAATTAGCGTAGGAATGGTGGGTGGGAGGTGCAACCTTTGCCTAATAGAAAGCAGTGTGCACAGTCTCGAGACAGGATTAGACTTCAGGATGTCACTGAGCAAGATATGAGAAAACATTGGTGCCAGATTAAGGATATTCACGTAGGGAGCACTGTCACCAATTAATACAATCATAAAAAGCCAGACATTCCACACTGAAATAACTAATAACAGATCCTGAATCCTATGCTACCTTTTAGTGGAACACTGAGAGATGAGGGTTGGAATGAGAAGACAGACAGTCTGCATGCTGCATCAACTCTGAAAATATGACCTAGAAATGATAGGCAAAAACCAGTTCCCAACTCCCTGTGATCTTGGCAATTTCAAAACACACTATGTAATCCGTATTATTTCTGCTGCTATGACAATTTAATCCTTTGAATGAACATTCTTAGTACCTTGTCTAGTCTCTCTCCCTCCTTTTTGTTCACGCACATAACTAAAAGAACATTGGCTCTCTTAGTGGTTTCTAGTCCTACACTGAAAACAACACTTTTAGCTCCTGTTGTTCCTCTTGTGAATGCCAGACTGCTCCAGCTTCTCCAATCAGGTTTCGCCAGCTGTCCTCCATTATAATCCTCGTTTAGAAGGTTGCCTTTCATTCCAGCACATCTCAGCCCCATAGAACATAATGGCCATCCCTGATTTCAGAACCCTATAATAAGTATAATAAATTTTTAAAGATTGACTTAAGTTTTTACCCCAAATGTGTTAGGAAGTTTTGTGTGTGTGTGTGTGTTTGTACACACATGAAAGTATTGGCTGCAACCAGACATCCACTAAAGTCTAGTTCTTTCAGTGGGATGCCAAAATTAAAGCTACATTTTTTTTCTTATTTAGAAGCCAGTTTTTGTGGTTTGTTTACGAAAACAATCGTTAAAATATAATAATACTTCTTTTTGGAGAGGTGAGAAGCTCCAGGTATATCTCTGAAGACTTATATTATCTTTGTAATTTTTCTTTCATTTACATATAAGCAAGCAGATCATATGAGAAGCAAATGATTACTCTTCAGCCACTAGGTAGGAACACCCAGTGTTTTTTTTCTTTTGGCTTTCCCCCCCTGCTGAGTGGAGGCTAGCTACATAAAAGACAGCTCCACACACAGCCACATAATTTGCCACTGTGTGCTCACCCCACCCTCCCACCCTGTTATAAGTGCAGGCTTCAGGTGGTTTCTGTGCTTAGGAGCCAGATAGGGTTTTGGGGTTTTTTTTGCTTTCCCTCTGGTTGGCTTTTGGGGAGAAGTGTTTTTTTCCCCTACCTGGCAATATATGAAGAGGTTTGGGTCAATTGGATCTGGTGAAGCTGGTTAAATAAGCTGGTTACTTGGCAGGAGAGAGTTAGGTAATTAAAGTGGACCGGTGAGCACCATTTGGCACCCCCACATTTGGGGGTAAGGGGTCTGTAGGGATTGGCTCGTGGGTTGTGCGGCTCATGGCTGTGAATGTGAACTGCCTGTGAGACCCCTTGAATAGGCCCTCCTCTCAAGTTCTGCAGCTTGGGGGGGATGGAGCTCCAGGGTGACAACCTACTTGCCTGACCGGCAGGGTTCAAGCCAGGCACAGGATGCACCTGGGGCAGGGTGACTGGCCCATTTCATGGCAAGGAGGGGTCCAGGGGTGACCCCTGGCTTTGCCTGTTCTACAATGTTGTTGCCCTTGCTGCTTCCCATATATAAATAGTTAATAAAGCGGCCCCTTTATTCAATCCAACCCATGTGTCTCACTCTTTCTTCTGACTTGGGGGGGGGGCAACTAGAGATCTTACACCTGCAAGTAGCTCCCAAATCAGAACCACCCACAGATATTAAAGCAACATTAATGGTACAATCTTAAGAACATTTTGGTCAAAGTAAACCCCATTAAGTAAACCTGAGTAGGATTCTGAGGCAACCACCAAAGGATTTATCTTTAAGGTTCTTTTGTCAGATCACTGACTCTCAATGAGGGCAATTTTAGACAAAACAATAATGATAGTCCCATTGTCACTAATCAAAAGGGCTAAACATGCTACAATATGTTGACAGTATAAAATAAAGTAATTATAGGTTAAATTCGGGGAAAACCAACTTCATTGAACTATCCATATGTCATGATTTTTATATCTATTTCAGATTTGGGGTGGGTGAAGATTCCTTTTTTATATTTGTGGAAAACATTTTGGAACAAAAGTATTGAAATAATGTGCAAATGATATTGATCACATCACACTAAAATTAAACTTATGGTTGGATTGCAGCATGTTTGTTGAGCAAGCTGATCACTTGTGCTTTATTCTGTCAACTATTTAACAGAAAATGGCTGCATTCCAAAGGTACCAATCTACAGACAAGGGTTTTTAGCTTCCATTTAAGAACCACCCTGTGTGGCCATACCAAACCACAAATTGCTTTTATGACATCTCTGACTTTTACAAAGTGTTTTTGGTGGATGAGATGGAGGTAATTCATAGATTTAGAACAGGGTAAAAAAATCAGGTGCTTCAGTGGAACATGAATTTTGAATCTCTTTTAGGAGTTTATTGCAGGTTTTAACTCTTATAGATATTAAAGAAAGGGAAGGAATTGGTATTCAGATCTGGAGACTGTGAATATGGATGGGACACAGTGACCAGATGCAAAAGAGAACAGGATAATATCATCTTGGGAATTTGCTCATCCATCTTGAATGTGTTTACCCTAGATTGATTTGCAGATAAAAATTATGAGAGATAGGAGGCTAAGGCTAAGGAAAAGAGTTAGAAGACGCTTATATCTGATGAAGGGAGCTTTGACTCTCAGAAACTCTGGAAAATCTTGTTAGTCTTTAAGGTGTTTCTAGACTCAAATCTTGCTTTGGTAGCTATTGTGTTACACATACTCTTTTAAGTTACCAGATCACTGGCTTTCTTCATTCAAAGACATGTTCAATACAAGATGCTTCTTTAGACTGTTTTAGTCAGATTTCTCAGCCACTCATACCAACTCAAATGGAAGTGGCAATACATGCAACACCTGTTGACACTGTTTAACAGCCTTATCATTTTTACGTTGAAGTGAGAGATGGTGAGAGGACTCTGAAAGATCGTGTCTAAAGCCTCCTTGTATACATCTGTGTCCATGATCTGTCTGCAGACCAGACCATTGTTAGTTTTTTCAAGCCAATTGACTTTAATAAGGTCTAAGAAGTATAAAAGTGCACAGGACTGAAGTCTTGAACATCACTTGGTGATAATATATATTCACCACAAAATATATGAACAGCACAAATGTTTATTAGGGATGCACGAGCACCCACTGCTTCAGCTCACGCCCATTGTGAACAGGGAGCTGACTCTTTGACAAGCTGTTCTGCTGCTTGAAAGGAGCCTGACCCTGTTCATCAGTGCCTTTCACTTCATATGGTACAGTGAAGTGCAAGATGGGAATCCTACTCTGACCCCTCCTCCACATATCCACCACCTCAGCTCACCACTTGGCAGATTCTTGAGGCTGACTACTGTTCCCAGTACAAATCCCCAAAGCTGATTGTTTAGCTCTTCTGTGTTTACATTAAACATGTTTTCAGGCTCTAGGACTGTTTAAACACATGCTGTGGGTGTGGGATGTTGCACCTTAAATTTAAAGAATTACAAATCAATGACTTCTGTGTATGAGAAAACAGTTTCATAAATCATTTTCTAAGCTGGGATTTTTCATTTTCTTGAGTCTTTCACAAATTGGAGTCTTTTTTTTTAACAGAAGAGCTTAAATGACCTTGATTTTCGACAATAAATATGGTAACACCTGATTAAGGGCAGAAATCTTTGGTTAGAGAGAAGATGCCCAGCAAAGCATAGTTTGTCAGTCAAGATTAGCATTTGATTATGGTGTGTATTCTTCTGGGTATGCTCTTGAGCCAGTTTCTACTTCTGGCTTTAACGTTCCACAGAACGTCTATAAAATCAGCAGGGATAGTGCTAATAAATTTATAATGTTGTTTTGTATTTCTGAACAAGGTACCTCAGTAATTAAGTGAAATATTTATGATGAATATAAAACAATGCAAATTCATTTGTTTTCCTGAAAGCTAGCTTGTTATTTATTTAGATTTATCTTTGAATGATCATTTAGACTGAATCTCACCATGAACAAAAATGATATGTACTGCAAAGGAAACTCTAGTACCATGCATTGATACAGAAGACAGTATATTGCTTTGCATGGTAAATTATGCAGAGGGGTATCAAACAAATAACTTTGACCAAACTAGTAATCTTTTGTTTTTTTCATTAGATTACACACTAAAGCACATTGTATCTGCAGATAACATTGACAAACCTTGATAATCTAGATGCTCAGGAGCAGAGCTAAAATGAAAAGCTCTTCCAAATGATAAATCGGAATTAATTGGCTCAATCCAATGCAAGTTTGTTATGCCTGGGCTGCTTTTGGGCAGGAACGCACAGGAAAGGAGTTCCGGCTGGCTTCTGAGTTGGCCACGCCTACAGCCTCCCCCCCCCCGGGTTCCCCAGGCACCTCGCAAGCTGTAGGACAGCTGTGGGGCACCTGGGGAAGCTGATCCAGAAACTGACTTCCTTCCCTTGGGTTCCCCATGCGCCCTGCTAGCCATGGGACACCTGGGGAAGCTGATCCTGGGAGGCAGATGTGCTATCAGGGGTGTGGCCTAATATGCTAATGAGTTTCTGCTGTTGGGTGTGGCATATTATGCTAATGAGTTCCTGCTGGGCTTTTTCTACAAAAAAAGCCCTGATGAGGGTCAAACCAGACAAGTTGTTGGAAGATCCATGATAGGATCTTTCCAGTGTTTTAAAAACGGAAATAACCAGCCACCCTACAGGGTCCCATTGTAGAGAGAGGAAATTTAACCTTCACCACACCCATAGTGTTGAAACTTGGAACCAACCTCCCCAGGGGGTTAACTCTGAAAGAGTAAAAAGACAGCCACCCTCACTTTCTGCCTGTCTTTTCCTCTTACAGGATCATAACTTCTAAAGTGTCTGGTTTAAATTGGTAAAATTATGTACAGAGGAATCCTCATCTCTGCCTATGGATTCGAATCAGGCCCCTGTGCACCTGCTATTTTATTTTTTAAAAACCACTGGGAAGATCCTTCATCTGATCGAGTGGAATCTGGCTCATTAAAGTTCATGCCACAGTTAGCTTGTTAGTCCCATTAAGGGGTTTCCCCAAATTTGTTGCTGTCCCGGAAAGATCTAGTAATGGATCCTCCAGCAACTGAGGGTTTGGCCCTCGTTGAAATGAATGGAGTCTGACTTGTCCTATTGATTACAATAAAGCTTAATTCAACTGGATTAGGTCCTCTGTATGGTTTAAACTTTGACACTGGTGTTATGCTGCCATCCTGAATTCTATTTAACTTCATCTGATTTGATAATATATATATATATATTATTGGATTATTATATATATACTTTATTTTAAATGTTTTTAGTGTTGAACTGTTTTAATGTTTGGTATTCCGCACTGTGAGGATACTATTTGGATGGAAAGGTACACAGAAATGTTTTACACAAACAAACAAACAAAGGTGATAAAATAGAAGCAGACAGTGTATTACTGCTGTTGTCTCCCTTCATAATGACCCAGAAACTCTGGGGCGTCTATGGACAATATAAAAATGCCCAATTTTCTTCACATTTAGAAAATGCTCTATGGATCCATGGAATACACATATGTGAAACATTCTTAAACAATGAATAGAACAAAATGTCCCTGGCTTGTGTTCAGTGGAGATCCATATATGTTTGATTTATAGTTAAAATACTAAAAGAAGGCACAATTTACTTCTTCTTCTACTACTACTATTAACTACTACTACTGTTACCACCACATCCACCACCTGCCATTACCTACTTTTTCTTCTTCATGCTGTCCAGTAATGTGTGAAGTTGCTTATGTGCAATAATTGGGAGTTGGTTGTTGTAGCAGAACTGTGGAAGCCCATTGCCATTTTGAGGAGTTAGGTGGTGTGCGACAGTTCTCCTTTTGTGTTCAATTTTCCTTTCAGACCTGGATGCTTTGAGCAGACATTTGCATTTTCCCTTTCCTGTTAAGTTAGGACTGTATTGTTTATACCTTTAAAGTTACAAGAGTAGAAGGATGATAGCCTCGTTACCAGAGCTAATCAGCTGGCCTCAGGAGGGTCTGTGATGCAGGGGTCATTTCAAGCAGGAAGGTGCAGGAACGCCGTTCTGGAAGTAACAAGCCCAGGAGCGGGCACATATGGTGATGTCCTGTGGAAAAAAGCAAATGTATACTTTGATCTGTATTTTCATGCTTGTTATAGGGTAGCTTCCCTGCAAGAGCAAAGAAAACCTAAGGTTTAATGTGGCCAAGTGCAAAGTGATGCACATTGGAGCCAAAAATCCTAACTATAAACACACGTTGATGGGGTTCGAACTGGCGGAGACTGACCAAGAGAGAGATCTTGGAGTTGTAGTAGGTAACTCAATGAAAATGTCGAGACAGTGTGCGACTGCAATGAAAAAGGCCAATGCTATGCTGGGGGTTATTAGGAAGGGAATACAGAACAAATCAGCCAGTATCATAATGCGTCTGTATAAATTGATGGTACGACCTCATTTGGAGTACTGTATACCGTTCTGGTCGCCACACCTCAAAAAAGATATTATAGCATTGGAAAAAGTGCTGAAAAGGGCAACTAAAATGATAAAAGGGTTGGAAAACTTTTCCTATGAAGAAAGGTTGAAGCACTTGGGGCTCTTTAGCTTGGAGAAATGATGGCTGAGCGGTGACATGATTGAGGTTTATAAGATTATGCATGGGATAAAGCAGGTAGAGAAAGAAGTCCTTTTCTCCCTTTCTCACAATACAAGAACTCGTGGGCACTCCATGAAATTGCTGAGCAGTCGGGTTAGAACAGATAAAGGGAAGTACTTCTTCACCCAAAGAGCGATTAACAAGTGGAATTCACTGCTACAGGAGGTGGTGGCGGCTACAAGCATGGACGACTTCAAGAGGGAATTAGATAACCATATGGAGCAGAAGTCAATCAGTGGCTATTAGCCACAAAGTATAGATAGGAACTCTCAGTCTGGGGCAAGTGATGCTCTGTAAACTTGGTGTTTGGGGGGGGGCAACAGTGGGAGGGCTTCCTGGCCACTGTGTGACAGACTGTTGGACTGGATGGGCCATTGGCCTGATCCAACATTGGCTTCTCTTATGTTCTTATGTGTCTTTAGTCAAAGTATAAAGCTGGCTCTCCAGTCACCAGAGAGCTCCAGAAGACACAACCCAAACCCAGTGGTTTGGAGGGGTGCCAACTGGTTTTCACACACCCCCAGGAGCCCTTGTTGGGGGCATCCTGCTCGAGGTGCAAGGGGAAGCCTCTCCCAAGGCGGTGACTGAGGGATAGAGGCTCCCCTTTGCCTCCATGGGTCAGCTGCCGTGGCACCTGTGGGCACAAAGAGGCGCACACCGGACAGCTGCAAAGATCAAGAAAGTAACAAGAACGAAGCTTTACCTGGTCATGTGGCCGAGAAAGCATGAGTGCTGTGATGCAATTCTCTGGTCTGAATAGAAACGAGGAGTCGGGAGTTTAAATTTTAAATCCCCCCTTTAAATTCAGTGATCTATATTAAGAATGGGAAATCTCTCATTTTAAATGGCTGGGAGTTAAACAGGAGCCTATAAACTGTATAAGAAGCCTGTATTTGTAGAACATTTACAAACTTTTGCATCTTCTTGGATATTGAAAACAGAAAAGAATGACTGGACAGGGAGAAAAGATGGTGGGGAGATCTAAGCCTTCTCCCAAAACTGCATCAGCACTTCCGGCATCTAAGCCTGAAGCTAATACAGACCTGTCTGATGTATTAGCTATTGTATTGCACCCTCTTATGGAACAAATGACTGCAGGTAATTCCAAACTGGACAATTTACAGAAGCAAATTGTAGATGCTAGCATAAAATCTGAGCAAACAGCTAAGGATATGGGAAAAAATAAAGCCAAGACTGAAAGTATTGATTTAAGACTGGATGTGGTGGAAAAGGAAAGGTCCTCAGACAAGGATTATCTTTTGAAACTACAAATGGAAAGGTCAACATTTTTTTAAAGATTTCAAGGTGTCCCAGAACAAAAAGATGAGAATCTCAAACAGCTATTGAGTGAAGCACTGGCTCCAATGACAGGTTTGCAAGCGGATATATTTCAAAGCAATATGGACATGGTCTACAGGACCTATCTTGAATTTCTGAAGAAAAAAAGCCTGCCTGGAGAAATTTTGGTGAGATTCTCAAAGAAATCTAACAGAGATGTGGTGCTCAAGGCCACTAACCAGACTACCTTGAAGATCAAAGAGAGGAGATTAAAGTGTTAAAGGACATTCCATTTGAAATCAGGAAGAAGAGGGAACCCTACAAGAATTTAACTACTTTTTTGCAAGCAAAAGGCACTATGTACTGGTGGTTGACTCCTGAAGGACTGGCATTTAACTTTATGGACAAGAAGCAAAAGATTGATACTGCTGCAAAAGCAAAGAATTTTTTGGAACAATATAAGGAAAGAAGAGAGAAGATGTCCACAGAGGAAGAATTGGAGCCAGAAGAGAGCATCTATAGACTGGAAAGCTCTGATACTTCAAAAAGTAATGAAGAAGAAGACTCTGATGCAGAGAAGGGAGCGGCCGCTCCGAAACCCCCGAGAGACAAAACAGAAAAAAGAAGAAAGAAGAAAAAATAAATTATGTTTATGATCTTGTTAAAGTTCTACTATATGATGTCTTCTCCTGTTTGAAATACAATTTATGTGTTTTTAAGATATAGGGTAAAATTGTAAGATTTCAGCTTAAATTGCCTTGATATATTACTTAGTTTTTGCATATAACTGAAGCTTCAATTTTTAATCAAATTGCAAATTGGTCTTTGTATACCTTAGGGTAGAGTAGGTTTTTAGTTTAGGATTTTGTCTTTTGTAGAGTGTTCGAAAATATAATTTAAAAAAAAATTAAAAAGGGAAATGCCTTGAGATTTTTGAGGCTGGAGATTTTTGAGATTTTTGAGGTGGTAGGTATTGCCTTCTGACACAGGGGGTGTGGCATATGCAAATAAATTATGCTAATGAGTTATGTTAATGAACTCCTGAATCTCTTTTTCTATTAAATGATTCTTGCTGTGATGTATTATCATTGTCAAACTCAACAGTAAAGGTAAAGGTTTCCTTTGCTCCAAAGCCAGTCAAGTCCAACTCTAGGGGGCGGTGCTCATCTCCGTTTCCAATCTGAAGAGCCAGTGATGTCTGAAGACTTCTCCTGTGATCATGTAGCAGGCATGACTAAATGTCGAGGCACACGAAACGTTGTTACTGTCCCACTGAAATGGTACCTATTTATTTACTTGCAATTTCTTGCATTCAAACTGCTAGGTAGGTAGGAGCTGGGGCCAGAGACAGGAGATCACTCCATCATGCAGCACTCGGGTCTCGAACTGCTGAGCTACCAACCTTCTGGTCTGCAGCTCAGTGTCTTAACCTCTGAGCCGCTGTGGCCCCATCAAACTCAGCAATATATCAACAAAATCACAGGTATAATCAATGTATGCCAGATAATATGTCTGAGGAACAATCCAAATGGACAGCCTCAGCATGGACCAAGACTGGGGAAGGCACTGCAAATCAGCCAGTTCCAGGGGATCCATCCACTGTTCATTCTTCAGGCAGTTGAAAGGGCAGAAACATTCTTTTTCTTCCTGTAATGACCCGCCGGTTGGCTAGTAAAGTCCTCAACTCCCACCCCACTTGTGTGTCTGTTGCCACTGAATCCTTTTAAAGGAAAAAGAACAATCACCTTTTGGTGATATAGTTGTGTAAGAATATCAAATCATATTTTATGGATTCTGGACAAAGACATAGAGTCAAACTGAAGTCCTCCACTGAGGACTGGTTGGCATGGAACCATGAAGCAGGAAAATGAGTCGGAATTTCAGGTGTCCAAAATCTCTAAATATTTGCCAAATAACACTACTCCTGTCTTTCTACATTTCTACATGGGCCTTAAAGGGAGGGAAAAAACTGCACCCCAAAATGATACCCTATAAAGAATTCTAATTAATCTTCCTTTTTTTTTTCAAAGCAGTGAACCAAGAATCTCTAAAAATAATTCAGAATGCCTCTCAGTAATCCATAAGGGCATCAAAGTAAGAGAAGAATAAGCATGGGGAAAAGTGCAATTGAAGAATTTCTCTGGAATATAATTTATAATGAATTTGATTTGTTTATGCCCAAACCATTTTTGGAGAAGATGCAAACTGTTTTCATTTGTGCTGGCTTTTAGTGGCTGGAGCACAGCCAGAACAGAGAGGAGTTGTTATGTCCACCTGGGACAGAATTTAATTCATTTTTAATAATTATTTTATGTATGTTTTGTTTGTTTAGGTAGTCTGCTGCAAATCTGTAGAATTGCATAATTTAGTTATTTAGAATATTTCTATGCTTCCTCTTTAGGGTCCTGCTTGAAGTGGCTTATGACTAAACCCCCCAGTATCAAAAACAAGCCATTCAAAATAAGTAGACACACACACCATAAAAACTGTCCATAAAATAGAGCAGACCATTAAAAAACTGATAAATAACCCCCCTAATTAAAAGCCTCGGTAAAAATATGTTTTTTAGTTGGGCACCTAAAAGAAAGTAAAGTAGGGATGAAGTGAACCTCTAAGGGGAGGAGATTCTCAAGGTAAGGTGCTACCACAGAAAATACCCTGTATTTAGTTGCCATCTATCTCACCTCTAAAGGTGGGGGCACAGAGTGCAGAACTTGAAAGGCAGATGTTAACTGGCAGGCTGGATAATATGGGAGGAGATGGTCCTTCAGATACCCTGGCCCTAAGCAATTTAAGGCCTTGAAGGAAAGAACTGGACATAGACAGGTAGCCAGCAGTGCTCTCTTTAAGCTGCAAATGTGAGCAGCCACTCATTAACACAGCTGGTGTCATAAGTCAGCCAGGGTTCAGCGATAGTGAGGACTTCTCAGGAGAAGAGAACTCCTTGAGACAAGAGACCTGTGTAGCCAGCCTTGAGTTAGCAGAAGCTGACCAACAGGAAAATGAGCTGCAGGATTGTCAGGATTCACAGCCAACAGCTGGTGCAGAGTCACTGACATCCACAAGCCCTGATTCAGCAGGTGAACCTTAGTTAGCCATTTCCAGCCCACCAGTATCACCTCCACCCTTAGAGCACTGCAGACAGAGGCTGAGAACAGAGCTACAGACAAGACGGAAAGAATGCACACCTTTTGGCTTGACACCAGCTGCTTGCTGATAACAAAGATAAGTAGTTGCAAGATTGCTTCTGACCAACTGGTTGCAAGCATGAATCTTAAACATGGGGCTATAAAACCAGCCAAAAGTGGCTGTTAGGCATGAATGCAATATGTACAATAGATGCTAAGCCACTGATTCTGCCTTTCCTGACTTCTAGACCCTTGACCTTGAACTGAACGACTCTGTTTTGCCTGGCTTCTGGACCCTGATATTTGGAGTCTGCAAGCCAGTACAGCTGGGTGTCATCTGCATATTGTTGGCACCTCATTCCAAATCCCCAGATGACCTTTTCCAGAGCTTTCATGTATATGTTAAATAGCATTTGAGATAATATAGTCCCTTGTGGGACCCCATAGCATAAATACCATGGGGCTGAACAGCAGTCCCCCAGCACCACCTTCTAGAATGGTGCCCCCGACTCACAGCCCAGCCAGCATCTCCAGAAAGGTACTGTAACTGATTGTATCAAAAGCCACTGAGAGATCCAGGAGAATCAACAGGGTCACAAGATGAACATCATCAGTCAAAGTGTTCAAGGTTTTTTTGTCCCAAAGCCAGGACCAAATCCAGATTGAAATGGATCTAGATAATCTATTTCCTCCAAGACTGCCTGAAGCTGTGTAGCCACAACCTGTTCAAGTACCTTGCCCAAGAGCGAATATTAGCCACTGGGTGGTAGCTGTGTAGGTCATTTAGTTACAGGGATGCCTTCTTCAGGAGTGGGTGTATGACTCACAACTGCTTCTTTTGAGGTGAGCAGAACTACACCCCACCAAGAAAGGCATTTATTATCATCAACCCTGCCCAGCATGATACAATTAGCCATGTGGGGCAGGGTCATGATTAGACATGGTGGACTGCACACTTCTAAGTAGGGTTGCCAAGTCATACCTGCTGTTCAGCAGGGGGGGGAGTCCTTTTTGGTTGGGGAGTCTTCTGGCGTGCACGCTTCATTTGCATGCCGCAATGACATCAGCCAGAAGTGACGTCATCGCGTCGGGCATGTTGGGATGGGACCTCTCTAATTCGAGGGAAAACCATAGAGTTTTCCCTAGAATTATAGAGTGTCCCCCCAAAACATGCCCGATGCGATGACATCACCTCTGGGTGATGTTATCGCACTGGGTATGTCTTCACAGCCTGGCAATTTGGGGGCAGTAACCCTACTTCTAAGCACTTCATCAAGCCTCACCAACTGAAATACCAGACTGCTCTCCAATAACTTCCTGTGACTGAACCGGTGCAACTGTGGTGTCTAAGTCACAGCAGATGAGAGCAGTTTTATCTGCAAAATGCACTGCAACAGAATCACAGTGGGCTTGTATATTTTCTGGGTCAACATACCCTGTGATTTGAAATAAAAGCCCTTGGAAAACTGGAAAAGCTCCACCAGAGAGCATTGTGAAGATGTGACTGAGTAGAAAAGTGAATTCACTTCATTGTCATCACTACCACAGAGTAAGCATGGTAATGTGCTCTTATCTGTGTTCAACTGCATTTGGTTTGAGTTCTTCCTCCATTTGTTTTCTATCCATCTGCCCAGTTGGCTCATCATCTGAAGCTCCCCATAGGAAATTCCAGACTATATGGAAGGAAAGAGGGTGCTCGGGCAATCATGTCTGCAGCCCACATATTTGTATTCCACAGTTCAACCAGGACTGCAACAGGAGCATCAACTTCTCTGATGGGAAAATCCACAAGAGATATTCGTATCCACCAGCCTCTTAGGGTGGACCATCCTATTGTTCCTCCACCTTTGTGGAGGTTCTGAGTGTCCTTGAGTCTAAATCTCACTAGACAATGGTTGATTCATGATGACAACAGCAGAGGGGAAGCCAAACCATGTACCTTATCCCCAGAAAAAACCAAATCAAGTATATAAATTCCTGTAGGTATAAGTACCAGAATGTTTAAAGATGGTCCTATGACTGTTATGGGAGCCATGAAGTCCTGAGCTGCTCCTTTGAGGGCAACCTGAGCATGAACACTGAAGTCCTCAAAGACAGCAAACCTTAGCTTCCTCAATACCCAGTCCAAGATTGCCTCTGTCAGCTCAGGCTAGGAGACTGGTGAGCACTAAATGGAAATCTAAATGAAAGCATAAAATAAAAAAACACAAAGAGCGCAATCACATGCACAAGTAACCCCGCCATAGGCACAAATGCCAGGTGGATTTAAAGGGCGCGATCAGATGCAAACATCTGGCAAGCGCCCTGCAGCCATCGACAAGCCTTTTTGTTCCACCGGAGAAGCAGAGTAAAAAAAACACTAGTGAAAATCCGGTAGCAAACGGGTTGCTATGGGCCACAGACAAACTTTCCCCAGTGTGATCGCTCCAGTGTGCACTCATGGCGTTGGGATAGTCTGATCATTCTTTCTGGCACCTGAATTAATGCTATACTTACTGGCAGTCTGATCCTTTAATGTTTGATTTGAAATCAATGGGATATAGTCCTGAGTATATAGGCCTGAAAACTTAGAACGTAGTTCCGCTGAAGTCAACAATACTTATAAATAAATTTAAGCTTCAGGTAATGGTCCAGTAATTTTCATTTTCTTGTTGATACTCAATTTCTTCTCAGATTTCCCTGGTTTTAGGTTGTTTGGAATGAAGGTTATATATATTTAAATTTTAAAAACTAAAAGTAATTTAGGCTTAACCACACTACATCCTTACTGGGCTTTCTCCAAATACCCTGTTTTACATAACAGAAGATGGAAACTATTCCCCCTTCACTGCTTTTCACTTTTGAGTGGCAATCTTGATGCCTTTTTATATCTTTGTTCGGTATGCAGTTGTTCACTCATATTAGCACTATGCAGGCTGAGGAAGGACCAATCTTGTGGCTATAAAGAGTACAGCTGTCTCCATCAGTCTTTGGAGAGGTCTTTTCATGTCCCCAGTCCGTCCAGAATCCCCTGTATTCACAAGGTCCCACTCTTGCATTGAGAAAGCTGCAGCAGCCTAGGGGTGTGTGTGTGTGTGCTCATGCTGATCAAAAACAGATTTACAAGGTAAATACAGGGCTGCTTCAGAATCCTAGATGCATTTGGCAGAGTCTGAGTGGTTGTCAATGATGTCATAACAATATTTATGATGCCTCATAAATGGATGGCTCTGACTGTTTTCCTTATTTTTATGTATAAATTGCATTTTATAATGGCAATAAAACACTGCAGACTGCACATTTCAGGGTGATTATTACATTTCTCAGGTGGTTAAAGTTACTCTAACTGCTTCTCAGCTCAGATTTCAAGAGCACTTGCCCAGTGTTGAGGCCAATACCAAGATGTATTTAAGGGTGTGTGTGTGTGAGCTCGCATCAACGTTCATCCAATTTCATGTTTCATTTCAATTTTCTGTCCCTGTTTTTCATTGTTCCTTCCTCTGTAGAAGTTTCTATTTGCATAGACTTCTGTCCCACACTGCAAATATATTAACAAACACTAAATCTGTGTAGGTGGGCCTATGCATCAAGTTATGAGGAAGCAATGGTGTATATTCACCATAAAAGGAACAAAAAACATGATCAGGTCCACTCAGCAGAGACAAGCTGGCTCAAAACAACATTTGCAAGAAGACCACTTAAACTGCCAACTGCTTCAGCTAACATACAAAATGGAAACTGAACAAGACCAAACTAAATCACATGGATATTAGGGGAAGATCAGGCTGTTCCATTACATACATCGTTACACACAAACACACAAAGTAAATATAGCACACACCCCTTCTTTACTTTGGTGTGGTTGGTACAACTCAAATACTACAAAAATGTGGCATCAGAGGTTGCTAGCACTTGACTCACCACTGGAGTTCTCTTTTACCCATCACATAGTCCTTAAATCTAATAGACAACCTGACCACCTTCCCACTCATCATTTGTATACCTTCATCTGGGGAGTCATCAAGTGTTGGGAGCACACCTAGACTGCTACTATCCTCTTCTCCAGAAGGGTCTAGATGAAGAAGACCACTCCAACAACCAACAGCTAATAAAAAACTGTAAACTGAACAAGAGCTCCACCCCATAGGACCAAACCAAATCACATGGATATTAGGGGGGGGGAGACTATTCCATTACATACATACATATATACAATAAATATACTACAGTGGAAAACAATGGGTCGGTTCCAGGCAATGTTTCCACTCAAAATTAATCCTGAGGTGCTACTGGTGGTGGTGGGAAGTTTTACTCAGGAACTGGGGGCATCTCCTGTTTTATACTTAATAGCCAAAAGGCTGAGAAGCAATGGGACCTCTCCTCTTCTGGAAAGAGTTGCACTCTCCTTAAAGGACCAAGTTCTTAGCTTTGGGGTGCTACTGGACCTGGGCCTCCTGTTAGATAAACTGGTGGCAGGAGTGGCCAGGACTCCTTTTACCAGCTTTGGGTGGTGAACCAGCTGCAGCCCTTCTTGGGCAGAAAAAAATCTTGCCACTGTGGTGCATGTCCCAGTAACATCTAAATTAGACTACTGCATTGTATTGAATGTGGGGCTTCCCTTGAAGAGTGTCTGGAAGCTACAGCTGGTAAAGAATACTGCAGCCAGAATGTTGACTGAAGTGGATCATAAGGATTGTATCACTCCAGCCTTGTTCCAATGACACTGGCTTACAATTTGCTTCTGGGTCTAATTAAAGGTGCTAGTATTGATCTTTAAAGCCCTGTATGGCTTGTAGCCAGCATACCTTAAAAAATCTGTATGAAGACTTTTTTTGTATTGGCTAGCAATCCCTCACTAACTCTCACTGGTCCTCTTTGTGGGTTTATTGCTTGTATTTTTCTGTGTTTCTGTGTTCATATGCTTTATTTGTTTAAAATAAAACAGCTGAAGCCCAAAACAGCAGGCTGCCCCCACAGCTCAGCTGTTTCTGATCTTTCAGTGGCTTTTGCGGGGAGGAGAAAGCAGGGGTTTGCTCCCCACGAACCTCCACAAATTGCCTTAAAAGTTCAGGAAGATTCATCGCCAGGCTGCAGTTCGCAAACTTAGGGCCCGTCCACATGAGTGCGATAAAGCGGACGGGAATCGTACCTGCGTTGCGTCACTGCATAAAAAGGCGCGTTAATGCGATCCCACGGTACGTCACAGAATCGGACGGCAAACGTCGGTGTGCGATCACACAGCAGCATCGGTGCGCTGCTGCGATCCCACGCATGCCTGCTTCCGGCTTTTCCGGAAAAGACTTCTGTTTTAGCGGTCTCTTTTTGAAGCGCATCAACGGGCGCTCGCAACGTTGTTATGCCGGTAGCACGACGCTTTGCAGATGTGCTCGTCTGATCCCGTCGGTTTGCGCCGTCACTTCATCGCACCGCTTGCATCGTAAATGGGTGTGTATGATCGCGCCCTTAAATTCACAAACCACAAACCAGCCAATATTTATCACAGAGGTTCATGAGACAGTTTGTGCCCATCCCTAGTTCTGAAACACTGGAATTGGAAGAATTAGTTACCGTATTTTTCACTCCATACGACACACTTTTTCTCCCCAAAAAAGTGTGTGGGGGGGAAGTGTGTGCGTCTTATGGAGCGAACCCCCGCTCCCCTGCTCGCATTTCCCGGGCCGCGACATGGCCGCCGGCCTGGGAAGAACCACCCTCCCTCCCTCCCCCACTCACCCCGAGTAAGGCGGGGATGAAAAGAGGCCGCACCGCCCTCTGGCAAAGGGGCCCAGCCACAGAATGCTTCTCCTCCCGCAACTGCAGGCGCGCGACAGGGGGGGGAGAGAAGGAAGAACCCAGCACGCACAGAAGCTTCTCCCTACGCCTGAATGTGAGGGGTTTTAAACAGGCCGAAGGAAACTACTCCCGGGCGAGAGAGGGGGACTTACTAGAGAAGGCGAACCCTCTCTCCCCTCTCTTCTTAGGCGACCTCTGTCCCCGTTCAGTCAGCTGCATCTCCCTCTCTTTCTACCGCCGTCACTTTTCTCTTTGGAAATGCGCACATAAACTCTACAACCCTCTCCCCCTCCCGGGGCGTCACAGCATTTACCATGGCCGAATCACGGCACAGCCAGCGTCTCTCCAGAAAAAACCTGGCAGCTTTCCACAGCGCAACACTTAAACTACCCGCTGCACGTGCGCTCACTCTATCCAAAGGGCAGGGCATCAAAGAGCATGTGCCTTGGCACACACATTTCTGGAATGAAATAATACGGGCCAATTTACTTCTCCACTCCCCGCAGAGGAAGCTCAAGAGCCCCTTTAGCACCCCTCACCGGTTACTTCCGGGCGCTCTGACGCCCCTCACCCAGCCCCTTCAGGGAGGAATTCAGCTTCGAGTGGGGGGTGGAGGCAGGCTTGGCTGCCGATTTGGTCTCAATCAATTAGAGCGATGGTGCAGGTATCTCCCAATCACAGCTCCTGAAATCGCGGTGGGGCGGCTCTGGGAGCAGACAGACTTGATGGTGCAGCACTTTGTGTGGTGAGCGGGGGCAGTGTGCGGGTGCGCGCTGGCATCAGAGGGGAGGAAGCCCACCCAGGGAGTCCCGGTAGCGGCCGTTTGTTCACTTGTCCTCGGAGATGGATCAAGGGAGAGGCGTCGTGGATGCTGCTTCTGGCGTAGCCTGCCTGTGTGCTGTTCGAGAGAGTGCGTGACCTGCCCTCTTGGCGCTGACTCGTGGAGGGGGGAGCTGTTTCGCTGCCCAGCAGCCCTGTCAGGTAGACTTGGGCGGCCGAAAGAGTCTGGATCACCTTTAAGACTCTTGCAGTTGATAGTGTGGGGTTAAGTGGGTTGAGTAGGTCAAGGGGGGGGGAGTGCCTATTTGCACTGGCCCCCATCACGATCCATCTTGTGCTTCATTCTGTTTAACATATGAAACTCCTGGGAGAGATCATCATGGGATTTGGAGTGCAGAGCCGACAATGGGCAGATAATTTCTGAGTGGGATTATGGAAGTCTTGAGCCTTATGGTTACAGAAGGTAAATAGGATGAATGACAGGCAGTAAATGGAGTCTCAATCCAGACAAAGGTGAGGCACTGTTAGTCAGTGAATTACTGGAGATACTCCAGTAGGCAGCATGACTAATGCCTGTCCACAGTGGGTCAAGACATGGGTAGCTGTTTCTTCCCATGCATCCAATTAGGTTTCCAGCAAAGCCTGTATTGTATGGGACATTCTGAGAGGATGGCTACTGTCCTGCAAACATGGTTTGTTACTCATTGTCAAGGGTCTGAGAATCTTGGAAGATCAAAAGAAGGTAGTGCCCCCAGAATGGAATGATAGCCCCTGGGAGGAGTAGAAGTGTTCTGGGACTTGAAGAACAGGTTGCGCACTGGAATGACAGCCCCTGGGGGTTGCAGAAAAATTCTGGAAGGGGAATGACAGCCCCTGGAAGTAGCAGAAGTATTTTGGGACTGGAATGACAGCCCCCAAAGTGAAATGACAGCCCCTGGGAGTAGCAGGAGTTTCCTGGAACTGGAATGACAGCCCCTGGGAGTAGCAGGAGTATTCTGGGACTGGAATGACAGGTCGCAGAGTGGAATGATGGCCCCTGGGAGCAGAAGTAGTATTCTGGGACTGGAATGACAGCTCTCACAGTGAAATGTCAGTCCCTGGGAGGAACAGGAGTGTTCTCAGACTGGTATGACAGGTCACAGAGTGGAATGATGGCCCCTGGGAGCAGAAGTAGTATTCTGGGACTGGAATGACAGCTCTCACAGTGAAATGTCAGTCCCTGGGAGGAGCAGGAGTGTTCTCAGACTGGAATGACAGGTCACAGAGTGGAATGATGGCCCCTGGGAGCAGAAGTAGTATTCTGGGACTGGAATGACAGCTCTCACAATGAAATGACAATCCCTGGGAGGAGCAGGAGTGTTCTCAGACTGGAATGACAGGTCACAGAGTGGAATGATGGCCCCTGGGAGCAGAAGTAGTATTCTGGGACTGGAATGACAGCTCTCAGAGTGAAATGACAATCCCTGGGAGGAGCAGGAGTGTTCTCAGACTGGAATGACAGGTCGCAGAGTGGAATGATGGCCCCTGGGAGCAGAAGTAGTATTCTGGGACTGGAATGACAGCTCTCAGAGTGAAATGACAATCCCTGGGAGGAGCAGGAGTGTTCTCAGACTGGAATGACAGGTCGCAGAGTGGAATGATGGCCCCGGGGAGCAGAAGTAGTATTCTGGGACTGGAATGACAGCTCTCACGGTGAAATGTCAGTCCCTGGGAGGAGCAGGAGTGTTCTCAGACTGGAATGACAGGTCACAGAGTGGATTGATGGCCCCTGGGAGCAGAAGTAGTATTCTGGGACTGGAATGACAGCTCTCACAGTGAAATGACAATCCCTGGGAGGAGCAGGAGTGTTCTCAGACTGGAATGACAGGTTGCAGAGTGGAATGATGGCTCCTGGGAGTAGAAGAAGGACTGGGTGGCCCCACAAAGCGCTTTCTGCCTCCTCTGGGGAGCCCCAAAAGAGAGAGCAAGAGGCTTTGCTAGCAAGCCTTCTGTTTTGTCTTCGCAGTTTGGGCTAGCTGGGCGGAGACAAATAATCCCGACGTTCTCCTCTCCCAGGAATCTGATTCCAGGCCCTGCGGTGCAAACGTGTAACCTGCCACTCTCTCTCTCTCTCTTTAATGATCGGTCGCAAGCAGTTGCTGACCGGCAAGCCCCTTCCTGCCCTTACTTGACCCGAGGGGATCCTCTGCGTGCCAAACAGAATGCGTGATTCTCGGCCGACACAGCGTGCCAAATGCGTGACTCTCGGCTGAACCCCCCTCCCTCTCCTGCTTATCTTTCCCGGGCCAGCAGGCCGCCGGCTCGGGGAGAAACCCCATCCCCCCCCTCACCATTCCTGGGCTGCGGGGGGGGGGGGAGGTAGGGAGTGAAGAGCTGGGCCTGAGTGGCATTAAGCCACTCGGGCCCAAGCAAGGGGGGGGGAGGGAAACACCCTTTCTTTCTTTCTTTCTTTCTTTCTTTCTTTCTTTCTTTCTTTCTTTCTTTCTTTCTTTCTTTCTTTCTTTCTTTCTTTCTGCCTTCCTTCCTTCCTTCCTTCCTTCCTTCCTTTTCTCTCTCTCCTTCCTCCCTCCCTCCCTCCCTGTTCCTTCCTTCCTTCCTTCTCTCTCTCTCCCCCCTACCTACCTTCCTTCCTTTTCCTTCCTTCCTTCCTTCCTTCCTTCCTTCCTTCCTTCCTTCCTTCCTTCCTTCCTTCCTTCCTTCCTTCCTTCCTTCCTTCCTTCCTTCCTTCCTTCCTTCCTTCCTTCCTTCTCTCTCTCCTCCCTCCCTCCCTTCCTGTTCCTTCCTTCCTTCCTTTCCCTTCCTTCCTTCCTTCCTTCCTTCCTTCCTTCCTTCCTTCCTTCCTTCCTTCCTTCCTTCCTTCCTTCCTTCCTTCCTTCCTTCCTTCTCCCCCCCCCCCACCTACCTACTATTTGGTTCAGAATATTTTTTTCCTGTTTTCCTCCTCTAAAAACTAGGTGCGTCTTATGGTCAGGTGCGTCTTATGGAGCGAAAAATACGGTATGTATTATGTACTCAAATGCAATACTAGGTTTCTTTCCAGGGATGCCATAAAAAGGAGGGGAGCATCTTAAATTTGCATACAAGTTATAGTGGTGTCCAATAATAATAATAATAAACCCACCTTTTGTGTGTAACATATTTAGAGGGGGGTCATCTTACTTTCAGGGCCATTTTTCTTTTGAGTAAATACAGTACTTTTCCATGTTCCTTGATATTATCTATTGCATGCCATTTCATATTCCTGCATGAAACTGAAGACATGGTGCCTCATTAAAGAAAAGTACATAATTTCTGAAGTATCTACTAGACTACTTCTACTGAGAAGTACTTCACATGTTTTGAGATTGTAGATGTTTTTGACCATTCTCTATGATAACTGATTTTATTCATATTTTATGATGGGTCACTTTCAAGCTTTGTTTTCTTCTGTTACTATAAACATTGGATGGGAGCCAAAGAACTATGAGCAGAGCTCTGTTCATGGAATAAATACTTTCTTAACTCCCACATCTTTTGCAGCCCCCTGTGTTACACAAAAAGCTGCTCTTGGGTGTAAGAAGACCCCCAGTGAACAGCTTGAGATGCAATATGGAGGGCTACAGTTAAATGAGAAATTGACAGAATTTGCAGACCTTTCCGTGTGCAAGCAATATTACCTTTATTTTGTTCAGGAATGCCTTTGCATCCAACCCAATCATTTCTAATGGCCTCAGGACACATAATTTCTCTTTGATCATCTGACCACATTAGGAGTTGCAGCAACAGGCTTTCAGCTACATCTTGTGACACCCCCTAACATTTCTGCAATCAGCTGTGGAATAATTGTGATCTAGATCTATGGAGTTGTGTGAGAACCCATTTGGAGTGCTTGCATTCTTCTGCTTGTTGCCACATTTATATAGTGGTCTGAAAATGCCCGCTTTCAACTTTCTGTACTATCTATTATTTTGTTCTGGGCATACCTTGGATTTACTGTGCATATACTTTGCACTGAAAACCACTTATGAGAACATTTACGATATTACTTCAAAAGATCTTGGCTTTGCAGTTTTTTACTTAATCATCTTGGATTTCCATTTCAGTAAACTGGCTTTCATAAATCCATTCAGTGATTTGTTGATGATAAGACCTATTTTACTTGGCAGAATTTGCAAGACCATCCGTCACTGAAATGCCCACTGCGAATTCAGGTCAGCCAAACCTACGTAAAATGATACACAATCTCAATTCAGTTTCAACGTACAAGCTAACCATACCTTTCAAATTATAGGGTAGATTTTCAAAGGTTAACAAAAATGGAAGGAAATATCGAGCTACCATTGTAAATAAGTGGGAATTATATAACTCAAAGTTATTTTTATGTTTCCAAATCCACATTTTCTTTATTTAGAAGTAGTTAGTAGAACCTCATGGAGAACTTCGAGGAAGAACTGAAGGGATATAAAGGCTATTTCAAATCTGAAAGTTCTTGTGCACCAGGGATGAAGGAATGAATACATATAGCACATGCAGACTTCTGCTATTGCAAATGATGATTCCTCTAGTTGAGTTCATATTGTAAAGCCACCACAAGAAGACTGCTTGAAATTTGGTTTCTGAACCATCAGCTCTATGCAGGCAGCAATTCTGAACATATTGGTTTACTGACTGTTGAGATATTTTGTTCTTATGACTTCATGAATAGATGCAACTGACTGTGCTGACAAAAAGAGGGTAGTACAGTCTATACAATGCTTGTAGTTTAAATGATGCATCTGACTGTGGGCACTAAAAGAGAAAAAACTGCAAGTGATTCTGCCACTGACAGGAAGGCTACTTTCATCACTTGGTCATGACCATGGAAGATATATACCTCTTCTCCAGTAATTGAGAAGATTTAGTTTGCAGACTGTACAGTCACAAACTCCACCTTATTTGTTACTTATTACCAAGGTATGACCCAGCCCCGTAGAGGGGCTACTGGATAGATTCAAAGCTGCTCAGCATGGTGTCTGAATTTTTTTGGGTATGTGACAAGAACCCCTGAGAAGATCCAGCCAGGAACTTACCTCATGTGTAAGTACGGACATTCAAACAACACAAGTTTGTCCAGCAATTATATTGAAACATTTTAGCATGTCGGCTGCCTACCTACTACCTATTTAATTATTTATAACAACCATTGCTTAGTGTGTGGAACCAGTGAACTAGCCAGATATAGATATCCTGAATGATGGCCATGTGTATTACAAAGGGTTTCATAGAAGAATCAGTTTGATCCTATCCTAAAAATGAGTTCCTTAGCTTCTCATGTAGAACAACCATTGTATACAATGACCTTCAAGCTGCAGATTCATCAATCTAGTACATTCAAGGATGAAATTGTGCCTCTCATGAAGTTATAGTATAACTTACGACATGGTAAAATAAACAAGTTGGGTATCACAGGTGTGATTTTGAGTTTTATTTGGCTTTAAAAGGGGATTAATCAGATTCATGGAGGATAGAGCTATCGGTGGTTATAGTGGCCATGGTGGCCATGATGACTAAAGGGAATCTCTATATTCAGAGACATTAAACCTTTGAAAACCAGTCCCAGGAGCCAACATCAGGGGAATGCCATGGCCTCTATGCCCTGTTGGCCCTTCAGGGAAACTGGTTAATCACTGCATGAGACACAGTGCTGGACTAGATGTACCACTGGTATGATCCAGGAGGGCTCTTCTTATATTCTTATGAGTGCTCTGAAATAATATATTCAGGAGTTTAAGACTACTGAGTCAGCACTCTGTCTATTAAGAATCAAGTGTGCTGAGTCTTTGAAGTACTTAGTCGAGCACTGTATCATGTTTTGATAGTCAGAATAAACCTTAGAAGGGTGTTTTTGTTTTTGTTTTTTTACCACAGCAAAACCTGGCTATGGATCAGCACAGCAGAAAGCTTCTTGGAGATCAATTTGGTATTGTGTGCATTCACTAAACACATAACTCCTGTCAAAATGGTAAACTGGGTATTTGGTGAATATGTATAGATCAAAATCATGACCCAAATGATCTCGTTGGGGGGGGGGGGTTTGATGAAAATAACACAGGAAGTATGAATCATTTTTGTGTTTCTATACAGAATCTAGAACAGCTGGCAATCAATAAATGCTATATTACTGCCATTGCTATTACTACAGCATTATTAGGGATAGTTGGCATTGTGCAATTTCAGTAAAGTAGAGAGACCGCAAAGGGGGGACATGACAGAGGATTATAAAATTATGCATGGGGTAGAGAGAGTGGACAGAGAAAACTTTCTGTCCCACTCCCAAAATACTAGATCTTGAGGGCATCCAATGAAGCTGATAGGCAGTAGATTCAAGACTGACAAAAGGAAATACTTCTTTACACAGGGAGTGATTAAAATGTAGAATTCACTGCCAGAGGATGTAGTGATGGCCACAGGCATAGACATCTTTGAAAGAGGATTAGATTAGATTCATGGAGGATAGGTCTATCACTGGCTACTAGCCATGATGGAAAAGGGAACCTCCTTATTTAGAAGGAATAAACCTCTGAATATCAGTGGCCTCTATACCCTGTTCCCCCCCACCCCCGTGACTGTTGGCCATTGTGTGAAACAGGATGCTGGACTAGATGGAGGGTACCTCTTATGTACTTATAAGCAAAGATAAATAGGTTCCTGTCCTGATCTAGAACTGACTTGGAGAAGACATGAGAAAGAGCTGAGTGAGGGACAAAGTTAGCAAAGGACAAATGTGAGCCGGGATAATTACGTGTAGTGAAGTTTGAATAACGTTTGTCAACATGGTGATAGATACCATAGCCACAGAGCTAGTTCACAGTTGTTTTGTGATTATGGTACATACTTCAAAGGCAAGAATAAGTCCAGCAGTGTATTATCTAAAGCTTCAATGTAATTGAATCCCAGTGCAAAACAAATTCCTGCTTTTGATCATCATCATCATCATCCTGCCCTTCCCTGCAAGCAGGGTTCAGGGTGGCTTACAACAGAAACAAATACAATAAATAGTTTAATTTAAAATAGTTTAATTTAAAATACTTAAATAAATGGTATTTAAAATACTTAATATCCATTTAAAAAACCAATACACATTCCAAGATGGCAGAAGAAACAATTTCAGCTTCCACAGTTCTCCTAAGGCGGAGGGGTTACGGAAGGTGGAGGGGAATATGAAAGTGCCAGATTTCATACTGTCCCATCGCTGTACTCAACCAAATGCCTGGCAGAACATCTCTGCCTTGCATGCCCTGCAGAAAGGTAATAATTCTCTCAGGACATGGCTGTTCTCCAGCAGAGAGTTCTAAAAGGTGGGGCCCAGGACTAAAAAGGCCCTGGCCCTAGTTGAGGACAGTCCCCACCATAATTTCTTTTAGGCATAGCACTGGAATCATTTGGATACCAGTGGTCTATACTACAGTCCATCATTTCTGAAGCACTATGAGAGAAGAAGACTGGGAAAGCCCCTGCTTCAGAAAGTTATACATTCAGCATCATTGTGACTGCCTGGCAATGTTAAGGACCATCTGTTAATAGTAACGTCATTCTGAAAAATTCAGTTTTCAGAGACCACATTCTCTGTAATCATTCCATATGCCACAATTAATCAGAAAGTTGACTAGCCTGTGAGTAGAATGCTCTCATGTTTAAAGGTACCAGTCCTTTTCTGAGCCAGCAAGGCCTGTATTTAATTGACTTAAGTTCTGAGAATAACATTAGGCTCTGGGCAGAAAACCAGGATACAAAATCCACAAGGCTCCATTTCTTAAACACAAAAGTGGGTGTGGCGGGAGTTTCACATCTCATTATCCCTTAAAATGCCAATCCACTTCACGTTCCACATGGGTCTGAATAACCACAGCCCTTATGGATTTCTACAGTTGTAATTAATTCCCCATCTTACAGTCTCTAGGAGTATGCATATAGGTGGCTTCCAAGCATGTCAGTTGCTCTACCACACAGGAATGCACAACATTCTTTTTATTCCTTTAGTCCTCTGCAGAAAATATCAACTTGGGTCTAGATCTTCGTGGACTTTCCCTTTGAATCATGTACAAATAAGAGAGCTGATCTATACAGCTAAATGAATCAAGGTTTCTGCCTAGGACAGCATTTTAATATATATATATATATATATATATATATATATATATGTCAAGGACAATCGTATTTAACACAATGTATGAAACAAAATATTTCTCTCCAACATTTCCTTCATTATAATTATTAAGGTATTATCTGTAAAATACAATAGTCCTTGCTTCTGTTGGGGTACATTTATATACAACATCTTAAATTTCAAACTTCATAACTATGTCTGTTTTGCAACTACATCATTGATTTCTTCATTTTTACAATGAACTGTGCACTTGCTATTAATTTTTGCAGGTGTATAATATATCTCATAATAAAAAAATTAGGAAAAGATGCTCTCCTCAGACTCTACTTTCTCACACACATTTATATTCAGGATATTACATTTAAAACAGAGTACTGTTTTGCTTTTATCTAAAATTGTATATAATGTGTCAAATGGCTTCTCATGCTAAGTCTGTCTCCTGCTTGCATAGTACAGATAGTACGTACACACTCTCTCTCCTGAGATGTCATCAATGACCTGTTTCTCAAATAAGTTGTTAATTTTGCCATTACTGCATATTCAGTATCTTATTATTTATTTATTTGATTTTTATCCCGCGCTCCCCACAAGTGGAGGGCCCTCCTCTTCTAAGCTTAGGCAGATGTCTAGTTTCCATTTTGCTACACAGATAATTCTAGCTGCTGTCAACATGTATTTAAATATCTCTTCTATAACTTTTGGTAATTTGTTAGGCAGTACACCTAGTAGCATGTTCTTAGCTTCTAAGAAGCAGACACAAGGATAGATTTAACAAGGGCCACTTATTAGCTAGATTTAAACAGAAACTGGTGAGGGGATGCCTATCACTGTGGAAAGAGCAGGGCAGGTATCAACTTCTGACCACCTCCCTGTGTTCCATTGGGTGAGACACCTGAACCAATCTTGAACCATCCTTGTGGTTCTCAATCAGTGATCCGGCATATTGGCAGTGGCCCTGGCCTGCCACCCCAGAAGCCACACAGCCTGCAGGGATAAGCCAAACCTGGGGGCTCCAAAAAAAGATCTCCATTCCCAGCCTTGAACCACAAGGCCCAAAGGCCATTCCTGGTGGACCTCTTATTTCTAACAGGAAAAATGCCCAGGTGTTCACCATTTCTGCTTCCTTATCTGCACTACACCACCATGGCAAAGGCCACACCTCTGCTTAGGCCTTCGCCCTTCACCTGGCAGCTCAATGTGGCCTGCACACCTCATCTCAAATCTTCTTAGGAAATGTTGTTGCCCTTATTGGACAAATGCACCCCATTCTTTCTGTACAGGTCCTGCAAATTGACCCATATGTCAGGGTGCATAAGGAAGAGACCCAAGCCATCTTCCATGGTATTCCACAGCTGGCAACTGACATTTTGCCTGGCCCCATCAAGACATCTGGGGTCAACCAAGTTGTGCCAAACCAGCATCAAGGACAAAAGATCCATACCCCAGGTCACCAGCTTCTAAAAATACCCAAGTCAGACTTTGCGTGAATGACTAGGACTTTGCCCTTCATCAAACCTAGGCTGCTGCCATGTGGTATCACTAACAAATGAGGAGGGGGACCATGCTCAAACTACCTTGGAAGGAGCCCAGGCCAATGCATGCCCCTTCAGCCCAATCAGTCAACATTGGCAAGCTCACTAAGTCCCAATTAGGACCCAATAGGTGTCTTCTTAGCCCAATGAGCAGGCCAAAGCACCATGCTGTGGCCACATATAGTGACTTTTCTTTTCACTCAGCAGCTGTTAACAACTAAAATGAAAACTGAATTAGCCATTTTAAACTACAGCTATTATTTCAAATATACGATTTGTAAGCTGAAGACCTCCACCAACTGATCTTCTGAATTTCTGACTCCAGGTACCCCATAGCCACTGCAGTGGAGGCATCCCCAACTCTAAAGGAATGGGTACCAAATTGAAGGCCCCCATAAACCCGAAGCCTCTAAAGCCCACTTAGTGACTGGCCAAAACTGGAAACATGTAAGTTGGGTACCATCCATGTGCCAAAATAGCAGGCCATCGGTCCCACCCCTATGGGCCAAATAGGATTGCAGCAGTGAAACAGGACACAAGTCCTGGTTAGAGCATGAACCCAATTCAGTCACCACTCCTTTTTGCAGCTGGTCAGCCTTTGAACGTCTGACTCTGATGCAGACTCCAGCATCAACCGTCTGGACATCCTGAAGGCATAAGGCCCATCTGGACCTGTCCTGGCATGAGTTGGCAACCAAATCACTGATTCTAAGTGTTGTGTTTGTGTTTAGAATATGAAGCAGTAATAGCTTGAAAAGGGCTCTGGTATCCTAAAGCTCCAATTCCTATTGGCTGATTAATAAAGACTCCCATTGGTCCCGAAGCCAATCTAGATACCCAATCGCTGAGCCCTGCTTGGGTCCAATAGTATTGCTTGTATTAGGGCTGCCAAGTCCAACTCCGGAAATATCTGAGGACTTTGGGGGTGGAGTCAGGAGACTTTGGGGGTGGAGCCAGGAGAAAGGAAGTGACATCATTTTGTGATGTCACATCCTGTGATGTTGCTTCCACATGCTGACACATGAACTCATGAAGTTTCCTAATACTGAATCAGGCCATTGGTCCATCAAGGTCAGTATTGACTACTCAGACTGGTAGTGGCTCTCCAGGGTCTCAGGCTGAGATCTTTAATGTCACCTATTACCTGATCCTTTTTTAGCTGAAGAGGCTGATACCTCCTGCATGTCAAGCAGATGCTCTATCACTGAGCAACGGCCCTACTGAATCCTTCCTCATCTCGGCAGAATATGAAGCACTAAGTGCTACACAAGTGCTAAATATGATTTTCATATCATAAGAACACGAGAGAAGCCACAGTGGATCGGGCCAACAGCCCATCCAGTACAACACTCTGTGTCACACAGTGGCCAAAAATACCAGGTGCCCTCAGGAGGTCCAGCAGCGGGGCCAGAACTCCAGAAGCCCTCCCACTGTTGCCCCCCAAGCACCAAGAATGCAGAGCATCACTGCCCCAGACAAAGTGTTCCACTTAGACCTTGTGGCTAATAATAGCCACTGATAGACCTCTGCTGGATGGGGACAGAGAGAGAGAGAGAGACAGACAGACAGACAGACAGACAGAAAAAAGAAAGAAAGGGGGAGGGGAAGAGAGAAAGAAGGAAAAGAGCTGGCAGAGGCACTTACCCCAGCAACCTTGCAAGCCACATGCAAAAGCAGGCCCTTCAGTACAAAGAGCCTAGTCCCTCCTTAATCTCTGGGCGGGGGTTTCTATTGCTGGCTCTGCTCTTAAAGGGGAAATGTCTGGTGAGGCTTTTTACTGCAGGCTCTCTGCAGACATTTCCCTTTTAAGACAGTTCAGGCCTGGCAGGGAGAGGGCAGGGCAGGCTCCGACGTTCCCCTGTGTTTCTGCTGGCAGCCATTGCATCCCCTGGTGGCCAATTTTGAAAAAGCGGGGGTAAGCATTAAAAATCGGTGTTTCTCCCACCCTCCCGGGGGGCTTGGTAAGCCTAGCTTGTATATAGTTACATTGTTGAAAGTTATGTGTTGGAACAGTATAAATGAAAGTGCTGCTCTCTTAGAGCTGTCTTTTGAGCTGAACAATGTAACTGAATAAAAGCCTGTTTGTTTGGATTCATTGCCTCCTGCTCAATACTTAAAACTAAGTACCCCTCAAAAGGCAATTAATGAAGTGGCATGAAAAAGGGAGGCCCTGTATCCATCTGAACAAAAGTAAGCCCACTGGGCTTTGAGACCTTTCCGGACTACAGGGGGAAAGGGTTCCCTTCCATCCTGTGACTGCCCATCCTCCCAGTTCCAGCCTTCAAGTACTTCCCTAATGCAGAAATTGCCTGTGTCATCCCATAAACCACTGGCCTTGCTTGCAAAAGCAAGTGCTGACAGCTTGCCCCAAATAGAATGTACAGAAATACCTTTACTTTTCAGATTCAGCCAGAACTGTATCAGGTGGGGGACTGGGATGGGCCAAACCTGTTGGAGACCCTCTTGCTGCCTAAAGGCCATAAACTGCTGGCCAGCTCTCTGGTATGCTTTCCTAGTATTGGAGGCAAAGGCTAAGCCCATTGCCCCCTGGACCTCAGCCCTCCAATCTGCCACAATTCTGCTGGCATCCTTATTGGGAAACGATTGGCTTCTGGAGCCAGCTGATGGAATCTCTTCATCTGTTTCCAAGACAGAGTATCAGTGACCTTGTTGCTAACCCCTGGCACATGTCAGCCTTTAAAGAGAATGTTAAACTGTAGGCACTGAAGAGTGAAGGCCCTAACCAGTTCCATAACTCTAGGTGACTTGGAAGTTAGTGAATTAATAACATACACTGTTGTCAAATTGTTGCACCAGAGACGTACTGTCTGATTGGCAAGGTCATCTGACAAATTCAAACCACAACCACTATTGGAAAGAACTTAAGGAAAGTCACGTCAGCAATCCAACCTGCCCAGACCCAATCTTTCAGACAGTCCTTGACACACCAGTGTCCCCTGAAATAGACACTGAAGCCAGAGGAACATGTGCATCAGATGTGATTTGCAATTCCACCTTCAGTTTGAGATCATCCTTCCAGAAGGACATCCCATTGTAGGAATGTAAAACTTTCCTCCAAACCTGCAAATCATCCCTGACCCCTCTTGTAACCCTAATCCTATGATGGGGCTGCTTGAGTCCCTTTGTGGACTCACACAGCCTCCACACAAATGCCCAGCCTGATGCCACCACTTTGCATGCAAAGCTAAGGTGCCCAATGAGCTGTTGCAACTTCTTAAGGGACAATTTTGGTTTCCTACATGCTTCATCACTCATACCTTGAAGACTGAGCAACTTATTCAGTGGCAGCCTAGATAACTGCTGGACACTGTCAGTCTTGGTCCCCAGAAAGGTCAAAACAATGCTGGGACCCTCAGTTTTCTTATGAGCAAGGGGAACACCCAGTCCCCCCATTAACTGAGAGCCAGTTTGGTGTAGTGGTTAAGTGTGCAAACTCTAATCTGGGAGAACCAGGTTTGATTCCACACTCCTCCACTTGCACCTGCTGGATGACCTTGGGCAAGCCATAGCTCTGTACCAGCTGTTCTCCCAGGGACAGTTATCTCAGAGCTCTCTCAGCCCCACCTACCTCACAGGGTGCCTATTGTGGGGAGGGGAAGGGAAAGGAGTTTGTAAGCTGCTCTGAGACTTCAAGTGAGTGAAGGGCAGAATATAAATCCTATCTCTTCTTCTTCTTCTTCTTCTTCTTGTTCTTCTTCTCAGCATAAAGTCTGCCAATAAACAGGAGCAATTCCTGGTGACCACAGGACCAGCAAACAAAAAATCATCCAGGCAATGGGCAGTGTCGTGCAGACCCATGCATGTACACAAGGCCCATTCCAGGAAGGAACTGAACCATTCGAATGCAGAATAGGATATCGAGCATCCCATTGGAAGAGCCTTGTCCACATAGATTGGGAAGACCGGATATCAGTTGGCGCAAGTTCTATCAACCCTGTGGTACTTCAGACATTCTTTGTTTCATTCTTCCAGTCCTTTTTATCTTTCTTTTCAAGTTCTCAATACAACAGGGAAAATACGTCCACATATTCACCCCTCAAAATCTTGTCTCTAGTAGCAGTTGTAAGGTGTTCCCCAAGTGCATTGCCTGGTCCCCAAAAGGCAGCACCTTTGCCAGAACCATCTCATATGGTATGCCCAATTGATAAGAGTAACCCCAACCAGGCCACCCACTGAACTGGTGTTGCTGAGGCAGAACCTGAAATGGGCTCTGACCTGGTGAAGGTGCACTGGCATGAAAAACATGTAAATCTCTATTGATGGGCTGAGTAGCAGATGTGGAGGCAGCCATCTGACCCCCAGGTCCCCACAGCCAAGTAGGCCAACCCATGTGCATTTGCTCGGCCTTACCTCCTGCTTGGGGAGTACCCACATAAGGTACAACCAGCTGCACCTCAGCTGAGGCCTCCTCCTGCTGTTCACTGACACATCTGGTGTTCAGACTCCCAAAATCTGCTTCTTGATCTGCCATCACCATACAACCTCCACACCTGCTTTCAATGGCAGTCAAAGGAGTGAGAACCTGAGCCTGAAATGTCTTGGTGGAAGACAACCTAGTCAGTCTATCCCCTGCCTTTGTAGCAGAAGACAGAGACTGACCCAGTTGCTGCTCAATGGGAACCAGCCTATCGAGGATGGCTTTGTTAACTGGGTCATCTGCCTCCTCATTTGAGGAGACCACAAGCACCACCACCTTGCTAGCCTTTTGGAGAGCAGGCTGCTTTCCATTAGAGTTGCCCTGGACTTTTTTGGGCACCATGATCAGGAATTGAATAAATGGAATTGGGGGGAACCAGGTAAAAACTACCCAGCCCCCAGCCACAGGCTGGTGGAACTGCCCTAGGGAGTGTCAGCTACTGGTCCAAGTCTGCACTCCACGACCAGGCCTGAATTGGCTCCCCCAGGGGCTCAGGTTGATGTAGGGTGGGAAGGGCCCAAATAATCCCCAGTGGAACCAGGGCTGGCTAAAGAACCCCCAAAGGCCACGCCACAAAGCCCTCACCCAGAGCCAGGCCCCTCTGGGCCTACAAGGTCCCGCCAATCACTGGACCCCAATCAGACCACAGGCAGAAAGCTGCCCCACTGCCAGTTGTCCCTTGATAAAGCTGCTCTACCACCGATCACCTCTAAATGAAGATGCCCTGACATTGATCCCATGCCCACTGCCCATGGACATGCCCACTGACTGCTGCTGTCACTCCAGCCAGGCTGCCCAAGCACATGCTGGGCTCAAGCCTAGTCAGACTAACATGGTGCTCCAAGTTCCATTGGCTCCGAGCTTAGCATGTGGTCTGGCTGGGCAGTGGGTGGTGCCAAGCCTAAATAGTGTCCCAACACTTGGGTTCTCTTGGGCCCACCATGAAGGCAAATCGGCCCTCGCCCACCAGCAGCACTCTGTGGCAAGTTAAGAGTAGCTGCATTTTCCGCACATTTCCTTCCAATATCTTTTTGTTTTTTTACAAGTTTACCACATATGAAAAAAGGTTCCATCTATATATTGATATTTCCTGTATTTTCCTTTGTAGTTTATATCTGCGTTCTTTGGAATTATATACCATCTAAAAAACATTTTATACCAATTTTCTCTTAATGTGTGTTTGGATGAAAATTTGATAGTAGTAGTAAATTTGATATCTTTCCCACATATGGCCATCTTCAGGTCCAGTAATGGACCATTTCAGCTGGCTCTCCCAGGAAAAGGTTGATAGGATCCTACGAGCTGTGAAGCCCACCACTTGCCCCCTGGACTCGTGTCCATCATGGCTTGCAGTGATGGAATACGCCCCCCCCCCCCCCCAGCAAATATCATCAATTTGTCTCTGAGTTCTGGGACTTTTCCAGGGACTTTAAAAGAGGCAGTGGTGAGACCGCTTTTCAAAAAAAACAAAAAAAACCCTCTGGACCTCATCTATCCAGCCAATTACCATCCAGTTTCAAATCTTCCATTTCTGGGTAAGGTAGTTGAGAGGATGGTAGCTGAATAGCTCCAGGCCTTCCTAGCAGATTACTCTGTGCTGCACCCATTTCAGTCTGGCTTCTGCCCTGGCTATAGGATGGAGATGGCACTGGTCACCCTCACAGAAGACCTTCGGCAACATCTGGATCAAGGCAGGGGGCACTGCTGTTGTCATTAGATCTAACAGCAGTGTTTGACACAGTCCATTATAATCATGACCCACTGCCTCACCAACGTGAAGATGTGTGGGACAGCTTTGCAGTGGCTAGTCTCCTTCTGAGCTCTGGTGCCAGCCTGGTGGAACACTCTCCCTAGTGATATCCAGGCCCTGGAGGATTTAATGCAGTTCTGCAGGGCCTGTAAATTGGAGATGTTCAACTGGGCCTATGGTTAAGATGACGATAATCCATCTACAATGGCCTCCCCTGCTCTGTTTTGCTCTCTGCTTCCTTTAGTAGCATTCTGTAGTCCATCGTAGCTGCTCCCCTCACCCGTTCACCTGCCTTGTTCTGTTCCAATCTGCAGCTACTTATAACTAGAACCTCATCTGGTTCATTATATTGCTCAGGTGGTGCCACTTAATTTTTTTTATGTATTAGTATTGTTCTGGAACTGATAGATTTTATTAATTGTACTATATTTTATTTTTTGTATGTTTTAAGAATGTTGTAACCCGCTCTCATCCTGCTGTGTGGTGGAGGGAGAGGTAGAAGTTGAATGAAATGCAAATATAATAAATTATAGTCATCCTCATTGTTGCATAGATATCTGTTCTTTGAGATTTTGCATTCTTTTAATTATATATTTTTCACTTCTTCCATTTCTAGCTGGAGTAAGATCTTATATACCCATCATAGTAAATGCTCTTTTTGTTTTGTAATCAGCTGTTCAAATTCAGTGACATCTCTTAGTGCTCCACATTCAGAGTTCATAATCTTCTTTAATTTTGAGGCTGATTAATAATATAGCAGCCATTGTATGTTTATACCTTAATCTCTGGTATCTTGCCATAACTTGATTTTGTCCTGAGCATTTATCAAAACGCCATATGTTAAAATATCATTATTTCTTGTGTTCATATCATGGTATGCTTCTACTGGGGACATGAAAAGAGTTTAAGGGGCTCAATGAATCCTGACCTGCAAACCATATTCTCAAAAATCCATCTCTGATTATGTGACTTCTTTCTTGTGTTATAAACTTTTAGTCAGTTTTTAAATCCATGAGTAATTGTGTAAGTCTTCATACAGGTCTTCTGATTCTAGTTTTACTATTCTTTGTCTTGGGGTTTAATCCAGTCCACAATCCAAACCAGGCCAACTGCTTGGTAGTATGATTTTATGTTTGGGACTGCTAATCCTCCTCTTTTTTACTCATCTTGTAATATTTTGAAGTTTATTCTTGGGGTTTTTTGCCATTCCATATGAATTGTTTTATCTGTCTCTGCCACTCTTTTAAAATTCTTTCTTCTATGCATATAGGTAAGATATGGAACAGAAAGTTTAGTTTTGGCAGCACATTCATTTTGATTGCAGAGATTCTTCCCAGCCACAAGATTTTACCACCAGCAAATTATATGAAAAATTATACGTCTTAGGACAGCATTTTGCAGGCAATAAGACCTTTGCTACCAAACCTAACAGAATCTAACAGAAGGGATTTCCCCCTCCCTATTATTTCTTCTGAAATCAGCATAGGACTGAGCAAGAAGATGCAAAGAAGAACCAGATGCTAGTTACTGCAAAAGCAGATAATAAAAAATTATTTGCCCAGGTGTAAGGCTGATAATGTAAACGAGCAGCTTGGGTTCAAATTACTCAGCCCCCCCCCCCCCCCCCGAGATATCAGACAGGGACCCACCCTGGGAGTAATGCCTGGGCATATGGTGTGGGGGGGTAAGGAAACCCAGAAGCTGTGTGATTCCGATTCCCTCTGTAGTGGTGGTAGTAATGGGATTTTATACTTGGCTTAGGATAGGCAATGTAAAGTCTTTGAGCCTTATCAGGAACAACCACCCCAGTTAATGCACAAATAACCAGGATGAGGAAAAACTCTAGTGAGTTACGTACACAATATTCTGGATAAGCGACGTGAGAATAAAGAGTTCTGTATAAGTTCTGTATGAAATGCAACATCTGTATAAACTGGAATTATGCTTCCATTTGCATGTTTTTAAAAATGTGTTCATTTCCATGTATTATTCCATTTAAATCAAAACACATTTCTCTCACAATTTGTTCTTATTTTCCCTTTTAACAAAATAATGTTTCTCACATCCCTCCCTCCCCTATTCTTACAAGAGAAGTGAAAGAATTCTGACTGGGAAGCAAGAACAGTTACAAGCTCTATTAAATGAAATGAAAAGCATCTTTTGTGAATAACTCCCCCCACAAGAAATCTTACACTTCCAGGCATCCCTTTACCTGCCTTCATGAAACATACATTCGTAAAACCTTCATTGAAGGCAGCTCTGCAATTTTATAGAAAACAACATGCCAGGGATGCAAAGATCTTGCCAGTTCTGTGAAAAATGACACCAATTAAAGCTTAAATTGCTTGTTTTCTCATAAGGTACATATTTTCATAACTTTGAAATCAAATAATTGCTGCTTTTATATTAAATACAATAAAACAAAAAGGATGCTAGTTTAGAGGAACTGCTACAAGCATTTTAATATAATTTTCCCACCATTTAAAGTCACAAAATATGGAGAGCGAGTCAAGTATGCAAAGTTCCAAGGAGATGAAGAAACTCCTTCAGATTATTACATCATTTGTCTTTTGTGTCAGGAAATGTGCATGTGATTTCATTGTTTGATTAAATGCCAAAAAAGGCATATTGCGCTTATCTAAGTGATTACAGATTTTATTCATTTGGGAAAAAAAGATATTTGCTAATACATTGACGTTAGATGACTATTCTGCAAAATGCAAACAATTTAAAAATATGCAAAACTTCTCTTCCTATCCTTGGTATTTTTTTTTCTGTGTCCTCTTCTTACTTTGGACTAACAATGCATAAAACAAAATTTTCCTTTTATGGAAACCCACTCCCAAGTGGTTTTCAGGCTGTAAACTGTGTAAACAGCCCTTTTCTTATTGAGTGTCTGTGTGGGAGCATGTTTCCTCTGGAACACATCATATTAATTTATAAGAACACTCCATGTGAATCTTCAGCACTTTTTGGGGGAGGGTTTTTTTTCAAGAAAACTAAAAATAATAATTGCTTTTTCAGAATGTCTTACATTCATATATTTTCCTGGTGGTAAAAAAAAAGAGTGCATAAATCTCAGCTTATTGTGCTAGCTAGAATTATATATGCACCTCTGTAAGTTTTATGTGCAATATCTATGCCGCTGACTAATTTTTCGTTTTTCTCTGTTTATGCTTAAGGAAATGATATCATGTATATGTTTGCTTATTCACTCAATCCAGGAATTGCTATGAGAGGTCCAATACCTTAATTAAGTTCCATCATACAAAAGGATTGCTCTGTTCTACTGTGTGCTGATCTGCTCCTACAGCTGAAATGAAAGGGGTCAACCACTAATCTGTTTGCCCTTTGTAGGATACATGGACCTTGGAATCAGAATGGCAGCTGTCTCCTGCACCAAAGTGGGCTCACTCGCACAATCCTCCCAGTTTCCTAGCGAGTTTTTTAATACCCAGTGTCACGGGCTTGGTGCAGGCAGGGCAAGAGAGAGCAAAAGTCCAAGTCCAGTCCGAGGTCAGAATCAAGGGGTAGCAAGCAGGAGCCAAAAGAACAGAGTCCGAATTACAAACCAAGATTGTAGTCGTTGGAAGCTGGAGTCAAGGAGCTGAGAGTCCAAAGCACAAATCAGGAATCAGGAGCATGGGCGAGGGAGGTGCAGAGCATCGTCAAACTTATTAGTTGCTGGCATGAGGAACCAGCATCAGGAGGGGAAGCTAAATACCCCTCAGGTGCCGGTGTTAATTAGTGCTCAGCATGTGCATCCCTGCTTCTGTTAGAACTCAGGGCTGAGTGACTGCCTGCTGCACAGATGCACCTCCTTCCACCAGGACATTAAGTCTTGCCTGAGCTGGTTCCACAAATGCACCAACAGAGGAGGCGAGTCAAGGGGGCTACCTGTCAGGTGTTGTTCCTCTGCTGCTGTTGCTGGGACAGGTGGTATGGATATACTGGCGAGCTCCAAGGGTTCATCAGGGTCAAGTGTGGGCTCTGCTGAAGCCGGGAGCACAGGCTCAGCTGGAGCCAGGGCCGCATCCTCAGCAGGATTCATGATACCCGGAAAATCAAGTACTTTCACTGATCTGGATAGCCATATCTCATGATGATTGCGATTAGGTCATCTGAATGTTCTTCTCACAATGCCCCCCCCAAGCTTCCATCATTGTGCACATGAGCAATCCTGTGTTGAATAAATTCAATGTATAAATGTTCAAGCACACATCTAGACTCCAGTGCTTGCTTATATGTTGCAAGTTAATTTTATTTGCTGTTGGGGGAAAGGAACCTGCAAAAACAACGGGGTATGGTGAGTCCCAGTGGGAGTGGTGATTCAGCCATGTGCATATGCACATGGACAAAGGCAATTAAAAAAAAAAACAAGCCGCAGCACAGCTATCTGGATGGTGCCTGGAACCTCATTGCATGATGCAAGCGGTTCGGGGAGGGATTTGTGATCATCCCTACCCAAAATAAAAGGTTCCTGATCAAATCTATAGTGGGAACATATCAGGATAAGCTTGCCGTTTGACTACAACCTGGATGTTGGCTGGTGTTGAAGTAAACAAGGAAGCCATTGCTTGGAAGGTAACCAGTCCTAAGGTTCACCCTCTTATTTGGTTAAGATTTTGATTGTCAGAATGAGACTTTGTATTCAAAAGCCTTGCTCCCTGTTTGTCCCTCTGATTACTGCTGAGCACTAATAAAGAAGAAATGAGGATGCCTAACAAGATCCCCCTTCCTTCTTGCCTCCATTTGAAACAGGGTTTCTTCTGAAAATTAACAAGACAGACTTGTCCTGTTAAAATGACTGTACATCTCTGCTCCATGTCAGTTTGGGATAAGGACAAAAATGCTTTAAATTAAGACTGCATTCAGTAGTGAGATATCAGAAGACAGCTAAGCCTTCTCAGTCACTTGGGGTCCATAAGCTGATATGTTATAATGAGATCCCCAAAGTCCTGTGATCAACCCAGAGTAAATAGAGTGAAATACCAGTGGGTTTGCTAATTATATGAATCTGTTTTAAAAGCATTTCCGTGATCTGAATCCTGTCCAATATGAAAGGATATGAACTATGTTCTCTATTCATCAGCCCCTTAGTAATAGGCTTCATTGTCCTTTTGCTGTGATGATCATTAATGTAAAAAACCTATGACATGTGCAAAGTGGGTATTTCAGTGGGGGGGACGCAAGTCAAGCTGAAGTTATCATTTTAATCACAGTGTTATTTAAACTAACATTGTAATTCAACATCTTAGTTTTTAGACACAGGCTAGTAATGCAAGCAAATGTGTCTCTCTGCAATAAGACAAAGATTAATGCCATGTGTACAAAGGATTCTCTACCACAATTTAGAATTCTGGTGGCGCCATGACGCCCCTGTTTTATATGGTGGCTTGCCAGAAGAAAATTACATAAGCCAATTCTGAATGCATTCCTGTTGTACTTTTTTCATACAACCACATTTATGTAAGTAAATAAATAGCTTGATGATGAATATTTCTGGAATGATCTCTCAAACTGAATTCACCTAGCATGTATAGAAGGCAATATGCAGCGACTTAGGTGTGTTTATTTTGTTTAAAATAATGAAAAAAAGTTCTCCTGAGGACAGACTCCATTTCTTTTCTTCTTTAAAAAAATTTCTAGGCAACTAACCACAATAGGTTCTTTAAAAAAATGCTGTAATGGGAGAATTCTTTTCAGCTGGAGGGTGTTTTATTATTTAAATTGGAAGCTGTTGTTTCTCAAACGTATATTACTTTATAGCATATGATGTGTGATATATTCCCCATAAATAGGCATTTTTGTCTTAAATACCAACTGAAAATGCTTATATTCAATATACAATATAACATGGACTCATAAAGTAGTACAATAGTTTTGCCTGAATGTAGCTGCAATTGAATGCATGTGCTGTGTAGGCACCTGGAGAGGAGACAAGAAAAAAATAATTGCAGCATGCATGCATGCACACACGCACGCACACACACACACACCACACTTTTCCTTACATGGAGATAGCATGATGACAGGGGAAGCATACATTGCTCAAGCATCACTTTTCTAAACTGACAGCCATACACCAGGAGTACCTGGTCCAGAAATCAGGGTGATATGGGGCCCCAGATTGATGTCCTTCTAATACAGTGGTCCCCAATGTGGTGCCTATGTATACCTACTAACACCTTTCTTCATGGCCACCAAGTGCTTTTAGAAAGTGGGTGAAGTTCTGGTGTGGCTTTTGCCAATCACAGCTTCTGACTGGCTGTGCAGATTAAAAGACATCCTGTTAAACAGAACTTCTGTCTGAAATGCTGCAGTTACTATCAGAGTTATTAATAATCTTGCTCCCTGATATTTTGTGGTGGGCTCTGCCTCTTGTATCAGCCATGTTGTGGTTGTGCCCAGAACCCACAAGGTGCCAGTAGGCTCAAAGAGGTTGGGGACCTACCCTGACCTGGATGGCCCAGGCAAGTCCAATTTCATCAGATTTTGGAAGCTAAGCAGGGTTGACTGTGGTTAGTACTTGGATGGGAGACTTCCTTGGAACACTAAATTGAGAGGAAAGAGGCAAAGCTTGTTCAGCCACCTCTCTAAATATCCTCCAAGCCCCCAGTAAGGGTCAGTAACCAGAGGTCAGCATGACTTCCAGGTGCAGATACAAATACCAAAAAATACCCACCCCCCAAAAAAGGTTGTGGAACCCTGCCCTAATATGTATAATGCAACGTGGTAGTTTCATCTGAATCCCATGGAGAAGCTATGCACTACTTTTATAGAAATATCCTGTGTCAAAGAGAAGTTGTCATGCTAGATTGTTCTTTAATCTTTTAAAATTATTATTTAAAAGAAGAAAATGCCTGAGTGTTGACAGAGACTTAATTTTTCTTGTAGAAGGAAGACTTGGATCTACAAGGTGAGCCCTGGAACTACTACAGGGCTTCTGAGATTCTCTTTCTGAATGATGCTTTCTGTGGAAAGTGACAAGCTGTGCCAAAATTCAGAGGGATTTGTAACATGGGCATCTGTGGTCAGGAAAAAAAGAGAGGAAAGCACCAGTGTTTGTAAAGAATGGCTTGCAGGTACCAAAGCACCTTTTGGAATCATGGTCATAGTCTTTACACAGGAATCAATTCTAAGCCTAAGCGTGTTATTCAATAAGGTTTACTCCTAGGAACATTGCTTTAGGATAGTGTCCTTAGAAGCCTATTGTGCATATAGAATTTTAAAAAATCTAAGTATGAACTGCAATCAGCAACAAAAAGGAACCTACCATAAAAGAAAGGGTATAATGTAATACAGTACTAGTGTTCAGTATCTATATTTATTTTATCCTTAATGGATAAGGCAAATAGTTCTCTTAACTCTGATGTGGCATCAACATTGCAAGCTTATATAAATTTTACTATTTCTTTATGGCCCCTGTGATTGGTCCCACCATAAGAATCCTGGGAATTTAATTTATTTGGTGAAATGCGGAGAATTCTCTGCTAGAGATTCTTTCCCATCTTTACAGCTCCAGTTTTCATGATTCCCTGGGAAGAGAATTATTGTTAAATCAGTTTGTAGCATGGATATTCTCCTACAATTATGTTTTACTGCTAGTTCTCAATTTGTCTTTTAGAAGTAAGAATTTCTAAGATAAAAAAGTAATCAAGAGTTTTTACAGTGTAATGATAAACTTTACAAATTTAATTATTTCTTTTAAAAGTTTAGAATAATAAAATAATTGTTCTTGCTCATGCCTAGAATTCATTCAGCTTGGCCCCTAACTCACAAGTCTCAACATCAGTTTATTAGGACTTTCTTATTTTGCAGTAACGGGGGTTTAAAATTGTATCCGTCAGTGCTGTTCATGCACACATGGCAATAATTGGCATGATCTTGGCAATGCGCCGAAAGGTCTGGCGTATGAAATGCTTTGGCATGACTTGAGGCAAAGGCCTGTCAGATTAAATAGTTTGGCAACTGGAGGAGAGAAAGAGGACTCCTGGCAACTTAAAAAGAATGAATGACATTGGAAATGGAGAAGGCCTAGCAACGTAGAAGGCAAGTTTTTGGCTGAAAAGACATTAAGACCAAGTATACAAGGCAGAAGGAGGCCAAAAAGAAGACTGGCAGGAGACCTAAGAAGTTGGCCTCCAGAGAGACAAAGAAAGAGAAAAGTTCTTAAAATAGGAAGTCCGGAGAGTATCATCAAAGGATTCAGCTGTGGGAAGCTTATCCAGCTACAGAGGCAGTGAGTCTGAGATGTTTGTTGTTTTAATTTTTTTGGAAGATGACAAATACATAAAACAGAATACGGTTAGAAAACCGTGTAGCTGGACTATTAAAAAAGTTTCTTCAGAGACATCCTAACACTCATACATAACCATTTCTTCACAAGGCATGCACCTCTAGATTGCATACCTTGCATATCTTATTGATTAGATCCAGAAAGTAATGGCTTTCCGTGTGTTCTTATTCCCGTGGGAGAAATATAAAATAATTTGGGATGCAACAGAACCTTATTAAGGCTTAACATTTTCTCTACAACATGCTATTTATAAGCCTATAAAGACTGGAAGAAACTGGGGCTGTAAGCATTGCAAGAACGGAAGCCATATCAATGACATGAGCCCATAAGCATGATGGAAGCAAAATTCAGGTTTAAAGCATGGCTAGTAAGAGCAGATGCACTTAAAATTAAAAAGGCCACATGTTTGTGTACTAGGGATGCCAGCCTCCAAGTGGGACCTGGGAATCCCCCAGAATTACAGCTCATCTCCAGACTCCCTGTGGAGAAAGTGGATGCTTTGGAGTGTGGACTCTATGGCATTATATCCCATCAATGCCCCTGTCCTCCCCAAACTCCATCTCCAAATCTCCAGGAGTTTCCTAACCTGGATCTGGCAACCTTATCCCCATCATCCCATGCCAGCATAGGCGTAAACTACAGGGGGGCTCGAGCCACCCCCAAAATTTCCCGGGGGAGACTGACCCCCCCAGCAAAATGGAGCATCTGCCACTGCGCCTTCCCACTGCTGCACCACCGCCAGAGCCGCTCTCCCCACCCACTCCTCCCTCCCTCCCGGAGAGTAGCGGCGTGGCAGAAGCTCTGGCCGTGGCGGGGACATTGTCCCGGTGGTGGCAGCGTGGTGGCGGTGGCTCTGGTGGCGGTGGGGGGACACCGCCGCTGCGCCTCCCCACCTGCTGCAAGCCTCCCCGGCCACCGCCGCCACAAGAGCCCCCCTGCTCGGCTCCCCCACACCCACTCCCTCCCTCTGAGGGGTGCATGGGAGCCAGGTGGGGGGGAGAGGTGGCAGGGACATCATCCTGGCAGTGGCACATGCGCTTTGCGTGCACAAGAGAGTGCCCCCACCCCCCCGGGAGAATGGAAAGTCTATGCCCCTTCATGCCAGGGGATGTGGAGGGACCTGGCAACCCTGTTAAATTTAGTCTCTGAATGTTCAAAAGTCCCTTTTAAACATGATTTTAATTTAAAATGATTTCTTTAGCCTCAATGCCATTGTTTTGTGTCATAGACCTCTGGGTCACTCTCACCCAGTCTCCTCTTACATAGCCTGCACTACAATTAAAAGCAAACAAATAAACTTCAGTTCATGGTTTTGATCCTACTGTTTTTACCCACTGCATTGTTTTACTAGATGGAATTGGGCATGTGTGAGGACAGAATGATCTGTCAGTTTATTCAGTCATAGATGTAGAAAGATCTCGATGAATCATTTAGTAGTAACAGGTTTGAGTTGAAAGCCTTATAACAATGTGTCTGTCGCTGTACTGTATTATTTCAGCTTGCCGGTGACCATTCTGAAGTCTGAATTCTCCCTCCATAAAGTATTCCTCTACCCACAGAAAGTAAGTATAATAGGGGGAGTTCTAGGGGCTAGTTTTGCTAGTTTTGTCTGAGACTATTTTACATAAGGAAGAGTTTAAGCATTTATTGTCTTACCCTGGAGCCTGAGATGGCATAACAGACACAGACACAGATGCAGGTTGTAGGTTGTCTTCTTCTGTTCTATGGGGAGAACAAAGAGGTCCCAGTACAGAGTTCCTCTGAGCACACTCAAAGACATGCCCGTGCCAAGCAGCACTTTCTGACTTCTTTTTTTCTCTGAGCACTACTCTCTCTTTCTCTCTCTTTCCATTCCATGCTGCACTGCAAGTTGCTTTCCAAAATCTTCAGTTTCAAATGCACCATGAAGCATGAAAGAGGGAAGGTCTGATGTTTGAAAACAAACATAAAGCCCCAGGGCTGTTACAGCTTAAGGTATCTGTTTGCTCTGAACTATACTATTAAGATAGTTTTATGGTATATGCAATTTTTTGGCATATATGTGCATTTCTTTTGTAACCCACCTTGCCCAAAATTCTTTAGGAAAGCTGGAGTATTACACAAATGCCTAAATATCTAAAAGGTGCAAAATATGGAATAAATTACAGCATCTTTTTAACATATTTGTGCACTTCCCCAGTACAGATCATCTCCTAAATTGGAACAGAATATTGCCACTGCAATTGTGCCGTTAAAAATATCTTCAAAACCCAGATCATTGCTAGTATGTGATGACAATATCTAAGCATCCCCCCCATATAATTTTAACTTAGTCAGTTGACAGGCAAGGAAAATCATGGAAGAAAGAAAGGGAAAATTGCTTTGACAATATTTAAACCTTATAATATTTTAAAGTCTTGTGTGACATTAACATTGGTATCTGGGAATGTCTAAATGCAGATTTAATAGAGGGATATAGGATAATCATGGCATTTGATTGACAGGGCAAGCAGTGAAGACGGGTGCTTTGCAAAGAAGCAAATTTGGCACCATTGTATAAATACAATTTGCCGATACAGTCCAATCCTGTTTAACTTGCACTTTGTATAAATGATATACTGAGGTCTATTTTCTTATCAGTTTTGAGTAATACACATGGAGGAGCAGGAGACAGAGCAAGAGGACACCTTAGCTCTTTGGTATAGCTTCAGACTATGTGGCCAGTCTCCCAGATTACATTCAGGGATCAACTAAGCATGTAGGATTTTGCACCTAGATGGGTATTATGTCATTGTGGGTGGCTGAGAGGTGGAGCTTGCTCACCAGTCAGGCAGGGAGGAAAGGCATCTCCCATTTCCAGCCACACACAGAATTGGCCAAAATGGCTCAATGGGATAAGCTACAGAATCTTGCAACCTTTTTCTTTAAATAAAAAGTAGCTTTGGGATGTTGAGATTTGGAATATGATAGCAGTGCATGGTGTGCTTAACCTTTCCTGACCTCCCTTTCTCTGCTCCAAATTGCACCTCCTGGCTACTCCACCACCCCTTGCTGGATTTTAAATAACAAATGTATGGAAGCCCGGGGGGGGGGGGGAAGGAGTGGTGGTAGGGAATTTGGAACAGAGAAGTGGTGAAAAAGAACAAGATGAAACATCCCTGCCCCCTGCTTCCCTACTCTAACTTCCCACCATCAAGTTGCTTTTCTTTCTTTTTCTTTTTTTAAGTACTTGGGTTTCTGTTCCACACATTACCATGTGTACCAATATACACTCCTGGGACCATCTGTACAGAACTGCGGCCCTGGCCACATGAGTGAGATAATCTGGGGGGGAAGTGAAGCAATTGACCTACAGTTGCACGATCACACAGGTCTGTGAAGCTGCCGGCACAACTCGCCGCCGCATGATCAGATGCAACCGCGGGTGAGTTGGGTTTTTTGTTGTTGTTCGTTTCTGATTTGCTTATTCACTTGAACGGGGGATCAATGAATCGCCTCTCCAGCCTGGGGTCTTCTGCGGGCAGTACGCGATGATACACATACTGAGAAAGGAAAAAAACAATGGCATGGCATTAGGATAGCCTGATCAGACTATCCCCAATGCCACAAATTCACGCTGGAGCGATCACATGGGGAAAGTCTGACTGTGGGATGCAGCAACCTGTTTGATACTGGGGTTTCCCTGGTGGTTTTTTATTCTGCTTCTCTGGCAAAGCAAAACGGCTTGGCCACGGCTTGCCGAAGGGTGCGGGACATGTGCTGGTGTGATTGTGCTGCTTTGATCTGCCAGTCAGTCATCCCTCTCGCGAGGCTAATGGATGCATATGATCACGCCCTGCATAAAGCTTTTCTGCAGTCCTTGAGTCTCAGGTAGAGCTACCAGTCCCACAGGCAGCTTGGGTTGCCAGCTGCTGCTCAGTGGAGCAGTGGGGGGGGGGGGGGAAATAAGGGGGTATATGTGATATTCTGATGCTGTGACATTACTTCTGGAACAACCCCAGAAGTGACGATGTAGCATTGGTTGACACTCTAGGACTCCCCCCCAACCCCCCCCCCCCTTTATTGTAAATTAATAGATTTGGGGAGGAATTCTAGAAGTTTGTGCTGGGACAATGACATCACTTCCAGGGATGTGCCGGAAGTGATGTCCTAGGATCACAATGCTGGGTATTTTCAATTCTTTCCCCTGTCCACTTCCCACTGGTCACCAGTGCTTGGCTGGCAACCCCAGCCTCAGCACTGGCAAACTGTGTGTTTCATGAAGTTCTTCACCTTGCCTGTCAGTCAGTATGCAAAACATATGTTAAGTGGACTCTGACTCTTGCAGTGCAGGCAGAGCTGGAGAAGACAAGGAGCAGTTTCCTTCACCAAAGCTTCCCCTAAAACTGGAGCTAAAACTGTTGTTCTGTGTGTGCAACCCCTGGCTGTTAGAATGGGCTGGGAAATCATGCACACTTCCTCTTTTGCACACACATATAATTCTTCATCTAGCTAGGGAGATTTGTGGGGATGCCCAAATACTTCTGTGCAAGTCTTGCCTGTAAATCGAGGGCGAAGATTTTAAAGGTCTTTGACCAATAAAGTGGCATTTAAGTGTGTAGGTTTTTAGTTCCATGAACATTTAGTAGGGAATTGGACTACTGAACTCAGTGGATCTAAAACTATATAGAATTAGGCTGTAATTATAATAGTAAGTGTGGTGGAATGGTCCTATTCTGGCCTGCAGGCCCTGTTCCATGCTGCCCTCCTCAGTTTTTCTGATGCCTGGACAGGCTTTTTTCTCTGTGCGTACAACTGCCACCACCACCTGACTTTTGTAGGAATTGTCCACTGAGAAAGTCAGGGCTCCCAGCTTCCCTTCCAAGTTCTGAGGCCTTGCCCCTATGTCTCCTGCTGCCTAGAGTCTGGTTTCCATGGGGGCAGCTTGCTGCCTTGTGCACCACTAGGGGAATAGCCACTTGTCAACTGACTGCCCTCTGCTTCCTCCTTTTAAATTAGCATGTCCAAGAAAGTGGACGTTAATGTGGTACAGAGAACCACTACCAGGATCAAAACTTATAAAGCATTTATTAAAAAAGAAAATGTTCATAAGCATACTATTAGCACAGCATGAGTTTGAGCCAGAGATTCAAAAGAAAAGGGTAAAAGCAGTTCCCCTGTCCCTCTCTTTATACATGCCCTATCAGATGTTGAATACAAGGCAGGGTCCCTAAAGGGTTGCCAGGTCCCCGCCTCGATCCAGCAGGGGACTTTGGGGGGCATTCTGGGGGTGGGCATGGATGATCCCAAACCCTTCCCTCAAGCACCACCCCAAGTGTGACCACCCACCCACCCACCTCTCTCTGTCCCCTCTTGCCTGATTTAAATGGTTTCAGCTGATTGATGGGGACCATGTGGCCCACTGATCAGTCAGAAGGCTCTTTAAATCTAGCAGGAGGGAGGGAGAGGGGTGGTCATGGGCCACATGCTGTGTTCACAAAAAGACCCTTTAAAAAGTATTTTTGTCAACAAGGTGGGGGCTGGAGCATGGGGCTGGCTGATGGGAGTGGATTGGAGTCCCCAAAAGTGGGGGTTCTCCCATCTGGACCAGGGGGCTGGCAACCTTAGCTCCTTAACTTAGAAAGTTACAGATCTTTTACAGGAGTCCCATTACCTCCAAGCCTCCTTCAGATGTGCAGGCCAGCACATGGCATTGGCCGCTTCCTCCAGACCTCAGTTAAGAGTTCTGTCTGTCAATTTTGATGGACTCAGCACCAAAGAAAAAGAAGAAGACTTCCTCCTTGCTCCCAAGAGTTTTATCATTTCTCTTTCCCCATCCACTGACCAAGTCAGGCTAGGTCAAAAAAACTTTTACTGAAATCTCCAAGGGTTTCTTCCTGATCTCTTTTTAATCTTAATTCCACCAAACCTCTATTCCCTGCTTGGGGGGGAGGCATTTGGCCATCCCACTGTCTCTAGCTAGACCTATTAGCATTTCTAAAAAGGGTGGCTGAGGTAGGGCTGGAAAGCAATTGAACCAACTTCTCTCCTGCCTGTTCTCTGCCTAAAGAGAAACACTTATAAAAACTCCTGGTGAAGATTTTATTCAGTGCAAACCTCCAAAGAAAAATGCAGTTCTTCACAGTAAACACACAGAGTTAATACAAACCGATTAAGCCATCTCAGTGCCACCACTTAGCCTATGTTGTGCTATATTTTCATTGTTTTTTTTAAAAAAAATCCTCCAAAGTCCTCCAACTGTGTAGGCTGGCAAATGTGATGGAGGCGAGGAACCCAGCCTGCTTATGTCAGTATCATAATTTTAACACAACAAGACAAATGTAACTAGGCATGACACATTGGCTTGCTGACACATGAGGCTGTGCATTTAAAACAAAAGCAATTTGCTGGAAACCATACCGGTTCATTCTTTTCCACCAGCAGATTTATTTTATGAGATTCAATAAGCTGCCCAGAGTAGTTGGAGCTTTCCAAAAGGTACCTTTAGTTTCTCAGCCCTCCAGCCAGGTTATTCATTTGTAGCAGTTAGTCACCTAAACTGACACTTAGATAGCTGTTGTGTAGCAATGCCCATAACATAGACTTGGACAAAAAAAATCCAGGGTCAACACCTTTATCACTTTTTTAAAAATCCTGACCTTGTTCCAAAGAGTTCTGGATGGCACACAAGGTTCTCTACTTTATTTTATTGTGACAACAACAGTGAGAGTGGACCAAGGTCACCAAGGAAGCTTCAAGCCTGAATGGGCATTTGAACCCAAGTTCCCTCAGTGATTCTCAACATGGCACCCATAGGTTTAATGGTGCTCACTGGCATATTTCACAAAGAATCTCTTCCCAAATTAAAGAGCCAGTTTTAGCTTTCTTCCACTACATTCAAAAACAGTTGCCATGGAAACAGAAGGATACTTGAACTGAAGCATCACAACTTTTTGTGATTGGCCCCAGCAACTCAGGGCAGGCATTTTTGATTGCTCCCACACAGCAATTTTGTGGTGGTGCCCACATGCAGGGGTCCATTGGGGCCGGAGCGAGGCGGAGTGAAGCTCTGCCAGCTCAGGAGTGGCCACTAGGGCAGCCATGGGCTGAATCAGATTCTCTGATCTGATTCAGCCTGCTGCCGAATTGCCGCCAAAATTCGGTGGCAACTTTAAAAGTGACTGGAGGGGAGGGGGTTTGAGGGAGAGGCTCCAAACTTGCAGGGTAGCTGCTGGGGCCTCTCCTCGAAATACCCACCAAGTTTCAAGAAGATTGGACCAGGGGGTCCAATTCTACAGGCCCCCAAACAGGTTGCCCCCATTCCCTCCATTGTTCTCTATGGTAGAAAAAAAGGTAACATTTTTTCCCACCATAGAGAACAGTTGAGGGGATGGGACAACCTGTTTGGGGGCCCGTAGAATTAGACCCCCTGGTCCAATCTTCTTGAAACTTGGTGGGTATTTCGAGGAGAGGCCCCAGCAGCTACCCTGCAAGTTTGGAGCCTCTCCCTCAAATCCCCTTTCCTCCAGCCCCTCATATACCCTATGAGTTTTTGCCATTGATTTCAATGGCCCATAGGGTATAATGGGGCTGAAACTGACATTCCCTTTCTGACACACTTCCGGTGATGTCAAGGGACGTGGCATATGCGAATGAGTTATGCTAATGAGTTATGCTAATTAGCTCCTGCAGCTCTTTTTCTACGAAAGGACCCCTGCCCACATGGGTTTTCAAAATTCTTTTAAGGCTCAACAAGAGTGGGGGCTCCTGTAAGATCACTTTTTTCTCATCTGTGATGCTTCTCAGCTTCTGGAACAACTCACTTCTTTTCACATAATATACCTCAAAGTGTTGTTGTGAGGCTAGTCTAGTGTTCTGATTAAGGAGAAGGTGAGTTAATTCATAATAGCTAATTATTTAAACTGTAGATGAGAGAGAATGGAATGTAGAATATAACAGGCATTAGGAATATGGAAAGATCTAGTTCCAGAAACCTGCCAATTTTTTTTTTTAAAAAAACCAGTTTTCAGTTGCTACTGCAAGATGTTCAGGGGAAGAAAGATGTCAAAGTTTGTGAGAAACCAACAAAGCAGAAGAGGCTGCAGAGGAGACTGGTGTTGTATTCCTGGCCAGGGAGAAGAACTTGTAAAGCAATGAGTGACATTTTCCCCTTGAGATTTAGCAACCTGACAGGAGGCCTTTAGATCAGAAAAATCTAAGATAGGGAGGGAGCAGAAACAACATAGTGCTCATACTTTTGCATAACTTCTTGCAGCAGTGTGTTTGTTTGTTGGTTTGTTTGTTTTATTAGACTTATAGCCTGCCCTCTCCTGCAGAATAGGGCTCAGGGTGGGTAATATCATATAAAACATTATCTGATTTAAACATTATTAAATTTAAATGTAATAAATACAATAAATATCATAAAAATACAATCAACCATAACATTAAAAGATGGCATAAAACCTTAGGGGGTACATATCTTAATATCTGTCTAGCCTGAAAAAAGGGGAGAGAAGCAGGAGGAAGGAGAGAGAGGGGAGGCCAATCAGAGATGGAGAACCGTCGCTGACCTCAATTATAAGCTTGGTGGGAAAACTCTGTTTTACAGGCCCTGCAGAATTGCATTAGATCTTGCAGGGCTTGGATCTCAGCTGGAAGACTGTTCCACTGGGTCTAAGCCAGGACTGAAAAGGCCCTGGCTCTGGTCAAGGACAGCCAGATACTCCTTGGGCCAGGGAACACCAGTAAGTTTTTGTCACTTGAGTGTAATGCTCTTTGGGGAATGTACCAGGAGAGGCGGTCTCAAAAGTATGCTGGTCCCAGACCATTTAGGGCTTTGAAGGTTAGCACCAAAACCCTGAATCTGATCCAACCTGGTGCCAGTGCAGCTGGTGGAGCACCGGTTGTATATGGGCTCTATGACAGACCCTAGTGACTTTCCAACTCACAGGCAAATTTTCCTGCTGAAACCTTTTAGTTCCCCTCAGTGACTCAGTTGCCCCCAAGTAGCATGTATTCCTTTTATTTGACTTAAACAACCAAACTATCCCATCCTGTTACAGATATTTGTTTAAGGCTTATGATTCAGCAGAGGAACCTGAGGGAAATTCAGGAGCTGTTTCCTCTTGCTTGTGGAGAGGGTGGGGTATAAATTTAAACCGTTTTTAAATGGCACTTGGGACAGAGTAACAAAGATTTTATTTGACCAGCAGGGAAATATATAGAGATACATATCATAGAAGTCAAGGATTAGAAACTCTGAACTAAAACTTTTTCTTATGTACAGAACTGAAATCTTAAAACGTACAAGAGAGTGTTGTTGTAGCTTCAGAGATTTCTAGTTCTTTCAAGTGAGAGGTACTTTTCTTAGTATACTTCAGCAATAACACAAGATCTTAATAGTGTTCCCTGGAGAATAGCTCTTTCTTAGGGATTCTAGATTTCTCCCCATAGAAAATTACAGCTTTCCACTAACTCTTGAGGTGTCAAGCTTATTCCCCTTTACCACAGACCTGGGTTCTCCTCAGAGCACAACCCATTTTTACTGGTATGGATTATTCTTCCTTTTTTCAGGAAATGATAACCCTTTACTATTTGGCTTGGCTGGGTGTTACTGCTTAACAACCCATTCATTCTAGCCAAATCTCTCTTCCAGTAACTGTTGTCTGTGTAAAGCAGGGTTTTGTGTTTTTTTTAGCTTTCTGGACTCAGAATCACAATTCTCACTCAGAGTAGTTCTAATACTGTAAGGGCAAAGGAGTCTCTTTTCTTTTGTTTGTTAAACCATAGCCCCTCTCCCTCTCCAGTTTTATTGCCTCTAGGGTGTGTGCAGGGAGAATGGAAAAAATAATGGTCCCCCAATTCCAGAATCCAAAAAAATGTACTGGAAATGGAATGCCAAACTGGTAGCAACATTCATAAAAATTTGGGGTAACTGAAAGCTCAAAATGAAATTAATACATATTTTAAGTGCATACCCCTACAAAACAGATTGAGAGAAATACCTCTCTATACACATACATAGATATCAGTAAAATTTTCCACTTTGCTGAATGATATAAGTAGTTATGTGGAAAGATCAATTCTTTTTGCTGGAAAGATCTGCAACACATGCACTATTTTTTAATACAAAGTCATTTCTTTTTAAATAATATAAAGAGAAACATATTATACATGTAAAGAGACATTTTTCCCCCTGACTGGTGTCTGATAAAAGAAAACATATACTTCATGTGTTAAAAATCATGTTAAATCTTTGTGATTCATATGAAAACCCATTTCTGTGTCACTATCCATATTCAGTTCAAAGTTTATTTTGATACAAGATCAGTAATAATAAGGATACAAACAAATATATAGAATAAAATATAAGATTGTGCACTGATTATGAGGGGACGGAGACAGGAAGGTTATTATTAAGACTTGGTCAGCTGCTTGCATATGCCTGCATGCCTGAAGGCAAAATTTAGCTACTTTATTTGTTATCTCCTGGGAGGAAGCTGCAAGAAGGAGGGAGATGTAAAGTTGTTCAAATCTTCCTGATAGAATTGATACGATTGGGGCTATGTACTGAAATCAAATGTCATTGTAGAATGGGCAGCACAGCAGAACATGGTTGATAGACCCTACTTTCCCTGCATGGCATGGGCAGAGCTGTTGAGGGAGTGGAACGTGATTGTATCTGCCTTCTGGGAAAGCTGAGGATAGAACATTAAGGTGTTCTCCAATATTTGGTGATCTCAAGGGATCTAAGATAATCCGCTGGTTGGAAGCATTTAGTATGCTGCAGAATAATTTGATATCTCTGTATCTGTGCCCCATCTGATTGTAGGGCATGATCCCAGAGCCATTGTTTAATTTAATCCTTTTGCTTTTTGGTACCCAAGACATAGTAGGAGTTGACGGGAGAGGCCATGCTCCAGCGGTTTCTTCTCAATTGCTCTTTGCCAGGTTGAATGGTGGCTATCAGCAAAGATCAGGGGTGCTAGGTCGAAGCTGAGTTTTAGCCAATAGTTAGATATGAGTAGCCACATGTGAATCTCCAAGGGGATCAGCCAAGTCTTTAATCTAAGAAGGGCATTCAGGATACATTGTGGGAATCTAAGGATTGATTGTAGGAACTTGGATTACACTGCTTCCAGTAAGTGCCCTTTTAAAAATAAATACAGAGGTGTAAACTATATAAGAGCTGGGAGACAACCTTTCCTTGGAAGACCTTGATTGCTGCAGGGATAAAGGAGGCCTTTTTTTTTTTGTAAAATAGAATCTTAGAATGGTGGAGGATACTCTGTGGGCAGTCTCTGCGGCATGCAGTGCCTGAGATCTCCATTGTCCAGAGGACCAGAAGACTATACCAAGGTATTTAAAGATTTTTGTTCAATGTTGTGGCTCTCTATTTGCCATCTATGGATTTAGTGGGGGTTTTTGTGTGTAAAAATGAGGTCTTTTGGTTTGGATAGTCTATTGCCAGCTGCTCCTCTTTGCAGTAGGTGGTGAAGACATGGAGTGCTCTCCTAAGGCCCACTTGTGAATGGGATAGGATGACAGTATCATCTGCATATAGCAGGGCAGGAACTGTTTTATAAGAACATAAGAGAAGCCAATGTTAGATAAGGCCAGTGGCTCATCCAGTCCAACACTCTGTCACACAGTGGCCAAAACCCAGGGGCCATCAGGAGGTCCACCAGCGGAGCCAGAACTCCAGAAGCCCTCCCACTGTTACCCCCCCCCCCCAAGCACTAGCAAGTTTTGGCAAATGAAAGCTTGGGTTTCTTAGATGTTGCACCAAGGAGTTGATATAGTAGTTAAAAAGTAGTTAAAAAGTAGAGGGGCCGGGATACAACCCTGCTTGACTCCTTTGTCAAGTGGGATCTTATTGGAGACCGCATCTTACATTTAGGCAGTGTCCTTCATGCAGTGAGCAGATGAGTATATAAAGTCTTTAGTCTATTGAGGAGTTCTCAGACTTTGCACAGAGCCTGTTCCTGGAGATGCTGTCAAATGCTGCTTTAAAATCCAGAAAGGCAGTGTGTAATGCTCTACTTGGCTTAGAGCTGTACTTCTCTGCTCGAAGGTGCAAAAACAGACACTGGTCTATGGTAGTATGACCAGCTCTGAAACCTGCTTGCTCATCCATCAGGATGTTTTCTCGATCTAACCAGTCAACATGTTTCCAATATAGGTATCTTGAGTATAATTTGCTAATGCTAAGGAGACTGATTGGTGGGTAGTTGGCAGGGTTTGATTTTTCTCCTTTCTTGTATATTGGAACAATAATCAAAAGGCCTCAGTCTGAGGGGATATGGGCTGACTGATTAATGTGGGTAAAGAATGCAGCAAATATTTGAGCCCACCAGTCAGAGTTGCATTTTATCACCTCCAGAGTTATCATATCATTTCCAGGAGCCTTGCCAGATTTCAATTGATTTATTAGTTTTTTAACTTCTTTAGCCATTACAGGTGGCCATGGTGGGAGGTTTTGAAGTTGGACCTTTGGAGGAGTGTGTAGGTCTATTTCAGACATATAGAGCATGTGGAAGTGAGATTCCCAAAGCCAAGGATCAATATTGCAGTTTATACTGGGGGGCACTGTACAGAGCTCAGTCCTGATCAAGTGCTAGGAGGTTGCCGAGTTATTTTATTTAGAGGCTTGGATCATCTGCGCCCAGGAATCTCTTGTGCTCTTCATTTTTTTTCTCCACTAAAAGGTTTTTATAGTGCTGCTTTAGAGTTTTAAGCTCTGGGGGAATTCTGGATACATTACTTAGCCTGTACTACTGGAATTTGGCCACTAGGTTGTTTTTCACTGTGTAGCAGTGACATTTTTTATTTTTATTTTTAAATGTTTTAAAAATAAAACAAATAAACACTAGTTACTACTGCATGATAGCTTTTGCTTTGTAGTGCTTATAAATTTGCTGCTGAAGTCCTCTAACCATGTTGTGCCACCTGTGGCAAGGATGCCATGGCTGTCTTGCATAGTGGAAACATAGGACTGATCCATTTCCCATTCAAGACTTTAGGCAGTTAAAGGGGTCATTTGACAAAAGCCCCATGGTCACATAAGTACTGAGAGCTCACTGTACTTGGGAAAAGAGTTTCCCAACTTATATCTGATTCTACAAATCACTACTTTATCACCAACATCTAACTTCACAGATGGTATATTTGTGCCATCCAATGTCCAACACAAGGCTTTTCAATGGGGAATTCATACACCCAGTGTGAGTCATCAAGTTTATGGGGAATAAATGATGTACATGCATGTGTGAACTGGCCCTATCAATGAATGTAAATGTTGTATAAAATATATAGGTCACACGAATGGGGATTCTTAATCAGCTCCCTTCTGAATCAGCTCGAGCCGTTGTTTTATTATAAGATTCCTCATGTGTAAGCATCTCTGGCACAGTGTCTCTGGATAGTTTTGCTCTTTTGGCATCAGTTACAGTGAGGATAATACAGGTTAACTTTCTGTAGTGTGCAGTGTATGGTTAATATGTAGAGGAAAAGGCGGCTTTCGTAGGGCAACTGCTGTCCACTGTGCTCTTCAGCAGAACCTAAAATCTGGAGCAAAATTCTCAGGAGAAAATGTTTTCACTAAGGGATCTCCTCCCGCCCCTTACTGCTAACACTGGCTGATTCTTGATATTTTTTCTGGGCTCTAATCTAGGCTAGAACCAGAAAAGGAAATACTGTAAAGAGGGGAAAAGTTGCCGTAGGCTGTCCACAATATCAAATATCTCCTTACATTTGGAAATATTCATCGTTTAGTCTCTGGAAGCTTCTTGAAATGACTTTGTTATACAAGACAGTGGTTTATATCCTCCCTTTAATTTCTAAAGTAAAGTTGCTTCTAATAGTATTAGTCAGGCATTTTTCTCTCTTCATACATTGATCATTAGTTATGTTTAAACTGCCTTTCATGTGTGGAATGCTACTATTCTGATTGAAGTCAACAATGAGACTTCAATTGATTTAAATGCATAAATGTTGCCATTCTTCCTTTCCTCTCTTTCTGCAGTCACCTATTAATATTTGGTGAGGTACAAACTTATTCCCTCTTTATTAGGTACCATGAATGAAATCTCCATAAAGGGTCTGTAATTCAAAGCAAAGCATCTATCTGTCTGTCTGATATAAGACTATATAACCAATCTTAATACATGCTGCTAATTAGAAAACAGATATTTGACACTGAAACAAAACATTCATTATTCTAACATTGACTTGACACTTTGTATAGATATCCAAGTTATGACTATGCATATATCAATGATGAAGTCTTCAAGTAGGTTTTTCCTTTTAAATATATGGAAGCAGAATCCTGATCTATGTAGTGGCTTATCAGCATTTTTCTGTATTATGTGTCACTGTGTCTTAAGAACCACCTGAGGGATTATCAGAGTGCATAGCTGCAGACTCACATGAAGCTCTCTAATACCAGAGTGGCAGAAATGGTCTATCAAGGTCAGTAATGTCCACCCTGACTGGCAGTGGCTCTCTGGACTCTCAACAGAGATCTTTCACATCATCTGCTACCTGGTCCTTTTGCCTGGAGATGCTGAGGATTGGATCTGGGACCTTCTGCATGTGAAGCAGATGCTCTGTCACTGAGCCACAAACACTTCCCTAATTACATGAATATGATGTGTGCTGCATATCCAAGAGTTATCTGAGCACATCACCATTCACTCAGCTAAACTCAGATGAACAGATCCATTATATTACTTGAATCTGAATTAATTTTAAGTGGAAGTGTGGTGTGGATTTTTGTATACAGGCAACTGTTATGTCCCTCTGTTTATGCTGTATCCTCTTTCCTTTGCTTCCTCATCAAGATTTTATCCAAGAGTGGATCTTGTGTTGGCTTTAGAGATATGCAACTTTTCTGATTTGGACTGAATTTTACTAAACCCTTCAGTAAAATCTCACTTTTACATATAGTGATTCCCCCCCCCCCCCCCGGGTGTGTGTTAGAAATGAAAACATTTTTATATATATATATATATATATATATATATATATATATATATATATATATTTAAAATACTGCACTCCATTCACAGACCACATCAGAGGTAGTCTAAGAATAGAATAGATCAAGTATATTTTATGGAAATATAATGAGAAAAGGATGTGTTCCCAAAATTCACTCTGAACAAAGGAATGCAACATAGTCAGGAATACTTTAATGTGCCTAACAATTTTCTCATGTGAAAGGCTGAAGGAACAGCCTTTGGTTTGAATCTTCCAACTCTACCCTGGCACGCACAACTTGAAATCAGAAATAGTAAAACTATACATTACAAAGGGGGGGGGCAACAAAGGAAGAAAATGTATGTATTGGGCAATTCAGAACATTATGTCAAGAGAGACAATTTGAGAAGAATAACAACAAAACCCCCAATATGTAAGAACCATAAATATACTTATTTACTCAAAAATCTCAGTGTCTCTGTTTCAGGAGTCTCCAGTGGCACTTACTATTGGATGGGGAAAAGATAAGAACAGAAGCAAGATATATACAATGTTGCACGTATTTGATTTCTGTTGGCTTTTACCAAAGAGCTCTGTTATTTAGAAATGTGACAGTATTAATCACTTTCAAAACAATTGTGAAACACAGGCACAGTAGGAGAAGGTACACCTACCTGCCTTGTAAAATAATGTATCCTTTTTTTGAGCCAAGCAGTTTCTTAAATATTGCATTATTTTGAAAAATAGTCTTAAATGAACTTGTAATTAAAACTGCCAATTCTGATTAAGGGAACAGGGCAAGGAGATCACATTCGTATGAGTAATAATTAAATTTCTTTTAGTCAACTGGATGCTGTACAGATATTAAATTTCCACAATAATAGTTTGTCTTAGCTAGTCTATGAAGATACAGTAAATAAAGGGCAGGCCACAAGACAAAATGTCTAATTTATATTTCAAATGTTGGAGAGGCCACATTAACTATGTGTTTTGTGTAGATGTCTTCTGTGTCCTTTTCTTTCAGGTTTTGTGAAACTGAAATACAAGGTCTTTGTTTCATGACCACCTCCAACCAGCCCACCAACTTGGACTCAGAGTCCTCAGGAGAAGAGCCCAAGGAACCAAGGCCATTAGCTAAGGAGGACCAGCAGGATGAGGGAGGGCCTGACATGGCAGTGATGCCAGCAGATGATTTGTCATAGGCCACCTCATTGGAACCTACAAGTGAGTTCTTGCCACTGGCCCCTGAGATAGCCACCATGTCTCTACTGCACAAGTCTCCAACCTGGGCTCATAGCCTCCTGGAATCCACTCCCACTCTGCAGGAATGGTGGCAACAGCCTGAAGCGGCCCAAAGCAGATGAAGTGCCAGAATGGCTGCTCACAATCCCATCCCAATGTGAGTGATGCTTCTTCACAGTGTCCTGGCTAATGCACAGCACAGTTTTAGCAGCTCAACATCTGCCAGCAGTGCAATATATCCTAATTAACTACCAGGCTATTTTGCCTGAGGCTTGGGAAGGCTGCCTTGCTGGATCAGCTGGTCCACTTAGGGTTGCCAGGTCCCCCCTGGCCACCGACAAGTGCAAGACTGTGTGCAGTTCCTTGCTGAGAGCTCCTGTAAGTGTCCCCAAATCTCACTATTCAGGCTTGAGGATGCTACTGACGGGCCTGCCTGCAGAATGCAGTAAACTTTGTTCCTAACACTTTCTTGAGTAAATGTAGTCTACTTGACTCTCCGAAATCAATGGAGCATCTAATTGTAACATAATCATACTAAAGGCAAAGAAATGAGGAATTCATTGGTCGTTATTACTTAAACCTGTTGCAGAGATAGTTCCTACTAAAACAGAGGAGTGAGACCCAATGAGCAATCTGAGCTCCCCCTTTTTATTGCCCATAGGCTTGCCATTTCCCCCAGGGGGCAGTGGTTTGCTTGCTTTAGGGGCCCCCATCCTGCCAGCCCAGTGGGGAATCATGGTGACATGCCTAGTGTGATGACATCACCTGGAGATGACATCATCACTCCAGACATGTCGCTGGTGGGATGCTCTAGCACTTGGCCTAAAAACTCTATGGTCTTCAGCTGAATGCTAGAGCCCCCCCGGCGACATGCCTAGCACAATGATGTCATTTCCGGGTGATGTCATCATGGCGTGCACGCTATGTGTGTGCACCAGAAGATCCCTACAAAGAGGCTCCATTTCCCCCGCCAGCAGCAGGTAGGGACCTGGCAACTCTAGGCCTGTTGAAGGCTGTTGTGAGGAATTTTTTTTTTAAATGGTGCTGTACCACTGTCAAAATATTACTTCTGGTGACTACCTGGTAATGACATCATATCAGTGATGTGATGATGAAACAGTGCTCTAGAATTTGAGCGAGACTCTATGGTTTTACCATAGCTAATTGACTCCTCTTTTTTATTGTGGTGGGAGACCAAGACTTCTGGCTCACCTGAACACTGAGCAAGTTCGACCAAGGAGGCCTGGAAGGGGAAGAAACTAAAACCTGAGGGATGGACTATGTGAGGACCATAGGTAGCATGCTATGCATGGCTGATGGCCTCATAGCAAATAGGACTGTAATATCTGAAAAGAATTTGCATCACAGGCCTAAGCCTAAGACATGTAAAATAGGGCCAAACTTATTTTTATTAATATACTAGGAATAAGGCCCATTGCGGAAATAAATGGGCTCTAGAAAGAGGCTCTGGGAGAGTGCCCCAGCCTTGGGCACTCCGTGTCAATTTGCTGTGGTGACCTCAGCAGGGTATAATGACACAGAGTCCACCATTTCCTCCAGGGGAAGATGTCTGCCATCTGAAGAGCAGTTGTAATTCGATGTGATCGCCATCCCTCCCCTGGAGATTGGCAACAATGGTTCCCCATGAGGGAACGGCTGGTTTGAAGGGTGGAGTCTATGGCACTGAATCTGTCTGAAGTCCCACCCCTACTGAAACCTCAACCTCTGCAGGGTCCACCCCTCAAATCTCCAGGAATTTCCCAACCTGGAGTTGGAAACCCTATCTCCCTCACAGCCAATCATCAACATATCATTATCTGCCCCCTGGCTTCAGCTTCCCATCTCCTCCCCTCTCTCCTGGAGAGCAGTTGTAATTCTGAATGATCTCCAGCCCCCACCTGGAGATTGGCAACAATGGTTCCCCATGAGAGAATGGCTGGCTTGGAGGGTGGAGTTTCTAGCATTGTACCTGTCTGAGGTCCCACCCCTTCTCAAACCTCACTGTCTCCAGGCTCCATCCCTCAAATCTCCAGGAATTTTCCACCTGGAGTTGGCAACCCTATCTCCTTCCCAGCCAGTTATCAACCTACCATTATTTCCCCTTCACTCTTCAGCTTTCCATCTCCCCCCCACCTGCAGCCTCTACTGTGCTCTGAAGCCCTGACAGCTATGTTACATAGCAGTCATAGGGGGGTCATCTCAGCAGAGTATAAGGACACAGAGTTCACCATTTTCTCCAGGGGAACTGATCTCTGCCATCTGGAGAGCCCTTGTAATTCTAAGTGATCTCCAGCCCTCACCTGGAGATTGGCAACCATAGTTCCCCTGGAGGAAAAGTAATCTTTTTCTGCAATGAGGACCAAAGCAGCTGACATCATTCTCTTCTCCCCCTTTTGACTTGCACAACAACCCTGTGAGGTAGGTTAGGCTGAAAGTCTGTGATTAGCCCCAAATCACCCACTCAACAAGAATCTGGGTCTAGCAGACCCTACTCTGAAGCACTGACTGTTACGCCTAGGGTAGCCAATCTCCAGGTAGACTACACTGACCACAATAGGAACACGGAGACACTGAATACAATAACAAAACAAAATACACAATACTCCGTGGAAACAACAAATAACTTATTAAAGCACTATTGGTAAAGCCAAATGTACATATCCAAAGAACCTTCCCAAGCAAGATCAAAAGGCAATACACAGTCCTTATATACACTGTAGTCTTCTTGGCTGTAGGAGCGTAACGAGCCCATAGGGGAGAAAGATAAGGCATATAAAATATGTAAACTGTGTGAGTAAGTCAGGTTTTAAATTGTTAAACAACAAGGTTTTGAAGTGTTGTAAATATCTATATACTAGATGTTTTGTTTGCTTTATATTAGTTCCATAGAATATTGGCTCTGAAGAAGCACATCAAAACTCTCGGCCGACAGGAGACGTCAGCCTGGTGTTTAGCCTCCCTGCAGACCTGGAAGTTGGCAACTCAGAAACAGCCAAGAAGACTACAGTGTATATAAGGACTGTGTATTGCCTTTTGATCTTGCTTGTGAAGGTTCTTTGGATATATACATTTGGCTTTAGCAATAGTGCTTTAATAAGTTATTTGTTGTTTCCATAGAGTATTGTGTATTTTGTTTTGTTATTATAACCTCCAGGTATAGCCTGAAGATCGCCAAGTATCACAACTGAACTCCAGATAACAGAACCTGCCCCCCACCCCCCGAGAAAATGACTGCTTTGGAGGGTGGCCTCTATGGCATTCTGTTCAGATGAGGCCTCTCCCCTAGTCAGAAGTCAGGACTGGCCCCAATGAGTTTTCTCCCAACATAGGTGTGGAAAGGGCCCTTTACTGAGAGAAGCAAGCTTGGTTGCCTAGCAACAGGCACTGAGGAGAAAGTAAAGTTGCCAGCTCTGATTAGGAAAATACCTGGAGATTTGGGAGGTGGATCTTGTGGAGGGCAGCATTTGGGGGGGGGGGATGAAAGGACGCAGCAGGGTATAATGCCATAGGGTCTACCCTCCAAAGCAGCCATTTTCTCCAGGGGACTGATCTCTGTCATCTGGAGATCAATTGTAACAGTGGGAGATCTCCAGGTCCCACCTGGAGATTGGCAACCCTAGGGGAAAAGTCAGCCACACAGCAGGGAGTTGAAGAGAATGGTTTGATGGTTGCTGGCCCACCTCATTAGCCAGCCAGCCATGGTGGAGCTAAGCAGGAGAGAGAGCCATTTTCACAGTTTATTCTGACAGGAAAGTGAGCAAGCTGGCAGTGGGTGAAGGAGGGGTTATGCTGAAGGTCTGTTATCTTTTTACTGACAGAAGCAGGCCACTGAGGGGACAGTTAGACTCACCTGGCAGTGGGCAGAGGAGAAGAGTGGACCCAGCACCCAGTCTGTCCCTTTCACCGGCTCCCTCCAGACTGAGGTTGAGACACTGGCTGGTGACTCTGTGGGTGGGACTGAAGAAACACAGTGCGGGAACGCAGCCAGTGTCCAGGGACCCCTTTTGAGTGACAGTTCTTGCAGCCAACTGATTTTGGCGCCCCATGGAATCTTGCCACCCCAACTCCTCTTTATAGATAAGGATTACTTTATTACATTTATATCTCACTTACCTTCTACTATGGAATTTAAGGCAGCTTACATAGGATTCCCAGAAGGAATTCCACCCAGTAACTGGTCAGACCCTAACCTGCTTATCAAAGGTGCTGTATTTGGTGCCATCTGATCATAATCTGGGCGACAGGGGTTCTGCCAGATGAACATCTTGGGGCTCCACCAGCCATTATCCCATCTTCAGCTGCAGCATTCTCCATGCATGTGAGGCCAACTTTTCCTCTGCCCAGTGTCAGCAATAAAACACCTGTGGAAGCAAGGCTTTTCTGGGTGCTTATTCCCAAGTGAATGTGGGTTTGTGTGTGCAATGATATCTTATGAGATATTTCTCTGTTAATTATATCAAGCCAACAATGGCTTTTCTTCTCAGGATAAAGGAAGAATGAGAAGGGAGTGTTTTTGAACACTTAGGCAATATGTAGCTTTTACTCCTTTGTGTTCTTAAGACAAACATAATTAGTCTGGCAACTGATAATAACAACAAGCATTTATCTAACTAAGCTTACCCTTCATTCAGTGTCCCCCACAATATGCTATATTATTTAGTGCCTGATTGATGAATATTTGGGTTTTATTGTATTTACTAAAATAGGCTTATTAAAATAATAGCAGCTGCAGCCTTCAAAAATTTGGATAGGGTGGTCTAAACTATTGTGAATAAGTTGACAGAACAGTAACCAAGTTTCAGAATCAAACTCTCAGCACATGTCCTTCAGCTACACTGCTAAGAGGAATGGGTGAGCCTCACATGCTTTGCCTGCTTAATTTAATTTGGAAAAATTCAACCAGAAAATGAAGTTATTAGCAAGTTGCTACTTTGAGAGATAAGATGATGTCACAGGAAAGCAGCCAAGTGGGTTGCATGTCAGAACATAATATATGTGTCTGTCACTACTAAATGATAGATAAACTATAAAAGGGTACGGAGGTGGTGCAAGTCGCACGCTCAGAACGAGAAATAGAACAAGAAACAGAAACACTAAATCTAGAGCTTGCCTTCTATTTATTTATTAGATAATTTAGTTGCCACTCACCCAAAGGGTCTTGTGGCGACTCACAACATTAAAGTCAATGAGGTAAAACAACATAAAACAAATAACAATTATAAAATATTAACATTAAAATATTTAACTACGTGGCTATCACCATACCACTATTAAAATAGCCCAAACATGTGGTTACCTTCCAAAAGCCAACCAAAATAATTAAACAAGTCTGGCAGGGCATGGGTGTCATCCGAGAGTGAATTCCACAAGATAGGGGCCACAATTGAGAAGACTCTTCCCCTGGTGACAGCTAAGCAAGCCATCTTGGGGCCAGGCACCTGCAAGAGGTCCTTAGATGATGACCAAAGGGAGTGCAGGGGGTTGTATCAGGAGAGGCGGTCCTGTAGGTATGAGGGTCCCATACTGTTAAGGGCCTTAAAGTTTAACTCTAACACCTTGAATTGGATTCAGAGACTAATTGGTAACCAGTGCAGCCACCACAGAACTGAAGTAATATGAGCTGACTATGATGTTCCAGTTGGTAACGTGGCAACTGCATTCTGGACAACTTGAAGTTTCAGAAGCATTTTCAAGGGTAGCCCTACATAGAGCAAATTGCAGTAGTCCAGTCTGGAGGTGACCATTGAATGCATCAATGTGGCAAGGTCGGACCGAGACATATAAAAGGCCAGATGGCGGTCCTGGCATAGGTGAAAAAACACTGACCATGCTACCATGGGCACTTGTTTATCCAACGATAGCGTAGAATCCAGCCACACCCTGAGACTCTTTGCAGAGTCTACAGTGGTCAACTGGACACCAACAAGTCTTGGGAGTGACCCTCTAGCTAGCATTTCAGTCTTTCCCAGCCACATGACCTCCATCTTGGTGGATTCAACTTCAGCCAGCTCCCCCTTAACCACTGGACTACAGCATACAGGCACTGGGATAGTGCCAAGAGCCCTGCTACCAGCTGCTTATCCAGCAGGAGGAAGAGCTGAGTTTCATCAGCTTATTGATGGCACCCAACTCCAAACCTCCTGACAATCTCAGCAAGAGGGTGTATATATATTTGTTAAATAATATTAAAGGATTGAACCCTGTGGGACCCCAAAATTCAGGTCTTATATGGAAGACCTCTCCTCCCTGATAGTGACCCTCTGAGAGTGTCTGTGGAAAAACAAGGAGAACCAATGAAGAGCAGTGCCCCTTATCCCCAGGGAGGTGCAGTCAATCAGGACCAAATGGTCACTGTATTGGAGGCCACTGATAGATCCAGAATGATAAACGGGGCCATTATGCCTTTATTCAGATGTAAACAAAGACAGTCAACCGAAGCAATCAGTACTGTTTCAGTCCCAAAGCCAGGCCTGAAGCCCGACTGAAAAAGGTCCAGGGCAGATGTCTCATCCAGGAAAACCTGGAGCTGTTTGGCCCCTGCTCACTCAATTACCTTCCCGAGGAAAGGTAGATTAGACACCGGGTAGTAATTGGATCAGAGGGTCTCCAGTGTGGTGCTTGTGGGCACCATGGCACTTGCTGACATTTTTTCTGGCACTTGCAATTGTCCCCTAACCTCAGATAGGCAGTTCTCAACATGCAGTCTTTTTTGTCAGGCTCAGAGAATGTCAAGACAAGCAACCTATAAAGAGAGTTATGGCTTCCTACACAAAGACTTATGGAATGGAAATACCTTGGAGAACTCCTTGCAGAGTTTTTTGTCCTTTCTAATGGGCTCCATTTCCTTTCCCATTACAGGCAAAGGAAGTAAATGAATAAAAATGTGGCGTACTGCGTATTTTAAACTCCATGATGACAGAATTCTAGGTTTTGGACTGTGGATGTATTAATGGGCTTGGATCTTATCCCTCAATTCTGACCTAGTATGTCTCTTCCCACCAGAGCAACAAGTGGTGCAGGAACAAGATGTGGGGCGGAGAATGGTTTTACCCTCTTTCCCTTGCTCCATGAAGCTGCCTGTCTCATATGGTTGTTTGCTCACCTGGGTCTCCCAGACACCTTGTTGGTGTTTAGACAACTACTGAGGAAAGGGGGAGGCATGAAAGATCTGGCAGCACCTTCCACATGGGATACATAGGATCTAAGCCAGGGTTCCCAAACACTTTTGAGCCTTCAGGCACCTTTGGAATGTTGACCAGCATGATGGGCTCACCTGCAAAATGGCTGCCACAAAACAGCTGCCACAGGAGGCAGATCCAGTGGCTGCCACAGTCGCTCAGTGAAAATCCTTGTGCTGTGGTGGCAGCTGATGCCAAAGCAGATTTTTTTATATTAAAACGAACAAACAAACTATACAGCCAATCAAATTTCCTATGGCCAAAAACCCCACCTGGCCCCACCTACTTTCTTAAAACATTTGGTGGATGCCAGAAAAGGTGTCAGCAGGCACCATGGTGCCCACAGGTACCACATTGGGGACTCCCTGATCCAAGCCATGGAGACTTGAGAGCCACCTTTGGAACAATCAGTGTAGAGTGTGGGGTAGAAATGTTTTCAGTAAATAAGATGTGTAAGAATATAATCAAATTGCACTTCCTCCAAGGTGGCCTTTTTGCCTCTTAACAATCTTTTCCAGTAGATAATGACTTACTCAAGGTCATGTAAGGATGTTCAGGGTTGAGCAGGAATCTGAATGTGAACTTTTGAAAAGAGCATCCAACACAATGTGCAGAATATTAGAAGGGCTTCCTAGACAGCAACAAGGCGTGTATCTGCCATTTTACCACTGTACCGTCCCACGATTTCCTGGAATAGTGGTGACCCTGAAGCCCTTGAAGGGATGTCCAAGTTTTCAAGCTTTAGATGCTGCAAAGAGCTATATACACACAGGCTGCTAATAACTTTTTATAATGGTTTCATATTGTAGGTGGATATTTATTGCATTTGGATTTTTGCTATAAGCTCTCTTAAAAGTGCTTAACAGGAAACATGGGATAAAAAATTCATAAATAAATAAACTCTACTTACTGATTTACACTTTTCATTAATACCCAAGGCCATGATTGTTGGTGACACTACCAATAATTTCATATTTTTCTCCCATTGTTAATAGAACAGTGTTGAGCTGAAAACTAAATCACTCTAGAACAGCCTTAATACTCCATGGCAAAATCTAAAACATGTTCATTGTGTACTATTTAAATACACTTTCTATTTTTGTACATCAAGGACATGAAAACATAATTGTCTATACATTTTGTAAAGAAGTTCAGTTGTGCCTAGTACAGGGAAGTAGACAAATTGAAAGCCAAAAATTTTGGAGCACCTTTACCAGCACACAAACACACCTTGTTATGCCTGTGCCATACTTAAGCATGCTCCAGACTTCAGTGGGCATCCTGTGCATTGTTTATTGGGGGTGGGGCACAGTGGACCTGAGAGAGAACTGCTTTCTGCTTCCAGGATGTAAAAGAAAAATCACACAGAGGATATCTTCCTACCTATCTTCCACATAAATGCTTCTTATGTTGCATGAGAATTATTGCATTTTAGTCCAGTGGCACCTTAGAGAGATATCTGACAAAAAGAGCTTTGACTCTCAAAAGCTCATACCCCGAAAATCCTGTTGGTCTCTAAGGTGCTACAGGACTCAAATCTGGCTGTTCTACCACAGACCAACAATGGCTACCTTCTGAAATTATCTTCATGATAATTATTGTGTGTTAAGGCTGATTATCAGTTGACAGGATCTCTGGTTGGGTGGAGGTTTAGGGGGGAGTTTTCATAGGAACTGCATGTGGACATGGGGAGTTGTTATGATGTTCAAATGATGCTAACGTGGTGACAACCCATTTTTTAACATGAGGCAAGTTCTGAAGCAGATAAATAGGGGTAACTGAGGCCTGGAGGAGGTGGCCATTGTCATGTGCTGGCTGGTGCACCTGAAAGAGGCTTGAAGGTAAATGGAACTCCTGTAAAAATCTCTAACTTTCTAAGCTAAGGAGCCTGCCTTATATTTAACATCTGACAGGGCATGTATAGAAGGAGGGACAGAGGAACTGCATTTTACCCTTTTCTTTTGAATCCCTGGCTCAATCTTGTGTTGTGCTAAAATTTACTTGTGAACATTTTCTTTTTAATAAATGCTTTATAACTTTTGATCCTGGTAGTGGTTCTCTGTGCCACACAGACCTCCATCGTTTTGGACACACTGTTTTAAAAGGAGCACCAGCAGGAAGGGGAGGGCAGTCAGTTGGCAAGTGGCTACTCCCCCAGTGGTGTACAAGGCAGTAAGCTGTCCCCATGGTAAGTAGACTGGGGAGCAGGAGCCACAGAGGCAAGGCCTCAGAGCTTGAAAGGGAAGCTGGGAGTCCTGACCCTTCCAGTGGGCAATTCCTACAAAGGTCAGGTGGTAGCTGCGGTTGAAGACAAAGAGAGAAAAGCCCCTCCAGGTGTTGGGAAAACCTTGGAGGGCAGAGCAGGACCTTTCCACCACACACCTGAATACTAACATTTCATTCCAGCATAAATTTTTGTGGACTTGAACTCTAATCCACAGAAGATTATACTAGAATAAAATTGTGTTCATTTTTAAAACACTGTACAGTAACTGTATGTATTTGTAATGAAGTGCGTACATGGCAACAAGCTCCAGGTAAATCCAGATGTGTTCAGATTTGATACACAGGCAGCAGACAGGAGAAACATGAAGGACTGCTTCCACCCATATTTTCCAGCCCGCCAGTTAAGGTCTGCTTCACAAAGACCTGCTTTCTTTGGGTGTTTTTAGTCAAGTCACCTCACTCATGGAATGCCCTCCCCCTTGAGACGTGCCTGGATTGTGTGCTTCTGTCTTTTAGACACCAAGCCAAAACATTTGTGTCCATCCAGGTTTTTAATTAATGGGTTGATTTTTTAACACTATTTTAGTCTGTGAGCTTATTTTTAAACTGTTTATTACCTGTTTTATGGTATGTTTTTATGCTGTTCCTAATGCTGGATTTTGATCATTATCTTTTAATGTTTTGTTTCTGTTTTTATTATGTAAGTTGCCTCAGGTAGTTTCCTGGAGAGGCACCATAAAAATGTTCTAAATAAATAAAGAAAACTTACTGGGATCTGTTAGAAAATTGCATGGATGATTCAATCTAGTGATGGGCACAAACAGCTTTTCTGCGGTTCGGTTCATGATTTGTGGCTAAACCATGAACTGAATCACAAAGCTATATGAAGAAAAAGACCCTGTACTTCACTTGGTTTTTCAGAGCGGTTTACAATCACCTTCCCTTCCTCTTACCACAACAAACACTCTGTGAGGTACTTGGGGCTGAGAGAGCTCTGAGAAAACTGCTCTTGAGAGAACAGCTCTCAGAGAACTTTGACTGACCCAAGGTCACCCAGCAGCTGCATGTGAAGGAGTGTGGAATCAGAACTGGTTCTCCAGATTAGAGTCTGCTGTTCTTAACCACTACACCAAATTGGCTTTCGTGAACCAAACCAGTTTATATGGGTTCACAACCCCTGCTTTCCGCTGACTGCTGCTTTCCGTGGGGAAATTCCCTTTAAACCCTGCTTTCTCTTCTGGCCAGGAAGTGGCACAAACTCCATGAACTGCCTTAAAAGTTCATGGAAGTCTGTGGTGGTAGACCCATCATGTACTTCAGTTCCCAAACCACAAACAGGGCAAAATTCACCACAAACTTTGCTTTGTGGTTCAGTTTGTGCCCATCCCTGGTGCAATCAGTCCCCCCATTTGTTTCCTTCAATTTCTCCACATCTCTAACAATCTTCTCCAGTTTGGTCCTTGCATCTATTAAGCACATTTATTATACTGTATGTTAATTTGCTGCTCACTCTCTACCTGTATGTATGGACTGGTAACTTCCATTTCAATGTATCTGAATAAGTGTGCGTGCACACAAAAGCATATACCTTGAATAAAAATGTGTTGAAATTAAAGGCACCTCTGGACTCAAACTTGTTCTGCTGATTCCAACCAACACAGCCACCCACCTGAATCTTGTCCCTCTTTCTCATCCCCTCCTCTTCTGTCAATTGTCCCCCCGCCCTTTCTTTCTTCCCCTCTCTTTTTTTGGCCACTTTCACACTGTCATTTTTGTCAATCATTTTCCCTATTGCTTTGGGTCCTCCCCTTTTCCACATGTGTTTTGCTCCCTTTGGGACTACTAGAGAAAGCAAAACACATTTGGGGGGGGGGCCTTGAAATGGACAGTTTTTACCCAAAGAAGTCCAAGACAATACAGCTGGCAGCAAGCAGGTTTTATTCAGGATTCATGTCTGCAGGCATGGAGAGAAAAGCACCAAGGTGTGGGTTTTCTCCAAAATCTGTGCTGTGCACAGCTCATTTTAAGACATCCAACGCATCAGCCCTTTCCTGTCCCTCTGGCCAATGCTGACCATGCGGAAGGCTCCCAATTTACCTATCACTGTCACTAAAAGCATTTTACTACCTAATAAGAGATCTATACAAACATTCCATTACCTTACATGGTGGTATCACGAGCCCACCTCAAACCAAGCACACGTTATACATTGTTAGAGGAAAAAGAGGAAATGTTTGTTTTGTTATATCTTGTCAGGTGGAGAGAGAAAATGTTTGTCTTAGCTGATAATGCTACTGACTGGTTTCTTTGTAATTTCAGCCACATTTCCTCTGCCTGATCAATTTCTTGTCATCAATATATCTAATTCTCAACATGGCCATTTCTGTGGGTATTTAAGTTCAGAGACTAGAATCATGAACAAACAAGACAAACCTGAAAAAGCCCCAAGTTTGCAGAAAAATCTGAAATCTTTAAAAAATTAAAAATCTCCCAAAAATATAGAAGCAGAGCCTGTAGTTTTAAGAAATTAATGCACTCAGTGTCAGTCATGTTTCTTTAAAAACCTTCCCAAAATTATAGAAGCAGAGCCTGTAGTTTTAAGAAATCAATGCACAGTGTCAGTTGCAAAGCTACCACAACAATATTGCCAGCCATCAAGCCTTAGGTTCTGTCAGTAAAAGGCTGGGGTGAAGAGGCGGGGCTCTTTCCAGGGCTCTTTTGGCCTTTGAGGTCCAATACCATTTACATGGTATGGAGCTCTTCCACCAGGCTTTCGATTAGGGTGCTGCCTTCCAGTATTTGGCCCTGGCCCCAATATCAGCACCAACTTAATAACCAATAGCCTGGCAGGAACCCAGACTATGATGGTAGTTGACTATCTGGATGCCAAGAGAATACCACCATTATTTATTAACACCTATGTTTACTAGCACCTATGATTTTATATGTTGTGGTTTTATTTAAATCTTGTATTTTAACATATTTCACTGTTTTAATATTTGTGTTTGTGTGTGTGTTCTGTAAGCCACCTTGAGCCTGCCTTGGCGGGGAGGGTGGGATACAAATCAAAGAAATCAAAGAAATAAAATAAAACATGTAATACCATTTACAACCCTCTGTCACACAACAGTGTGCAAGCTTTTGAGCTCTTCAGAGTTCTTTATCAGGCATCGTAACACCTTTTGTGCTAATTTTGCTTGTATTCTTGCTTATAAAAAGCCAACATCTGTTTACTGATCAGATCCTGCTCATTCTAACAGCCAATTGATGCTTCTGGATTTGTTCCCACTTGCCCAAAAAACTGCCTTTTCTTCTTATTTCCCCCCCATGAAAATTCTTATCCTGTTTGCAACTGCAATGTGAAACTTGAATTCTAAATTGCTCCCTAGTTTAAGATTTGATGTTCCCTAGCTGAGAGGCAAAAAGCAATATTGCTACATTTATCTTTTTATGAAATGCATTACAGAGAGTATAATTTGTGTCTCTATAATAATCTACTGTTTTCAATTAGAGATTAAGCCAGTTACTATAAAGGTCTGAAGAAAATACAGCAACTTAATTTTTGGTGTCTTCTGCCATGAGGATGGTGGGAAACTGTACTTTCTGATACCCACAGTGTAAGGCAAGCTGACTGATTTTATATTCTGTTTACTGTAAATCAACGGCACAACCACAACCTGTGGCGCTGAGCCAAAGAAATGAGATTAGCAAGTAGGGAAAATAGACGATAATCATGTTTACAAAACTTGATGAACATCTTACCTCATGCTCCATAAAGACCTGAATCAATTCTCATCTGAAGCTGCTGGAATTTTGCCTAGGCATTTTTTGTTTGAATGATCAATTCTGCAGTTTAGGGGGCTTGCAAGTTTATTAATTTATTTATTTGTGAACATTTACAGTCTATCTCCCCTCCTCAAAACTGTGTCCAAGTCAGCTTATACCAAAATCAACAACAAAAATGTTACAATAAATCAATACACACTTTAAAAACAAAACGAACAAACCCAATGGGCCACCAATATAAAAGACCTGGTGCTAATTAACAAAAGGCCCTCACAAAGACAGTGGCCTTCTAGGCCTTCCTAAATGCCAGTAAATTGGCCAGAAGGGATCTTTATTGGAAGCCTTTCCCCCCACCAAGGAAGGGTCCATTACTAAAGACCAAGAGCAGTCCAAAGCCATTTGTACCCCACAGAAGGACTCCACCAGAAGCTGCTGTTCAAAGGAGCATAGCTGGTGTGAAGGTTGGTAGTGGAAGAGATGGTCTATGAGATATAGGGTCTGAGTTTGTGAAGAGCTTTACAGGTAAGAAACAGCATCTAGGACTTAAACCTGGAAACAAATAGGTAACCATTGAATCAAAATAGGTAAACTCACGCATTCCAGTCAAGAGGTAAGCTGTCATATTTTGTACCAGCTGAAGTTTCCAAGTTGTCTTCCATGGCAGAGCTACACAGAATCATTACAGTAGTAAGGTTTCAAGGTTACAGAAGCATGGGTCAGCATAGTCTGATCACCTGACTCTGGAAGAGATGTCACATGCCATCCCACAAGCAGTTAGTAAAAGACAGTCTTCTTTGCCACTACATCTGTCTCTTTTCCCATCAACAAAAAGTGATCAAACAAACTCCCCAAACTCTTAAATGAGTCATAGGGTTGCTATTGACTCTCTCTGGCTGAGGACAGACTGGCAATCTAAAGCGGGGCAGACACGCTTCGCAACGGAAGAAAGGAGCATGTTCAGACATGCGCATCTGTCCCTCGGCTCCGTTGCATACTTACCCATCTCCCAGTCGCTTTCCTTTCGCTTTAACAGGACACCGGTTTTTCCCGGTGTTCAGGGGCCTTCCTCCGCATGCCTCCTGCTTCCAAACAGTGTGAACTGGAAGAAGCGGGAGGCATCCGGAGGAAGTGTGAACGCACCGGCAAAAAGTTATGCGCATATGCCGCGCGCGCTGGCTACGCGGCAGTCTGAACGCTTCGTGGCAGTCTGAACGCTCCGTATTGCCACTGATCCGCATTGCTCTGGCCAGTGTGAACGGCCAGCTTCGTGGGTTTTTCCCCCCGCTCCAGTTCCCTCCGCTTTGCCTCCGCTTTAGATTGGCAGTCTGTCCTCGGCCTCTGTGTAGGGATGCTGCAAACCTCACAGTAAACAGTTTCACCAGCTAATGTAACATGATTATGGTAATGATAACTCATGAACCAAGGCTCAGATCTCTTCACTTCACCATGATCCTGCTTAAACAGCTGCCAAACAGATTTGTGGCTGCTCAGTGCATGAGTTTCATTTTTTTCTGTTGTGCAAGCCATTTTGTAAGTGAAGTCAATTATTCCTGAGAGTCATGGATGGTTGAGTTAGGTGATTAACTGGTGCAGGAAGGGTATAGAGACTCCCAGAAGGCCATGTGAAAGCTGCCACAAAATAACCTTGACGAGATTCTGTGTAGTGTCATAGCCCAAGGTAGAAATTTAGTCCATCCTTTTTGAATGAAATTGCCAAGGCAAACTCCCAGCCTCTCCAAGAAGGGTCATGTTTCCATCAGAAGCTCAAACACCCTTCCCATTCCTTTTGTTTAGGAATTACAGTAACCATGGTTCAGAAAAAACAACAACAGTGCTAAGGTGTTTATTTGTATTTATTTTACATTTTATATACCATCTTTCATCCCCAAACAGTCTTAATGCCTGTTCAACTGCATTTATTCTATGGTATTATAAGAAGCAACCATTTCCAATTATGGCATACTGATTGTAGCACATTGTTGTATTTAATAGTGATAATAAACCATTTCCTCTCAGCTGCTGTTCTAGAATCACCCAGAGTAGATGATATGTTTTATTCACCCAACTGTTACAACTGTAAGCAGGTCTCAGAAATTTTGGTAATTCAGTCTGGATGGTAGATACAGGCTGTGGTCACACAGTCCTTTTGATCGGGTTTCACCACTGTTCCTATTGCTGATCAGACAGCTGCATCCATCTCCCGTATCAAAGTGGGGTCACTCTCCCAATCCTCCCGGTTTCCTACTGAGTTTTCTGCAAGGGTCATTTCATAGGAAAAGAAGTGCAGGAGCTCATTAGCATAACTCATTAGCATAACTTATTTGCATATGGTACACCATCTGACATCACTGGAAGTATGTCAGAAGGCAAGAAAAAAAGGAGAGAGAGAGAGAGAGAGAGAGAGAGAGAGAGAGAGAGAGAGAAAGAAAGAAAGAAAGAAAGAAAGAAAGAAAGAAAGAAAGAAAGAGCTGGCAGAGAGGGGACAGCTACTAATCCAAGCCTCAGAAATACCACTATTCTGGGAGGATAGTTTCAATGGTGGCTGAAGCCTTCAGAAGGCTGGTCGGAGGAACAAGGGGTCATTTTGCTGCAGCCATGACACAAGCAGGCATTCCCCCATGGAGGGGGGCCTGGCACCAACTCCCAGAGCTGAGCTTCCCCAAGCTCCTGCTCAAAATGACCCCTGGTTTTCTGACACCTGGAAAATCAAGTACTTTCTGGATATTTGCGCTGTGAATCCGCAATTTCAAAAGTGTGGACAGCCATCTCTTGCTATGATTGTGAATAGGTCATCTGAACTCCCCCCCCAGCTTTTGCCATTGTGCGCATGAGCAATCTTGCGCTGAATATGCACGAACGTTCAAGCGCACATATATAGATGTCAGTATATCTATATATGTTGTACATCGGTGGTTCATTTTGCTTGCTATTCGTAGGGGGAAAAACACTGCAAAAACAAGGGAGTGCATCCAAGTGGGACTGGTGATTTGTCCATGTGAATATGCACACGTGCAAAAAAATTTTTTTAAAAAAATTGTGCCGATCAAATGTACAGTGGAAACAAATCACTATGAGCCTGCTGTGTGACCACAGCCACATTCTGAACATGGCTTCCAAATTCCAATATCTCAGATGAAAATAGAAACAGACTTACGTACATATAACCTGCTTGTTCTCCACCAAAGAAGAACAGCCTGAACACTGACAACCACAGCACTTGTGGAAAGCACTTTGGTTTTGTCTGTATTGTTTACCCCACAATGGGCCCCACACTGGTTTCTGAAGTGGGTACAAGGCAGGCTCATGTGGAATAAATTCAGCAATATTTACTATCAAATATTCAGCAATATTTACCATCAGGAAAGACAGTTATTTAAGTAAGATGGGAGAAAGGAGAACTAGCTCTTTTTTAAAAAGCATATCCTCTGAATGCCATGAACTGGATAGCCCAGGCTAACCCCATCTTGCCTGATTTTGGAAGCTAAGTAGGGTTGGCCCTGGCTAGTATTTGGATGGAAGACTTTTAAGGAATACTAGGATCATGAGAGGAAGGCAGGCAATCGCAAACCACCTCTGAATGTCTCTATGGGGATGCCACAAATCAGCTGTGACCTGACAGCAAAAAATAAATAAAAATCATCTGAATATCTCCCAAACAAATAAGTACACTTTAACAATTCAAGGTGTGTGCAGGGGAGGGGGGCTGGGAGGATCTTAGAAACAATTTACATTTGACCCCCTCATTTTGGTCAAGAGAGAGCAATGGTAATTTGCAAGGGAGAGGTATCAGAAATGACACCCTGATTTATAGGGATAGAGGTAGCCTGTGTTATTTAAATGAGCCATCTAACCAAAAACACTGGAGAGGAGAGCCAGTGAGCAAAGATAAAGAATGGGGAGGACTCCCCCCCCCGCTCCCTCTCATACACACACTCATGTTGGGATATATTATTATATGCCATTCTGCAGGAAACTCTTCTGCTGTATTGTTCTTCTTGTAGAGTGCCAGATCCACTCAACATTGCTTTCCACTTCTGTCACCCTTATCACTCATGAGACAATGTGTCTTGCCTGTAAGTGGTGCCCTGATGGCATGTATTTATTTCTAGGGCTTGCATACTTATGCTGAAGTCAGACACCCAAGAGGCAGGAGAGGAACTGCCAGAATAGGAGATGCTTTCAATGAAGGGTACCAGGACATGAAGAGAGCTGTAGCGCACTGATTGTTTTGCCAGTGAGATTCATGTTATTTGTCAGCCAGGTGTTCCAGAAGAGGTTGGCATAATTTTACAAGTTGAGTACAAGAACTGTAATCAAGAGTTATATCATTTCAGAAGACAAGACGAGGAGGAATACCATGATAGAAACGTGCATAATTAGAACATTGTTAGGAGAGAGACAATGGCGAGGGACCTTCACACAGTTAGAAATCTAACTGAATGAGGCCGTCCCAAATGGCCAGTCCTCAATGTCAGAGAATCTGTGCTAATGGAATGAAAAAGGATCCCATCAAGATAGAGCTGGAAAGTTAGTTCCCATTTTAGACTTAGCTAAAGAATAAGACAGCCATCTCAGAATGACCTTTAACGGGTTGTAAGAGAACTTCACAGACAATCTAGTTCCTGGCTTCTGAAGATGGGGTACAGTTTTGTGCCAGCCCCTGTTTTAAACAAGGCAAGAGATGTTGGTTGGCCTTCAGGCTGATCTATTATTCCTTGTGCAGTTCAGCCAGTAGAGGAGGGAATCTTCCAGGCTTTTGCTGCTACTTGCTCCCCCACCCCCCAACATAGGATGAGTTAGCTGCCCTTTAGGAGCCAAGTGTGTGGAGGAGTTGATGATTTCATTATAATCAGGCCTGATCTTTGATTTGTTAGATCATAACTGGGTATGGCAGGAGTAGAGTGTGTTGTTAGCATATAGGTAGGAATAATTGGTGAGCACCCTGAGGCATCTAAGGATAAAGGGCCATTCCCAAGCTTGCCTGTCACTGGCTTGAGAGCTAGGGGGCTGGGGAGGAGATGCCCTTGTTACTGAGCTGCATCAGCCAAGCTTTTGCTGCTGTTGGCTCACTGAACAGTTTATTTCTGCTACTTGAATGAGACAACAAAAAATGACATTTTCAACCAACCGGCTGGCCATAATATGTGCCCAGTGGGCTCTTGTTGGCTTGGTATGTCAGGACCTAAAAGTAAAAAAAAAAAAGATTAGGTCATAGCTAAAGGAATTCAGGCCTTACAAGAGAGGTAGCCCCATAAAGATGCCAAGTGGGCAGACAGAGCTGACAGCAGTATGGAAGTGAGAGATGACACAGCCCATAGACCTTAAACTGTGTTGCTGAAAAATAGCGATAAAATCCTTACTGGGGATAAGGCCCTTCTTCAGTGGGGGAAATCATCCAAGTTGGTTAGGTCATGCCTCCCCTTGCTCCAGCAGGGCTATAAAAATTTGTGTAGACCGTACTGGCTGAGAGTGAGGCTGACCCTCCAGTTTCAATAGCCCTGCCACTCCAGCTAAATGCTTGAGCCTAGCTCCACTTTCTTTGGAAATTCTTACTTTATTGGTATGAAAGATGGAAAAGCTTTGAAGAAGGGCCTCATTGCTGGTCTTAAAAAGAAAAAAAAAAGAGACCATTAAAGAGAAGACTATCCTGCCTGAAGCTTCAGACATTGGAGAATGGCCAATAGCAGATACATCTACAGCAGCACAAGCTGCCATGAGTACTGGCAGACCTGAAGCTTCAGGTGGTTCCCCAGTTGGCCCCCTAATTGTGCAGGAAGATCCTGGCAGAGCTCTACCGGGTCCAAGCAGCCATGAGGAGATTGCAACAGGTGGCCCTCTCCATACAGACTTGGAAGCTTCCTGGACAACTGGAAGTGAGAGGACTGGAGCTGAGAAACACCCCCCCCCCAAATAGGGCTAAGGGCTTTCCAACATGAACAAAGGGCCAATCCAAGTAGGGACAGCAATGCAGTAGAGCAGTTTCCCCTCCCCCTCAAGCCTTTACAGAGGCCTTTTCCAGTGGGTTCAGCAGTCTGGAAATTCCAATATGGCGGCCACTCAGGCTTTCCTGTGTTTTTCAGCCCTCTCCCCACATATTAGGTGATGCAGGCTTTTAGACCAGCCTGGACCTCCCCCAACCCCATGCTCATACAACCGGGAAGCATGTTGGTCTTTCTGCGGCCAGGAATACCTTGCCAAGAAGTGGCTATGGCTGATTTCTCCCATAAGGACACTAGCAACCAGGGACATCAGGAGTATTCAACAACTAGTTGAAACAGATGTTCCCCTTCTCCCTCACCACCCAATTCACCATTGTCCGGGGAGAGGTCACCTCCTAAGAAAAAACAACCTTTGGCACTGAAGAAAAGAAGGTGCGCTATTGCCACTCATTCAGAGGTCTCAGATGAGGAGAAGGGATCTTCCACTCTCTCTCAGGGGCCCTATAAATGAACAGGGAGAAGCAATCACAAAGTGAGTCGAGTGAAGTCTAGAACCATGTCACACTTGGGTTTGGAAATGGAGGAGTTTCCTTCAGCTATAGGATTTATGGCAGCAAATGTTGGTAGAGTTTATCATGCAGGGGAATGGAGTGGCACAAACTATTTAAAGAAAATTTCAGTTTATTAAAGAAGAAATAAGCTCTGGTAGAACAGAGGAGAGGAAGAGAGGCTTAACTAACTGAAAACCTGCTGTGAGAGACAAGAATGAAGGGGGAGGACTCAGTTGGAGCAGGAAGTCTCCAAAGAGCCAATCAGGAGACAGGAAGGTTTCTTCTCTTCAGTGGGGTGAAGTCATCCACATGCCACCACAACAATTTTTTGGGGGTAGGCTTTTATTTGGGGAACGGACTCTGGACAAAGTTTTGGTAGAATCCAAAGAGAAAAAGAAGGCCTCCACCTCAGCTTCTAAGGACAGAGAATCTAGAGCATTCCATTCCTTTTGCACCCACAAACCTGTCACATGAACTTGGGAGCAAAAGAGTTTTATGAGCTTTTGCATCTTTGACTATCAATCCAGATTCCAGCAGAGACAGTTCCCTCCTAACAAATAGGACTGGAAACAACAAAAGACCTACCACTTGCCTATATGGCTGGGGGTCAACTTCAGCAGTTTCCTCACATTTGGGAGGAGTCTACGACTAACTAGTGGGTACCCTCCATCATCTGGAAGGGGCACTGGATAGAATTTCCCTCTCCCCTGACTCATCCCTTCATTGCTTTCCCAGTTCCCAAGACCGAACAGAGGTACACCCTTCTAACCACATTGAAGACAATATGCTAAGGACTGCACTGTGAACTACACATTATGAATGCTTGAAACTTTTTTTGTGGTTGTTGGGCCCCATTCAGATAACATGAAATTTGGGAAAGTGATGAAAACGGTGAATTTCTCAACCAACCTTTTTTTGCAATGTCTTTGAAGCTGAGGAAAAAGAATACAATTTGTTCTAAAACTTGTGCGATGATAAGAAAACCCAGGAAGGGCAGCACTAATGGGGCCTAATGTTCCTTCAAACAGATGCATCAGACCTTTATTGCTTAAGCATAATTTCCATTGTTAAACTGGGAAAGTGGTGTGGTTCTAAAAGGGGCTTGCTCTGCTTTCTCTCAAGGAAAGCTGGCAGGTAGTGTCCTGCTTCTTTCTTGGCAACTCTTGCTGAGCTCTTTGCATGTTTTCAGCTCTACTTCGTTGATTTATTCCATGAGTGTTAAGGGGTCCACCCATACAGAGAGATGCAAGATTAAGGCCTTAATTATCTTAGGTGAAATGCTTTGATTCATTTACCAAAATTGCCTTCCAGAAATGTTAGAGCATTTACAGAATTACTTAATAAGGTATTAATTGACTTTTGCACATTTATTTTAAATGTCAAAACCAACAATGTAGGTCAGAGGGAGGAGAAAAGGGAAAGGATTCATATGCCATGCATGTGTTTATGTTCTGTTGGTTATGGCTGGTTTCTGCTTTTCAATGGCATGCAAACTGCCTTCCATCTTGGAGTTTGGGGAATGTTGGAAAAGAAAGAATGTTGTTCAGCAGTGGGAGAACCTGGAGGGATTATGGAGGGAAGAAGGAACCGTGATTGCTTCACAAAAAGCCAAATTCTCCATGTCAGAAAAAAACCCCCCAATGACTGTAATTCTGCACAAAATATTGCTTTCAGCTGTGAATGGTTGTTTGAGATTGCAAAGGTGTAAAAGTTAAGAAATATAGCCTATAAGGAAAAGATTGTTAAGAGAAGCAGGGACAGAAGCAACAGGAGAAAAGGCATACAGTAACCTTCTGAGGCTACACTAAGGCTGCGGTCACACAGGAAGTTTGTTGTGACATACCAGTGTTACCTGTGCGGATTTAAAGGGCTCGATGAGACCACAACATCTGCCTTCCATGGGCCAGTTGTGGGCAGCCTATCCACCCGCATTTAAATAAAACCCACTCTTACAGCTTGTCCCATGGTTGAAGCACAACAGTAATGTGGATGTTCCCCCACTTAACAGCCACGTGGGTAACCCACCACAGGGTGTGCAGTCTGGATGAAAAGCTCAACTACACTTTAAACCAGAGCAATTTGAGGCACCACCATCCTGTGCCAGTGTGACTGCAGCCTAAGAGAGCAGTCCTAAAATGCTACCATTACTGGCATTCTGCAATATGACATCATCAGGCCCCACCCTGTGACATCATCGAGCCCCACCCTAGGAGTCTCAGGTTTGACATACTGGGGTTTTGGCAAGCTTATGCTTAAATTTTAAAACAAAATGGCAATTCCAGTCCCCTTCCCCCTTCCCCAGTTGTTGTTGGGTTGCCATCAGTTACATCAGCTATTCTAAACCAGGACTACAATTGTTTGAGTTAGGATTGCTTTGGTACGGATGTGCAAATTGGGTGGCAATAAAAATCAGGCTTCACATTTTCATCCTATATACAAAAGAGATAATAACAACTAACCTGACATTTTGCTTATGCTTCTGTAGAGTATGTCTTTAATATGAGGGCTACTTCTTAACATTTAAAGGAACTTTGACAGCTAAGTAATCCTTTCATCATTTAAGTATAACAAGATTTTACTATTAAGTACGTGGGCTGGAAATGGAGTGCTTTTTTCATTCTCACTATAAACAGTTATGCCGGATTTATAATCCTGCTGTCAGATTGCTCACTGTTTGATATTAATCAGCAGGTTTATGAAAGGTGCAATAGACCACAGAAGTGAACAGTGAAGAAGTTATAAATGCTACCTCCATAAAATAAGTGACTGCTGCTATAATCTTCTGATGCTTATTCTAGAGACATTCCCTTGATTTCAGTGGGGTTTCTGAAGTAGAGCTCCAGACATTTACCAGGATTTCATTCTATTTCTAATATTAAAACACTTTCAATGATCTTGAGCCTGTATTTATATGGAAAAGGTAAGAAGCAACCAATCGGTCTCAACTTGGATGCAGCAGAAGTGCAAGCTATGATTAATCTGCCCACATTTTGAAGTCACAGCCTTGGCCTACCTTCTTTTGCTCCACTGGCTCCTGAAACCTATTATTTTCAAACCAACCAATTAGGAAGTATGGCTGGAAAGTGGCCTTGAAGTCCATATAAATAGCTCTTAGGATCCCAGGGAACATGGATGTCACAATGACAACAATTCCCTTTTCAATCATTACATATGAGGAGAACATGCTACATGGATTTTACCGGGTTCTGGTACACTTGTGCCATGGTTGAATACATGCATTTTGCTCCATTTAGAAAATCCTGTGTAGTGCATGCTCCTGAGGCTAGTGCTGGCTAATTGCCAGAGGGTTGTTGTGGTAGCAAACAAGGTAATTGAGCTGGACTATAAGAGCACTGGGAACTTAACATAAACAAATGATGGCTTTGCAAAATCTCTATGGTTCTCTTTTGTTTTCTCTGATGACAATAATTTAAGAGAGGGTTGCTCGTGGTGGGTAGACATTTCTGACAATAATTTTGGGCTATGGTTGTTCCTCCTGGCAACCGGTAGGGGATGGGGGGAGTTACCAGAAGAGAGAGGAAGGCCCAGGCAATGTGGAGACATTACTTCCAGTGCACACAGGAAGTGATGTCATCTAGCTGTGACATTTTGACAGTGCTCTGGTATTTGGGCAATACCCCCCCCCATGTTTTTTTCCAATGAAAGCAATGGTTGTTTGTCTGTGACAGGCATAACCTATCAGAAAATTAAAATAAGGCTGTGGTCACACAAACAGTTTGCAGCGATATAGTAGCATTACCTTTGTGGATTTAAAGAGCATGATCAGACCACATCTGCCTTCTGTACCCCAGTCGTTGGCATCTTGTGTTACTACACTTTGGAAATGGAGTAATCAGGCACTGGTGAAAATTTGATATTAAGGGATGCCGGCTCTTTCACCCTGCATTTCCTGACATCTGAGCCCCCTTGTTGCAAAGTCAAGCCATTTAGGAAATCTGAACATTCCCTTCCATTTCTGCCTCCTTTGGTTTGTTTGTTTTTTATCAGGTAGCTTATGTGTGCATATGCACAGAATTGCCCCTGGTGTTGTCAGTCACTGCAACCAAGTAGTCATTCTGGATTGGGAGTCCCTGGGGGAGTTGATTTCAAGTAACAAATCCCTCCCAAAAAACCTCTCTTTTGTTTCTGCATCAGAGTCTGAGAGCATCCTATGACTAACCCAAGGGTAAATGCACTGACATCAATGGGACTACTCTCATGTAAATCTGCACGCACCCCCCCCCTGTATTCCACGGAACAGAGACCAAGAAAAGGAGGCTGAAAGGGGCTGGAGTACTTGGCAGAGAGACTGAGGAGCTGTCAAAAAGGACCCAGAACTTCGAATACATGCTTACGCACATGGGTGAAACACAAAAAAGAAGAAAAATGCCGCAACATTCTGAATGATGGACAATGGGGCAAGCGCACAGTTAAGCCAGTTCAGGGTGGGATGTCTGATCAAAACTTCCTGCAAGTATTTAAACCACCACAAATAGAGGTGCAGCCAGACTGCGCCAAGCCTCCAGTGTGACCACAGCCTAGGAATCCTAAAATAGGCCACCAGCTTTAGGATGATAATGGGACTAGTAGGGCTGCCAAGTCCAACTTGGGAAATATCTGGGGACTTTGGGGGTGGAGCCAGGAGACTTTGGGGGTGGAGCCAGGAGAAAGGAAGTGACATCATTTTGTGATGTCACATCCTGTGATGTTGCTTCCACATGCTGACACATGAACTCATGAAGTTTCCTAATACTGAATCAGGCCATTGGTCCATCAAGGTCAGTATTGACTACTCAGACTGGTATTGGCTCTCCAGGGTCTCAGGCTGAGATCTTTAATGTCACCTATTACCTGATCCTTTTTTAGCTGAAGAGGCTGATACCTCCTGCATGTCAAGCAGATGCTCTATCACTGAGCAACGGCCCTACTGAATCCTTCCTCATCTCGGCAGAATATGAAGCACTAAGTGCTACACAAGTGCTAAATATGATTTTCATATCATAAGATCAGGAGAGAAGCCACAGTGGATCAGCCCATCCAGTACAGCCCATCCAGTACAACACTCTGTGTCACAACAGTGGCCAAAAATACCAGGTGCCCTCAGGAGGTCCAGCAGCGGGGCCAGAACTCCAGAAGCCCTCCCACTGTTGCCCCCCAAGCACCAAGAATTCAGAGCCTCACTGCCCCAGACAAAGGGTTCCATTTAGACCTTGTGGCTAATAATAGCCACTGATAGACCTCTGCTGGATGGGGACAGAGAGAGACAGACAAACAGACAGACAGACAGAAAAAAGAAAGAAAGGGGGAGAGAGAGAAGGAAAAAAAACTGGCAGAGGCACTTACTTCCATTTAGACCTTGTGGCTATAATAGCCACTGATAGACCTCTGCTGGATGGGGACAGAGAGAGAGACAGACAGACAGACAGACAGAAAAAAGAAAGAGGGAGAGAGAATGAAAAGAGCTGGAAGAGAAACTCACCTTGCCAGCCACATGCAAAAGCAGCTCCTTCAGTCCCTCCTTAATCTCTGGGCGGACCTCTCTTGCTGTGGAAGAAGCTCTCTTGCTGACTTCTTAAAGGGGAAATGTCTGGCGAGGCTTTTTACTGCAGGGCAGGCTCTCTGCAGACATTTCCCTTTTAAGGCAGCCATTTTGTCCCCCCGGTGGCCAACTTTGGAAAAGCGGGAGATAAGCACTAAAAATCAGTGTTTCCCCCGCCCTACCGGGGGACTTGGCAGCCCTAGGGACTAGCAGTGTCAAAAATAAAGTGAATTGGCACAGCCTGGTCCAGATTAGTTCCAGAAAATCCCTGTGGTATTTTCTATGGAAGCAAAGGTTTACTCATGAGAAGCCAGGAAGGTGCAGGCAACACAGTCAAGAAGGGTGGGAAAATATCCCTTTTGTTACAAAACAAAAGGGGTTGAACAAATTTCCTGACTTATCAGATCCTGTGTGGTGTAATGGTTAGAACATCAGACTAGAATGTATGAGACCTGGGTTTGAATCCCCACTCTGCCATGGAAGGTTGCTGGCTGAGCTTGGGCCACTCACAGGCCGCGGTCACAAGGCCCCTTTAAATCCGGGAGGGCTCCCGGATTTAAAGGGGCCACATTTTTCTGCCGCGTGTTGGGATGTCTATACATCCCAACTAGTGTTCCCTCTAAGCTGAGTTAGTGTGAGCTAGCTCACAGTTTTTCAGCCTCCGGCTCACACATTTTTGTCTCTGCTCAGGAAGGATGGCTCCAGAGCAAACTAATTTATGCAGTTGCCAAATCGCTCGCTCACAACTCTAATGCCAGTAACTCACAAAGTAGAGTTTTTGCTCACAAGACTCCACAGCTTAGAGGGAACATTGATCCCAACCCCTGCGGCAGCGTTGGTGGCCGCGCCGGTGGAGAAAGCGGCGGTCGCGGCTGCTTCAGAGGCAGCCGCGGCGGGAACGACGGCTGCGGCGGTGGCGGAAGTGTCGGCCGCGGCGGCGGAAACGACAGTGGCGGCCGCGGCGGTGGCTGCCGCTGAAGAGGCGGCGGCCGCGGTGAGAACAGCAGCCGCGGCCACGGCGGAGGCAGCCCCAGCAGCGGGAGAGGCGGCGGTGGCGGCCAAGGACCGCCAGCCGCCTGGGTGAGTTGGGGTTCCCCCCCCCTTTTACACTTGGGCGCATGAGTGGCCATGCGCCCAAGTGTAAAAAGGGGGGGGAAATGGCGGGGGGAGGCCATCTGGACAGCCCTACTCTCGCAATGCTTGCGAGAGAGGGCTGTCCAGATAACCTCCAATGCGGGTTCCTCCCGCGACTTCCGGGAAAACAGTAGTTTTTCCCGGGGTCGGTAAAAGCGGGAGCAACCCGCATTGGAGCCCACTTCGCTGCGGGACTCACTGCGGGCTTATGTAGATGGCCCCTTTAAATGCGGGAGGAAGCAGCCCTTCCTCCCGCATTAAGGGGCCGTGTGACCGCGGCCACATGCTCTCAGCCACACCTACTTCACAGGGTTGATGTGAGATAAAATGGAGGAGAGGAAGACAATATAAGCTGCTTTGGGACCCCATTGTGGAGAAAGGCAAGGATAAGGATGGTGGAACATATCTCCTCTTTTACAAAAACAAAAACGGGGATTAAGAACCTCCTTAAACTATCAGAGGCATAGTGCTCTAGTGCTTAGAGTGCCTTATTGGGATCTCAGAAACCCAGATGTGAATTTGCAATCTGCTGTGGAGGTTTGCCAGGTGACCTTGAGCCAGCCACACATTCTCAGCCTAACCTACCTCACAGAGCTGTTATGAGTATAAAATAGAGAAGGGGAGAATGTTATAAGCTGCTTTGTGTCCCCATTGGAGAGGGAATCGGGGTAAAAATGAAGTAAAGCTATAATAATAAAAAAGTTATTGTATGTCTGTCCATCTATCTTTTGTGGCAGACATGACTCACTGGAAAATAAAACTAGGCATTTGAGAACTGGGGCCACCAACTTCAGGATGATCGTAAGAGCTGCAGTGCCAAAAATGAAACAAATTGGAACCCTCTGGTCCACATTATCTCTTGCTGGGTAAACTTGGGCCAGTCACACACTCTCATCTAAATCTACCTCACCGGGTTGTTGTTCTGAGGACAAAAGAGAGGAGAGGAGAATAATATAAGCCTCTCTGGGCCTGCATTTGGGAAAAAGGCAGCAGGGATGAGGGAGTAGACAATACTCCTTGCTTTACAAAAAAAAAAAAGGAGGGGTTAAGAATTTCCCTGAGCAATCAGAGCCAGTGTGGTGTAGTGGTTAGAATGCTGGACGAGGATCAAGGAGATCCAGGGCTGAATCCCCAATCTGCCATGGAGGCTTGCTGGGTGACCAGCCACACATTCTTGGCTTAACCTACCTCACAGCAATGTTGTGAGAATAAAATGGAGGTGAGCAGGACACTGTAAGTCTAGTGTCTTTTGAAGCATCTTTATGGGAGGTATGCAAAAATTAGAGAATACTGCATTGTCAGAAGCAACTTTAATGCCTCACATCAAGAAATTATACAACCTTTTGGTATTTCATTGATTAACATGGGTACTTTTAAAATATTTGCACCCCTCTGATTCTCAGCACCATCACTTGAAATATGATTCCTGGGCCCCACGCCATCATCTTTGGAGGTGGCAGAAAGTGCTAGTAAGTTGTGGTCAATTTAAATTGGTCCCATAGAGTTTTCAAAAGAGATGGTTTTCTATTGCTTGCCTCTGTGTAGCAGCCCTGGACTTTCTTGGTGCTCTCCCATCCAGCTACTAACCAGGGCCTCCCTTGCTTAGCTTCTGATTAAATTGGGCTAGTCTAGGCTATCAAGGCTCTTCTCCGCCCAGTATATGTATGGTATATTCATATATTCTGAGTAATCTGTTCTGGCCTGAATTATAAAAAGAAAGTATTGGGACCTTTAAAGAGACAGTAAAAACGTATTTGGCCCATTATGAATAATTCACAGCTAGAGATGAAAACCTTAACAGCTGCATCATGTGAAATGGTAGGCTGTGCGCCATGTATATTAACATGAATGTAATAGTGACTGTGGAGACAAATCCTCCCTCTCTTTCCTCAGAGATATAACTTCTAGACACCCAGGAAGGAGACAGAAAGCGGTGTGTGTGTGTCACAACTTGCACTTAAAAAGGCATCCCCCAAATCTTCCCCAAAGGCAAAGTAGATCAGTGATATACCAAAGACACCAGGAACCCCAAATATGAGACAAATATCAGATGATATACGATCCTATGTAAGTGCAATTTTGCATACTATTGAATAGATAACATGTAATTCAATGATACATATGTTTTTGTTTAGGTTTTTTTTAAATAGACTTCCCTTAATTCTGATCACAAAGAACTCCCTGCAAATGAGTATAACAAATAATATTTTGTTACTTAGAAAAGATCAAAGTTTTAATATGTTCAGGAAACATGTGTGATCCACTTGGTGATAAAGTGTTGTAAAAATCCAAGGAGAATGGATTGCAGATAATTCTTTCCTTCCTGTTCATTGTTGCTGGCTTTTCCACAGGTAAGCAAAAGATTCAGTACAGTTTCAAAATGGCACATCTTACTTGGAAGTCATTACATACATGCACCAAAAACTTCAGGGAGGTCATCATATGTGACCTCTTCTAAGTTACATTGTACTTTCTACATGGAAACACCTTCCGAGTTGTAGTTTTATACTGTCCACTCTAGAAGACCATTTGCATTCTCACAGAACAGATAATGAAGTAAGATTCTTTTTTTGGGTTTAATAAAGGGCTGCAGCTTTATTAATTCACAATGGATATACAGTTGGGGGGGGGGGAGTGTCAACTTACATAACTCTACAGCTCTCCAATTTTCTGTCGCCCTTCAGCTTTTCAACATGTCCCTCTGTTTCCCTACTGGTAGCCCTCACAGTCTCTCCATTTTCCATGCTTTCTTCCTCCCTCTCCCTTCACTTTTTTTTCTGTCCACCCTGCTTTCTGGCTTCCCTCATACTTTCTTATCTACCCTGAAAGCACATGTGCCCTTTCCTTGCTCCCTTCTCTTCCTCCCAATACCTTTATATGTCCTCCAGTCATCAGCTTTCCCTCCTCTCTTCACCCAGCAGTCTCTCCCCTTTTTTTTCTCCCACATACCTACCTTTTCTGTTCTCCCCTTTCAGCACCTGCTTTGTTGCTCTCTTTCTTCTGCTTGGTTTACTCCCATCTGTTTTTCATTTTCCCCAGTTATCTTCCCCCAATTTTGCCTGACAGAAACTAAGGCTTGAAAGGCTCAGCAATAGTGGTGGTTGCTTAGCAACCCACAACGTGGCCACAGAGACCCCATAGTATACTTTTGTGAGGTACCAGTGGGCAGTCAGCTTTTAAACCTACAGATATTGCTCCTGTTATGTTGGGATTTTTAACAGCCAATGTACTGGGACTTCCTTCAGGTTGTCTCCAGCCTGTATAGTTAAAATTGGGAATTAGTAGACAGGCAGAGAAGCACCACCTGAATTACTGAATTGTTTTAAAGAGCAATCCAGTGTACAGCAGATTACAATAAACCACCCTCAAGGTTAATGTGGCATGGATAAGTGTGGCCAGTCTGGCTGAGTCTCCATAGATCCACAGAATATTTGTACTCCATTCCTGGGCTTCTGTCGTTAAAATAGTGGCAGAAAACAAAGTAATCAAAAGGACCATACAGGATGGCAGCAGCAGGTTCAGAAGCCCCTTCCCCTTTCTTGGTAGGTACCCTCACCTAAACATTGAGCAAAGTCTTCTAAAGGTACTTCGCCTTCTCCAACAGAAGTTGCTCTTTCCTAAGGTCAAATTGGATGTGAGATAGACTAATCCTAACACAATCACCAGCTACATAGGAAGACATTTGTGTGACTTTGCAGAATTTAAATATGCTGCTGGCCAGCCAGGTAGTCCTGAGATTTCCATGTGATGGTCCTTTTAGTCAAATGTTCTATTTCATATATTAATATGTACTTCCCTAACTTCTTAGGAGAGGTCTGTACCATTTCAGAGACTCCCTTCTGATATGGCTCTTAAAATATCCTCTAGACGTTGTCACTAGAATCTCAGATTTAATTAATTTGCTTCTTGATTAGGATGAGTTTTAGAACACTTGAAGAGTGGAGTGGGTTTTTTTTTTTTTGTAAAAGATGCTAATGAATAATTTTGACTGACTATATGAAACGTCTTCATGTAGCCTTAACACAGATAGCAATGATCTGTCTTGAGGCATTATTATCCTTATTAACAAGTACTGGCAGCTTGCCAGCCTCAGATCCCCCCTCCCCTTATACCTTATTATTAATTTGATACCATTGCTGAGCAAATAGTTCACAGCATATAATTTGACAAAATGACTATTTTCCCCCATTTTACGTTTGATATTTCTGTCAATCAATGTTTTGCTGACTGTGCTTGTGAGCTTAATTTGTTTGGGGGTTTTTTGGTACTGACTTGGGAAAGTCAGTACTTTCAGTTTCAGTTTTCAGTCTCAAAATGCTTTCTAGCAGTGACTGCGTGCATCATGTGATATTCTGGGTCCTGATTGGACAATGTTTCTTTAATAAGCTGGAAAGAAGAATATGAAATAAAAAAGGGACAAAGAACATGAACCATTTAAACAATGGTAGTTACCTAAAAAAATCCAGAGAATAGAGTGGGGTTATGGGTTTAGGAATAAAAAATGGAAAATTATTTACATTTTGAGTGGCAAGATTTCCCCTAAAGCATTACCACTGTAAACTAGGCTTCTGCAATCAATAATACTTCTCAACTGACTATAGAGTTTAAATTAAATTTTCTCCGGTAACATTCAGAGCAGGGCTCATTTCGTAGCAGGAGCTTCTCTGCATATTAGGCCACACACCTCTGATGTAGTCAATCCTCCAAGAGCTTACAGTAGCCCTATAAGAAGAGCTCTGTAAGCTCTTGGAGGATTGGCTACATTAGGGAAATGTGGCCTAATATGCAAAGGAGCTCCTGCTACAAAATGAGCCCTGATTCAGAGTAATTATCTTGCTCCCTGTATGGATGCAGTTGTACAGAGAGTAACAGAATTTCTTCCTGGATATTCCCTCCCCCCCAATATTGTTTTGTTTGTCATCAAGTCACAACTGACTTATGGCGACCCCATAGAGTTTTCAAGGCAAGGGACGTTCAGAGGTGGTTTGCCATTGCCTGCCTCCACATCATGACCCTGATATTCCTTGGAAATCTCCCATCCAAATATTATCCAGGGTCGACCCTAGGGCTGCCAAGTCAGCCTGGCAGGTGGGGGATCCCCCGCTAAAGGGGTTCCCGATCCACCGGCCAGCATTTGGCCAGCAGGGGGAACCCCACCCCAACGTTGTCCAGCAAGGACGATGTAATGACATCACAGGAAGTGACGCAGCACGTTGGGGGTGTTGCCAGGGTGACGCTCTGGCAACGCCCCCAACATGCTGCATCACTTCCGGTGACATCGATTGGCGCTCGCGCTTCACGCGCGTGCCAGAAGAAACTCCCGGCGGCAGGAGAACTCACCCCCGCCGGTGAGTTTTCAATACTTGGCAGCCCTAGTCGACCCAAACTAGCCTGGGCTACTCAGGTTCGGGCTTGTATTATACAACTTCTTTTATCTCAAAGACTGAAGGTGGAAACTCATTGCATTTTCATGATATAAGAACAAAGCTACAGAAGAAACATTCATCTTTGAAATTCAAGATTTGTTTTAGTATCTCACATTCTGGAACTGAAATGTGTACAGTTTTCTTGTGAAAACCAACAAGCAGTAAGGGAATACTTCCAAAATCAGTAAGGCAGAAAGCAAGGGCATTATAGAAGCAGAACACAGCACCTAACAGAAGTGCCTGATTTCTCAGCCATTTCCGTGTTTATTCTTGCTCATCAGACAAGATATATACTGCTGTGAAATCCAGATTTGGAAATTGTATTAGATCCTATTTAGGTAGGCCAACAAAGTAAAAGGAATCATATAAGATAAGGTTCCTAGTATGAATACACAGATATGCATCAACATTAGAAATGAACGAGTCATCTTAATGTTAAAATCTAGAATCAGAAAAGAACTTGCAGAAGAATGAGGAACACCTTCTATTCCTGGACACTCGTTCCAACATCCTTTACAAAGAGTAGTAAAGAAAATCTATTCAAGTTTCTTATTTTGATCACCACTTCCCTGCCTAATTTGCAAAGTGTTGAGCTTGTTTGTGCTTTGAAAAGGTCATTGTACCATCTTGCCAACTCTTATTACATCATCTTCTAGTCTGGTCACACAGTTGAATTTGTGGTATCACATTAAATCTCACTACAGCAAACTGTGATATCATTAAGGGCTGAGATGTTCCTGTTTTCTGAAGCAGAAGGTATAGCTGAGGTGTTTGAAGAGAAAATTCCTCTTCACACATATATTATCTGAAAGACAGTTGTGCGGAAGCACAGCAAATGATTGACCAGTTAGTTACACTTCTGTAGCATAGGTATTTTGTTTCTTTAACTTTATAGTCAGTGTGAATTTTCCTGTCATGATAGTTTCACTTGCTGAAATGTCAGTGCAGTCTCAGCTATTTATTTATTTATTTATTTGGTTCTTCAAGGTTAAGAATATGAATGCTTGGGTATATTTATTGAAAGGTTAGAAAGTATCCTCAGCTGTTGACTAGTGTAGAATTTATTTTAGGAGCAAACATAAACACGAAGAAACCATAATCTTGGTGTAATGTAGGAATCTAATTAAGACTAATGAGGCAACATTAAATTTAATGTATGATACATTTTATAAGCCTTACCATTAGAGCTGCAGCAAGCTGTTCATCTAAGCAGCAAACTTTACAGAATAAGCCCCTAAAGACATTCTTAAACAACCTAGGCTCAGTCCCCTGTTTGGCCCTTGTGTTATATGTGTCAGGTATGCTGCAATCGAAGTACGAATAAGAATGTGGAATTGCATGAAACTCTGTAATCATACTTAATGGTCTCTAAAGTCCAGTTTATGTATTACCTGAAAGGCATGGTTGTGGCTTTCCCATGGACAGATACTATGAGATAATAGATCACATGAGATGGTTAGATGGAGAAAGTTCCCAAATTAATCAAACCTTACAACACAAGAAAAACTCTGCTGGGCCAGACCAATGGTCCATTCAGTCCAGCTTCTTGTTTCCCACTACTGCCAAGAGAAATGCCTTTGTTCCTTTTTCTCTCAGCAATGGGTATTCAGAGGTATGTTGTCTCTCTGGAGATGATGGCATCCACATGAGAACTTGCACATGAACTGGTCATCTCACATGGTTCCACTATCTGTGTGTTGCTATGGCAGAAATCATACTGCTTATGTAATGAATGAAACAGCTATCCATTAATCAATATAAGTAAATTAATAAATGTTGTGTGTCTGAAGAACAATAGGAACAAAAGAAATAGGTTCTAGTTTCTATCCAAAATGTTTTCCTTTGTATTGCAAAGTGACATATACCTTCACTAATGTAAACTACTTGTAGTGACAGTGTAATTGAATACACAATTGGCTAGTCTTTTACCATACCTGAATGTATGTAGTACTTAGTCCTGCTGAAATACTGAAATATCCTTCAAGCCTCCTTATCTATAGGAGTTTTTTCCTAACTTCAGTTATTGTGTGCTTGTTGTTTGTTGTTGTATGTTTCTTGTGGAGAGAACAGTAGCTTATGTGAAATACTGAGAAACAAGATAGTTAATCTCTTTGTATCCTTGGATACAATTATATTTCTGTGAAAGCTTCAATGGGTTCAACAGAAGGAAGAGCTAAGCATATGCTTAAATATTTTGTGAGGAAATAATCAGGATAATAGTGCTTAATTTTGGCCAGGCCACACTATTTATTTATATTTATAATCCAACATGTTGCTTTGCCTGAATAAATATATAAGTAATAAAAATCTATAATACTAGGAATAAGGCATGTTGTGGAAATAAATACAATGGGCTCTAGCAGGGCTCATTTCGTAGCAGGAGCTCCTCTGCATATTAGGCCACGCACCCCTGATGTAGCCAATCCTCCAAGAGCTTACAGTAGCCCCTGTAAGAAGAGCACTGTAAGCTCTCGGAGGATTGGCTACATTACGGGTGTGTGGCCTAATATGCAAAGGAGCTCCTGCTACAAAATGAGCCCTGGGCTCTAGAAAGAGGCTCTGGGTAAGTGCCTCGGCCTTGGGCACTCAGCATCAATTTGCTGTGGCAACTTCAGCAGGGTATAATGACACAGAGAAGAAGAAGAAGAAGAGATTGGATTTATACCCCACCCTTCACTACCCAAGAGGTCTCAGAGCAGCTTACAATCTCCTTTCCCTTCCCCTCCCCACAACAGACAGGCTGTGAGGTGGGTGGGGCTGAGGAGCTCTGACAGAAACTGCTCTTTTTCAAGAACAGCTGGGACAGAACTACGGCTTGCCCAAGATCATCCAGCAGGTGCAAGTGGAGGAGTGGGGAATCAAATCTGGTTCTCCCAGATTAGAGTTCGCACACTTAACCACTACACCAAACTACACTCCACCATTTTCTCCAGGGAAACTGATCTCTGCCACCTGAAGAGCAGTTGTTATTCTGAGTGATCTCCAGTCCTCCCCTGGAGATTGGCAAGAATGGTTCCCCAGGATGAAATGGCTGTTTTGGAGGGTGGAGTCTATAGCACTGTACCTGTCTGAGGTCCCACCCCTCCTCAAACCTCACCCTCTCCAGGCTCCACCCCACAAATCTCCAGGAATTTCCCAACCTGGAGGTGGCAACCCTATCTCCCTCCCAGCCAGCCATTAACCTACCTTTTTTTGCCCCTCTGCCTTCAGCTTTCCATCTCTACCCTCCAAGAGAACAGTTGTAATTCTGAGTGATCTCCAGCCCCCACCTGGAGATTGGCAACAATGGTCCCCAGGAAGAAATGGCTGGTTTAGAGGGTGAAATTTATGGCATTGTACCTGTCTGAGGTCCCACCACTCCTCAAACCACACCCTCTCCAGGCTCCATCCCTCTCCAGGAATTTCCCAACCTGGAGTTGGCAATCCTATCTCCTTTCCAGCCAAGCATCAACCTGCTGTTTTTTGCCTCTCTGATTTCAGCTTTCCATCTCTTCCCCCCTCCCTTCTTGAGAGCAGTTGTAATTCTGAATGATTTTCAGCCCTCACCTGGAGATTGGCAACAATGGTTCCCAATAGAGATTGGCTGGTTTGGAGGGTGGAGTATGACATTGTACCTGTCTGAGGTCCCACCCCTTCTCAAACCTCACCCTCTCCAGGCTTCATCCCTCAAATCTCCAAGAATTCCCCTCCTGAAGTTGGCCACTCTATCTCCTTCCCGGCCAATTATCAACCTGCCTTTATTTCCCCTTCACTCTTCAGCTTTCCATCTCCCCCACACACCTGCAGCCTATACTGTGCTCTGAACCCCTGACTGCTACATCACATTGGCTGTCATAGGGGGGCCATCTCAGCAGGGTATAAGGACAGAGAGTCCACCATTTTCTCCAGGGGAACTGATCTCTACCATTTGGAGAGCAGTTGTAATTCTGAGTGATCTCCAGCCCTCACCTGGAGATTGGCAACAATTGTTCCCCAGGAAGAAAAGTACAGTCTTTCTTCGCAGTGGGCACCAAAGCAGTTCACATCATTCTCCTCTCTCCCTGTTGATCTGCACAATAACCCTGTGAGGTAGCTGAGGCTGAAAGTCTGTGACTGGTCCAAAATCACCCACTCAATTTCCACAGCAAGAAACTGGTTCTGGCAGACCCTGCTTTGAAGAGCTAACTGCTAAGCCACACTGGCTGTGGTATCACCTGGTATCACAACTGAACTCCAGACAACAAATCTCTCTCCCCCTGGAGAAAATAACTGCTTTGGAGCATAGATTCTATGGCATTCTATTCAGCTGAGGTCTCTCCCCTCCTCAAAAACTGGCTTCCGTAGACTCCACCACAAAATCTCCAGGAATTTCCTAACCTGGAGCTGGCAACCCTAGTCAGGACTGGCCCCAATGAGTTCCCCACAAAGGCCAAAGTAGGCCTGGAAAGGGCCTCATGCCTTTGCCTTTTTACTGAAAGAACTAAGGTTGGTTGCCTAGCAATAGCCACTGAGGGGAAAGTGAGCTGCACAGCAGGAGAAGAAAATAATGGTTTGACAGTTGCTGGCCCACGTCAGTAGCCAGCCAGCCATGAAGGAGCCAAGCAGGAACGACAGCCATTTTGGCAGTTTATTCTGACAGGGAACAATGGCCAGGCTGGCAGTGGGTGGGAGAGAGGAGTGGACCCAGCACTCAGCCAATGGCATGCGAGTACTCTTGAGTGGCAGTTGATGGGCTAATGGCTGATGGCGTGCACAGCACAGCCAGTGGGAGAGCTGGAAATTGCCAATATGTTAGGGCTTTTATATCTATCAGATTATATAAATGCTGTATATATAATACTAATGTTTGCTGAGTCTGGACTGCAAACCATTATGCAATATTTATCTGTGTCCTGATTGCATAATGTTCCCTTTATAAGTGAGAAGGAGGACATCAAAGGTCTCTTGTAGAACTTATAGAATGTCTTCAGACTTGTTCTCACATTATTCATACAGTGAATCTCCAGAGAACGAAAACCTCACAATTTATGAAGCAGCCTTTCAGAATGCCACATTATTCAACTTGATTGGGGGGGAGGGGGGGTTAATCAAGAAGGTGTTCTGAGCTGAACCTCTACTAAAGATATTTAAGAATCCTTACCTTAGAATCAGCCCCTTAGAATTGGAAACTTTTAGAACTTTATTGAAAAAAAGCAGAATTTATGCTACTATATATGATGGAGCACAATATTAGCCTGCAAATAATTCTTGTTAAGATGTGGAACACCGGATTTGCAGGCTATGGAAGGGGCTTTTCACTGTCGTGTGGCCTAGTCTTTGAAAGGACTAAAAGGCAATTGGCCAGCAAGCCATCAGAAGGACCATTCCTTCCTTAATCTCCTTTTTCTGCCAACTGTGCAATATTTGGATGCTAATTGTAATAAAATTATTTCACAATCCCATAAGACATTCAAGGCCATGATCCATCTCCACGAGAACAGTTGTGCACGTGAGAGAGAGAATGGACACAGGACTTTGTCCTCAGTTGCTTCTCTGTTGCATGGGCATTGCAACAACTCTAGTATTATTTTTAACATTGCACATGTGTCTTTTCTCATAGATTCAATCAGTAATCTTTCTTTTCCCCCAGGTCCCAGCCTAAAAGATATCTATATATCCCTGTTGAGTCTAGTGTGATGATCTGCTATATGTGTGCTGCTGTACCCACAGGGAGACAAATTGTCTTCACTTTGAACAATAAAAATACGTAAGTTTAACCATATGAGAAAGAAGTTTCCACTTCCACATAATCTGTGGAAGCTTTTTTGAGATTCCTTTGGTAGAATGGTGCATATCTTTTTAATTAAGCACAGGAGTATATTGCTACTTCTGCTCTTTCTTTGGTAACTCCTTCCTTTCCAAGGCATACTGGACTTATCATTCCCACAGATAGAAACAGATTTTATTGCAGCTGATTCTGGCCACAGTTAATGACTGATCTAATAGCCTATGCCAGTGTCAGAAACACTAAAATTATTCTTGTTCTGAGTTTTCCCTTTATAGGCTGCCCCCTTAAATACCAAGAAACATTTATGATCTGTGTGGACTGTGAGATACTGGGCAATTTTGGCTTTGCTAATGGAATGGATTTTCCATGGGGAACATATACTATGTTCCTGTAATCTTTATTACTCTGTGGCTGATTTCTTCACCCAAAACCAGTTTGATCCAATTTGAAAGCACAGCACATTCATAAAAGGAACACTATTCAAAACACTTGAAAGTTTTGTTCAAATTGATTTTTCTCTCTGAATCTAACCTTTCTCATTCCTCATTACTCTCTCCCTATAGTACATGTGTACATGTTGAGCACTTCCCCCAACAATATACTAAGGGTTTTGCACTGATTGTTAGTCACCAGGAGGCAACATGAGGTGGCAACACTGTAAAATGGATGGCTCATTTGTGGGTAATAAAAGCAGCAAAACCTGGCCACTCACATGGGAAGGGCTGAGGCTTAGTGGAAGAGCCTCTGCTTTGCATGAAGAAAGTCCCAGGTTCAATCTCCGCATCTCCAATTACAAAGACCAGGTGGTAGGTGATGTGAAGGTAGGCCCCGCCTCTCACTGAGCCTGTGATGGTGGGAAGGGGCCAATTTGCTCCCTGGAAGGGCGAAGATCAGGGGTCATTTCAAGCAGGAGCTCGGGGGAGCTCAACTCTGGGAGTTGGTGCCAGCCCCCCTCATGGGGGAATACCTGCTTGTGTCATGGCTGCAGCAAAATGACCCCGTCCCCTGGAAAGGCCCTTGTTCCTCCGACAAGCCTTCTGAAGGCTTCAGCCACCACTGAAGCTATCCTCCGAGAAAAATGGTATTTCTGAGGCTTGGATTAGTAGCGATCCCCTCTCTGCCAGCTTTCTTTCTTTCTTTCTTTCTTTCTTTCTTTCTTTCTTTCTTTCTTTCTTTCTTTCTTTCTTTCTTTCTTTTTTCTTCCTTCCTTCCTTCCTTCCTTTCCTTTCCTTTCCTTTCCTTTCCTTTCCTTTCCTTTCCTTTCCTTTCCTTTCTTTTCCTTTCTTTCCTCTCTCTCTCTCTTCTTTCTTTCTTGCCTTCTGACATACTTCTGGTGATGTCAGGTGGTGCAGCATATGCAAATAAGTTATGCTAATGAGTTATGCTAATGAGCTCCTGCGCCTCTTTTTCTATAAAATTACCCCTGGTGAAGATGCAGACACCGATGCTGTGATTTCAGCCCATCTCCTCATTCTAGCCCTCAGCGTGCTCAGCCCACCCTCCTGCCCTATGGCAATATAGGTTTTGTATCCGGTTGCCCTTCGGGGGGCCAGGCAGGAATTTTTCTCCCCCTCTCAGATTGGAAAGGGAAAAGGGGTGTTTTTGCCTACCTTGCACTGCTGTCAGTGGCTTTGGGGAAATTGGGTTGTGGTTGGACCCATTTGATTAAATAGGTTGGTCACTTTTGTTTGGCGGGGGTAGTGTGGTTAGAAAGGGAATATGGTGAGCACTGGGACATTTATACTGTAGTATCAAGGGGTACTCCAGGAACCGCTTTCGGGCCTTTGTGGCTCAGGGCTGGAATGGGGGTACTTACTGGGAGCATTCGGGCTTCGCTGATCCTAGCAGGCCTGGTGGCTTCTGGCCAGCCAGGAGCTCTTATGAAATGCCAGGCCGCTGTTTGAAAGCCATAAGGATGGCTTGAGATCAGGGCAGATGCCTCACCCAGGAAGATGTGCAGGTGGTCAAGAGCTGACGTCACAGTCTTTCGCATCAGTTAGCATCCCCTCACTGGAATTGTTCATTAATAGTTAATAAAGTCGCACGTTAATCCATGTTGTTGTCTGTGTCTTCATTACAACTATGGGGGCAAAGACCTCTGCCTGAGACTCTGGACAGCCACTACCAGTCTGAGTAGACAATAACTATTTTGATAGTCTGAGGGTTTGATTCAGCATAAAGCAGGTTCATGTGTTCATGTGTAACATACAATGCAGAGATCTCTGCCCATTTAGAAGACTCCCCGGGTATGCAAAAAATAATAATAATTGTTAACGGGCTTTAGAAAAGGATAAGGAAAAGCATGGACAAGAACATCCGGAAAGTCAATGGCTACAGTAGTGCAATATCCAACAATGCACGGGTGCCATTCTGGTGCTCATATTCTGCTTCCTGTTAACCAGTTAGCAAAACAGAATAATAAACCTGAATTAATACAACAAACCTAGTTCTGATTTTAACATTCTCACCCCATCCACAATAGAAATGAATCTACATGATATGACTGAAAGAAAAAGGGGGAAAAAACCACTAGATGGTCCTCCTCACGGTTTAAATAGGTAAGTGTTCCTCAGGAATAAGCCATCCTTGTTGTCTTCATCTTTCATCTTTCACTTTTAGAAACAAATCTGCCATGAAGGCACTTCAGAGTATTTTTATGTCACTCTAAAGTTAAAAGATATCTGACTTCAAGGGGGATACTGCCCAGCTTCCCAAGAAATAATAGAATTAGTCATAAGAACTATTTTTATCGAAAGTTCAACTTTATCCATGTATTTTAATGTGGGAAAAATGTGTCCTTTTCCCTCAGCTAATGTTTGATGCTTTCCAGCCCTCCTGTGAGTGTGTTTGAGTATCTTAGGGGGCTCTGGAGTGGAGGAGAACTTCCTCTTAGATTCTCTCTGTTTTCTTTCGTGAAAATGACATTCCTAAGCTGTTTCACTTTCTGACAGGAAATGGAACCTTGCCAAAAATGATTAAAGTCCAAGAAAGCATAACAGTTCCAAAGCTGCAGCAGTTCTTTAGGAGTCCCGAGTTTGACATTATGTCAAACAAATGTGAAATATTGTTTATTAAATTTGAATAATACAGGGAAAGGGGAAAATGGGCCTTGGCTTATCATGCTAAGGTTCTTTATTAAGTCTGCAAAGGACTTCCTAGCTCTAATAAATTGAATTATATTCATAAATATACATGCATGTGAACATCAAGGTTTGAATTGCAATTGAATATTGCAATACCCACATGTGTTCTCATGTTCCCATGAAGTTAGGAAAATGCATGAAAAAGAATCCTTTTGAGTTTCTTTTTTTTACCACACTTGAAGCTAAAACTACTTGCAATTGAAGCTAAAACAATGAAAGGAGAAAGCTAGCAGGGAGGTGGGGGCTTTGGAGTGTTTTGCATTAAATGCAACATATATATTAATGGAAGGGCTGTGGCTCAGTGGCAGAGCATCTGCTTGGCATGCAGAAGGTCCCAAGTTCAACTTCCAGCACCTTCAGTTAAAAGGACAAGGCTGTAATGTGAAAGACCTCTGCCTGAGACCCTGGACAGCCACTGCCAGACAATGATGACTTTGATGGACAAATGGTCTGATTCAGTACAAGGCAGCTTCATGTATTTGTGTATTTCTATGATTATCCGCCTGCTGGCTGGGAGTCATGGGTGTGCCCCTAATGGAATTAACACCCTCCTCTCAGGGAATGGGGCCAGCCCCTTGAAGCCAAAGTGGCAGACCTGAAAAAAGGTGAAACAGGCAAAGAGGTTTGTGGATGAAACCTTCAGGAATTTGGTAGAAAGATCCAACTGCTATGGTTACAGCACTTCTGCTGGTATGGAGAATGAGGGTTTTGATGACTCCAGGGTAAGGGGGACATCCTAGAAGTGGGTGATTGCTTGACTAAAAATATAGCTGGGTTTGTAATGGATCTAATGACTACATAATGACTTGTCTTCCTGGTATGAAGTTCATGAATGTCATGTCCTGTACAGTGCAGGGTAAGAGTCAGTGACTGTGGTGCACATTGGTACTAATAGCACTGGGAAGTGTAGACAGGAGACTTTGGAGGCTAAATGTAGGCTGCTTCTTCTTCTTTTTTTTGCCATCAAATCACAGCTGACTTACAGCAACCCTGTAGGGTTTTCAAGGCAAGAGATGTTCAGAGGAGGTTTGCTATTGCCTGCCTTCATGTCACAACCTTGGCATCCCTTGGAGGTCTTCCATCCAAATTCTAGCCAGGGCTGACCCTGCTTAGCTTCTGAGATCATTAAATTGAGAAGTTCTGGGAAAGCACTCACAGAAGTGTATCTGTTCCATGTGCAGGGCCGCTAAACAGATTGAGCTGAAGAGTTCAGTGTGTGGATGCAAGAGTGGTGGTCAGAAGGAAGGGCTCAAATCTGAGACATGTTTTGGGACAAGCATCACTTGTACAGCTGAAATAGAAACAGACTGCTTAACATTAGACAGACTGCAGAGTTACTTTTAAACTGACCCAGTGACAACAATCCCAAGACAAAATACTCTGAAACTCAGAATAGAACCTCTGGACAAAAATGTGGAAAACATTCTTGTTTTCAATTTTCACTCTAGGATTGTGCTATAATTTTTGAGTTAGCCAACCAATGTCCTCTGAGATTTCTCTCTCTGTGTATTTGCAAAGTGGAATAGGGACTCCTTGCCCTGTCATTCAGAAAATACAGCTATTCATGTTTACGTTTCCTACGAGCTAAATTGATTGTATGAGTCAGTCAATGTCACTGAGCACTATTTGTCACTTCATAAACAGCCACAATCTGCTGTGTCGTAAATGCAGGAGCACCAACAAATAAATCATATCAAGCAGTGGAGGTAGATAGTGTCCATTCATTCCTAATTGGTGTCTTCTACTCATATATACTCAGTTCTCCATGATTCCACTATGGATTGACACTGGAGGGGCAAAAAAAGTCCTCTCCTGTCAAAGATGCTAGAGTGTGCATCAATGTGCATCGATGTGTTCATCTCTCATATAAACTTCAAAATCTGATTGAGGGCTGCTTCACACATTTCATGCAAACATCATGGCTTTTGTTATCCTAAGTACTCTTGTCAAGAAACTGCAGTCAGTCCTGACTCACTGATAAGTGTGGCATCATTACTGAAGTATTTCCAAACTGATGATTGTCATGGATCAATGTTTATACTGGAGTATTTAGCAGACATACCTTAATATTGCAATGTGTGAAGGGCACAGTGGTAGAGTATCTGCTTCACATGCAAGAAGGTCCTGGGTTCAATCCCTGCCTTCTCCATTCAAAAGCAGTACCTCCAACTGAGATCCTGGAGAGCTGCTGCCAGTCAGAGTAGACAGTACTGATATTAAAAGAACCATGGTCTGAAGAGGCACCACATAAATTCCCTAAGTAAATAAATAATGGCCTGACTCAGTATGTAGCAGCTTCATGTGTTGATGACATGGGGCCTACTTTGGCTATTCCCAGTTAGTTAGTTATCATATTTATAATCTTTTCTTTCTTTAGAAAGCTCAAAGTGGCTCATATAGAACTCCCTTCCAAGCACTTATTAGTCTCACACTCATGTAACACCAACAAAATCACAATAATTGGAGGTCCCAATTTGTTGGACCTCAAACCTCTTGAGGGCAGCAGTGTTCTCACTGTCTCTGCCTAACAGATGGCTTGGAGGCAGGGTTTCCAGTCATGGCTGGGCAACCAGCAGGAGACAGGGGGGATCATGGGGGGAATTGCAATTCGAGTCACTTCCAGGAAAACTGAAATCACTCTAAACTCTATGGTAAAATGAAAGATTTTCTGGTGATTCTTAGAGAGAACTGACATCACTTTTGGGGTTTCCCTGTAAGTTGCATCATGCCATTTGCCCAAATGGCCATTCTTTTTAAAGTTATCCCATGGCCTCTCCATGTGGGGGTGGGAAATGGGAGCCAGGGACGGGGATCCCTCCCCACTCTTGGGGCCTGGCAACTCTGCTTGGAGAGAAGTAGTAACACCACTGTTGGCCTTCTCCCATCAAGGAGAAAGAGAAATTGCAAGAGCATAACACAGGCATGCAGTTTGTGTATGTGTCCTCTGATACCCAAAATAGGCAGTCTCTATTTAGTTTGGGGGAATTAGCTTGGAAATGGAGTAAAAGGTGGGTCTGAGATCTCCACCTATGTATATGGGGATTTGCCCCCATGAGAACTCTCAGAAATCACAAGGCTGTTATTTATGGGAAGGGTTTTCCCCCCAATTGAAACAAAAAGAAAACAAAATAAAACAAGGATGTACACAGCAAACACTTACAGGAGCTAACTAGGAAGATCAGGGAGGAATGGGGAAAGTGTTGTAGGGATGGATAATTACCAATCTTGAACAGGTCTGTGGAAGCAGCAAAGTTGAAGAGGAAATGGCCACCATTTCAGGAAGTGAGAGAGGACCCACATGCAAGTGGGGTTGTGATGGGGATCCAATAACACACATACACTGCTGGAGCAACAGGGCAACATATTTATAGGGCAAAATGTATCCTGATGCAGGTTGACTCACTGCCAGAAGACAATAAGCTGATGGTTCCACCAGAAGTAGACAAAGAGGTGGGAGAGCTTTGATGGCCCTACAAGGACCAGAAGGGAAGAGTGATAGGGAAAGTGAATAGACTTAAGCTTTGATTAATTGCCGCTTAATCAAGGGTAATGGGTGAAGGGGAAGTCAGGCTTGGGTGTGGATGGGATTAGTCTTAGTTAATCAATAGGTCCTGGGTGATCCATTGTTCTAAGTCATGCATCTCCAGGGGAAGGAGGGGGCAATAGCCAGCTAGCTGCTTTGAATAACACCTTGCATACTGTTATTCCCAGGCCTCTGCCTAACTGGCATCAATCTTGGTCCATTTTGGCCTGAGCAGTGCTCTGTGCTTAAGATATTGGGCTACTTTATAGAGGGGCGTTTCTTGCTTTTTTAGCCAATAAACTGCCCCTCAGCAGGAAGAGGGTTCTGACTGTTAACACATGGGCTCAGTGATGCAGCATAAACTTTGGATCTGGAAGATCTAGGGCTGCCAAGTCCCCCGGTAGAGCGGGGGAAACACTGATTTTTAAAGCTTTCCCCCGCTTTTCCAAGATTGGCCACCGGGGGGACAAAATGGCTGCCAGCAGGGGAACCTCGGAGCCTGCCCTGGCCAGCCTCTTGAACTTCTTAAAAGGGAAATTTCCCCTTTAAGAGCTGAGCCAGCAAGAGAGGCCCGCCCAGAGATTAAGGCGGGACTAAGCTCTTTCTACTGCGTGCAAGGTTGCTGCTGAGTAAACTGCTTGGGTAAGCTGGGGTCTGCGAGCTCTTTTCCTTCTCTGTCTCTCCCCCTCCCCCTCTTTCTTTTTTCTGTCTGTCTGTCCACTGTGGTTTTGTCAAAGGAATAAACTGTCACTTCCAAAGAGGTAAACATCACAAGGAGAGGTTGCCTGTAGAAGGTCTGGGAGTGGGATTGTTTAAAATGTCTTGTCGTGGCTGTTTGGGTCCCCCAATCCTCATTTCCCTTCTGCAAATAAAAGTTGGGATTCCTCATTTTTATGCCAATTTTCTGTTTCTTTCAACCGTGTCCCCCCCTCCGGCAGTAAAAATCTGCATTTTTAAAAGCATTTGTACATCAAGTAACCGGTATTTTAAATTAGGGATGGATCCAACTAGCTTTTCTGCTGGCGAAAAGGGGAGGACAAAGGTCCTCTTTAGCCACCAAAAAGCCTATGCTGGGGGGGGGGGGAGTAGTTATGGGACTTACATGGACAACAGCTGGGTGAAACAAGGGCCAGAAATAAAGCCTGGGAATTGGGCAAGAGTAAGTGAAAAAGCTGTCTGTCTGTCTGTCTCTCTCTCTCTCTCTGTCCCCATCCAGCAGAGGTCTATCAGTGGCTATTATTAGCCACAAGGTCTAAATGGAACCCTTTGTCTGGGGCAGTGAGGCTCTGAATTCTTGGTGCTTGGGGGGCAACAGTGGGAGGGCTTCTGGAGTTCTGGCCCCGCTGCTGGACCTCCTGAGGGCACCTGGTATTTTTGGCCACTGTTGTGACACAGAGTGTTGTACTGGATGGGCTGTACTGGATGGGCCGATCCACTGTGGCTTCTCTCCTGTTCTTATATGAAAATCATATTTAGCACTTGTGTAGCACTTAGGGCTTCATATTCTGCCGAGATGAGGAAGGATTCAGTAGGGCCATTGCTCAGTGATAGAGCATCTGCTTGACATGCAGGAGGTATCAGCCTCTTCAGCTAAAAAAGGATCAGGTAATAGGTGACATTAAAGATCTCAGCCTGAGACCCTGGAGAGCCACTACCAGTCTGAGTAGTCAATACTGACCTTGATGGTCCAATGGCCTGATTCAGTATTAGGAAACTTCATGAGTTCATGTGGAAGCATGTGGAAGCAACATCACAACATCACAAAATGATGTCACTTCCTTTCTCCTGGCTCCACCCCCAAAGTCTCCTGGCTCCACCCCCAAAGTCCCCAGATATTTCCCAAGTTGGACTTGGCAGCCCTAGGAAGATCCCCCAGTCCATTCCCTAAAATCTCTGGGATCCCAGACTCCAAATGATGGGAAAGGCCTTTCTGTGACTGAAACGCTGGATTTTTCCAATGCTACCCCAGTAATATCTCGCACATCCTATGGTGCCAGTCATGCAAGCACAAATCACGGTGCAAACTTTTCATACTGAGACATCATTTTGATATGGGGAAAATATCCACATATAAATGGAAAAGGGGAAAAAATCCACATATAAATGGAAATGGAAATATATAAATGGGAATAAAAGAGTTATTGGATACAAAAGATGCCAGACACATCAATGAAGTGAACCATGTTTATTAGCAAGGCCTTCTGAAGCAACTGATGAAAAATTAGCACCAGTTGTCAAGGAGCCAGGCAAGTCCTTTTCATGGTCCACCTGATGAGATGAGACAATTCTAAACAGAGTATATCCTGTGTCATGTCATTCCCCCATATTCATTACCACCATCAATATGTTTCAGAGGTTTCCCATTTTAACTAGGAATGGTCTAATCTTATAAAATGATTGCATGTCTGTATACACTATAATGTATATGCACATTATTTATAGAGAGATGGAAGATGATGCTATATATTTACATACGTTTTGCCAGAGAATTGACAGATTTCCAATACTGCAAGTGCTTTCTACGTAGAAGATCATTAAGGCGAAGTCGAGAAATGACCCCAGGTCTTTTCACCTTTAAAGGTAAGGTTTAATAGCTTGCTATAATTTTTAAGATTAAAGGAAAGTGATAATTTTTCTGTGTTGTTTGTTGCCTTTGTATATGACTTGCACATATCCCATTACACAGTTCCAAAGATTTAATGGCTCTCAAGATGTTAGAAGAGGGGGCAACAATTTGTGCTGATTTCCCCTCCAACTGTTAACCACTACTTTGCTCTTAGTGCTGTTCCAGAGTGTTTGTTAATCCTCAGGAACAAAATTTCAGCTAGGGCCGATTCCGCACAAGTATTTTGCTTCCCTTTCCTCCCGGGTTTAATTGGTTCGAATCAGTGTGCGTGTTTCCGCATTACAGGAATCTGACCTGGGTTGATGCCGGTTCTTCATTTCCACATCTGTCCTTGCCCTGAATCTTGAGCCCCCACCCATCTCCCCCCTCTTTTTCTTAAAAAATGTAGGCAGAGTTTTGTTATGACGTCGTGATTCAACAAAGTCATGATGGGCCAAGGTTTTTCATAATTTCTGGGAAAGTACATCATGCACCTGCCCCACCCCCCTTTTTTAACGTAGGCAGAGTTTAACATAGGCAGACCTCCATGCCGCCATTACTGCATCATGTTATCACTTTCGCCATTTGGAAATGCCTGCAAAAAGAAAAAAAAGCTTGCTCCAGGGTTGGAGGGAAAATGGAGGGTGGGAAAGGGATGGGAAATGGAGGGGGAACATGCAACACAACACATGTAACCCCTGCAAAAATTGTGTCCACACCACCACGCCACCCGCAATACATTGGCCCCGCAAAAAATGTTAACCACACAACGATGGATCAATGTCGTGTCATGTTGTTGTAATGCAATGGGGGGGGGGACAAAAAAAACCCAGCTTGCGCTGTGCCTCAAAGCCATTAATACATATTTTTATAGTGGCATGACTCAGGCACGACTTTTGGGCAAACAATGCAACACAGAAATGTGGAGACATCAACAACAAAAGTACATTTTTAAAAAGATATTTAAATGCCAGTCAACGGTGGATCAATGTCGTGTCATGTTGCTGTAATGCAACAAAAGGGGGGGGAACCCTGCTCGTGCCAGGGCAGGAAAGGGAGAGGATAGGCAGGAAAGGGGAGGGAAAGGAGAGAAAGAAGCAGAGGAGCATTAAAGGGGTGGAGCAAGAGACCCAGATTTTGGAGTTCCCCACTTGAATGCCCCGACTTTACTCCTGTGGCAACCCCCCCCCCCCCGAAAATCCCGGAAACGGATGATCTGGGGGAACCGAGGATTACATTTGGGCCAACTGCAGACCTGGAGCAACAAGTGGGGAACTGTTGCTCTACCCCGGATTTTATCGGGGAGTGACACCAGGGCAACAACTAGTGCAGAATTGACCTAAGTGGACTTTAGTGGGAAGGGAAAGCAGGAAAGCCCCACTCTGGAAAGTTCCTAGGTCAACTAAGTCCCTATAAGAATAACTAAAATAGACACCAATTTGACCAACTTAGCGTGTGGAGTACCCCTGGAAGAATGAAAACAAACTACTCAAGTGTTGTCTATCTACTGATTTCTACAAATCTTGCATTAAGCAAATACACAACAAAATCAGTATGTTAGCAAAAATAAAAAAAGAGCAGTGGTTGTTTCAGTGTGACTCATTTCAACATATCAAGGACTAGCCTATGAATAACTATGGCTGAATGTTCATAAACAAGACATTTGTAAATTTCCTCACAGTTCTTTTTTCTATCAAATGCCCCATGCCATGATTTGCTTGAAATTTACAACAAGGAGTATTTTGAGTGGTTTTATGCCTGTAAAGTTTGCTGCATTCATCTGTGCTCACAAGTTACAAATCCTTCAGGGGTTATGTGTGCAGCAGAGTCATCATGGGCAGGTCATATATCATTTAAAATTAGTCACTTTTTGAGTTCATGTGCTTCTTTTGCATCTCTGCAGTTGGTAGCGGCAATCAGGTTTCTATGCTCAAGTTTGGAAGACAGGTACACCAAATGAGCAAGACTAAGCTACTAGAAAGATAAGAAATGCAGCTTCTCCAACTGCCAGGATCCAGAGGGATTGAGGCAATGTACATTTTGTGTAAGTTATTTTTTTTCCATCTAAGTGAGTTGGGTGGATGGCAGGAAGGGTAAGGAAAGGGACAACAATTCAAGAGCCCGCAAACATAAAACATTTGCATGACTAATTTTAAATATTCAACAGAAGTGTATTTTATTTGAGTATTTTGCATAGAACATGGGATCAAATTATGGTTTGAAAGGAATTGCCATGTTTAGGTCTATAGATGTCAGGCCTATAAGAGTGACTGTAATCTAAGGTTGCAGTCACACGTGCAAGATAAAGTGGGGGGAAGAGAGGCTATTTGACCCACAGGTGCATGATCTAACCTCTCTTTGAAGCTGTGGGTGCAGTCCGTCAGTGTGTGATCAGACGAAACTGTGGGTGAGTCGGGGTTTTTTGTCTCATTTCCCCCCCATGCGCTTAAATGAGGGATCGATGAATCATGCCTCCACACTGAGGGCTCCTTATGGAGTTTGTGATGATGCGCATACTGCAAAGGGGGGGAAATGGCACAGAGTCGGGATGGCCTAATCAGACCATCCCGACGCCATGGGAGTGCGCTGGAGCAATCAGACAGGGGAAAGTCCACCCATGGCCCGTTGCAACCCGTTCACTACCAGTTTTTCCCTGGTGACTTTAACTTTGCTTCTGCAGTGGAGCAAAACGGGTTGCTGATGGCTGCAGGGTGCTTCCCAGATGTTGTTGTCTGATAGCTCCCATTAAATCCACCTGGCATTCACGCCTATGTTGGGTCTAATTGTGTGTATGATCGCAACCTAAGAAGCCTTCCTCCAACTTAAGAGGCTCTTCCATTGGAGGAAGAGCCATTTAGTTTGAGAGATTTTAAATTTTATTAGATTAATAAAACTGGGGAACATACAAAAAGAAAGGAAACTGAAAATAAACAAGGAACAAGAAGAAAAGAAAAATAGAAAAGATAAAAAAGGGGGAAAGGGAGTGACATAAAAGACTTTTGATTTTCTCTACACCAAATATACTTTTGATTACAAAATTTTCCTTGCTTATATATAAAAACAAAAACTCTTCCTCTTTTTGTTTCTTCTTGAGCAAACTTAGTCAAACAAACCACAAATCATCAAGTCATCCTTACCTTTTTCATGAAAAAGCCAATTTCTAGTAAGAAGAATGATTGTAATTTCCTAACCAATACTATAAATTTAGCCATAACTACAAGGTCCAACATCTTCTCTAGCCGTTTTTCTAATATAGTACTGTCAGACATTTACATTCCATACAATGCAT